>CM029128.1:6097103-6697103 GCA_016859345.1 Istiophorus platypterus | reverse complement strand
AGCAATATAAAAGAAGTTAAGTCTATGGATGACTTAAAAAGGAGGATTATAGAAGAGCAATTTAAATAAAAATTGAAGCTGTCAAGGTGCTAGATCGAAAAAGCTATATTGATGTGGTAGAGTCTCGTTTTGGCTCTGGTCAGTTGCCAGGCTGTAGCATTTTGTCCACACTAAAGGCGAGACAGAGATGGTATATGAGTCAAAACACATAGAGACTTCCTGTGAGCCCAAAATGTTTCAGTATTAAAGGTTCTGCAAAATTAAGATTAGAAAGAAACTTACAGGCTATGTCGCAGCGGTTTGCGCCAGCAGTTATGGTTGGTGAGTTTGATGGTTTACATTAACAAAATGAGTGAGGGACCTATTTCCATTAGAGACATCCCAGTCTGTACTGGTTTTTGTCATTGATGCGAGACAAGGTTTGAATCTAGTCGCTCTGGGGCTGGAAATAAGAGACTGCTGAGATATGTAGGTTAATGTGATACTATCTCCTTTCCCACACAGGTTAGAAATCCTACTTTTTTCTCCCTCCTTTCCTCCTTCCTCTGTGCACCAGAACCCTCCAGGTTGGGTGTGACGTGTCAGGTCTGACGCCTTGCCGTCTCTGCACCAGATTCCACTGTCATAGAGGGCTAGCGGGGGTCACATGGGCCTCTTTCAAAGCAGGGTCAAAAGTCAAAGCAGTCAGTAAACACCATCATTCAGCTTCCTAGTGCAGGCACAAAGGTAAGGTAGGCCTATAGTACTGTATATCACGGGAAGTGGGAGCACTAAGGCAGGCAGGTCCATATTCACCTTTTCCATAGATTTCTGTTCACAACCGGCATCAGAGTGCATCTCTGAGATCAACATGGGATCAAATTATTCTTTCCTGATGATTGATGATTTTATTTTAAGAAAAACTATGACTGCTTCTTAAGAGAAAATATAAACATTCACACTTGCATAGGCGCAGGGCCCCAGGGGAGTTAAATACTCAAGAACTTTGTAAAATGTTTGTAGTTTAGAGAAACTGCACTTTGGATTTCCACTGTATTTTAAGTCTGCATAGTTTTTTAGCTAAAAAAGAGGCCTGAGCATTCAGACACCAGTGTCTCCTCAGCATGTCTTGGGTGTGTTTGTACTTGTATTTAAGCTCCCCTTGTGACTTGAGTCATGCCCGTTTAAAGTGTTAGCCAGGTCTGTTTGATACATGCGCCTTATTCTTTTTAGTCAGCTCTAATTTGCTGCTGTGGAATTGCAGAGTGTGGTGTGTGTTGTGTTTGGTAATTTACCCCTGAACTGATGTCCACACCAGACCTGATCATCATTATATATTATAGAGAACAAAAGCAATACCTGCAATCTCAGTTTTTTAATCATATCATAGAAAACAGGTTGTCGGAGGATGATTAAGGAAAGTTATAGGGTCATTTAGTAAAGGTTCGTCTGACACATTTACTATTGGTAATACTATTCCGAAGCCAAAAAAACAAACTATATGGTTAGTTAAGCAATCTAGGTGCAGTGCTTGCAATACAAAACGGTGCCCAAACATCTACGCGTATGAAACTCAAAAGGGTCAGAATGAAAAGTGTATCATGTGGTTCAGTTATGGCCCAGGAGTATGAGGAATATGTGTACATGTTCTAGCTTTTCTATGACGTGCATAAAAATGTGTGTTTGTGTGTATTGTCAGAGTCCTAACTTAAACCCAGTCCTAGGATAGGGTAGGATACGTTGGACTGGCTGGAATATATATTGTGAGCATGCATGCATGAATGTGTGCCTGTGGGTGTTTGCACGCATATGTGTGTGTGTGTATGCGTGTGTGTGTATGTGTGTGTGCCTGTCCGTCCCTGTTGCCATGTAGTGCCCTGGGAGATCCCAGATGAACCCAGTCACGCTTCCCTTTCAACATAGTCATTTCATAAACACACATGCCATGTGCATACTCTGGGTCTCAATCCTTTGCACAGCACAATATTGTACACAGACTCTCTCTCTTTTATACATACACACAGGACAAATATGAAAGTAAGAAGCCAGTAAAAAGCATATTCTGAATCTTGTACTGAAAGCCAACATAGAAACGAGACTTGGACTTGTCTTTCTGTGTGCAGAAGCTGCACTCTGGCTGCCAGGAGAAACATCTAGTGTAGGCACAGATATGGCAGAGTTCCCTTACCGCTGCTTTAAAAATGACTTGCTTTAAGATATGTTCTACTGCACTCCTGAAAGTATTTATATGTTCAGAATTTTTATATGATATCTTGAAGTGAGAGTTGGGGATAAATTTGATCATTTTTTTTTTGATTGAAGCTGCCCTGGCTGGGAGTTTAACTTTAATTTACACCTGAACTGACTGTTTCAAAATGTCTTTCATATCTAGGCCTTCAGTTAAAACTGTGTCTGCATGTGTACATACATTTTACAACAATTAGAAAGCTTTAATGCAGTTTAATTTGAATTATGGTAATTAAAAATCAGAGGGGAGTTTGTAGATTTGCACTGTGTATACCAGTAGTTTTGGATTGTTTTTTTTAATGTAATTCAAACAAGGATATTAAAAAATATTTTTTTAAAAAACAAACAAACTTGGAAATAATTGCTTTCACATATCACAGAAAATGGTATAAATGATGCCCTAACTTTCTGAAAGGAACAGTCAGCAAGTCTAAACCTCAGAACTGAAAATAGCATTTTTACCATCAGAATGTGTTTAAATGTGGTGATTGGAAAGAAAGAACTATGCTAAAGATGGACAGGTGCAAAGAGGAAAAGGCAGTAGGAATACACAAACAAACAAGTGTAGGGAAGAAGAGCCAAACCCAGGGGGTAGAAGTGTGAAGATGGACACGGGGGGTGGGTGTTGATGTTGACAGGTCTTTTGGCTACAACACCTTTAACAATAGGGGTGGTCTCAATCATGGAGGTCATCCTGGAGGCGATGGTGGGGGGCCAATTATAATCATCACAGCGATATAGAGCAGATCTCAGACAGACACAGGTAGCAGCTAAGAACATAATAACCTTTAGACTTAATGCTGTGCGCGTATGAGAGGGCTGGCATTGTTTTTGAAGTTTTCCCTCGTCTTTTAAAGTTGATAGCCTTGTGAAAAGTTAGACGAGGAAACTGCAGAGAGGATACAACACTCACACATCAGTAGCTGTGCTTTATGGTACATTCTGCTGCTTTGTTCACTACATCCTCATTCTATGTTATCCCAGGAAACAAATTTAACAGCACAGTAAAAATACTTTAATGCATTTTACAGTGAACAAAACATTTAAAAAATGCAAGATAGAGGCGTTAACACATGTTTACTTAGGGATCCAGAGCCCTATGGGTAGCTCTTAGTTAGCCACAGAAGCCATAGGCGCTCTGTTTTTCCTCACCTCTCCTTTGCCTCTTTTTTGATTAAAAGAAAACAAATGAGCACAAGGCTGATAAAGCCACACAGGGGCAGTGAGTGGCACAGGAAAGGACCTGTTATTTCTAGTGTTTCTACAGTTTCCTGCCACACAGCCTCAGAACCTCCTGATGGATAAGGCTGAACTCTCATCAACTTAGGATGGTATTACTTCAGAGAGAAAAGGTGTCACTTTTTATCCCGAGGCCAGTGTGCAACCTGTCTGTGGAAACACACAAAGGAGTCTTAATGACCTGACGGTTTTGACAGAGTTTGATAAAAGGAGATAAAAGGAGTATAGAATAAGATCATCTCTATGGTACATGTCAGTATGCAACACTGACCGAATGCCCTCTCTCTCTCCAGGGACTGCCAGGACCTCCAGGGAAGCCAGGCCTGCCAGGCAAGAGGGGTCCTCGTGTAAGTCTCCCTGCTTGCCCTCAAACACCTCCAGCCACATCAAACACACTTCCGTTTCTAACCTCTAGAAATAATTTTGTCCGGTTTCCAAACCCAATATTTTTTTTAATGCAACTGTGTGAATAAGTGTGTCTCTATTTAGTTTTATTGTGTGTGTGTGTGTGTGTGTGTGTGTGCGCGTGTGTGTGTGTGTGTGTGTGTGTGTGTGTGTGTGTGTTTGTTTGTTTTTTTGCTACTGCTGCTGACGTACATGTTGACTGAAAGCTCAAACACAAACAGTCGGTAATAACCCCTTTGGCATAGGGGTGACTCAGAAAAACAGACAGACAAGGACAGAGAGGACTGTGTGTATCTGTGTGTTCCAGCCTAGAAGGCGAAGTCCTGGACCGTTTTCTGCAGTTACAATAATAACCTGCCAAGCCAGGCTCACACATCACTCGAAATCCCTCCCATCACCCAGATCACACATACACACACACACACACACACACACACACACACACACACACACACACACACACACACACACACACAACTCTCTCTCTCTCTCTCTCTCTCTCTCTCTCTCTCTCTCTCTCTCTCGCTCTCTCGCTCTCTCACATACTCATGCACAACGTTTTCTTATGCAGGGAGATTGACCATATTCAGCACGGGGCTGTGAGTGCTGACCTCCCACCCCTAAGCATAAACAGGAAAGCTCCTATAAAGACGGCCTTTCAAAAGGCTGCCTGTGCCACAGGATGCCTAATAAAAGCACTGTAAACAGACAGAGAACACATGGCTCCGCTGGACTTTCTTCTCCTCACTGAGCTGTTGCAGCAGGCTGCGCCGACACTTCATAGGAATCCCATTCTGGACTAATGAAAGGCCTCTTTCTCCAAAGCAGTTAAATAGATATAGTCTCATCCTTGGGTTGTCTTTCAGGAATTCTCCCTCACTTCCTCACTTTTTCCCTTTCCATGATAGCAATGTGGTTCTAGAATGTCAGTTAGTCGGTCCATCAATTTGGTCTAGGCTGAAATATCTCAACAACTATCAGATGCATTTGGTACAGTAATTGATGCTGCCCTGAAGGTGAATCCTCATGACTTTAATGTTCCCCTGATTTTTCCCCCAGGACCACAACCATGAGGTTGACATCTGTGGTGTGGCGTGAAATGTCACAAATGTACGTACACGAATGTGTGTGCCAGATTTCTTTGCCATGAAATCTGGCACACACATTGGGGTTTCCCTCAGGATGAATTGTAATAACTTCCGCTATCCCTTAACTTTTTCTCTAGCAGCATCGTCAGGGAAGGAGTTTGATTTGCTCAAAACTCTATGTCAAAACTGTTGCAACTAAATACAGCCTCAGAGTTACAAGCATTGTTGTAAATTCTTAGTCTTGTATATTACAGACTGCAGAAGCCTCTGGCTCCTTCTTTTGCATCGCTAATTACCAAGCAAACTCCACAAACAAACCGCTTAGACAGCTGAGACAATAGAATCCTCCAAATGCATCAAATATAAATGTATTATTTTAGTCCATGTCTACACTGTGTTTTGCATCCTGTTTTTATATTTGGATGTATGTGCTTGTGTCTTTTACATATATATATATATATATATATATATATATATATATATATATATGTGTGTGTGTGCGTGTTTTTCTTTTCTTAATTACTGTTTGTGTCTATGTCTGAGTGACTCTTAAACTAAAGTCTCTGTGATCCCCCACCACTATAGATGTATAAGGAGGTCTTTGTCTGGCTCTAATTAAAGCTATTTAAGCCCCAGCAGCACCTCCCATCCCGTCACTGGTAGCAGTTCCCCAACATCAGTCCCACTTAGGTGGATTTAGTATGATCCAAATCAAACTTACATAAAATGAAGCTTTAACTTAGCTTAAAAATCTAAGCACTGGAGTGTGTTAACCTGGTCAAGCCAAGTATCATTAAAGTATTTTTCCAGGTAAATTCCAAGTGGAGCTAATTTTGTGGAACCAAGCAGCAATTATTCTCAAAATATCCCCCCTATTTAACTTGAGTCTTTTAAGAACAGTTTCTCTGTTCACTAGCAAGCAATTAAACAATATAATGCTAATCTCTCTGCAAATTAACAGAGAGATCAGTTACAACAACATAGTTAAAACATTAACTATGCACTGCACTACAATCCCTGTAGTGCTTGTTGGAGCTCAGACTGGTTGGGGCATGAAACTAAGACTCTATGTTGTCCTTGGTAAAGCTTTTGTGCCTGCGTCAAAACTCATTCATCAGCAGTATGTATCAACTAATCACCTCATACTGATTTACATCTTGGTGGCTTAGATGTGGCCTTTGTCAGCACCAGGAAACCAGCTGTTGAATTGCCTGTGGCATTGTCAGTGGTTGGTTTGCAAAGTGCAAACAATGAAAACAAGCCTCTTCAATAAAAAAGCACTTATAAAGGCCATTGGTTTCAATGCTGCTTTAAATGGGGGTCACTTGCAAACATGCCACCAGTGTTGGACTCTGACCCCACAATTATTTTGTTTAACACACACACACACACACACACACACACACACACACACACACAAAAGTACACTCACGCACAAGCGTATACAAGCTACAGCACTAATCCCACTGCATGTAGCACAGAAACATGTGGCTGTATTTATGACTGGCCTATATAAAGAGTTAGACAGATTATGGAGCTTTCCTTTAAACAAAAGCATTTATCAAGTTTAATTGCTGCTGCCGTATGTGTGTGTGTGTGTGTGTGTGTGTGTGTGTGTGTGTGTGTGTGTGTGTGTGTGTGCAAACACTGAGACGCATATACAAATACGTATATATACGCTGCCAAATATGCAGTCACAAACACACGTCTAAATTCTTGCCAAGATAAGAGCATGATTTTAATGTGGGAAAAGACATTCACTTGTTTATCCTTGTAATAATTAACACCACAGCTGAATTAATGATGATGTTTGCTTGTGGACTGCAGGCCCACAGGTGTGAATAGGATGATTTGATCATGACCATCTTCTTCTGTTTGAAAAACTAAATTCCAGCCACAGGGATTTGCAGATGAGAGGGCAGTTTGCGGCTCTGCCAGGCTTTTTGCATGACCCTCCGTAGCCCTGGATTACTGGAAGTCTGTATGATGACACACAGAGCACCATTGAGCCCACCAGGCACCACCCATGAACCCTGACCTCTGATCCCAGACATATGAGTGTGAGACGCTGTCGCTATGGTGACCGCCGTTGGTACAGAAGCCTCTGCTAGTCAGGGCGAGCTCTTTCGAGTCTGTTTGTAGGCGTATAATGACGACGGTGGTAGAAGGGTGTGAGAGGAAATATACGGTGGATGCATCGCCGGTGCACAATCCTGTGTCTATCTGAGGACTGACTGCATGTATTCGTCTGGAACCTGCTGGGTCAAAAGGGTCTTTGTCTGGGTGGAAAAAAAAAAAAAACTCTGTCGCCCATCTTTCCTCATGCTTCCCCTCCAAACCGTTGCTCTGTCACAAAACCTTATTCCACACTGCCTCACCTGCACGTAACACTGAGCCAGAACCCAGATGGACATTCCTTAAAGAAAACTGGAAAGCTATGACCACAGAGAACTTTCAAATGCTCTGCTTAGGGCAGTGTGTTCGGCTGTTTTGGTAACACCATGTGACAGATCAGCTTTTTAAGGGCCCTTCTAATCCCTAGTGTAAACTGTGTATATGGATCTCTCCTCTGGAACATTACTGTAATAAGCTCCAGGACAGTAAAAAGCACAGACCATGCTCCAGCTCACTATTTGTGCAATCCCCATTTGGGCACTTGGATACATTTTTTAATACCAGATTTTGAATGTTTTGCATTAAGCTAGCTCCAGGTTTCCATTTTGATATTCAAACGGGTCATGGCGATTATGAACTGTTATTGTTATTGTTGTAAATGCCTAGATAATACTTTGGATTACTTACTATTTCCTTTTTCATAAACTCTGGTCACTGCCTGATGTATTTAACTTTAAAAACTTTGACTCTTGAAGCAAACAGGTTTAAGTGGTTGAATGTTTACCAGCACAGCTTAATTCATTTTCCCTGTCTCCTCATGTTACTATTAAGTTTTTCTGTAATTTAGGCAGTTTTGCAGCTCTTTTCATTCAGCAATGGCAAAGAATGCAATTGAGATTTTAACCCAGACTGAAATATTACCCTGAGTCTTTAGAGGCAAGCGCGTGTGTGTATGTGTGTGTGTGTGCTGACTGGGATCTTTAATTATAAAGACGTCCAGCAGTTTCACATGCTCTCTTGATCTAAAGTTTGTTAATCAGATGTTGCCCCCTCAACTCTAATTTGGCACAGCATCATACAGACTCTTTTATCTTTAATACGGCGACTGTATATACATTTACACAGTTATGAGCTAGTGTTGAAAGTCTATGACTATGTTTACAGCATAGCCCATTAAAAGGGTTTGTCTAAAATATTCCTTTTGGGGATGTAACCTTAGAGGTGATGTAATGCTTCCAAATTTAAGATCCACCGTGTACACACACAGTATTTCTTGGCTTTAAGTTGCTCATATGGATGCAAAGTTTTGTGGATTCATGTACAGATATTTATATAACTCAGAGTAGGCAGCAGGCACATGGCCACAACATGAAACATTAGGAGCTATCATGTGTTTAGAGTTTGACCATTTGATCTCAACTTAGAATCGGTATGAATCGAACAGAGCTAGCATTATTACTACCACAGCAACCACAGTAACGCCCTGTATCGCTGATCAGAGGTCAGTGGTTTTTCATTCGATAGCCCTCAGCTTGTGGGCACCCCACCCTGGTCTTCTCTAATTAGACACCTGTTGTGAGAGAGAGGGACACGACACGGAGGAACAAATGTCGGTGCCAGGCCGTGCCAGGCCGTGCCTACTAGTGTACTGCCCAAACTGCGGTAAACCGCAGGGTTAATTTTGAAGCATGCAATTCGAACATTTCTAGTTTGTTTAAGTTTATTTAAGGCACAACAGCATCGCTTAACACTGTCTGGGCACAGTAACTCCTGCGGGAGGGCCGGCTGCACACAAAGCAAAAATAAAAGGGGAAGAGAGTGTGGGAGCAAAGTAGGCGAGAACTGCAAGCCTCCAGAATCTTTGGAATGAAAATACCTTGTGTGTAAAACATAACAAGTTAAAAGCAAATCATGTTTTCAATATATTTCAAATTGTATCACAAGTTTATTTTAGGTATCAGTCTTTTTGGAAATCCTGAGTGTTCTGTGATTCACTCATCAGAGATAACAGTGACTTTACAAACGCTTAGTTATATCCTGTTCATTCATGTAGGAAGCTCACCCTCTCACATGAATCAGACATGACTGTCATCAAAGCTCCCTTTGACAGGAAGAGTAGTTAGAGCAATAGGTATTCATGTTGTCATGTCTGCACCCGACTAGTATGTCTGTTTTTGAAATTTGCTCAAAGGGCTTTTTTGTTGAGCTGTTAACCCAGCATAAACCCCAGCTGACTTTTTTTTTTCTCTCTGTAGGATAATAGAGAGGAGCCTGTCTGGGTGTTCGTGGTTGTAGTTTTTTGATGCTGCAGACGAGATCACTGACATAATGGCTTCCTGATTTGTTTTGACTCACCTCAGTGAAACTCGCTGACCCGGCTCCTAAAGCAGTTGTGGGTCTTTTTCCGCCCTCTCTGACTCGTTCGACCCTTGACCCAGTATGGGGGTGGGGGGGGGGATTAGGGGCCCGAGGATGCCACACCACGTGGAGGGCAAGAGTGAGGTCAGAGACCCACTGGAGAAAGTCACCCAGAGGAAGAGGAGGTAGACAGATAGACAGATAGGTGGATGGTGGAGATGCAGCCCCCGCTGACGGCTGCTCTTTAAACCAAAGAAAAATCCGTGTAGATTCATTCTCTGGTTTCCAAAAGCTCTCTGTAAAACTTCCCATGGGGACTGCTGGACAAGGAGCTATGGTTCAGATTACCAATGTGCTGCTACCGTAGATCTCACTTTGTTTGCTTTCAGACACAGTTGTGTTCCTTTCCTCAGCAACAGAATTCAAAATGTTATGATACGCCGATGATCTGCATTACTCATTAAGATGCTTGGCAAATGTGTGTTTGTGTGTGTGTGTGTGTGTGTGTGTGTGTGTGTGTGTGTGTGCGTGCGTGTGTGGAGGGGGGCTAAAGGAGTGTGAGGCAATAAGGGGCAGGAAAACCACATCCATATGGTGAAGCAGCTCCACAGAGCCCCATTTTCCATAAGTTTCTACCCCCCAACACCAACTCCAAATACCTCACCACCCAACTCACACACTCACACAGTTCATGGATAGGAAAATAGGTTAAAGTAGCACGAAGGCTGAGGTTCTCCAGACACCCCCCCCCATCTCTGGTCTCATTTGCAGTAGCAAAGCCATAGTCTGCATTAGCGCTATCCCAAAATGAAGACTGATTGAGATCTCGATCAGCATTTAATGATGTTTTCCTCCCTCTGGCTTTTCCACAGGGCGCTCCCGGTCCCCATGGAAACCCTGGCCGACCTGGTCCACCTGGGCTAAAGGTATCTTACACAGTTTAGTCTAAGTCAGGATCACAAATGAGCTTTTCTTTTTGTGCCAAGGCCCTAGAAGCCCCGTTGATTTTTCCACATTAAACCATTACATGATTGTCTACCTGCCTCTACGGCTAATTTACCGAAAGGTTTATGTCCTTCTCTTGCCTCTAATATGAATTACGATCCTGTGGGGTTGCGTTACATTTTCATGCATTTCTATATCAGCTTGAATCCATAAAGAGGAACAAGGGTGACAGGGTTTTATGGCTAAAGAATCAGGGCCATTTAAATTCATGGCGGAGCAGCCACACCTGGGAGTTCAAGACACTACAAACACAACAGCACTTAATACTCAGGAGTTCTATCACTTTAACATGTGTGCTGTAGGGGTCGGAGTAAGGGCTCCCATTTGCTTAATTTTTCCTTGAAGTTTTTTTCAGATTCTTGGAGATCAATTTAAGCAGTCCGTGTTTACCAATTATACTCCAGTGTATGTTTATGCATATATATATATATATATATATATATATATATATATATATATATATATGCCGTTGCTGTGTAAAATGAATGCAACTCTGTACTAAGTGTTACCCAAGCAGAGAGTGAGGGAGAGGGGTAGTTTGATGGCTGGGGAGTTGAGGTGATTTATCAGAAGCTCAAGGGAAAGACACGACAAGTTGGAAAGTGAGAACTCCAAATAAATCTGTCTAATTTCAGCTTGTGAACAGGAGGTGACCATCCCCAAGACAAATTCTCCACATCCCTCATCTGATTGTCTGGCGTGATATATGCCTCAGCAAACACCCTTGACCTCTGGCACTATGTGCTCAGAGTACATAGTGAGGAGCACTACCTGTATTTAAAGTGTATTATAAAAATGCCTTACATAAATTACTACTGTGGTCACACGGCCCACCCCCGTCACTAAAGCCCTGTCCTCCACAGGTCACCCAAAGGGACCGTGTTTGTTGTTTTCTCACTGATGTAATTTATGTCATTCCTTCTCTTTTCCCACTCGTCACTTTTGCCAAACTTCTTCTTCCCCTTCTCCCATATGCTTACTCTTGTCTGCTATCAGGTCGCAAAAAACTTAAAGGAGTAGTTCGACATTTTGGGAAATACTCTTATTCACTGAGGGTTGGAGTAAGATCAATGCCACTCTCATTTCTTTAATCAGAGCTTTTAGTACACAAAGTCGTATGTTCATGTTCTTGGCACAATTAACAGTTCTCACTTTCGGAAAAGGAAAATTGCTTGGGGCATCCGCTGGACTTTTGGATAAAGGAATACTTGCTTTCTTCCTGAGGAGTAGATGAGAAGATCTATACCAGTCTTCTGTCTGTATGGTAAATCTGAAGCTATGGTCGCAGTGGCTTATTTTAGCAGAAAAGACGGAAAACGGAGGGAAACAGCTATTCTGGCCAAAAGTAATAAAATTCACCTACCAGTGCTTCTAAAGCTCACTAATTAAAATGTTAAGTTGTATTTGTTGAATCTATATGAAAGTGTGTAAAAATGACAATTTGTGATTTTATGTGGGGTTGTGTGCCAGATTATTTCTTGGCTAGAAGCAGTGACCTTCTGGAGTCTCTAGGAACTAACTATGCCAACAAAGTAAATATTGAGCTTTATAGGTACTAATAAGTGGATTTTGTATTAGATGTTGCTGGTATTGGATTTAGCTTTTTCCCACTGTTTCCAATCTCTATTCAAAGCTGAATAAGAGCATTTCTCAAAACTTTTCATTTAAAATACACATCATATAATCAAATAAAAGTCCCCGGTTTCATTATTAATGGGGACCTTTGTTGAATCTCATTCTCCCCTCATTACATTAAGAAATCAAATTATTAATAAAAACAATCCATGAACATGAAAGAAAAATGTGGAAAAAAGAGGGGTATGTATATGCTAAAAAGCAAAAATTTCAAGCGTTGCCTCAGTGAATGCCTCAATGGAAATAGTGCAGAAACGGCTCCTTCTACCTGACAGGTGCATTGAGAGAATGATTCTGAAGTGTTTGATGTCTTGGGGTGCACCACCAATTTTTTTTTCCTTTTTTTTACTCTTTCATCGTTAACAAATGAAACAAGGTTGTAAATAGCAGGGGTCCAGGGGGAAAGAAAGAGAGTCAGAGCTCAGTGTAATTTCCGATCCATAGCTTTGATGTGCCGAAGCCCCATTACTGTTACCTGCTGGCAATGAAGCTCGATGTATTTGCTGGAGGGGGAGGAGCACTGAGCCCACATAATGCATTGCAGATCAGAAAAGCTTCTGTACCAATTTTCTAAGTGAATTTATCACATAATAACTCATATCCTCTTGTTTTCATCATTTGTAGCCTCCTATTATCTAGGATTTGATTTATAGAGGCAACTTTTTGTATTATTAGCCTTTTCCACCTGCAAATTAAAGGTGTTGGCGAGTCAAATTATTTAGTTAATATGTTTGTTAATCAGTTGCTGTCAGCAATTGAAATCACTGAATGATTTTGTTACTTTTCACACATACAAAGTCCACCTTTGTGTTTTTTTTCTTCTTGTCAGGGGAGAAAAGGAGACCCTGGCACCTCACCTGGGCCAGCACCTAAAGGAGAGAAGGTATTATAGCCCTCCTTTTCTTACATGCTACATTAGTTTGTAACAATGTCCTATTTGGCAAGCTCCTTGTACATTTATGCATTTTTCTATTTCTGCAAGCAGCCAATTTTTCGTTGTTGCCATTCAACATTCCTGCTTTGTGTTCTAGGGAGACTCAGGGATTATTGGCCCGGTTGGACTGACTGGACAAGCAGGACGAAAGGTAAGACCAAGAGGCTCAGGTCCCTCCGAAATCTCTCAAAAACCTTGCACCAAATTCCTTAAAACAAAATCAAATTCAATTCTCCTGAATGCAGGCCATAAGAGCTCCCATTTAACAGTCGATGTTGTGAGTGAGTATGGGGCTTACTGCTGCAAAACTTGAGTAGTGAGGCTATTTTTGTGGGAAAGCCCAGGCAATTAAAGTTTGCAGGAGTCAGTGTCACCATTTCATAATCTTATGTGGATTTTTATATCTGTGTTGACGCTTTTTCTTTTCTAATTGTTTATGTATCTCTCTCTCTCTGTCTGTATCTTCCTTCTCTTAATCTCTCTTGCTCCTTTTGTGCTGTGCTCACCATTTCTTCCATCTGTATTCGCTGGATCCTGCATAGAGGGCTCTCAATGTTGGCAAGAAGTCTTTCATGAGGGATAAAGGGAGTTTTTCTTGTCATCAGGGGGAAGAAGATGGGGATCATGCACTCATGCACTCATGCACTAAAATTGCTAGTGTCTTAGATGTTACTTAAGTCACAACTTGAGTGATTCATGAGTGTGAGGAAGAAAAAAATGGGAAAGAGCTACTAGTAGAGAGGAGTGGAACACGCAAACCGAGAGTAAATCCAAGGGGAAAGTTTTAGTTGTCCTTGTTCATGAAAGTACTAAAGAGTTGAAAAAGCAAGCTGAAATTATTAGATAAATGGTTGAAATCATCAGCTTCTGCCCCTCAAAGTGTAACAGATAGTAGGACTAATGGAACCAATGGAACTGACCAAAGCAACAAATTATTGCTTTATGTAATAGTATTGAATAACACATTGTTGATTCAAATGAAATGAGAACATTTGGAACATGACAGGTGGTGCTGATGAAGAGGTTCATCTGACTTGAGTTCATCTGGCTGGGCTGTGGAAGTGCATCCCACAAAAATAAAACAAAAAACTCGCAGCCACTGGAGTACAGGACATGATGATCACACATTTTTTGTCATTTGTGCTCCCCGGGTCTCAACTAAAATCATCTGTTTCACCTTTTCCCAAACAATCAGATGTAAACATACATCTAATGGTGGCAGAAGAAGATCTCATAAACTGTTCTCAGTCACATTATGAATTAAATGGAACTGAGCCATACACACATTTCAAACAAAGTAGAAGAATTAGTTGAGTAATTGAATATAGAGAGAATATTGTGAGCAGAGGAGTACGGTGCCTCTGCATGTATTCACTGTCTCCCCAGAGCCACAGTGCTCTGTAACGGAGTGTTGGAGTCTAGTTGGATGGCTGCCTCAAGCTTACCATATGGCTTTTGTTAGGAATTTGCGTTTCTGTTCTTGTGTGTGTGTGTATGCATGCGCGTGTGTGTCAGAGAGAGAGTGTCTATGTCCATATGGGTGTCTCTTGTTTCTCTCTTTTACACACACACTCAGTAAGAACGGAAAACTGCCTGTCAGAAAGTAAGAAAGTGACATGTGAGTGGGAGCTGCAGGTGAGAGAGCACAGGTCCGAGACTGACCCATCATATGAGATTTGCCCCAGATTGTCATTAAGCACTGAGGTAAGATCCCCTTGGCAGGACAGAAAGGGAAAGTGCATACATACACCTACACTCTGTACCAGTCTACACTGAGATGAGCAGCACAGAGGCTCAAAGAATTGTCTTAATAAAGCCCAAGGGCACGTTATAGCTGCTCATTAGTGGCCTATCAGAATGACATAACCCACTCATGTCTGGGAGGTTGTTGCTATAGCAACTTCATCAACACACACACACTCTGGCATCATGAGAGCATGCCTCAGGTATTGGTCAGTGAACCACAGACTTGATGACTGTAGAGGAAACTTGTTAAATTGACCACAAGGAGTCGGCTTCTTTTCTGTCAGCAAACCCTGGGAGGCTTATTAACCCATTCTCATCCTGCGCTAAACAAAGTAAAAGAAGTGCCTCAAACTGTTGCTGTTAATGAATCTTGATCCGACATGTCTTCACATCATGGTAACATGACCGAGGCGTGAGTCAGTTTCCAGTCAGTGCTGTAGTAGCGCAGGCTGTGTCTCCACACATGCTTTGTTCTGTTTCTTTTTTGGTCAGCTCAGGTGGAAAGTCCCCGCCGCTCCCCAATTCAGGTCTCTCGGCCGAGACATTGACGCCTTGTGCATCATCGGTACAATGTTAAAAGGCAACGATTGCTTCCATTGCAATTACATCGGAGTGGCGGGCCACCCTGAAACACCCATGTGCTGTTTCTTCCTCTTTGCAGCTTTCTAGCTGTTTGACTTGCTCCGTCTCACATGCTTGGCACGTTGTTCTTAAGCTGTGGTTTAGGAAAACGGGACAACGGCAGCTTTTCCTCTGTTCTGCTCAGCATTTTTCCCTTCCACCTTCCCGGTCTCTCTCACAAACTCACCTAAATACACATACAAACACACACACACACACAAGCACACACGCAACCACACACACCGCATACGGGCTCTAAATCATCCACAGTTTGACACTTCGACCGGGAATTCTGGAATTTGGCTGCCGATTTTCCATGGAAAACTTTAATGGAGAAAGCAATGGTGCTTTGAACGCGTGATACGAGACTGTGATTTTACATTGGCAGACAAGCCAAACATGTTCCACTCTGTACAACATTTGTTCTACTGAGCAGATTGTGAATGGCTTTTCAGTATGGTGAGCAGGGTCAGGGAGAGGGGACACACGGGGCCAAACCTCAGCTACAAGGCCACATTACAAGCCACATGTCTCACCTTACTGCTTCCAATCTTCATTTTTCAATGTCTATTCCCACTGCTAGTTGATCTGTCTCTTCTCAATTTTTGTCCATCTTTCCCACATCTGTCTCTCCCACTGCCTCTGCTTTTTCTCCACAAAAGCCTAAGCATACTGTCTATTAGCACCATAGCAAAGCTTTTAATTGCAGGGATTTAAGATACACATTCTCTGAATTTCTGATTCTGATTTCTGAATTACTTCCCCATTTTAAAAAAAGATATTTGGTCTGAGAGCAGTCTTTGTCTGTATTTGATATACTTTGTATCACTACCACTAGACGTTTTAGGGTTTGATTTTTGAGCTTTGAAATGTAGTGATTCAAGGGGGAGTATATTGTTTTATTTGGATGTCAGATATTAATAGGTGTCATATCTAATTATATCTCTAAGATAAGGTTTTTGGGTCCTAATCTAAAAGAAGTGTCTACATCTCCATGTGATTTTCATATACACAGACCAAGCCATAGTTTTTCAACAAGAACATCCTAGGAATATGAAGTTGAAAGCTATGCTATAATTTCCCTGCAGGGGCCAGACAGTGTAGTAATTATATTCATTTGCATCATTTTTACAAGAAGGTTTATTGTACAGCATTAACCTGTCTGAAGCTCCCCAAGACCTGTTCCAACCAAACCATTTAGCTCCTGCGCATCTTTCAGGTGAACAAATCCACATGCTCATCAACATTGAAAATTACTTCAAAACAACCATCATTTTCTTTGCACATTTCACAAGATCTACAATAAATCATTGCTGTCTTCCACCATGCTAGTGGTTTAATAGTCATACTTCATGTACGCAAACGTGCTGCTGAAATTGTGGTTCAGACAGGGATGAGACGAGGGATGTTTTTTTTTTTTTCCTCCGGGTAGATTTCAACCAAATTGTCCGGTTAGGTTAGAGAATTTGTTTGTTTCATCCGTCCCCACCAGACATCCGCACGAAGGGTTTATGTTCTGCTGTACATGCAACACATGCACAGAGATGATTACTCTGAACGATCATCTGGCTCCGTGATGTAGGGTTATTTTGGAGAGAGAGAGAGCGAGATGGAAAGATGAGAGCCGAGATTAATGAGGTGAGTGGTATATTTCTGGTTACCACAGCACTGTCTAGTGGAGGCAGACAGTGGAAGACACATATTCATCATTTGCGGTGTACAGTTGTAAACAGACATGAGGCCTGTGCTCATATGAACATCCACAAAGTTAAGTGTGCACACAAGTAGCTGGTCAGGAGTCAGAGGAATGGTGTATCATTGGCAGACACAATATGTCTTTTATTTTGTATTTGCCAAAATGCGCTTAGCATTCCCTGGGGCACTCTTTGGCTTACTGGGGTAGGATTGGAGGGGGGGTTCTTACAGGGTGCTACCGTGGAGCTGCTGTAAATGAAAAGCATTCTGGAGGGTTTATCTGATTGAACACACATGCTCATTAAGCAAGTGGCATTGTAAACACAGGCGGACCGGTGGGAATGGCCGCTCTCATTAGCAAGCTCATAATGAGTGAGATAAGGATCTGAGATGGTCTAAATGAGGTTGGGAGGCTATGGTTAATACCCTGGACCCACAGAGTGTGTGTGTGTGTGTGTGTGTGTGTGTGTGTGTGTGTGTGTGTGTGTGTTTGTGTGTGTGGTTGGTGGACCTCACACCGCAGCTTGGGAACATAAGCTGCTACACATGTTTGTACTATAAGTAAGCCATGTAATAAGATGACTGTGTACATGTATCATCGTTTGTGAGTGTGGATGTGTGCCAGTTTCCCCCGCTGCCTTTGCTTCTGTGCACGCATGTGCGTATGTGTTTGCATGGCATGAGTGACTGCATCTTCAGAAAAGTTAGGCCAAGGTTAAGTTAGGTCAAGAAGTGGATGGAAAAAATGCCAAAGGTCCATAGGAACAGTTTCAGACACATGTAGGTGAGTTAGAAAAACAGGAATGTATCAAGACATGATTATAACCACCTAACAGGCTATTCCATCATAATAGCTGAATTTACAAGTGGAAATTTTCAGAAGGACAGGCACGGGCGCCATGTGTCTTTAAGTGCATCCATCCCAAATCTCTCCACAGCACTGCTTTAACGATAGGGCTTTCACATAGATATGGAAAATACACACGCACACCCACACACACACACACACACACACACACACACACACACACACACACACCAACACACATTTCTGCACGTGTTGCTCGGTTCCTGCAGCCGTCTGTCACCACCTGGTGACATCTCTGTTTGTTTAATGTTTATCACTCATGTATTTTTATTTCAGCTCCAAGCGTCTCCTCCTAGTGGTCTTTCAATGATGTGCAACAGATGATGTGAGGTGACAGCGGGACAGAGGAGCCCTCCATCAGATGCTTGGAGAGCTCTTAGATACAGAGAGAACAGTATAATGTGTAAAGATTAGGTCTGTTAACTGAAATGTACAGAATTTTTATTCATTTTAGTTACAGTATTGCAAAAAAAAAAGAAAGCATCGTTGAAACGGTTACTATGTGTAACATAATAAGTGTAAGTGATGCTGCATTCTCCTCCCCCTGCTGCATTCAAAGAGCAGAGCTAAAGGATGGTTTATGGGAACTCTAGGAGTCTTGGCTTGGTACTTTGGAGATGTGGTTTAGGAAAACTTTGCTCTTCTGACTTTTTTTGTTTTTGTTTTCCCTCTCTCCTTTCCTTGTTCCCTTTCTCTCTGACTGTATTAAACTAAAATCTATCTATCTACCCTGGATTTAGTTTTTCTCCGCTTTTTCGAGGGGGGGGTGAGTTGCTGCAGTCAGCAGAACTTAAGAAAAGCACTATGTCAGGCCGCCTTCAGTGTTGTAGCCTGCTCTGTAGGCAGGGAGAGAGACCTATCTGACTCACACAGGAAGGCATTTATATCCTCAACATGCCATGATCCTGGCACAGCCTCCCCAGCACAATGTCTCTGCGAACACGGCCAGTGGAAAGTCTGATCCCTTGACAGGAGGGCAGATTGATTCCTTGCATATGGCACTGAACTATTCTGTCTGTGCTGTTTGTGTTAATATTCATTTTTTACTTTGCACAAATCTCCACTTGTCATTCCCGCTCCAAGGGAGAAATTCTCCCGTGCCTGACAGGTTTTTCCTCATCTGTTGATTGTTTCACAATTTTAGCGTTTTCTATCACTTTTCCATTATTTTTAGCCTCCAGCTCACCTCCCATCTCTCATGTTTGTCTCTTTAGGGACAGAAAGGTTACCCTGGTCCACCTGGACTCCCTGGAGAGCCTGTAAGTACCTTTCTCCATTTCAAAGATACCGTTTTCCATGGCTTTGATACTAAATGTTGTTCTCCTGTACTTCAGCTATTCTTCACACTCCCATTAATGTCATAAATGAAAAAGTCCAACATTATCATATATCTTGCAACTCATGCCAAGATCAAAAACAGAGATATAAAATTCCTATCAGCTCATTGTTTCTTTCTCATAGATATTGCATCCCTTTACCTGATACTCACCCCATTCCCTGTACTTTATGCGTTTACTGTCATGAATCTCTCAGTAATCATTTTCTCTTTGTGGTGCCAACCATGATGACTAATCCCTCATATTCCCACATCGCATCTCATTCGTCAAAATCATGGTCATCATCCATTCGAAGGTCACTTGACCTCTCACTCTTTGTGTATGTATGTATTTGTGTGCGTGCACCAAGCACACCTGTAGGGCGGCACGATTAGATAAGCCTGTTTTGAAGAACTGAGGAGGACAGACATTTGGACAAAGTGCTGTGCTACAGCGATGCTCTCCAGGATATCAGAAAGCAATGCCAAACAGAGCAAAAATAGAGAGAAAAGAAAGAGGAACAAGCCAACTAGGCCAACAGTGACATACTCATGGCTATTACACTGCAGCTTTGAAGAAAGTTTCCCTTTGTCTGGCTTTCTTGCTCTGGACCTGCCAGTTATCATTCAATGTTCGCACTCTCTCCTACACTGGGGCCATGCTATTCTCAAGTGTGCATTTCATTTGTCTAATTGATTCTTCATCCTATATCTGTCCATCTTTAAAACTGGTGAAATCAGTTCATTGAACTCTTTTATTTGCTGCTACAAGTGGGAGGAGACATGACTTTATCGGTTTAGTTCAGCCCAACAGAACTATTTTAAGTATGGAGCATCCACCCTCATGTCCAGAGCTATTTTCAGTCAAGCTGGGTCATACTACTGTTGGTATTAAGGAAAGGCCTTAGTCATGGAAAGCAGAGTGGAACATTCTCCTCACTGTCACACAGTTTAAAATAAGTCCCCGTTTTCGAGCTGACGTCACGGGAGTTCCCGTACTACTCATCATGGAGAAGGAGCACTTTTCCCTCTCTCAACATCATGTCCTTCCATGGTCCATCCTCAAACGCCCCCCTCTTTCCCACAGAGCCGCTGCTGCTGCTGATCACAGCACCGGCCTTGAGTCTGAATCACCACAGCACCAGTGACTGAGTAATAAGCACAACTGTTTGGCTCTCCAGCTCTTGGGAGCAAAGGCCAGCTGGTGTGCATAAGTGTTGATGCCTCCTTGTTACTGTAATACATCACGGGCCGTGCTCAGAGCCTCTCCCCGCTGCTGGCCAGTTAAAGGTCCAGGATCCACACAGCCAAATTCTTGTCTGATTTTAACTGGCTGCATTATGCACTATATTTATCCAAGAGAGGGAATGGCAAGCAAGGCTGCACGTCCGGAGTGTGTCAAAGGAAGTTATACATGAGCACTTTGCTCAGTGTAATTTTGAACATTACCTGCTTTTGTGTGTGTGTTTGTGTCATGCTTATTCATACATATGTACAAACTGAACTCCTAATTAGCTTCTATGCTTCTATACAAAGACCACATCTGAGAAGTGTGTTAGACTTTCAGCAGTCGCCATGAGTTCTCATATCTGAATAGATATAACTCAGTAGGATGATATACTGATGATATACTGTGTAGTGCAGGAATGTATCTAAGTACATTTACTCAAGTAAAGTATTTAAGTAACAATTTAAGATACATATATTTCAGTATTTTCATTTGATACCATTTGATAACTATTCCACCACAACTGTTCAATATTTATCTCATAATGCCTCATAATAGCTATTTATAAAATATAATGAAATGTTCTAAATTAAAATACCTAGTGGCATATAACATGCTTGAAATAACTCCATCATGACAAACTAAAGTATTTAAATGCAGGCTACTCTACAAATTGCAGAGTCAGTTCCCAATGTTATTTCACTTCTTAAGACAGATTTTTATTAAAAAACAAAACAAAAAAGCATTTATTGAGTGTTTGTTATTATTATAAAATAATATATCAATAAGAAATAGTCCTGCATATTAATTCGTAACATTTTCCTTACCAATCTAATACAACTAGAGATATTAAAGGGATAGCTGCCTGTAACAATGAATGGTATAGTTATATCAATGATGGTTAACAAATTTACATCATCTTGTGGCATGTATCTCTTTATCGCTCAACCTTAATACCAGAATAATGGAGCAAAAAGAGCTCAGAGCCACTGAAAATGTACACACAGTGATGGTGCATCAGCTAACTGTACTCATACTTGCAACACAAGAGTCCACCACCATGCAAAGCACATTCATTCATATGTCCACTACTGTGCAGAGTGACTAGCCTATGTGTCTGTGTTACTCTAATTCTGATCACCCTCCCCTTCCCAAAACCACCCTCCCTCTCACCCTCCCTCTCTCTCTCGCTCTCTCTCTCTCTCTCTCTCTCTTTCTGTCCCTCTGTCTTTCTGTCTCTGTCTCTCTCTGTCTCTGTCTCTGTCTCTCTCTCTCGCTCTCTCTGTCTCTCTCTCTCGCTCTCTCTCCCTCTCTTCCCTGCAGGGAGAGCAAGGTCCAGTCGGAAGCCCAGGTGCCAAAGGTTATCCTGGCAGGCAGGTGCAGTAAATCCTCTGCTGTGACTGGTACAGTTGTAGTCAGGGCCATAGTAAGGGCAGAGGACCAAGTGGAAATAGGTTATGTTGTACAGTTGACTTGGAGGAAAATATCTGCGTAAATACTACCGTATATAGAGGAGTTGGAATATTTTTAAAGGATAAAGTGGACTAAGAGAACAACATCACAAGCAACAGTCTCAGAAAATTACTATACAGCTGAAATAGTACATTTAATGCACAACTACGGTATAAGACTATCTTACAGAAGATGTGTGTTGTGTCTTTACAGTGTGTTATACAAATGACTTTTTAATTTTTTATTTTAACGTTATTATTATAACATTATTGTTTTAAGACTAGTTGTAGCCCTTGGTCTGCCATTTCTAAATGTTGTCATGACACACAATTGCACACATTCAATGCATATTTGGGCAAACTTTATTTCAGACCAGTAAAAGTCTTGAGCTGCTAAAAAATGTTCCTCTCTTTATTTTTTCAGGGTTTACCTGGGCCTATAGGACCAATGGGGCCTAAAGGCGTTCGGGTAAGTTAACTCAACATCTTCCCTTCAAATGTGATTTTTATCACTCAAAATTGCTAACACTGGTGCTTTAACAGGATTGGTGTGTATGTTTATGGGCATGGCGGTCAGCGCTACAGCTTACTGACGCTTTTTACCTCACAATATTTATGGAGACTGTAAAACACATGGAAATTTGTTTAATTAAGGGTTGAAAACAATCTGTATTTTCTGCTGTGAACCTGTTGTTGCATTGGAGCATGTAAGATGCAACAACATACAAGGGCAAGAAGGTATGAAAGCAGGCGTGCACTGGCGTCCACCTGTGCATACATAAACTCATTCATACACACTCACTCAACCAGTGTAAGCCACTATTAATAGTTTGCAAAATATAGGAGCCTTTACTTGTAATGTAAACATTGTATCACTGTATACAGACACTTACTCAAAGGCCGGCTGTTGATAAGCCTCAACATACAAACACACACCCTTTAGGTACACAAACAAAGAAACACACACTCATGGATACAAACAGTGATTTTTATGTTGCACTCCAATAAAGGTTCTTTATCAGTTCCCCTTGGCTGCTCCGAAGCCTCCCCTGCCCCCACTGGCTGGAATTTCCTGTTTAAGCTCTGTATGAGGCCCTGCTGTGTTAAGGAGGCATTCTAGTCGTCTCTCTCTCACAGAGCCACCTTTCCACATATTCTTCACTTTCCTTTGCAGCATACTCTGTATTGTGTACACGCCGATCCACTCAACTCCTGCTGATGCACACAAGCGTCTCGACTGTTCCTCTGGTGTCCAACTCTTGTGGTGTTTGTGCTTGTTTTCCTCTGTGTGTGTCTCCCCCTGTACCGACAGCCCAGTGTGAGGTTCCGGCTATCTTCAGAGATCCCTGGCGTGAGGGTATGTGCCCTTGGACTACATCGTGGAAGCCAGCACCATGCAGTCCATGGGCATATACACTTGCCTCATGGCTTGGTTCTTCATGGAAGCCCATCCTATCCATGCTGGACCTTTGGCCCCTTGAAACCCAGCCCCAGAGCCACCAGGAGTTGCTTCTCTTCTAGTTGTGGCATCCAAATACTCACATCCCATATTCCTCCTCTCTCCTCCATCTCCTGTCTTCCTCTCTGCTCTCCTTTCCTGCAGGGTTTCATTGGAATCCCGGGGCTTTTTGGCCTACCTGGGCCTGATGGCGAAAGAGTGAGTTCTTGTCAACTGTATATTTCTCTTGGTTATAACTGTAAAAATGTTATGGTCACCAGCTAAATCCAGCTAATGGCCCTGTGAGACAACGACTGGGCCGCTCCTGCCATTTCACTCAGCTGTCCTGTTGCTATTGTAATGAGGGTAACAGTCCCCAGCTGTCCAAGATGCTGCTGTATAAAGCTGTTTGGGAGATTTGATGACTCATATGATAAAAGCCCCCTCTCAGAGCCTTTGAACTGCCTGAACTCATCAAGGTCTCCTCCTTCTGTGCAGCCTCTAAAACACAGAGCGATTAACCTACATATGACATGCTCCAGGAGGTTGCGTAAGCATAGGGCAGGCTGTAATCAGGACAACAGACGGTGTCTGCCCGTCTTCTCCTTGGAGAAACTGATGTTTATTCAACATATGTACGATATGAGGCCTAAATGGCTCATAATTGCCTGGAAGAATGTTGGATAGTCTGCTGTCAGCTGTTCCACACATCTGTTGAAACAGGAGTTGAGAGATGCTTACAGCTATGACTTTCTAATTATGTGTTTGGGTTTGAATCAGTCATGCATATATTTTGTTGTTGATATGGTTTTTACACAATACATATCTTTCTCAATCTCTTTTTTTTCCTGTCCTCCTTGAACATTTCTTTTCTTCTCTCTGCTTTGCTTTCTATCCGACTTCTACTCTGTCTCTATACTATCTCTTGTTTTGATTCACAGGGAATTCCCGGTGAACCAGGGAAGAGGGGCAAGATGGGTAGGCCGGTAAAGTTTTGTCTCAACATACTTTACAGATAATCTTTCAAAAGTGTGATGAATTGTGCTGGAAATGTTGGCTTTAAGTGCATCATTTAGGGGAGATGGTTACACATGTAAAACAACATTCAAACCAATATTCAACTTTATTATTTTAATGATAGCTCTTAATGCTGCAGGTTCTCAACTCCACTCAAACAAGGCAAAGAAACAATAAGAAAACAAGTTTTATAATCCGTTCATCTAATTTGGGCATATTGAGCGCTGTTAGTGCAAAGGCTCCACATGTGAAATTTTATAAGTCTTGCATTTACGTCATTGTTTGAGTCTGCTCAGTATTTCCATGGCTGTTGGAAGGGTTAAGTCCAGCCTGAAGACTGTGGAGTCCCACCAGCCGCATGTCGGGGTCTTGGACGCAACAAGAAAAAGGCTTTTGTTGGAGTACAGGGCTTTTGGTCCCCCCCAGCATGGAGCCAAGCCACTTGGAGGAAGTTAGTCGGTTCTGTTGTGTGTGTCAGATAGTGTTCAAAGTCAGTTTGACAGGGTGTTTCAGGAAAGAGAGCGCAACCCTGAAACTCACTGCTGAGATCATTTTGCAGCTGTTGCTTATTGGCTTTTCAGTAAATAAGGCATTTATAGAACAAAATGTCTGAACACACGCAAACCAGTGTCCATTTAGTGCGAGGCTTTGAGAACTGCAGCTTATTCTGTAATCAGACAAATATTTAAGAAGTAGCTTTGGATGTAAATTCACCATGTGTGAGGCTTTGTATCACATGTTAGGCATGTGACACATTTGCTTGTGTGTTTGATTTTTGTGATGTGTGGGTATTCTCCCCCAGTTAAATAGGGCTTTATTATCGAGTAATGGTTTAGTTAACTCTGTTTTGAGACAGTTTTCTTGTTAAGGTCGTTTTACAGTTTTGACACAGGCCGCTCAAAACTAAAGGTATTCACATGGGTGATTGTATGACAGCAGAAGTTCTGTTTTTTAAGGCAGAAAAGACAATAATGACAATGTATCCCCATGCACAACATTTCTTTTGCATATTCTTACTAAAGAATGAAAAAAGAGCATAGAGTAGTGATGAAATTTAAATGATTTCAAAATCTATAGAGGGCTGCCTTAACTGCTACAGCCCTTTATATATGACTTGTAAATGTAACTGGAACAGACATGTCATCATCATCATCATCATCATCATCATTGTCATCTGACTTCATGCCCTTGCATAGAAAATGGAAAGCCAGGAGACTTAACAAGATGATGGAGAAGAAAGAACAGAAGAAGCACCTGAACCGCAGCCAGACATTTTAATGGTCATAACCACAGCACTCTGTCGAGGAAAACTCACACACACGAGTTCACAGCCCACCATCTACCAAAGAGTGATGAGGGAATTATATAAAAACACTGGCAAGCATAAAAAGTTTCCCAAGTGCATTGCCAAAAGTTCTGCATTTCAACCTAACGTTTTGTGGTTGTTTTTGGGGTTTTTTTTTGCATAAAATCTGTTTAGGGTATGGCTTTGTTTTATGTTTTGTCTTTATCAGACTAGTCAGTTGTTATTCCCTCACATGATCCCCTTATCTGAGTGTGGTGCTGTTATGTGATAAGTTTTTGATTTTAAAGCTGAAGGACAGGGTTGTCTGACATCATGCGAAAGTAGCAGACCCTCATCAAATACCTTTTCTTTAAAGTGGTGTACTTGGTCAAGATAAGTTTCCCACATTTGTTCTTAGTTTGTACAGCAGGGATGAAAAGTGTATGATTCATCCTTTTGAGTCACTTTCATACTTTCATGATTTCTGTTGGACTTGTGAACACAATATCTTACTATTCTAGAAGGGACAGAAAAGAGCTTTATGTTACGCTGTATAAGTACAGCTCTGAATTATGATCGCTTCATTGACCTGATAGGATGTGTCAGTAGATTGAAAGGTGGTCATTTACACAAGGAATATTTATTATTTGAATATGATGTCAAAATGTCAAAATTATCCCAGACTGTTTTTTTTTCAAACAAAATTAACTGTCATCTCAAAAACAAAGAGTTACATTTCGTTAGCAGATTTTATTTCCAAGGACAAGTCAGAGATAAATATACATTCTGTATATCTAACATTTAAATTCTTACTAAAATGACTGAAATTTGTTTCAGTAATGAAACAATGTGCACAGACCAGAGCGGCAGACTCTAGACATTATGAGTATTTCTCAATGGTCTCGACTTAAAGCGCACTGGCCCTTGTTCTTTCCGCAGCTGTGGTTTCTCTTTGCAGGGCCACCACCTGTAAGCATAGCTCACATTGGCATCCTGTTTAGTGTTAAATGGACAGAATGATTACTTGGCTTCTGGTCTTTCTTGTAGCACTTAAAAAGTGTACTCAGAACAGTTTGTAGCCCACATCCTGCAGCTGATAGATTTAATGTTTATAATGATGCCATTATGCACTTATTTTACGCTTAATTCAGATTACACTTTGTTTAGTGTTATATTTTTGACTCAGTGAAATTTTTGTAATTGCTCTGTGATTAAAATAGCAGAACTCTGGGTTTTGTGACAGTAAGCAATATTTTTAAAAATATGCTTTGTAAATTTCAGTCCATGTTTAAAGACATAATAATTTACTCTACATTCGCATTAGTGGGCACTGAAGGAGCATAACAAAAACACATGCTCCTCTACTGAAAGGCCTTTTGTGTAATGTTTTGCAGTAAGTATCATTATTTCCAAGTTTGAGGAATGTGATTTTTTTTTTTTTGCACAGTCAGTGCAATTAGCATTAAATTTTACTATGTTTGCTGTAGCCTACATTAAAGCACCAGTGCATTAAGTGACTCATTTTATGTGCTAGGAATCGTTCGTATTAATGAACCCACAGAAAATTATCAACCAAAAATACAGTTCCTTTCAGCTTTACGGCATCTTTTGGTTTGTGGGGTTTGTTTGTTTGTTTGTTTGTTTGTTTTATTTTGTTTTCTGGCTCACTAATTTATAGTTCTGGTTGAGTCCCACTGCTATCATAGTATCATCTGCTGGCTGGAGGCAGGCAGCTGTTTTCAGCTAAAAAGCTCTTTAAAAACCTAGTGTACATTATCTGTTCAGCACCAAACAGCAAAGAGACACAGTTAGCAGTTAGCAGCTGAAGAGACAGATATTTCCATCAGGAGTTAGTGAAGATCCTGAACAGGGTAAAAAGAGACGTTAATATTGGACCTAGATTTGTCAGGTGGCTGAAAATAAGATTCCAAATGAATAATAATGTTGCTCCATTGACTTAAAAGGTGATAATATATCATTGTTGTGTTCACAACTTGTTTCTGCTGTCCTCAAGTGGCCAAAAATCAGTTATCACAGGTTTAACTATAAGGGCACTCAGGGGCCTCCGCCAAGGCCAATGTCAAAGAACATATACCAGACTTCAGAGAAAAAAAATTATTAGTAAATGTTCCAGACCTGTCCCCAAAATTTTACACTTTTTTTTTCCGTGGCCCATCATCCCCCCACCAAGTTTGATGCAATTGGTTCAAAACTTTTTGCATAATCCTGCAGACAAAAAAACCCCAATAAACGAACAGATGCAGGTGAAAACAACCTCCTTGGCGGTTGATAAAGCAGAAAGAACTTATAAAAATCAACGGGACACTTGAAATTTATTGGCTTCATGAGTTTGATTGTGGCTGTTTATGTGCAGCTGAACATGAAAGCTCCTCTCTCTGTCCTCAGGGGTTTCCAGGGGACTTTGGGGAGAGAGGACCACCTGGACCAGATGGAGAGCCAGTATGTCACACAAACTCTGTTACTCACAGTCAGTCACACATCTAAATACATACCCCATCCACATGCTCAAACAGACAAACAAAAATCCTTACCACATGCAAACGCACAAACGGAGAGCAGTTGTTTCACCCCCTCACACACAAACTCACACACACACACACACACACACGAACACACACACGCCAATGTTTTTCTAGTACTGGGGCATTTAGGCAGTGCTGCTGGGTTAATCATCTGAAAGTCCAGCAATTTTACACATAAACACACAAACTGTATTATTACGAAGTCATATCCAAGAATAGTACATGATGTAATATGACGTCTTGATAATTATTCCCAATTCTGCAACAGTACTCCAGCAAGCACAGTCTGTCACATGTCACCATGTGGAAGACATCAAATTATTTAATCTTGGTATTTTCAATATTTCAAGATATTCTTTGTCATTGTTACAAATGTAGCACTTCGTTAGTCAGAGTGGCCTTTTTAACCCACTTTAACACACTCGCAAATACATAATAAACATAAAAGCACATTTGTAAAACTGCTTACACATCCCAGAGTTTTCCAATGGTTCAGTGTTGTACATGAGACAACTAAACTCCCTTCTAAGCTCTGCAGCTTTTCTTTTTCTGAGCATAAGGCCTCATTTTCTACAGTATGAATTACACATCAGATGATACATCAGATGATAGAGTGTTTATTTTGAATAATCTGTGCCAATATCCTTTATATATTTCTGCCCCACATAAGCCACTCTTTGGTGCCTTTACATTTTAGAAAAGAAACCCCTGATGCTTTTTACTTCAGCTAAACATGAGAGCAAACTAGGGGAAGGTATCTGAGAGGGAGGAAGCACCACTGTCGCTGTGTTTTTATGAAGTTAAAAAAAAGGAAGAAAAAGCAGGGAATCCCAATTTTATCTTGACATAACAAGATTCCTCAGCCAGGCTCATTGTTCTTCTGTCTATTTCTCATTATTACAAACCTGCGGATTTGAAAAAGCCACTATGGGCTGATGGGCTCACATCCCCCTCCGCCTTTACCTCAAACACGCATATGCACACACACATGCATACACACACACACACACATGCATACACACACACACACCTTCTCTCTCTCTCTCTCTCTCTCTCTCTCTCTCTCTCACACACACACACACACACACACACATCCACACAGCCCCCTCTCATAAGCTGCGATGAACACTGAGCCACTCTTCTGAGCATGTTTGTTTAAAAAAGAGCCAATAAGCCCAGAAACTTGCTCCTTCACCCTCTCCCTTCATCTCACTCAGTCTCTTTCCTCCTTTCTGACTAGGGTGACATGGGAGCTCCTGGTCCAAACGGAGTTCCTGGACTTATTGTGAGTAGCAGTTTTCGTGTTTCAGTGTGGAGTCTGTGTGCTCTCCTCAGTTTAAACACTGTATTTTCCCAGATACTTATTCCATAAATACAGAGTGTCTTTAAATGAAACTGAATATATCTGCTTAATTGAAAAAAGACTCTCAATTAGCTCTCATCATCATTTACACTGCCAGTCACTTTGGTGGAAAACTAACCACTTTCCATAGGTTCTTTACTGCTCCACTTAAAATGTAAAAATTCATGGCTTCTGGAATCCAAGATGTAAGAGACAGTTATTTCTTGCCATGACTTTGAAGCCTTAGTTATGCACTGTGTCCCTCTCAACTCTTCTCATGACAAACATGATAGTGATCCACTTATTGATCAATCACACGAACCTTAACCAGACATCCTTTTTTCCTCTTGAATCCCTCACTTAACTATTACTTTTAAATATTTTTGAGCAGGAACTCCCCCACCCACCAGTCACCTTGCTCTCCATGTCTGCTCAGCCTGTCAGCCACATAATTGTGTCTGATTATAATGTCTTACTGCTTTCTCTTGTCGTGTCCTGTCTTCACCCGTCGCTGCCGCTCCTCCCGATCTATTCTAGGCCACCGGTGGTGGTAGTAGGCCTGTAATTGGAGGACTCTCTAATTACAGCTGTGCTCTGAGCTCTGTGTCCTCTGCATCAATCTGACCTGACAGTATAATGTACAGTACACACTCTACAGCACTGCGCTGCATCTCGAGGATATAAATATACAAGCACCCTTCTCTGGGGACTGCAGGCATCAAGGTTGAGTAACCATAGGCCAGTGGTGATTAAGTGTTGATATGCGGACGACTACTCTGGCTTAGAAATTTACAATTCGGAAGTTAAAGGACATGGATTAGTTCTCTGAAAAAGTAGCAATACCACTTTTTTTTAATCTAACTGTTTCTCTCTGTCTTTCTTAATTTCTTTCCCCCCTTGCTCATTGTAAAATATGTGTCCTGGCATCTTCCGCTTGTCCTGCTTTGATATGATGGAGGTTGAAAGGGTTGTTGTACTAGCCAAGCATTGACCCTTGGTTGCCCCCTGTGGCTGGCATGGATAACAAATCCACAAATCTGAATTCAGTTTAAGGCATTATCCAGTATAATATATTGTGTTGCTTCATGCTTTTCTGCGATTTGCACAAGTGAGCAGGAAATATGTGGTTGACTGAGACAGTTAAGTATCAGTGGGCCCTCTAGAGGTCTGCAGAGGTCTTAGAGTCAAATGACTCCAATAGGATCCTGAATAAGACTTTATCCTGGGGCATTAGACTATCCCATGCCTGAAGAAGAAACTTTTCAACCTCTCAACTCTCAGTACCAAATGAAGTGACTCGTTGTGAGGGTCATTTTTGCAGCGTATTCTACAACGTCCTCGGCCACACATGCAAAACTGCATTATTCACGGGGAGACAAATATTAAATGCACTGAGCCAATGCCACCCTGTGGGTCTTAACAAGCAGAAAATGTAGTGCTGCAGAGAATGAAAATAAGATAACTACTAGCAGCCTGCTATGCTTTTCTGTGGAGAGGACACATTTCATGAGCAATTTCATGAACATGGCCACAATACAGCCTCTCTTTCTTTCACACAGCCAAGCAAGTCTTCATCAGCCTGTATTTATAACAAATAAAATTACTATTGCCACCGTGACTTGGATCTAGTTCTGTCTCTCTTCTGCAATGAGCAGTGAGGACCAGTGCTGGCTCATTTTCCAGTGATCTGAAAGATGTTAGTTCAAGCATTCATTGATTCTAGCACAACCTTGGCTTCGAACAGTGTGATCTATTCCTTATCTCCCAAAGATGATCATCCGATCTTTTGCTTCATGTGATAGCTGTATGGATAATCTGGAAGCAAGACAAAGAAGCTTATTCTTGCATTTGCAGTAACAAATGCCAATGTGAACTGAAGTTTACTGAGTGTGAGTGTATGTGTGTGTGTGTGTGTGTGTGTGTGTGTGTGTGTGTGTGTGTGTGTGTGTGTGTGTGTGTGTGTGTGTGTGTGTGTGTTTATTAATTGAAAGTTAGGGCTCTGAGCCAAGTGGTTATTCATACTTTATACATATGATACCACAGAATATGATTTTTTTGATCTCATTTGGCTTCAGGGTGATATGGGACCTGTGGGAGAGATGGGCCTTCCAGGACCTAATGGACTGAAGGTAATCTCTCTCACACACACAGATGGAAACTGTTACCTTGACACTCCCATCATGCATTGTCTTGTTTGAACAGTCTTTTAGTTATTTTTTATGCACGATATAAAAAACAACAGAATGGAATAAAAGCAGGGTACGGATGAGTTGCTGGTAAATAATACTCAGAAATAGCTGCTCTGCACATAACATGAGGGGGGATTTTAGGTCAGGTTTTTTGGTGATCATTTACTAACCCATTTGTTGGTGCTTGTTCCAGGGGGTGCCCGGAAATCAAGGAGAACCAGGACTGAAAGGTGATAAGGTGATCTGAATATTCCTGTTATTGGCCTGGTTTTGAGCAGCATGTAATGGATATGTGCCCCTTTTCTGTCCTAGCTTTAGATATAAAGCATGCTTTCATTAGGTCCCATCTTCAACCACACCATTACAAACTTCTGATGATTGTTGTTATTTGTATAAGGCATGAGGTTTGACCTTTTTTTCCTTATGTCCACCAATATGAGTCCTTCATGTGTCATTTTCATGAAACCCATTGTATGATATGAATCTATGTCACCTTTCATTTTTAGACAATCAGTAGGGAAGCCATCTGTTGAGTAAACTTAAAGGAATAGTTAGACATTTCTGGAAACATTAACTTTTTTGATGAGAATTAGAAAGTTATATCTCGCATTGCAAATGTATCCATTCAGAATGATGCTGAAGCCAGGAGACAGTTGTCTGCAGCTGGACTAGCTGTTTCCAGTCTCAATGCTAAGCTAAACTGCTAGCTGCCAGCTCCATAATTACTGTATAGACCTGAGTGTGGTGTTGATCTTCTTTAGTAACTCTCAGCAGGAAAGTGATTAAGCGTATTTCCCAAAATGTCAAATAATGCCTTAAAGAATAAACTCTAAGTATGATGCAATTTTATGAACAATTGTACAAAATGTTGCTATAGAGAAGTGAAAGATGACCCAACAGACTGATGAAAGAAAATCAAAATAAATTAAATAATAATATAACTGGGAAAAATTATAGAGTTAGAATGATGTCAGGTCACTTAAGAGGATTTAAAAGAGGATTACCTTCTATAGATATCTGAGATCTTCAGGCATGGAAAGATTCAACTTATGGACCTTTAGGTCCTTTCAACCTTAACAAAGTGAGTTTTGGGAACTGCTTGAAGGGCATGCGACAGTATCTCTAGATGTGAAGAGACTCACTTATATAATGTTATACATTTTAGCAGAGGACTGAGCATAAGCAATCAACGTAGTTGGCTGATATTTCTCCTGATGAAACAAAAATGCATAATACAATAATAGAGGCTGAAGGAGATGAAGGCTTAAATGACCCTCTTCAGATCTGCAAATGACAGGAGAGATCTCAGTGATGTGCCTGATAAAACATGCTTGTACCACTTCAGTTCCTTGAGCTTCTAATGACGAGTGTGATTACGTTTACACCAAAATTAAACAGGTCTCGCTTTACATAGGGGCGAATTAGACCAAAGCTGAAACAGTCAATAGTCTGTCAGGGCTAATCTGTTGAATACTGACTGACACAATGCAGAGCTGGCTGATTCCGTGTAATAGATTCATTGTGTGAACGCTCACAATGTACAGACCAGTTGTTGGTGATGTCTTTTGAACAAGCTGAATGTGATTGACGAAGTAGAAAGCTACCTCTCACCCTAATGTTCTTCTTTTCTCTTTCTTTCTGTCCATACTTCATCCATCTCCCCGCGTGTGTTCATCTCCTCCTCTCTCCGTCAGGGTGAAATTGGGATTCCTGGAGAGCAAGGGGAGATCGGGTACAAAGGAGACAAGGTAGATCACCGCTGCAACAAATTTGTACACATTATAAAAACTCAGACATCCTTTCCCCTCAACAGCCCCTGACCTGCACACTGCCTCCAAAACACACACACACATCCAGAGACACACAGCCTTTGTTGTGTTTTTTGCAAAATGACTTAGCCAGATGTGCGCTGTCCAGCTTATGGAAATTCTTGTGTAAACCCTCCTCATTTGTCTGTGGTTGTAAGCAAAATCTAACCCTTTTAGCATCATAGAACATAGTGGTCCCAAGAGATAACGGAAATACTGAGCACAGTCATGCATGTCCAATGTCTGTTGCTCCAGAAACGAAATACTGCTTTTTGCTTCTGAAGACTCTCTGACCGTCCGTCTTAGTTTTTATGTGTTGTGTTTGAATTAAACAGGGCATCCAGGGGGCTCCGGGGTTACCAGGCATTCGTGGGAAACCAGGACCACAGGTAAGCCCTGGCTTTGATGAGTAGAAATACATCAAAATGTTAAAATGTAGACATAATGCTTTTCATTTAAAGTAGCGGTTCACCTGGAAATGTGCTTATTTGCATTTTTGCCTAGCTTAGGATAAAATACTGAAAACGGGGACACAGCTAGACTGTCTCCGTCCGAAAGTAACAAAATCCATCTACCATCATGTTGTATCTAGTTTTTTTTAAAATCTATGTGTAAACGTGTTAAGTGTGAAAACAACAATTTGTTGTTTTACAGGGTGCTATTTGTAGGACTATTTCCTTGTCAGTTGCAGTGATTTTCCATGTTCTTGTTTGTCTTTGTTACAGGGCAAGCCAGGAGAGAGAGGCCCTGATGGTGCACCTGGACCTCCAGGCCCTGAGGTTTGTATTCAGAGATCCATTGCTACATTTAGTGTCTGTAACTGTATCTCAGAGAGACAATAGAAAAGAAAAAAAATGTTTTACTGTTCATGACAGGGTTTCCCTGGCGACATGGGACCACCAGGAGAGAACGGCCTTGAGGGACCAAAGGTGAGTAAAATGATCATCTTAGCTGTGTTGTCTATATTTTTCAAAACATAAACCAGAACAAGATTGAGGCACAATGGTGCTTTGAGCAGAATACTTACGCTAGCACACTTACAAGCCCACAATGACAGTGCTAACATGTTGATATTTAGTGGGTATGATATTTACCATCTTCACTAATGTTTTAGCATGCCAACATTTGCTAGTTAGCACTAAATGTAAAGTACAGCTGAGGTCAGTGGGAGTGACATCAGTGTTGCAGGTATTTGGTCATAAACCAAAGTATTGGACAAATAAAAAATTTGACCGGATGATGGCGCTGAATAAAAAGTCAGAGAATCACCAGAGTTATTAGGAATGATAACCTGGGATACACAAACATCCAAATTTTAAAGGTAGTCCTTCCAACCTTCCAATAGTTACTCAGATATTTCACTCTGGTCCAAAGCGGTGGACCAAGTGACTCACAGACCAATAATGCTTTCCCTAGAGCAATGCTGCTACATCAGCTAAAAACACATGTGTAAATACTACAGTTACCTTTTCACGTTAACATTCGTTTGACTGCTTTTTTCCCATCCAGGGAAAGCCCGGGGCCAGAGGTTTACCGGGGCCTCGAGGGATGCCTGGCTTGGAGGTAAGACTGTCAGACGCTGCCCACATCAGAACAACCCTTAAGTGCCAAAAGGCATTAGACGTTTTCTCTTTGCCGAGGGATGCTTTACATCGCCAAACATCATTCATCAATATCATCTGTTTCCAGGGAGATGAGGGCCCGATTGGACCACCAGGCCCAACAGGACTCGAGGTGAGTTATTAGACAAACACCTGGCGTTTCCTGGCTGGTGGATAGATCACAGGGATGACCGTTAATTTTAATTTCGGCAGCCCGGACCCAAGGGCCCTCTTACCTCCTGCATGGTCGTCTCACACCATTATAAGATATGGGAGAATATCATGCGTGTGTGTGCGGTCATACGGAAACATTGAGGCTGTGTGTGTCTGGGTGTCCACTTATCTGAGTTTGCATGTTTGTTTAAGCTGTGTCCCATGCAGGACGGTCAAACCATCTATCATGTGAATTGTTGCGATTTTATTCACCCTTCTTATATCTGTGGTAGACTCGTCTTGAGAGAGGGGGGGCGGGTTGGGTAGAAATGTCACTGAGTCTGCTGAAACACCACCGCAGTAGAAAGTTAAAGCCATGTGCATTCCTGACAGTAAACAAACTATTTCACAGCCTATTAGTTAGCAGAACAAAGAAACATACACTGTGTTAGCTGTCTAGTCTGTAGTGAAAGTCCATTAATGTGTCTCTAAAAGGAGAATGCAATGAAGTATCAGCCTGACGTGATCAATATATGGCTATAGCCTAAATCATGCGTAACTTGCTTTAAGTCACAGCCACTTTTACAGTTCGTAGTATAATTTAATTGCTTGGATCATTATGGATGTTTTTTTGGCTTGCATTGGAGAGAAACTGTAAATGTATACGGTTGGAGTTTTATAGATGTTATTGTAGCCTGTCTCTTGATAGTTGCCCTCTCACAACAAAGGACTGCATGCAATCCCTGTTCTTGACCACCAGAGGGTGATAACTGCTATCACCGTGTTTATAGGTGGCAAGATTTGCAGCTGCAATAAGTGCCAGAGGTTGTTAATGGGCTACTGCAGAAATAGATTTGTTGGCTTTATTTCTCATATGCTTTATTGATTTTATTCTTTTCTCTATCCCAGACGCAAGCTGTCAGTTTATCTTTATTTATTCCTCTTTATTACCCCCAGTCACTCTGAACTTTCTTTCACTCCTACCTCCTCCACTCTCCACACTCCCCACCCCCCAAAAACCCCCACCTCCCACCCACTCGTCTGTCTTATTCTCTGAACCCTCTCTCCTCCATCTGAGGGGAAGTGGTGTACGACTCCTTCAGGAGCTGTGATTGATCTCTGGCCAGGTGCCACAGGTTCGCCTACTCCTCCACCTCGTACACCACCTCGGCCGGTTGCTTTTTCGCCCCTCTAGTCTGAATGACACCCTCTCTTTAAATCAGTCTTCCTTTCAAACCATCTCCAACACCTTCTCAGTTGCTCTTTACTCCTCTCTCTGGGAGCAATTTCAGTTCTTTCCTGAAGTATTTCTTTCTCGCCCTGCTTAATGCGGTCAGTCACAGACATTAATCTAAATCAGGTGATAAGAAGTCACAAATCCTGGACAGCTGATGTTAATTCTTATGTTACTAGAAAAATCTACTTTTACTGTGTGCTTCTGAGTGAAATACAGTGTTAGCCTGTGCTGTCTTATGAAAGCTGCCAACCTTTCTGGGGTAAAACTCTGGAACTGTTGAGTCACTAAGTCTTTAGGAGTTTGGCGTAGATATTCCTGACCTAGAGTTATTGCTGGTAAAAAAGCTCCAAGCCCCCATCTTAACCCCGGGAATTAATGTCTGTGCTTGAGGAACATTACAGTCGTATACTTTCACAGCCTGCCAAAATGTACTGTCAGCATTACCTGTACACGCCATTACATATTTTAGCGACATGTAGAGTAAGCTGCAACAGCTGCAGACGACTTCCCAGCTCCCTCTTCAAGCTGTCACTTTGTGGGACACAGATCCTCTATATTCATGGAGAGTTTGTGATGTCTCTTAATGATGCATTAACTAGTGACTGCCTGTTATTCACTATTCATCATCCTGTGCTATGTCCTGTTTCAGGGTAGAATGGGCAGAAAAGGATTTCCTGGGAAGGTCGGGCCAGAGGGAGTCAAGGTGAATAAAGCCAGTACTCACATATGATTTTTTTTCTATTTTCTCTAAAAATATAACAAATATTGAATTAAACTTTTGTACACAAGTGGATAGTAATACATTTGACTCTGTAGGGGGAACCTGGTGTCACAGGAAAAGTTGGAACCATGGGAGAAAGAGTAAGAAATCCTCACATTGCCTCTTCCTGTATGGAAATATTGTAATTTTTCCAGTCCATGTATGCAAATGCTGTATCTATCCATTCATCCATCCAACATTGGGTCTCTGTATTTCAGGGCTTGGTGGGTTTCATTGGACCTGTGGGGGAGGCAGGACTGGCAGGGGAGAAGGTATAAAACCTTGTTCTATTCTTATAAATTCATTTTAAGGTGTTACAAGTCCTCACAAGGTGACTCTGAAGATTGAATCTTGTGTATGTATTGTTAGGGGGATCGAGGGGAGATGGGCCTTCCAGGACCACCGGGAGAAAAGGGATCAACGGTAAGATGTAGCGAGAAAGGCAGTGCTGGGGGATTTCAGGTTGATAAATAACACAATTTGAGAATGCTGAGATATGAGCTTGACAAAATTTTCTGGGTGCGCTGTAGAGAGGGCCATCATAAACTAAACTGTGTGTGTTATTCCCATGGGAATATACTGATGTGTGGTATTATGTAAGTGTCACAAGAATATGCCAAGAGGGAAAAGAGGCACATCAGAAAAGAGCTTGACTTTGGACCATGTTTTCTAAGCACTGGTTTGTTACTTGGCAGCGGGCCTTTAGCTGGAAAAAGTCATAAACATTGGTTTAAACAAAGGATGAAACAGTTCATATGGGTTACTTCCAATGATTTACCTCCTGGACAGTTTTTAATGGCCACAGGAAGGGCTGACCTCTCGTGCTTAAACACCAATGCCACTGGGATTTGCTCAAAGGTATGAAGAAAGGAAGAAAGATGATGTTCCATTTTCAGTGGTCCTCCCACATGGATCCTCAGTTTCATAAGACATCCCTGTCACACACTCAGCCGGCTCTTTGAAAAAGAGAAAGTAGCTTCTCTGTCACGTAGGGTCTTTATCTGATATGGATTCCCTAATGTATATGACTGGCTGCAGTGGCTAAGAATTTAGTTATCATTCATGCTGGAAAAGAGAGAAATTTCCCGCTGGCTGATGGCCAGCTGGATTTCTCTGAGGGCTTAACCACACACTCGCACACTTATAAGGAAGTTCTTTTTTGGCCCACTCTGTCAGATGCAAAACAGAAACAGACCCTCTGGAAAAGACTGCATCATACAAACTGAAGGGACGTGACCAGTAGACATCTATAGCTACTATCTGAGAGCTCATTCTGCAGGCATTTATGATTTGCTCCTCCGGACACAGTGGATCAGAGCTGCTTACTGTGCTGTACTGTAGGTTTGCATATTGATTCAATTATATTTCACTCACGTGATTTGACTAGTCTGCAAATATTCCACATTCTATAGTGTTGGCTTTTATAAACGGCCTGGCCTAAAAATGATGCGCAATAAAGAAGAAAAAAAAATTCAGCCAGAAGCAGTATGTTTTCAGATGTAAAATCATCTCCTCAGGCGGTCTGTTTTTCTCTTTTCCCTATTGTCTCATATTGCAACATTAAATGTGCTTTCCAGTGCACAAAGCATTTCTGAAGCTCTATGCTTTTGCTTAAACTAGTGTGTGTAGACATGAGTGGAAACGAATCCCATTTATTTGCATAAAAAAAATTATTACTTACGAAGAATTCAGAATTAAAATTTCGAGAGTCAATAATGCTGCCACAGCAGATTCACATTTGAAAACTTTGTGAAAAACTTTCACTCCACTAGTGTCACATTGATTTAAGTTTTACAGTATCATAGTTTTGTTTTTTCTTGCAACAAAAAATACTTAAATTCATTGTTGTTCCCAAATCTTCTTCGTTGGAGTTAATCATTCGTATGATACCCTTTTTTGTGTCCATTGTAATCTATGTCCTGTCTGAATGTTTATGTCTGTGTACATATAATAGGGTCACCCAGGGACACCAGGGGAGACCGGGCCCACAGGACCACCAGGAAGACCAGTAAGTCCTCATTCTTCTTTTCACTCAATCATAGTTGTGGGTTATACTCTTTGAGAGCTTTGAGAGGAAACAGGTAGGTAATAATATCTAACAGTTTACAAAAAAAATTAAATTTTCTCAGCTGTGATCAGCTACTTTGTGTAACCGTCTGATTAAAAGAGGCGTATTCAGGTGTTGGTAGTCGGTTGCCTTTTTGAGCACATGATAGCAGTATGCATCATCTGCAGCAAAGCTTTCTCTGAGCATTATGAGAGCTGGCAGCCTCCTGCTGAACCTGCATTACCCTCCTGTCAGTCAAAAGCCCAACACCTATAACCAATTAGAAGCTGCCCCTGCCACCCCCCTCATTTCCTCCTTGCTGTGTCCTTGCCATTGGTTGAAAGCGGGGGGCCACTGAGCCACCAAAACAAACATAAATATGGGGCTCTGGGGTGCAGCAGGGCAGGATTCCAGAGCAGGCCCTTTAATTGGTGTGAGTGACAGATCTAACAACAAACCCTATAGTGTGTTCATGAGGTCAGGCTGACCCCCCCCTAGGGTCAGCAACCTTGGGGCTCTGTGCTCTGTCAGTGAAAACCTTTGTTTTATCTCACCCCCCGCCTTTTCTTTTTCATCCTATTTTTCTTTTGTTCGTCAGGGCCCCCCTGGATCAGCTGGGCCAGCCGGTACCAGAGGACCCAAAGGCTTGCGGGTAAGTTTCACACCTGTTGTTTTTGCAGCTAAGATGTTGGGCAGTGTTCTGCAGACAGTGTAACAGAGGTCCCAGCCTTATGAACAGACCAAACACCTGGCAAAGGGATGCAGATAAATATCACTTTTCTCTTTTTGTGTATGCTCCAATGTGTGTTTGTAGGAATCATCTGCAACTGCTGTTGTAGAGCCGTCGGAAAAACCTTGAGTGGGTCAACATAATGAAGTGATATGGAACTGCCTCTGAACTGATGTCATGTGTGTTTAATGAACATTGGGAGCTTGCATAACACAATTCTCAGGTCCAGAGTCATAGAATGAGTCTATTTCATCCTTCTCAGAAGTCAGTGCTCATTATAACTGCTGGAAGAGCTCCAATGATGTAAAACAAACAGCTTATTTTTTTGTATAAATAGAACAATAACTACTACTTATAGGAAAGACCCATCATCAATCCAACTACACAACATTTGTTATGGAAAATGTGACCTGGCTTTTGTGGCTATTCTGGAAGCTACTTTGTAGATAAATTTAGTGAACTGGGGAAACTGGATCTGTAGGAGGATTAACGAGGGCTTGTATCAGCTTTTTTTGAAAATTTTCAATAACCCTGGGTTCGCAGAGAGCTCCAGACTCATAAAATATCATTCACAAAAACCACAATAGCAGTATTTAGACCTGCAACCACAATAGAATGAGCTATGGAAATACAGCAGAGTTTCATATTTTTCCAAAATGTGCTAAACGTACTAATAGAAAATGGTGGAATTTTTCACATTAGTAAACGTCTCATTTGGGTATTTATTTTTCTGAAAGCCTCCAATGGAAAGTTGATTCACAGTAGCATTACACGAAAAGAGATTGCAGCTGTACTGGCCATCACTCCAACTGATGATAAATAGAGCTTATACCAGAAAATCTGAGTTGTGAATCAGAGGTATGACTAATTACATGAATTATGGTTGCGTTCCATTTAGGTGGCTCACTGACACTCAAGTGACAAATGATTGGAGTAATCAGTGTTATTAGTCAAAGCTAGTGTTTTCCTCTTAAAACATGTTAAACAGTTTGCTGTGAGAAAGAAGTCTATCATTGTTAATGCAAAATGAAAAGAACATTCCACAAGGAGAAAACTGTAGATATAGATGCCAAAAAATAAAAAAAAATCAGATTTGACAAACTACAGCCTTCCAATCTTAGTAAACGTGAGATTGTATAGGACTTGTGTGTGTTTTGTTAAAGAAGGAAAACAAGGGGATAAACAGCCGGAATCTCAGCTGGCTAAACAACGCCAATAGAAATTATTAGACCAGATAAGTAGTGCTGTTTGGTCTCTGGAACAATATACAGCAAATAAATTCCTGAATTCACAGTTCAGAGAGGGAATTAAAGTGGATTCAGAAAGAATTTAATGGCAATAACAACTGACAATAATTGATGATGACATTAATGATGATGGCTGTAACTATGGCAGTGATGCATGACACGGTAAAATTGATGTTGCTGGTGGCGTAATTCCCTCTGTCCTTGATTTGCCTTCTTGTGGAGTGTGGACAATGTTGCCAACCTTTTTTAAAGTTTTTTTCAAAAGGATATCTTTTAGCGCTACGGTCTACTGAGCCAGCTGGAAAGTGGGATGAAATAGCATAGAGCTTCTTTATCTGAGGCGTCCATGGGAGATGCGCCTCGCTGTGGTTGGCCTGGACACACTCTCATGTCTCAAGCTGTGTTTTCAATTAATACGAATGTCAGCAGTTTCCACTGCCAGTAAATCTGTCTGCTCCTTCTTGATTATTTTTTGGTAGTCCAAGGTTAGAACCCTGAGTATAGCTAGCCAGTAGGTACCGCTGGTTCCCTCACTGACAAAAATATAGGGAAACACAGACACATATTCAACTAACTCCCTTTACAAACCCAACTTTTCATTGTTTAATGTATTAAATAACGACTAAATTAAATTGATTTTATATAGGAGGCAATGAATTGTCTTACCACACCAAAACAACAAGAAGCTTTGGTTAAGACAGGCAATTTAACATCTCTTTTAATATCTGCGAAGATTCTCAGTCATCACGGTCATGGTTATCTGAGAAGAGTTGAATCAATGGCAACCAGATTTGGTTGTTAGATACCCCAAGATGGTTCACCTCAAATCCAAGAAGCTACCTCAGTTCTGACTGACAGAAGTTGCCCTCACTTCAACTCTTCTCGGATCTGTTTTGACAAAAGGAAATGAAGGGTGCAGTTTTCTAAGTGTTCCATAATAAAGATTGTGTCATCCATCAGGAGATTTCAGCTCTACGTGTCCTTGGCCTTCCCAAATAATATAACTTAGGGTGAGACGCGAGTGTTACACAACTAAGAACTTTTACACAGATTCTAATACCACATGTCTTTTAGATGTTAGCCACTTGGCTTGATGCAAAGGGCATAGACCTTTAAAAACTGACTTCGCTCTCAGGAACAAAGAATTTGACTATTGTTCAATTGAGACAAGAGATAAAACTGGCCTCAGCCTCAGACACAGCTAGAAAGCTAGTACCGCTGCTTTCTCTGTTTTTCTGTGTCTGTGTTTTATTTGCAAAGAATACTTAAACCCGTGGACTCAAACTTGCGGATGTCAACCATGAGGAATCGCCAGTCAGACTAATTGTGCTTTGTAAATAATGACTCGTCATGATGTCTGACCTGCAAATCCTCAGCTAATGTTTTCCATATTCAAGGGCTTTTTAATCTCATCATTCCTCCCTCTCAGCAGTTGGCGGTTATTATTGAGCTAGTTTAAATGGATGTTTTGATTGTTCTGAATTCATGCTCCTGGTTTTCTTTTTCTGTCTTAGTTTGAAAAGGTTCAGTTTGTTATGGTACAAATTAATGTAACTCAGTGTAATTAATTAGTGAGTGTTTTCTGTGGCCTGATAGGGTGAAATACTTTCCCTAACACATCGGCTAATCAGGCTATGTAAACGCAACCAGTGGGTAGCAGGTACCCCAGACAGGAATGTTAATGAGCGCTGCTCATCCAGCTCTATGTATAATAGGCTTATAGCACCTCAGCTAGCGGCACTCTCCACGGGCCAAACTCCTACTGTGCCCAGTCACCAACCTCTCTCACATAAAGGCTGCCTGTGTGGCTGTGTCATGTTATATTTGCTTTATCCTTTAGAAAAATTAACGAGAGCAATCATTACTTTTTACATCTTGTTATTTATAATCACTGTTAGCCAAGAATGACCCTTAGAGTTTCGCGAATGATCAGCTATTGAGGATCGCTTTGGTATCAGTGAGCCAGCATCTTCCCCAAAGTAGATGAGAAACTTATCTGGGTGCAGGTGCAGAGCAGATGGACTGTATTGGTCCACAGCCTTGCTCCCATTTATTATCACCCCTTGCTGGACTAGCAGACCTTTAAGCACTTTAGATTGATTATGTTTGACAGTTGCCCCCATGTAATCTAAACAGTCAGACGGTTCTGACAGGGTGTGTGTTTCAGTGGGAAAAGCATGTATCTGTGTGCGCCCCAGACCTTTTCCCCTGATTCTAGTATTTAGATAATACAAGTCATCAGACCAGTAGCTTTTGCTGCCATGTAGAGAGAGACCTCTGGCTATTTCTACAATTCCACTCTATGCATGCACGCACGCACACACACACACAACCACACACACACACACACACACACACATGCGGACATCCACATATTCACTTTCGCACACGCTTATACATAACATACTTCCTTATTTACCCTGAAAAATGTAGCTTACAGGCACATAACCCTCACATCACCTTGTGACATATGGGTACTGTGTCATAATATACAGAGATGATTATTTACAGTATGCTGTGGATGTCCAGCTGTGTTACAGTGACCTCTGTTGGTGAAGTGACAACTGTCTTGTGTTTCAGGGAGCGAGAGGGCCCGACGGTCCTACAGGAGAGATGGGCTTAGAGGGCAAGAGGGTAAGAAATCCGACTCGATTGTGCACATTCATTGGAATTTCCTCGCTGGTATATAAAACTAGAGATATTATGAAGTCAGACTGTGCAGACACTAGAGTAAAGACCATAAAATAACATAAAATAGTGTAATAATATTCTCTCCTGCACAAACAATAGATTCTTAAGAGGGAAAATTAATCTTGCGCAACAGAAACAGAGAGCTGCACATCTTCTCCATTCACAAAACTGTAATGTCTCAACACACAGCTATCTCTCTTTCTTCCCTTTTTCCTCAGGGTCTTGATGGTCCTCCAGGAAAAATAGGTTTCCCTGGACAACAGGTAAAGCACTGGAGTACTTTCATACTTTTCCATTGCTACTTCTCATATATTTTGATGCTTATCCTCCTCTGGAGAAGCAAGGCATCCGAATGATTTAGAAGGCCTTCATGATACCAGCAGACTCAGAAACAACATATTACTTTGGGGGAGAGAACTGTCCTTGGATTCACATGCATGAAAGACTCCACACTGTTTGGATTTCAGAATATTTACTCAGCCTGCAATTAAGCTCCACTTCTAAAAAATTATGTTGGCTGTCACTGTCACTGAAAATGATACTAATCTTCAGTCCAAGTAAGGTTTGTAAATCAATTAGAAAGACATGAAAGAGATAGAATGAAATAAAGCTGGAAAAAAGATTGTAAGTGTGTAATATCAAACAAGTGCACTTTCCGTCGTTCAGGAATATCAAATTTAAGTTAAAGTTTATCGACCACTCAGGCCTAACACTTTGCCCTCTATTTCGTGTTGTACAATAATCAGATATTTTTCTCAAGTACTATTATCACAAAAATACCACACTTTTAGATGCAGAAAATGTATGAACCTAGGTATGAAAGCCTCAGTAAAAATTCCCCTATGCTAATGTACTTTGTTTTCCATTTTTTTTCCACGTTCTAACTCTGATTTTGTGATCACAGATCCTGTGCTGATGAAGACTGATCTAATTTATCCCCCCTTATGTATCCTTCTTTTTCTTGTGTCCCTGCAGGGGAAGATGGGAGAGCCAGGGGAAACAGGGCCCAAAGGTTTTCCTGTGAGTTCACTCATATATAAAAATAATTTACAAATACTACTGAAGAGACTTAGATGCACCTGTTGACCTGTCAAAAATGGCAAAAGCAAAACATTATTTTAGGGGTGGTTCATGTAAACAATCAATACAGCTATGTTTGCTGCTCATAGTATCACAGAGAAAAGTGTAAAACTTCGTAAAACTACACATCTATGCAGTGTTTTGTGAACGTGAGATGATGTGTGGGCATGTGCCTGCATTCTGAACTCATCGACCCTTCTGTCTCCAGGGTATCCAAGGGCCCTCAGGACCTCCAGGGGACAAGGGAATAGCAGGCGAACCGGTATGATCCTCCATCCATCTCCATCTTTTCATATCCATTTCTCCTGTTTGTTCATCTCCCCCCTTAATATCTCCAGCTGCCTCAGTCTCTTCCTCCCTCGCACTCTCATTCTGTTTTCTCCCGTGAGGTTAAATTTTTTGCAGTATTCTCACTCTCAGTTATCCCTCCATCATGATTTTTTTTCCTTCCACTGCTTCAGAGCCCTGCTTACTAGTTTTATTACATTCTCTTTGGCAACAAACAGCAGCCTGGTTCTCTCTGCCCAGTACTGTTAGCTCCAGAATATCATAGCCAGGAGGGACTTTATGAGACATATCTTAGTCCATATTAATGTTATGTTTGTCTGTATTAAATGTTTCCTCCTGAGCAGCCAAAGAATTGTCTCATTCTTCACACATCTGTCCTGAAATGGCAGGAGAGTGAGCTGTTAGCATGCACGGAGATAGATTTTTGAATAAGAAGCATCTTATTTGGTGCTAAACTGCTGAACTTGCAGGGAAAACAGATGTGATCATTCCCACAATGGATAAAACCTTCACTGTAAAAGCTTTGCCTTCTTGTGGCTTTTCGTGTGGTTTTATTTTATGGGCAGTGAGAGACGCAGGGCAAAAATAAGGGAATAGAAAATGTGTCATCTTGCAGGCATGGAGAATTTAGCTCATGAATATTAGAACAGGCACCCATTTCCTTTTTGTTTTCATTGGTTTGAATGAATCATTGGCTGATATTCTCTCGTTTCCTGTTAAATAAAACATGGATCTCTGATCTAATATCCAATGCAGTATATAGAGAGCAGACTGTTTATACCTACAAGAGTAAAGACAAATATGCAAAAGACCAAATTTCAGATGCATTTTGGTTCACAATGGTATAATCAGTATTTTAATGGGCAATATACAATTCCATGGTCATGTTCAGTACAAGCTATAAAGTATGTGTTTCTTCGTCTGCACAGTTTTATACTTTGGTAACAGTTGATTAACTGCTTAGTTTGCAATCAGATAAGCTACATTGTGATTACCAGCATACAAAGATTTAAATAAAGTATTAGTGAAAGTTTCCCCACATGAATCCCTGGTTATATATATTGTTAGAATCATAATTTTCCCTATAATTCTTGTTTGTCTCGTCTGTTGTGCTGCACAGATACTTCAAATTCTGAGCCCCGTTGTTAACTCGTAACCAACAACATGAATTATTGACCACACCAGTGACTTTTTTGATTTTATTGCCATTGTTTGGACTGGATGCAAGTGACCAGGAGAGTAACCATTATTCACATGCGCTGAGTTTAAGAAGCATTCATAGCAACGCATCTATGTTTTTGAAACATAATCAGTAACATATTACATACAAAGTCAAAACTGTGTACAAATGTTTTAGCCATTTAACTGCTTTTGGCCCATCTACAGTCAACATTAGATTAGCCAGAGATTTCCTCTTTCTTTTTTTTAACAAATCAAATGAAGTATGATGTTTATTAATTTGAAACATTCCTAGATGGTTAGAAAGTAATAAGTATTTGCACTTTTCATCCGTAGGGACCATCTGGGCCACCAGGCACTGTGGGACTGCTCGGAGAAATAGGTCAAAAGGTGAGAGACATACAGTTACAACCATGCTCAGGCATATGTATTGCGTGCATGCATATTCCACATGCATAAGGTCACTGTTGTTCATCCATGCACACACACACAAAGAGTGTTGCAAAGACTAAAGTATTGAATAGATGACACTTGTTATTCACCCTAGCCCAGTGAATAACAATCTCTAATTGAAGTTGTCTATCAAGTTAAATGAATTAACCAACATTACAGAGGTGTCCACTTTCTCTGTCTCTCTTCCTTCTCATGACAGCTTGTGATAAAACTCAGCCCTGACATATCGTGCACATCTAATGCCGAAGAGTCATAAGCCCTTAATTTTCTCCAAAATCATCAAACATTTTTTTATCTCCAATTTCTACTTATTAATAAGGGTCCTCCAGGAAAGGTGGGGGAGCCAGGACTTCCAGGCGAGCCAGGGGAGAAGGTGAGACAATACTTTACTGCAGTTTTTATCTGTGCTTTTTTTTATTATCTGCAAGATGTAATTTTACATCAAAGTTTAATATCTGTCTGTGTGTGTGCCAGGGAGCCATTGGACCTGCTGGGAACATCGGCGAGCAGGGATTAATAGGACAACGGGTACGCTTATCAGCATTAAATTATTAAATATTATGCATCCTTAACAAGGTGGAGCGTTTCATTTTGTTAACTTGTGTAAATATGTTTATGTGTATGTGTACAGGGCGAGCCAGGTCTAGAGGGAGAAACTGGTCCTGCTGGTCCTGATGGAACCAAGGTTAGTTGTTTTACCAAAATACACTTAATGTTGTATTATTGGGGTATGGAGACAACAACTCCATAACACGGACGGCACAACTTTAACCTGCTTTTACATCTTTTATGTATAGACCATTAAAAAGTCAGGTTTTTTTGTGTATATTCTCAGGGTGATAAAGGTTACATGGGTCAGGAGGGTGACAAAGGAGAAAAAGGTGAAATTGGACTAAAGGGAAAGGAGGGCCCACTTGGAAGTCCTGGACTCAATGGCGTCAGAGTAAGTCAACTGTTGTTTTCTGGCAAACTTCACACACATATACACACACAAACACACACAATCACGCACACACACACACACACACACACACACACACACACACACACACACACACACACATGCACACACACAATAGTTTTACAAACCTGTTTTCAGTGATTCTCAAAACTCTCCGTAAGCCATTTCCTTTTTTGATTTGTCTCTGTAGGGTCCTGAAGGGAAACCTGGCAAAATTGGGGAAAGGGGCAAACCAGGGTCAAAGGTATTAACAAAGTTTAATCCTCCCTTAACCAAAATTATTCACACACAGTTACACAAAAATGCAGTGTGGTCAGCTACTCTGTAATTGATTCTGATTCTTTTATTCGCTCATATATTTTTAGGGTTCCAAAGGTCATCAAGGTCACCTCGGGGAGACTGGGCCAGTGGGGAAGACAGGACCACTAGGTTTTGTTGGGCCGAAGGGGTCCAGAGGAACTATTGGACATGTGGTAAAGTGAAACAGCAATGCTGAAGATATTTATCAATCACCTTTGAAAACACAAGCATTTCACATGTTAAAACACCATCTGATGTTTTAAGTTACTCATTGTGTGACTGAAGACAAAACATTTGCTGTCTTTAGGGAGCTCCTGGTCGAATGGGTCAACAGGGAGAACCTGGACTTTCAGGTTATGAGGTAACATTACAGTATCATAAATGTCTGGATGTGTATGGGCAGTAAACATTTAACAAGCCTATTACAGTTATTTGCTTTTTTTTTAGTCATTTTACATAAAAATTTTCTGTATCTGTTTTTGCAGGGCCATCAGGGACCACAGGGCCCCATGGGGCCTCCAGGACCAAAAGGTGAAAAGGTACACCTCGTTCACTTTATGTGTAATATTCATGTGTAATAGTCTCTTATTATTCTTCCTTAGTCTTCCTCAAGTCAGATCTCACTGGAAGCTAGATACTGTACCTTTATACCTTTATACAGTCTGGACTCGCCACCAATCAGCTTAAAGTAGATCAGAAACAGCAAATGTTTATGAAAAATAGAACCCCAGAATGCACCGCTCTCCGTAGGCAGCTCTTACTGATCCACCCTGTTTTGGTTAAATCGATACCTCATTACCTTCATCAGAGACTATACGCTGTAAATACATGACAGCTTTTGTTTTACACAACTGATTCGAGGGAGATCATGAAATTTTTGATATAACACATCATAATCGACCACCTGAGAGTGCATCTAAGGATAAAGCATACACAGGGCGAATTTTCCAACATATGTAACATTTGATGAGACATTTCAAGAGCACAAAACTTTGTACTTACACATCAGGGATATGTGTTTTATGTAAAAAAACCAAAATTTTCCACTCTTCTGATTTTCATCTGCAGGGCGAGCAGGGGGATGATGGGAAAGTAGAGGGTCCTCCTGGTCCACCAGGTGACATAGTAAGTCACACCTGACTTACTTTTCTCCCTCCTTCTCCTGTTTGTCTGGTATATGGCTGCAAAAATCCAATAATTTGCACTTTACTAATGTATTTCATGTTTCATCAGGGTCCTCCGGGTGACAGAGGAGAGAGAGGGGAACCAGGAGATCCGGGGTACAAAGTAAGTTCCATCATGCCAGATAATCTCAAAATTACTTTACAGTATTTGGGTTTATGTGTCAATAATGTGTTATTATTTCTCAGGGTCAAATTGGTTTGGATGGAGAGAGGGGAAGACCTGGAGCTCCTGGTCAACCTGTGAGTGTCAAACTTGTGATTTCCATACACAATTCTGTCATTAAGTCCACATAAACAACCAATTGACATGCTCAGACAGATTGTCTGTATATGCTCTCATTCATGTAACTGGTCATTCCAGGGACACCCTGGACCTCGAGGGCAACAAGGACACAAAGGGGCCAAAGGAGACCAAGTAAGGACATCAAAATTTGTGTGTGGTAGAAGGTGTTTGTGCGTCTGAGCGCATGTTTGAAGAGTCATTGGTTGATATGCAGATTTTTTTATCAGCTGTTTTGCAATAGCTTCAGCACACCCTCAGCTGTTTCAATTTTTCAGCCTATCATTAAGCCTTTAGACAAAGTTTTTTCAAGCTTTTACTGAGTAATTTACCCAGGTGGTTAAAGACGATGAAGGTAACAGTTTAACCTATTTTATGAGATTGGAACAACACTGGCAGGTCTCTGGCAAAGTAACAAATTTGGCTAATAAAGCGAAGACTAAACAGAAAAACCCAGTCTAGTGAAGTAGTCATTGATCAGTCTGAATGCAATAAAATAATAAAGAATTACTGCAATGTCATTTTTTATTTTTGGCTTGAAAACTATTGTAAAATCCGTGCCAGTCAGTTGCTAGTATTTTACTCCTTCATTGGGTAACATGTGAGTGTGTTTTGAAAGCCAAACATTTCTGCATCTGGTAAAATGTTACTGTAGGTTATTGGCACTGACGAACAATTATATGGGACAGTAGTAGTCAGCTTTATCTTTGACACATTTTTTGTCTTCATTAAGGGCCAGAAAGGCAAAAAAGGTCAGACAGGACAAAAAGGAAGCAGAGGAACAGAGGTAGGTCAACAATTATCCATGCGTCCATACCTGCTTGAATAACTTACAGTATTTCATTTCAAAAGACAATTTTTTTTCACAGTCTCTTAGCTTTTAAAAAGTTTGTATCCATGACAATGAAACATGGGAATAATTTCCAAGTAGAATTCATTTACTTGAGTAAAGACAAATGAGAAAAACTGCCATGCTCAGTGCAGAATTCTGATAAGGCCTCCCTTCTCCTCAGGGTGTGGGTGGTCTTCCCGGCCCCAGAGGTGTGGTTGGTCGAGAGGGGCAGGAGGGTGTGCCTGGGGGCGATGGAGTTCCAGGGAAGGATGGCAGAAAAGGCATGACGGTGAGATAAACAAAAAAATATTGATAAAGCAGTTGTTCATTAACATTAATAATGCTATTTTAAAAAAAAAGACTGTTTTTTTCTGAGGATGGTTACAAGATGAAAGTCCACAGGGTCATTAACCTGTAAACGGTTTATCCCCTTGCAATCATGAATGTAATCAGAAAATATCATGGCTTTCTATTAAGTTTACTTTTTGATCAGAGAGTAGTGCAAGAATGAAGCTTAAAAAGTGTTGGTAATGAGAAGGTCTCATCCTCTGGAGAGCATGAATGTATAGTATTAAATGAATTTCATGGCAGATATTGGCAGATTTATACTGCTCTGGACCAAGGGAATGAATGGACAGTTGGGCAGACTAGTTTTGCAATCTTGCCACAAGAATCAGGACAATAAATCTGTTTCCTGTTTTTTTAAGGGAAGATTCTTCTTTGTCTTCTTTCCTTTATATGTAGGGAGAACATGGTGATGACGGGGAGGCTGGTCTTCCTGGCAAAGCAGGCCCACGTGGTAAAACTGGCGTCACAGGACTCCCAGGAGATCAGGGGACCATTGGACCAAAGGTAAAGAGGAACTGTAGAATGCTGTATGACACATTCAGGTTAGCAATGCAAAAGAAGCGGAACAGTTGTAATGTTAATTACAGTTTGCTGCAACGCAAGGGACGTATTGTACGATTGCTTTATCTATCAGATGAATGTATCGATAATGACTTACCCATGAGTGATCCTCTCTCAGTTATTCCATCATTTATTCCTCCATATAGGGTGAGCAGGGTCTTCGAGGCCAGAGTGGACCTCCAGGGAAACGAGGCTTTAGGGGTGGAATGGGGCTGCCAGGGCCACAGGGAGACCAAGGACCTAAAGGACAACCTGTGAGCAGCCACACATACCTCCACTTAAACATATCTAATATAGACAATGACTTACCAATATGATCTTGAAAGATAGGATTTATGTAAGTTTCTTCTTGGAGGTGATGTGTTTTTGATTCTTTGATGAAATTCTTGTTCAGGGCGACACAGGGGAGCCAGGTTTTCCAGGAATTCTGGGAGTCTTTGGACCCAGGGTATGTTCAGCACCAAACAGCAGCACATCTGCCACAACCTTTGTGCACACTGTAAAACACACATACATTATAAATCACAGTGTGATGATAGGTATGAATGCATATCCAAGTAAACACTTACTCATATTTCATGTAGATAGGTACAAAAATATACAACAAAAACTATTAAGCTGTCAGTTTTGGTTGATAATTAAATCTAAATGAGCACCCAATGTAAAGATACACCATTTTGATTTCAGAAACAGTTATTTAATATTGGAACAGTTTGCTTTACACTCCCGCCTCAGTAAGTAAACCATAGGGTGTCTTTCTAGAGAATGGATTGGTCCACAAGTAGGGAACCTCTAAAAACACGACTTGTTTTGGGATTCAGGTCTTGTCTGGACATTGCAACACCTTCCCCTGGCTTAGTTGAGCTTTTCATGGTCACAGTAATTACATGTTTGTGTTCATATGTCTATGTGTAAAGTCTGTCTCACCATTTACGTAACTACAAATCTAATTTTACACATAGATCAAAAAATGAATGCTAGCAAATCTATAACTATACAGTGAGGTAACACTGAAAGCTATTCTGTGTGACAGCCTCAGCACAATGTCCTCCAGTCTTTTCAGGTTACAGGGTATTGTCTCCCATCACCAGATCTCATTTAAAAATTCCACACTTTAAAGTAATCCAATAAAATTTCCCCTTACTTCCTGCCCAAATCTGTTCCTTATAATCCCTCCTGGAACAGTCCCACAATCAACAGTTTTAGGAACAGTTTTATGATTTACATTATTGCAATGTCACATGTGCATCCGTCCTGCATCTGCATTTTGGTTGTGTGGCAAGAAAGATCTATTGTATTCTAATGAAATCACCACGCAGAACCAAGTCAAAGTTTGTTAGGACAGCTGGAAACATTGTCCTCAACATGGAATCAGTTAGTACCGTCAGATGTTCAGTGATGAGCTGTAGATACAGATAGGAATAGGAAGTGGTGTGTAAAAAAAACATTTTGCACAACTGACATCAAGTATTAAAGTTTTAAACAGGTGTACAAGGTGTGTGATGGGTGTTTATAAATATTTATCTTGGCTGTTTTCAAGGGGCCTCCGGGAGACTTTGGGCCGAAAGGCATACGGGGACCAAAGGGGCCACAGGGCGCTATGGTAAGTACACTAGTAATCAAGATTACACTGATGAATACAGAGAGAACCCTTTTTCATACTTTTTTTCTCCTAACTGTTTCTCTTCATCAGGGCAGAGGGGGAGTTGTTGGCCCTATGGGAATTATCGGCCCCAGTGGAAGTGCAGTATGTATTACACGAATCGATATAAGATTTAGCATTTCTCTGTTGTTATTCTTCAGCTTACCGACTGTTTGCTTCCTTTACAGGGTCCTCGAGGAGAGAAGGGTAACCGTGGAGAGACTGTGAGTGTTCTTGATTTCTCACCACATCTATGCTTTTCAGTTTTATTCTTCTTGGTTACCATTGTCTACCATGTAAAAAGAATATTTGATGACTGAAAATGTTTTTTTTTCTTTCTCTGCAGGGATTGCAAGGACCAAGGGTATGTTTGCATAGCATTGTCTTTTTTTCTGTTGTTACATATCATTTAGAATATACAGTGGACCCCTGATTGACAAAATATTTGCTCATCCAGCATGTATGCTTTTCTTTTTCATTAGGGATCCCCTGGACCTCGTGGACCCCCTGGTCTTCCAGTAAGTTTCCTACCTTTAGAGGTTTAAAAAATGTCAAACACACATAATTCCATATTTGAATTGCATAATTCTTTGTCTGAGTAACTCTTTTTTCTGCTCTTTAGGGTCCCCCAGGTGTCCCACCATCATTTGTAAGACATGTTGTCTTTGCTAATTTCATTCTGTTAATTAAGGGATAGTCATGGAGTAGTCAGAATATACTGTAATGTGTAATCCAGAAAGGTACAATACCACTAAAGAAATAAGAACTCATAAGATTGTTTTGTTTTGCTGCAGAAAGAAGATGGTCTTTTGTTTTTGGATTCACACACCTCACTCAGGACTGAGGTCAGTGGGGTACAACGTCAATATTTTCTGTATTGTTCCATCTTCTAATCTATTGAAAACTATACAGACCTGTCTTTTTTTGTCTGTCCTCCAGAATAAGCCAGTGATGGACCTGCCGATGTTGGACCAGGGCGCCGAGATCTTTAAGACCCTCCACTACCTCAGTAACCTGATCCAGAGCCTGAAGAACCCACTGGGCACTCGGGACAACCCCGCCCGCATCTGCAGGGACCTGCACAGCTGTGAACAGAGGTTAAATGATGGTGAGGGTGTATGAGTGTTGTGTGGGGAGACAGAGATGGAGAGTCATTTTACATTTAGATAGAAAAATCATCTCACATGTGCTTCCATTTTTCAGGCACTTATTGGATTGACCCCAACCTTGGCTGTTTGTCAGATACAATAGAAGTCTCCTGCAACTTTACTGGAGGTGGACAGACTTGCCTGAAACCAATAACAGTAGCCAAGGTATTTAAGACACAATAATAACCCAAGTGACATCAGCAAATTTTACAATATTATAACCATTTAGAGAATGGTAAATATTACACACAAGCACATAACAAATTTGTTAACCAGTATCTTTTTCGCGTGTTTGAGCAGCCAACAGTCAGTGTTGGTCGTGTCCAGATGAACTTCCTGCACCTGCTGAGCTCAGAGGCTGTGCAGCACATCATCATCCACTGCCTGAACGTCTCAGTTTGGAGGTCAGCTGAGGATCAGCCAGCAGCCCGTGGGTCTGTGAGATTCAAGGCTTGGAGTGGGGAGGTGTTCGAGGTGGGAGGAGAGCTTGAGCCGGAGGTCATAGAAGACTCTTGCTGGGTAGGAATCAGATCCTGTCAACCGGTTTAGTGCCTTTTAGTTTGTATCATGGTTGACTTTCAGACTTTCATAACATACCAAACTATACTGTAATAATGCCTTGGACTTATAAATGTGTTTTCTCTCTGGGTTTCAGATAAAAGACGGCCGCTGGCACCAGACCCATTTTGTGTTCAATTCTCTGGACCCAACCCTGCTCCCTGTGGTTGACATCTACAACCTCCCGAACACTAATCCTGGCTCACATTACCACCTAGAAGTAGGTCCTGTGTGCTTCCTGTGAGGGCTGCAGTGTAAGTCGTCTGAGCATGGAGGGATGGCTCCTCACCCTGGGAAGACCCCTCATGCAGATGGGGAGATCGGAGCAGTCTCCTCCCATCCACGGCCAAACACTGCCCAAGTGAGAACAAGCCCCCTCCCCCCAAACAGATCCTGCTTCACTCTGCCAAACTCCCATTAGACTATAGACACAAAAGATGGGAGCACGGGGAGCTAGGGGGACAAGGAAGAGCTGATGAGGAGCAGGGGAGTTCTTGCACTAAAAGCTTCTTAATATGGCAAAAGCTTCTTTAAGCTCTTCAAGAAGGATCTCCACATGTATACCTGCTTGGAGGGGAAAAAAAAAGCTCTATGCCACACAATCTCTCTGGAACATTGCTGAGTGAAGGGAGACTAAGGCCAAGTCAGTCAGCGGACATTAGAGTAACTTATTTTTGTAACTGTATACAGTCTGTATACTGTCTGTACTTTTTTGGAAATACCAAGAAATCAATTCTGTCAGAAGAGAAGGATTAAAGTAATTGGGATCAGTTAAATGTACATATATATAAGTATGCATATTATTAACTTTTATACATGTATATCTTATGTAAAGAAATAATCCTCAAGTGCAATAGAAAAATGAGAAGATAATTTGATATTTTAAACATATATGGAAGGATTTTCAGGGGTGCCATTTTATTTAACTTTGGTGCTCATCTCCTTATGATCTTGCCCATGTGAATTTTTCCAGAGGCAGGCTCATTTGCTTAAATTGAGCAGAAATCACATCTGTCTTCACTAGTTCTTCAAATCGGAGATTTCAGTTTCCTCCGTAGTGGGGGGAAAACGAGTGGCAACCAGTCAGCTCTCAGCAACTTACATCTGAAGCTACAAAATAGTGCACACAAACCATCCATGTGGGGAGAGTCAGTGCATTAATACTTACTGCTACACTTATTACTCATAACTATTGAACCGGATGCCACTGATGATTAGAGAGAATATATGTGGTTATGGAGATTAGAGGTCAGGGGAAAAATATGCCTAAGAGTATTGAGCTCTAGTCCTCAGTCGTGTTTTGTCAAGTTCTCTGCAACTGTGGAGTATGAAATTAAAGTTATCAGAAACTTCCTTACGTAAAGATAAAAAAAAAATAAAATGAAAACAAGGGGTTAGATGTTATTATTTACTCAGCATCACATGGGACCTGGAGTCTCTTCTGCTACCTGACTTACAGTAGACAGACTACAGATACAGGCAATCCTTAGAGGAGAACTGAGCCACAGGAGAGAGGAGAGTGGGTCCAGGAAACAAAATAAAACTCCCATCTTTAAACCCACCCTCTCTCCAATGTATGGTGCTAAGTAAATTATCTAAGGTGCTAACCGTAGTGCTGTAATTACACCACTTTGCTAAAATACTCTGATGTTTTTTTCGCATGCTTGCTTAGATGAATAAAAAGGTCCGTATAATATATTGCCATAGCTTCCATAATGCACTATAATGGTAATATCCCATCCAAAACTAAATAGTTCCCTAATAGTCAATCGTCTGTTGTTTATTCAAACCTGTTTCTCTTTCAGTGCTGCAATATACAGAAATGCTTATTCTGAGGGAAAATATTTTAGAGATAACTATAAAAGCTAAAAACTGATTCTCCATTTTTTTTAATCCAATATAAATCACAGGGTTTGAAGTATGTTTTAAGAATAAAGTTCTATCTCTCTGTACAAAGCCCCTCCACAGCTGTATGTAATATTTTTAGAAACACAACTAGTGGAAATAGTCTTAAATAAATAAACGTTTCTTTGTTGTAGCTTGACACAAGTGTGTATAATTGTGCAAACCTTGCTGTATACAGTGGATCCCCTCTTGCTAATTTAATGTTATTTAATGTTGTTAACGTGGTTGCCGACTGAGCAAATTTCTGTTGGTTGAAGCAATACTACTCTTTCTGACATCTTTATATATCAGTTGCCCAACTGGTCTTGGAGTTTATAGATTTTTTTTATGTGTAAATTTGGGGCTCCAGAGAACAAATTTATTGCAATGTTAATTATCTTTTATTTTTTTAATTTTTGTTATTTTGCTTTATGTTGTTTTTCCTCTATGATAATCAGCCATGTACTGTACCAGGACTCTGTGCTATACTATAACTTGTGTTTTAAGAAATTATGCAAATATGTGAAAATTGTTTCTTCTTTTTGTAAATCTGTTGTAGACATTAAAACGAGATAAGAATACCTCACATTTTTACACATCACTTGGAGCAAAGATTTTCTATTGCCTTTATAATTAAAAAACCTGTTCGGAAATATCAGTCAAATACAGTAAGTCATCAAACTCTGAACAAGTCCATTTCTGGTGCCTACATCCATTCTCTGTCTTCTCTTTATTCATTGTTCAGTGTCCATTTGTTCAATAAATACTTTCAATTTGTGTGTGGATGATTACTTCTCAACTATTTGGATGGCTGGAATACCTACAAACAAATTGAAAAAAAAAATACTCAATGCATAAAATAGAATTTTTAATTGGAAGGCAGATTAAGACCAAACATTCCCCCACAAGCAAGCACTTGGCGACAAAGGCAACAAAAAACTCCCTTTTAACAGGTAGAAACCTTGAACAGAACCTGCCCCATGGTGGCAGCTGTCTGGCAATAATAATGATGATACTGAGACTAATAATAAAACCAAGAATTGTAATAATAGGGCTAATATTAATACTAATAAGGCTACATAATAATAATAATAATAATCAAAATAATTGAAGCATTGGGTGTGGGCATTTACAGGCCTACTAAGTTTCTAAGGGTACAGTTGATAGTTGCACACCTTCAACATAGTTATAAAATACTTTTCTATTGGTAGCAAATGCAAAAAGATTTGATGATGGTTAATGGTTTTGCAAAACAACTATGATATAGTCCCATTTATATAAACACATTATTTTAGTGATGTTGGATTGTAGACGGGTTAAACTTTTCCCCCAAGTTGGCAGATTAACACCCTTTCCACTTGAATTATAGCAGTCACGACAGTAGCATAGAACTCCATGAAGCGGCACAAAGCTCACATCCCCATATTCTTCAAAAACATCAGAGGAGTGGAGGAGTTAAGAGGAGGATTTCCTTGCGGCGGATTGAGTATGTTTTGAGCCCATGGCCAGATTCACCTGCCAGGAGACGCTTGGACAAAAATTTGATTTCCGGCCCCCATTGACCTGTCTGCAATGTGTATGTACCCCGTTGCCTCCATGTTTCCTTTAAGTACAGTGCAAGCATTACTCTTATGCCAGAAAAATACTTCAATAAACACAGCTTTATTTGGAAAATGTCATGTGTAAGGACACACTATAACAATAACGGTCTTTAAGGTAAACCTTGACATGGGTCTCTCCGTGACAGGGCTAGAAAATTACCTAAATACACATGATCTACTTCAGTTGATATTGTATTTCCTCGGTGCAAATTCATTAAATGATTTGCAGTAAATCATATTACTTAAAAAAAAAAAAAAAAGTGAGATGCAGTGACCTGACAGCAGCCGGCAGCTGTGTGCGTTACCCGGATGGAAACCCCGCCCTTGGCTGAGCCGGTTGTGATAGAAAAGGGAGTGGTGGGTGTTTCACAGAAACTCGTCATTGATGCGCTTGACACCAGTGTTTTGTGTGTGTGACAGATGCAGAAAAACTGACGTGCAGACGGAAGCAATCATACGACCTGGTCAGCAACATTAAACTCTATCACCTCCCTGGGGAAACATCACATTACTGTGATGCATCACTATGACATCCTCATCCTGGACCCACTGAAATTAGCAGTTGCACCACACGGTGTCGCTATTGTTGTCTGGATTGACTGCATTTGCAGGTGATCCAGCTCTTTACACCAGGAGAAGTTATAGACGTGTCTGGCCTCTCCCGAGCTCAGCGACTGGTCTTGGGCGCTTAAGTGGAAGAAAATTCTTTCTACAGAATGTTATAATCACTGGAGCGAGTGTTAATTATATCTCACCACCATGCAACCCACCCATCACCCTACGCACCACACACACACACACACACATTATATAGAAGAAAACTGCAGATCTTTGAAGGCGCTTTAAAAAACTTGGCTCAAACCTACGTCCCTGTCTTGCAAACGGTAATTGCGCCGAAATTCAAAAATTTGGACCGGTCTTGTTACATTTTCACGACCGTCACAATCTCCATATTTCAAGATGGTACCCAATCAATTTAAAAAACCCCAAATAAAACACAAGTTCTGTCTAGAAGTACGTTGTCGGAGATTATTGCACAGCTGAGAACCGAAGGAGCGAATTCCTCCTCAGAAGCGTCTATAATTTCGATCCCTTAAGCCCCTCCCCCTGTGTTTGTTTTGGCCAATCGCGTTGCCCCAGTACCCACTCGGTGCTGCGCTGCGTTTCTCGGCTGCTCGGAAATTATTCAATTCCGTGCCGTAAACGATACGTTGTACGTTTCAGGAAACATTTTTTTTTTGACACGTTCCGAGACTAAAAGTAAAACGACTATAGTACAGAGCGTTTACATTTGTAACTGTGCATCGTTTAACTAATCTTTTATAATGCATCTGCTGCATGGTTTCAGTAGCGAGTTTAGAAAATTCCGACGTAGTAGGAAGGCAGCGCCAGTTTCCAACGTGCACAGTGGTGACGTTTACCATATCATGATGGCGGTAGCCTGGACTATTTTGAATCCCGTCCCGCTTTTCTAACTTTACGCCCTGTCTCGTCGGTAAAATGTCTAATTATTCCGGCGAGGGCGTAAAATAAGTGAACGGCTATCATGGATTCCGTCGTGGGGGACGATGTGACGCTCCCCGTTGACATCAACGGAAGGTAAGACGACCAACGATAGCTAGCAAGCCAGAGCTAGCATGTAAGACCATTGCTGTACGTTAGAGCTAGCACGCTAATCCGAAAACAGTGGCTAGTTACCGCTGCTTGGGCCGTGACTATTAACTGGAACAACACAGGACCACTCGAGTTGTTGTGCTTAGATAATTAACGTCCCTGAATAGAGTTACTTTAGGTGCACACCCAGCAATTTGCCAGATGTAGCTTCTTTAATAGTTTTTGTAACGCTCGGTTCCATTAGAAATTAATCTTTAGTTCATTTTTTCTTTTTATTAGAAAACTTAAGTCATTTGACATCAGGAGGAGGATCATTTTCACCACTAACATTACGTTGCAATAGCTATCTGTAGCATCGGTTTCGATCTTTATTTGGGAAAATTCAAAGAAATGCAGGTTATCCTACTTATCTAATAACGGGCGGACGATAAGGGGCTAACTTCATTTTGATTTCGTGTCTGCAGTGACATATCTGACCAACTATAAGGAAAATGATATCTTACCGATGCTCGAAATATTGCTTTCACGTTGGAAATGCGTTTATCGAAAGCAGCGAACATTTCTTCCTTAAAATGACAATCGTTTTTGTGATGCAAGTTTCACTTCACAGTCTATCAAACGGACGCGAAGTCAAGAAAACAGAAAACCCCCCTTCTTCGCTGCCAAACAAAGAGTGCTGGGGTGACATTGGTAAACAGAGCCTGTCGTGCACAGACTAGCGCCTGGTATCGCCGTATGTAAACGCTGTATAAATCACATACGACTCGTAGGTCGTTGCTGTGATATTACCGCAGTTCGTACGTCGACTCGTCGAACTGTCATTCAGAGAGTGAAAGAAAGCGGAAATTATCAGAGGCACTTTTTCAGCCGGGCTCAGACCGTAGCGGCGACGGCTCCCTGCAGTCTTTGCACAAAAATGTGGAGTTAACTTGTCATTTTCTGTTTTGTTTTGCTTTTCTTTCTCCCCACGCGTCCTCTCCACGACGCGAGAGAAGAGTGTGATCGTGGTAGGTGAACCGTGGATTATTAGCTCCGCTATGTAGTGCTGTTGCTGGATAGCGTTTGCTGAATTTAGCTGGTCTGTAGCTGTTTCTGCTCCCCCTAAAAAACTAGTTTTATAGCACCTATTTGTTTAAATTTGTGGTGTCCTCGGTGAGTCTCCCCTTAAATCTCCCAGCCCAGCTGTTTTCTGTGTGAAAGCAGTCGTCCAGGTGGTAAGCGTCAGTAATCCAAGATGTTAGCTGATATGTGTGGTGTAAGTTACTTATTGGGTAATTCTGAAACCTGATTCACTTTACTCTTTTAATTTCAAAAATATGGCAGTGTTGCGCACTTTGGGCCGCTTTACTTCTTGTTTCAGATTATTCTTTGTAAGTGACACTCTCGTGAGCTGCTTTGATATGTTTCACTAACAGCTGAACAAAGTTAGATAAAGAGGAAGTTATTGTTTACAGGCTCATACATTGTTTCCTCTGGTTTTTGGAGGGGTCACTTCAACTGTAGCACTAACTACACTGATAACACTGACGCAGAAGTGTTTTAATGTCATCAGTACTTTATAAGAGCGTTTAATTTTAGACTGTTTCTGGAGAAGTTGTTTCACATGTTTACGTTAAGCACTTTTACTCTTATCAAGACTTTGGTTGAGTGTGCTTCCTCTAGCTTAACGCAGGAAGGGGTTGCTTGGCGTGTGAAACCTCAGTGATGCAACACATTTTTACCGACCTTCAGTGTTTTGTGCAGTATTATTGTGCCCCTGCTGCTCATGTCCTCCATGTTTTATTGTTTCACGTTGTATTTTAGGGAATGTTGGATCACTTTTACAGTAATGTGTAAATTGCATTACATAAGAGTTGATTGGCAGCACAAAGCCTGGTTACATCCACTGTGATTTACTTGTAATAGCCCAAGGGGGGTTAAGTATTTTCATTTGGCATTGTATCTTCTTTTCTCCAATATGACATGTTATTTTTTTGTTGGTTAACTTTGTAGTAGGCTGAGTGTTAAAAAAAAAAAAAAACTGATGGGGAAGAGCTGTGTCATTGTTTAAGTCTGCAGCCTGATACCATGGAAGCTATAAATACAGTGTAAAACTAGCAGGGATATTCCCAGAGTTCAAAAAGCCAGGAAAAGGATTGAAACTGGACATAATGAATCAAGAGTCATATTTGTCTGACTCATCTATTTTTTTCTAGGAATATAAAACACAAAATAGCACTACTGTCGTTTAAAAAATCTCAAGTGGTAATTAAAAGAAGACAAAAACAATACCTGTTTTATGAATATGTCAGATGTTCAGATGTCCTCTAATATTATTTTATCATTTATAGTAATAACATTTTACATTTAGAATAAACTGCTAAGTTAAAGAACATCCAAACACAAGAAACACAAGAATCATACCTCCCCTTTGCTTCCACTGTCATGGGAGTTGTGAGAGGAAGTCATTCAGTGCGGGACATCATATTATTAGACACAAAGGTCAGGGCAAGAAACATGAGCTTGGACTCATAGAGTTCATATTTTTGTTTTCCCTCTTTAAACAGATTTGGCTGAAGAAATTTGCACTAAAGTTCAATAGTAAATGATCTGTTCTTATACAGCGTTTTTCTAGTCTTATCGACCACACTCTAAGCGCTTTTAATAATTGGCATTACTACACGTGCATGATACAGTTGTGTTGTGGCAATGCAGCCCCTCTTCCTTTCGTGTCATTGTGATCCAGATGTGTGTTGCTGATGTTTGGTGCATTGTACCGTGTCTGTGAGTGACGCCACTGTCCCATCACTGTGTGATGCTTAGCTGAGCAGAGCCACAGTAGTCTACTTGTCTACCAATGAAAGCCTTTTCCTTCCAATAGTTTGTCTGTTTTTCTCTCTTTCTCTCTGAACATGAGAGCTAGGCTGCCACTGGCACATGGTCTCACACTCACAAGCAAGCACACACACACACACACGCACACACACACACACACACACACACTGAAAGGAGGCACTGCCAGAGTGGATGTAAATGAAGCAGAGAGTCATTCTTAAGCTATTTATGGAGCGTCCGTAGGGCTCAGTGGAACTGGCCAGCGTGAGTAATGCATAAAGAACACGCAGTGGTGTTTTTCAAAAACCATGATAATCAGTCAATGTGTGTACAATGAACTGGGATATGGAGCAGAACTTGCTTTGGTTTCCTTGATTTTAAAAATTTGAAGTGTCTTGTTGAATGTGGTTGGAATGTAACAATAAATAGACTGCATTGCTAACCAAATGATTTTACCCCCAGCTGCAGATTGCCAGACTCCATAGATGTTGGAGAATATTCTACAGACAGCATGACAGGTACAGTGAGGCTTTCTTTCGAACTGTCTCTGTTCTTTTTCTTGCTCAGGTGTGAGTCTCCCCTGTGTATTAATTAATACTGCTGCTGAGGTGCTGCTGTTACCTCCCATGTTTGTTTCTCCAAAGCTGTGATGAGGGATAGGTTGGATAATCTAAATGAGCTAATCCTGTTTCTAATTCACTATCATGCTCTTGTTGTGTGCCAACAGTATACCCAGGGCTAGACCAATACACACAGGCCAGTAAACAACTAATTTTTAGATATAGGTCAGCATCTGTGGCACTCTGTCAAGTCAGTTGTGTGGATAAGGTCGTAGAGACACCCAGGCCAACACTACTAATTACAGTATTATAATTGGTTCTTTAAACTAAAAAGTATAATTTTTCAATTGTTAAACTGTCAGAGATTTTACCACATCCTATATATCCTATGTAGCAACGCTGGAGATCAATGAGCAGGATTGCTTTATAGCAATACTGAGTTTTCATATGACATTTAGATCAAAGTGATAAAGTACCTCGATCCATCAGGTATTTAATTTGCCGGATAGCCTATAACAGAACATATGTAACCAGAACAGAAAACTTACTATATGATGATTAGAACTAGAAAAAAAATCCCCATCTGACAGATATTGTTTTGGTATACATGCCAAAACTTGTATCATATTGATAGCATTACCAAAAACTTCCAGTTGGTACCCAGCTCTATTAGTAATATTTAGAGTGGAAGATGGTTAACTCTTTACTTCTCAATAGCTGATAAAACCTACTTGAGCTGAACTCTCTCTGTAGAAAATTCCACACATACCTAACTTAACATGCCCATATGAAGCCCTAATTAAATAATTTAAAAAATATCTTTGAAAATAGGGCCCGAGATAAGACAAATACAGAATTATCCTCTAAGGGAGATCTTGAATCTAACTCTAAGCTCTCATTTCCATCCATGGCAGCAGGCATCATCTCCTGCTCCTTCTGCTGTCTAGCTACCCATCCTTCACATTTGCTTTCTTTTAGCCTCATAGTGGCCTCATAGGGAGTAATGGTTATGGTGAGATATCTCTCTCTCTCTATATCTATATATGTGTGTGTGTGTGTGTGTGTGTGTGTGTGTGTGTGTGTGTGTGTGTGTGTGTGTGTGTGTGTGTGTGTGTGTGTGTGTGTGTGTGTGTGCGCGCGCGCGCGCATGTATGTATGTATGTTTGTATATATTTACATTGAAGATATCAGCAAGCATGCACTGAGGGCAACAGGGACAAAGCAACATCTCCTTGATTTAGAAATGAAATGTACATTACCAAGCAACTTATACTGTGAGTTAGAGGGGTGATGGAGCTTTTCATGATAGGCCAGGAAACTATGAATCAGTGTCAGGGTTGTGAAATGTGTTGTTGATGAGTGTTACTTGATCATCTCTTGGCTCCTTTCAGCTGGTCTAAACAGGGTAGAGGCTTTCTCACCTCTGATATGTCTGCAGTGAAAAACAAGAGTACTTTCTGTTTCTCTTCATCTCTCTAATGTAAAAGATTGAGGAAAGCTGAGTTGTTCTTATAAGCAGGCAAGATTCTTTATGTCAAAGACTATTATTGTAATGTAGATTTGACTCAAATGAGTAAAAATATAATTTTTTGCTGTTTTACAGCTCCATCCTTCCCTGACAAGATGTCACCAATCAAAGCTCTCACCATGAAGGACTATGAAAATGTAAGTGATTTGTATCAAAGTTATATTTAATGTATAACATATAGATTAACTAATGAAAATGACATCTTATTCTGATTTATTTATTAATGTGAATGTAATTCATTGAAACCCTAAGCTTTTCGGTGGTTATTATGCATTCAACTTTACCCCACCACAACCAACAGGGTATTATGATTTATTAAACCTGATCCTCAGTCTGACTAAACCAAGTGTGCTGACCATTTATGGAGATTTAGTGATGAAGAGTGTTTGTAGGAGGAGAATTGAGGTGGGCTGAAGCCTATATTTCAGCATTTGAGTGGAATGCATACTCAGGTTTTTGGCTTGTGCTGCCTGGCTGGCTGCATGATTAGAGGTTTAGAGGGGTCTAGACTGCTACCTCCTTCCTTTGACATACAACCCAGCCCCCATTACCAGATGTATGCTGTTCTGAGCCTGGAGCACAATGATGCACAGTCTACTTCACACACAAATGCACTCAAACACACATACAAGCATGAAGGCCTCACTTCATTTTAACAATAACCATACACATGGGCCTTTTCTGCATGTAAACATGTCGTCCCACTTTTTCCCACAGATATAATTTTTTAACTGCTGTTTTTCTTATTATTTGACATAAGTAAAGGGATTTTTTTTGTTTTGGTTTTGTTAAATTCATCCACAGCAAATCACAGCTCTGAAGAAAGAGAACTTTAACCTCAAGCTGCGCATTTACTTCATGGAGGAGCGCATGCAGCAGAAATGTGACGACTCCACTGAGGACATATTCAAAACGGTGTTGTATTTACCTTATTATGCAAAAATGTGCATAAGCCTCCATGTCTTTTTCTTGTTTACATGTTGCCCCTCAGTTCCCGTATTGTAACTCAGTGTTTACTGCTGGGACTAAATGAGATCACAACTTAAGCCACAACAACAGCTGGGTTTTGTTCACCAAAAAAAAACGTCTTTCATGATTTTAGAACAGCCTTCTTGCTTTTTCATTGTTGTTTTTTTTTTTTGTTTTTTTTTGAGTGAGATGTAAGCCCATTGGAATCTCCTAGTCTCATTAGGACCACTTCTGTTTCTTATCTTCTCTTTTTTTCCAGTGAATTTGAGAGGTGAAGTGTCATGTAAGAATGTTATCTTTATGTACACATGCTAAGATAAACTCGAGATTTATTAATTTTGTCATATTAAAGAGCAATTTGCAGGTAGATAGATTTCTAAGAATGTTTATATTAATTTCGCTGATTTTTACCAGTGTTATTGTGATAACTCCAGATGTGCAATTTGTGCTAAAATTGACTGAGTGTTGTCTTTATTTATAGAACATTGAGCTAAAGGTGGAGTTGGAGTCTATGAAGAGGGATCTGGCAGAGAAACAGGAGCTACTTGTGTCCGCATCGTAAGTATTGTTGCCTATACAGTCCTACTATGTTGAAGTGCAGTGTCAGCTAAATTCAAATTTGATGTTATTTTAGTTGGCAGACAGATGTCATGGAATCCTAGTGCCTAAAATGTATCAGTGAGACAACCTCATCTCCCTTGAACGTTTTTTTTTTTTTGTTTGTTTGTTTTTTTTTAGGAAAGCATTGGAGAGTCTTGCTGGTCGAGAATCAGGAGAGCCCCGCCGTGTGAGAGAGCAAGCTCAGAGAGAGATGGATGCACTTCGAGACTCCTTTAACAAGAGGATAGCTGACCTAGAACAGGTGAGTCGAAAAGTTGTTTTAGCTGATTGAAGACTGTAGATGTTATAATTATTTGGTGTTGCTCGCCCCAGGAAATGTATTGCTTTGGTATACTCCCCAAGATCGTTTTATCCCCAATAAAATGCTGTCTCATGATCCCAAAAATCATCATAACCCAGTGGCCTGTGTTGAGATTGTTTGACTAGTCATATTAACTGGATTGTGGTCATGTCCATTCTCAGTTTCACTTTGCCTTATTGATATAACACCGCTCTATGCTGTACAATACAATAAAGTACAATGCAACACAGTAAAGAGTTAGCCAGGGTTGAACACTGATAACAATCTGCACAGGTGAGAAATGCTACACTAGTGGTCTAACTTGTTTTTTTGTTTGTTTTTTGGGGGGGGGGTTTGCCTCATGTCAGTCTCTGCGAACAGCAGAGGAAGAGGTTGAGAAGATGGCAGCCATTGCTGAGCAGGAAAAGCGAAAGAACATTAACATGGAGAAGCAACTCCAAGGCCTGGGTCCACCAAGCACCTTCACCCCTGCACCTGTTTCTATCCCAGTTCATGAGCTGCAGGCGGCCCTGCAGGAGAAGGACAAGTAGGGACAAAGGATAAGCACAGACACATCAACTTTTTTTTTTTTTTTTTTCCTAGTTTAAAGAACTAAATGTTTCCAATGTTTTTTTGCTCACACCAGTACTATTGAGCAGCTCAGGATCACTTTAAAGGACCAAGAAGCTTTGATCCATCAGAAGAAAAGTGTAGATCAACAGCCAGATGCACCATCAGCTGAATGTGTTAAACAGCTTTCGGATCTCATTGCAAAGAAAGATCAGGAACTTGAGGTACAACTTTCATATCTTGATTAAAATTTGGGACTTCCCTCTGTAATGATGCCAGAACTAATCAAATTACTTTAATTTAACAGAGCTAAAATGTTTAAGCTATTTGTTTACCATGTTTTGAGAGTATATACAACATATTCTGAAAAAAATGTGTTTTATTGCTACTTTAATTCCAGCCACTAGGTAACTAAAACATAGATACATTACCACTTGAAATATGAAAAGACATCTGAGTGACCTTTCACTGTGTCCCATCAGGCACTGTGGGACGAGCTAAATAGCGAGAAGGACAAATTTCAACCGGACCATCAGGTTGGTGTTGTTTGATTTTCCTCTCTAAATCTGTGAGTTTGGCTATAAAATCACTACTGCATAGTGATACTGACTTCTGGCTGACCATTTAGAATCTTTTTTTGTTTGTTTTGTTTTTCTTTCCACCAGTCAATCTATTTTTAAATATTTGGCTGTTATTTCACTCTTTTTATATTTGGGGACCTTTTATGTCAGTAATTGTTATATCATTCTTGCCTCAAACCAAAAGCTAACTCATTCAAAGTTTATTCATGTGTCAAGTTTTCCAACACTTAAGAGACCAAAATATGACCGTTAGCTCTTATCTTTGGATAACGTCAGAGGATTCCCTATGTTCCATTGACACTCAGGAAATGTGCTTGGGCGTGTTTTATGACTTTCTTGTGGTAATCTTGAGGCTTTGATGGGTTGTCTGACATTGGTTTCACAATAGGGAGCTTACATCGTTATTACTGCTTGGGAAGGGAGGGAATTTGGAGCAGTCAAAATTATATCTGTTGCATTGATATACTAGCTACTGTTTCCACTACTTCTGCTCATAACTTGTTTTTCCCAACATTAGATTGATGTTTGTAATGTATAGTGTAATCTCTCAATATCTTATAATCCTTTAAAAATCAGGTAAGTAAACTTGGAATGAAGTGTTCATAAATCATTCTTTTATCTCTATCTTTATATTCTATATATCTGCTATATGGTTTTACATTCTGTGGGTTTTCGGCAGAATCATTTGACACATATCTTGTATATCAAACGGGAATGCTCATTATTGGGTTGATATGATTTATTTTAATGTTTGATGGATAGTAGTTAATCTACATAATTTGATTTGATACTTTAGGAAGCTGAAGAAGTGCCCATCAAAATGAATATTTTGCAGTGCAACTTGAAAATGGTCATTAAAGCCTTGTACAGGCTATAGAAGAAAGTACAGTGTTACCGACATTTAGAATAGAAAGCTGTTTGTTGGGCAGTGTCCATGGTTCGTCATCAGGCCTTGGCGTCTAAACTCAGGTCAAAGAGTTAAGACTGGATTACCATGCTGTCTGGAGACATTTCCCCTTAGAGTTATTTATGACCACCCTTCTTTATTAAAGCAAAGAAAAACAGTGCAATATGTTATTGTTTGTCACCTCTTTGTAAACAAAAGAATATACTGCATGTCTTGCATATGTATTTGATGTTTTTGGGCATGACAGGGCTTCCAATGGCCACTCCGTGACAGGGGGTTGGGATATAATGGGATATGTGACAACATTAGTTGCCAGAAAACATCTCTAATCTTAGAGCGGATTTTTAGATGTACTTTCAGGTAGGATGGACTCTCTATGGAGTGATTGACTACTGCTATCTCAACCAGTCCCCTGGAAGAAAACCTGCACAGAGTTGACCGTCATTCCTGATGTCCTTATCAAGGAATTTAGGAGTTGTTTTTTCTGGAGATGGTCTGGCATGGCACTGACCATAAACACAAATCACTTCAGCGGTCCCAGAGGATTTGATCTGATTGAATGCGTGGGGGAGAGCGAAATAGAGGCGGGAGCAGGGATTATTAAAGGCTTAGGGCTTACAGTGCTCTGCACTCTGTGCTTCTCTCACTGATGCAGTGAGAGAAAATGATGTCTCTTCCATGGCTGGCAGGCTGACGACCATTAGATCACTGGACAGTTTGTATCTCAGTGAGAGGCTTTTTGGACTTATTTTTAGTGGGTGAGTCTGGAAGATATAAGGTGCCATGAGGGACCCGTGTCGTATATGTGGTGTTCGCCTGGTGGGTAGCCAGTGTCGCTGGATCTTCAGCTCATCAGCGCAGAGGAAGCTACAAGTCATCTTATCCCATGTGCTGGGCTGGGAAGTGACTCGTGATGGTCGTGGAGAGTTTCTCTGTGGGAAATGTGTTTTCCAGTTGGAGAAGGTCGTACATTGTGATGTTAACATCAGCCAACTGCAGGATGAACACAACTGTCAAATCCAGAAGCTGCAGGCGGAGAAAGAACACCTGATCCAGTGCATCGTCCACATCTACAACAAAAACAACCCAAGCTCGGACAAAAGTGATGGGGAGAGCACCAACAGCAAGACTCCACCCAGGTCCTCCTGGGTGGGCAGTCCTGATGATGAGGCTGTATGTCAGTTGGCCTCTGAAGGAAAACAGTTCGGAGAGACTGGAAGTGCTCACTTGGAGAATCGCATGAGAAGGTGTGTGAGTCTGGATAGAATTGTTACTAAAGGAGCAGTAATAGGACGCTCGGGCTTTAGGAGCAGCAGGTTTGGATCAGGAGCAGGGCTTGATGGCTCTATGAAGAGCCTTGGTCTCCGGGGCACACACCACCGTTCACAGAACATGTACTTTGACCTTGTGCAACGTAAGGGCATACTGCCTAGACCTGGATTCAAAGGTCTCTCCTCATCCTTGCAGTCCCTCAATCGAGACTTTTCCTCAGACATTTCTCCGGACCCTCAGCCCAAACTAAAACTCAGAGAGCCAAAGGTGTTTGTTGCTAAACGTTGTGGTGCCACTGGCGACCCAGGAGGAAAGGTTCAGGCCAGAGCACTGCTCTGTGGCTCCGCAAATCAGCCATCTGTGATCTCTGACTTGATCCAGCTCCTGCGCTGCATTTCCAAGCAGCAAATCTCTGCCCCTGCAGGGAGCCACATCCCTGTCCTGAAGAGGTTAAATACTGGCTACCTCAACCCCCGAGCCAAGCGCAGACATAGAGAGGCAGAATGGAGGTCTCTGCATGACCTTACCGAGGAATTTGATGATGAATACACCTCTGTCAGAGTGGAGGTAGTTCCTTTTCCGTAATCCCAGCTGGGCAAACCACTGTAGTACTGGTAATGAGCTGTGACAGACAACGGCTTAGTTGCTAAACATAATTGCTAGTATTAATTCAATTTCCCTGTCTTGTGTTTGTGTCCTGTCTGATTTGCTGAGAAGAAGAGTGAGGTTAGCCGACTGGAGTCCCTAAATAGGTTTCTGACTGAAGAGCTCACACAGGCAAAAAGCACCAATGAGAACCTGACAAAAACACTGGAGGATACAAAGAATCAGAATCAGGTACACAGAGATGAATAAATTAATAAAATATATAAAAACTTCTGCAAAATATTTTTGAATATATATAGAGGGTTTTTTTTTCGTTTATAAGGTCCTAATTTTGTGTAAACAGACCCTTTCAGGGAAGTTGGAGGAGAATGAGAATGAACTCAACTCAGAAAAGAGAAATGCTCTTAAGCGAGACAAAACAATTCAGGGGCTGACTCAGGTCCTCAGAGAAAAGGAAAAAGAGGTAAGGTTAATATTATTTTCACAAATTTTAGTGGTTGTTTACTGCAACCAGACTTCACCTGTCTGTGCTCTCACTAGTCTGTATTATGCAATCCTCTAACAACCTGTCTGTCTTTCTCTGTGAATATCACAGATTGCAGAGCTGTGTCATGAGATTGAGGACAGGGACGATGCTTTGGCCAAGGCTAGAGAGGCAGCACATAAAGCCCAACTGCAGAAATACCAGGCAAGCTTTTTTGCACCATTTTATGGAGAGCAAAAACCTTGACTCTGTGTAATAATTTAAATGTTAATTCTTATTCTTTTCTCTGTGTGTTTAAACACTATATTGCTGAGGGGTTAGGAACCCAAATAGAAGGCTAAAGAAACATTAAAGAGAATGGACTATTTTATCTCTATTTTATTGGTCTCTGTAAAGGTAAATATTTCCTTTTTAACAACCACAGGGAGTAGAGGAACACCAGAACCTGTTAATGGCGAAGCAAACAGAGCTGGCCCAACTCCAGGGGGAACACCATGCCAAGGTACTTGAGGCCCAAAAGCTACAGCGTGCCCTGGACAGGAAGGAGCAAGAGCTGGCTGACTTGCAGCAGGCAAAGGACCAGCTAGAGGTGGAACTAGAGGATCTGCAACAGCAAAAGAAGAAAGGAGACAAAGCCCTGAATGTAAGACAGCAGGAGGACAGTTGTTGTCTTGTGAAAATTTCCAGTAAAGCCATTAGGCATCTTTGAATCCTCTTTTTAGCTATCAGTTCCTATTTAAGTACCAGCTTTTGTGTGACAGTATTATCCTTTCTCCCACCAGGATCTGAACAATCAGTTGAAGAAGCTAGGTGGTGAGATTGGGGAGAGGGAGAATGCTCTGGAGCAGCAGTATCAGGAGATGCTGGATCAAACCAAAAGGAAACTGCAGGCCCATGAGGTCACCATCCAGCGGCTCACATCCACCCTGGCTGATAAAGAACAGCAGCTACAGGTGACACAACTATATTGAACACATACTGATTTTAGACCAGTACACGACATTTTTTTGTGTCTGTTAACATATTTTTCCATTGGATAGTCTACCTTTGAATATATGTGGTTAGTTTTTACGTTATTTTCTTTTTGTTCATCAGGAATACATTAACATGGTCAGAGACTTTGAACAAAGCAAAAGCCCAGGAGGAAATGATAATGTGCTGTCCAAGCTGCGGCAAAGACTGAAAGAAAAGGAGAAGGCTCTAGAGGTTTGCATTCCTTCTGTGTAATCTTCTCCCCATGGTGATTATAATTTGATTCTTACATTCTTCTGTTTGCTCTCTCACAGCAAGCACTGGATGAGAAGTTTGCTGCCATTGAGGAGAAAGACAATGAGATTCACCAGCTGCAGCTGTCTCTAAGGGAGAAAGACAGAGATCTGGATAGGCTAAATAACTTGCTCTCTCACAATGAGGAAACGGTCAATGTAAATATCTATCATCATGTTTAATCAAGAGAAATCATTAAAATTGCCTTTGTAATGAGTGATAAATTTGTTTTTGGGAGGTTGTACTTCAATCCATTACGTTTCTTGTAGAGTTTTGACAGTCTGATCAAGGAGAAGGATCTGGAGCTGCAGCATCTTGCAAACACACTAAAAAACCTACAGAGAGCCAAACAAGATGTAGAAGATAACCTGAACAGATCACTGAGGGAGAAGGACTCCATCATCAGCCAGTTACAACTCTCTCTGGAGGGCAAGACAAAGGACATGAACGTTAGTTGACAAATAGTAACCTTCACACATCATATGTTCAGCTGTATTCATGATTGTTTTTCTCCACTCCAAACTGGGTTGTTTTTTCTTAGATGTTTCTGTGAGGCTGTTTTTAAATTTTTTAAATATATATTTGTTTTAACTCTTCCTTTGTTTGTAGGAAATGGCACAATCAATGCTGAACCAGTCGCAGACTAATGCACGTGACCTTGCTGAACAGATGGGCCAGAGGTTGAAGGTCACAGAGGCCATGTTGGCTGAGGCTGTGAAGGCTAGGGAAAGGCTGGTTGCTGACAATGAGAGTGCTGTGGAAGGACTATTGGCTACAATTAGCAGCAAGGACCAACTTCTCAAGGTCAACATTTAATTACGAAAACGTTTTCAGTGGTCTAAGTGATTCGTTTGGGGCAGCTAAATTTACAGTATATGTACAGGAATACATAATTACATCTAAATGTACTCGCTCCACCTCACATTACTTTGATCTGTTGTTTTTTCTGTTCAGGAGTCTGCCGAGCACTACAACCGCATGTTGTCTGAGCGTACTCAAGAGATTCAGGAACTGAAGAGGCAGCTGTCTGACAGGCAGCAACAGCTCGCCACTGCTCAGAAGCAAAGCTCCATAACAGCCCAGGAGGGTTGTTTAGAGACTGCAGATCTCAGAGCCCTTCTTGCTGAAAAGGACAGCCTCATCAACGTAAGTTCCTCTGGGATACAACGCAGTCATTCAGCTGGAAAATGTGCTCAACTTAGAAGCCAAACAAGGAGAGGAAATTAAAACTCCCAAAGGGAATAATGAGTATTGTTCTATTCTGATTTCAAATTACTTGGTGGCCTGTCTACAATCTGTTTAGATTTCTGGACAAAGTTTAAGGTATTAGCTATAAATGGCTGACTAAGCAAACTTCATACCTTTGTAATTTGCAGAAGCTTCTGGCAGAGATGAGACAGAAGGAGGAGCCGGATCATGTGTTAGAGCTCAGACAAACTATCCAGATCATGCAAGAGAAGTTGGATGAGAGGGAAGGTAGGGCTTTTAGATCTTTAAACCTGTTCACCGATATTTATAAGTCCGAGTACATGTTGGTCACACATTTGATTGTATTTTGTCTGCACTTAAGCTGAGCTGTCCAGGAGAAAGAGTGAGGATAATGTGGAGAACATTCCACTCTCCAAAAAGACAGTAGTCATCCTGAAGAAGGAGCTAGCACAGAAAACTGAAGCACTGAACAAAGCCCTGAAGAGGGAGAATGAACTTAAGGTCAGTTGGTTATGTGCATTTAATTTTGTCCATAATTTGCACACAATTCCAATCAATTTTCTTTTTTTGTGTAATCCCCTGTATTATTTTCTCAATCCAGATTTCCCTGGCAGAGCTACAATCATTGCTATCTGACCTGGAGGGTCGCAGTGAAGGTCAAGCTGCTAATATTGAGTCACTAACTGCTACTCTGAAGACCAAGGATGAGATTATCAATGTAAGGATCCACCCAATCAGAGACTCAAATTATCTCAGTGACACACTTAGCAGCTTTGGATAAAGAGCTTTTCTTCTGATTGCATTTAAACTCCATGACCTGTCCTGCTTCAGTCTGATTTCTCATGTTTTGTTTTTTTTTTTTTTGTCTCTGAGCAGGTTCTTCACCAGCGCCTAGGTCAGAGAGGGGACAGTCAAGCTGATCATACCCAAGATCAGATCATTGGCTCTGGCATGGAAAGATCATTCCCTGGGCTCCCACAAAGAGAGAGAACCATGATTGGTGGAGACAGCCAGCAAGAAGTAAACTAGAAGTTTTACATACTTTTCTGCTTAATTAATTACCAGAAAAAATGAATATTTTAAACTTAACGCTTTGACATTAAGACCCTATCCCTTTCATTTTCTGTCTTCTGTAAGGCTTTGCCTAACGTTATAGCCTTGCAACAGGAGCATGATGCTCTGAACAAAGCCCTGAGAGCTGAACAACAGCTCTACTCTAGCCTGGTCAGGACTGTGAAGGAGCAGGACAGGTAGGGTTAATGGTAACTGTAACAAAATATAATTGTTATGAATTCGAGAAAGTGAGAAGATTGTATTGATTAGGTTAATTTTTTGAAGAATAAACTTCACTCAGTATACATGTGTGTGTTTTCTGCAGTGCCCAGCGTTTCCATGCTCTGCAGCTAGAGCTGACGGCGGTACAGCTCCTTAGGCAGCAGTTAGAGGAGGGCATCAAAACCAATGAGGAGCTAAGGGACGACTTGGAGAGAGAAATACAAAGAGCCAAACTCAGAGAAGGTGCAGTGCAAACACACTGGGTGGTAGATGACAATGGGGAGTGAATGAATGAAAAAAAAAAAAACATGGAAATAGAAAAGGAGAGTGTGTTTATCACTAAAATTGGTAGAATACTAGAAGAAGCAAACTGTAGCTCAGGAATATGTATGTCCATAGCTCCAGGGGAACACACATACGCAAACACACCTGTCTTCATTGTCCAGTTTATTCCTGTCCTCCATGTGTCACCTCACTCTGCATGTTCACCTGGTCCCTTCAATCATCTTGTTTGTACACTTTCTGTTTTTAACATCATCACCTTCTCATCTGCATGTCTTTGTCCTTACTACAGTCGCTGCCTGTTTTCTCTGTCACTCTTCAAATGTAAAGGCTTCACACTTACCCTCACTGTTTCTCAGTTTGTCTTTCCTTTTTATTAAAAAAAAAAAAAAAAGTGAATAAAGTCTGCTGTTGGCCTGTCTTCTCTCTGTCATTCACCTTTAACACACTTTCCACTTGTTCTGACTGTTCCATTAAAACATTTGGTTGTCTGTTGATTGCATCACCTCTCTACCACCCCTCTGGTTATTTAGCCAACCCATCCAACCATCTGTCACATGAATTGGTTTCAATTACATAAGCATGTCATTATATAATAATTTTGAGAAATGTATTAAAGGTTAATATACTGACATAGAATCACAGAGTATCCCACTGCGGAGTAGCTCTTCAGAAATTGATCCTAATAAAAAAATCGTAGTTAAAGAGGATCTGCAAATAGTTAAAGTATTTATTGTATCAGATGTATTGTGATATCAGGACGCAGCTTTGATGCTGATTAAAAGTGTCACTGTACCCTCAGGTAGTCGTCTAAGCCAAATTACTTCAGTGTCTGTCCACATGCATGTGTGTGCCTGTCTGTGTGTGCATGTCAAGTGCGTGCGCATACTCTGGCCCTGTCTAAATAGAGCCAGGTGTATAAATAGGTCAGCCGTAAGTAATGGGCCTATGACTCACATTCACGCTGAATGCAAAATAGATATAGCTAAAGTAATTACCACTGATTATATTTCCACATTTGTTTTGGTTATATAATTATATAATTTTTGCTCATGGGCATGCATGCCATATGTAGAAAAACACAAAAACAGTAATTATATTTTTATAATACATTGATTATGTAATTTTTTGTCTTAAATGTGTTTTTTTGTTGTTTCAGATCCTATAATATTCCTTACACACTGCAACCTTTTGGCTTATTAAATTCAACCAGCTTACATGATTCATGTAATGGGGAATTTATTATGCATGCAATAAGCAAGTCTAGATGCATCAAATCATATCACAAAAAAAGTTTTCCTCAAGAAGTGAATCATCTTGTTTAGTTTAAATTCATTAGGTACAGATGTAAAGTAAGATTAGATTCCTAATTGAATAACATTAAATTTAAATTTGGTCACTATCTTAAGTTAGATTTTAAAGAGATATATACCCATAAATTATTAAAATTTTTATTTTAATTTGGTCTCTTATCTTTCTCTAGAAATGTATGTAGTTAAATCTAATATTTGTGCTTCTTGACTAGTCTGGTCATATATGTTGCCAGGTTTTTTTTATTGTTGTGAATAATTGTTGCAATACAAAGTAACACAAAGTTTTAACCACGGATGGTACAGCATGTGAACCACTGTTAATTCTAAAGTTAAAACATAGTGATTTACCTGCATGCCAAGAAGCTTCACTGCTCTGTAACATTGTTACTTTACACAGAAATGTATTTTATTTTCACCCAGAGACATGGCGTTTAACCCTCTGTTGTCTCTTCAGGTATGGACCTAATAGATCCTAAAGAACTCGAGAGCATGAGACATCAGCTTGAAGATGCACAGCGCTGGAACGCCTCTCTACAGGCTCGCTTAGGAGCCATCCAGAACCGTGGAGGAGGGGTTGGAGGGGCAAATGATGGTGGTACGACCAGAAAAAATACACAGGATTTCACATTCCAATGTCTCCAACAATGGTTTTTCAAGAGTCTGGGCAAATGAAAGTCTTTTGTGACAGTAATATATTTTTCTGTGCTTCAGGCGACACTTTGAGTTTCATTGGCGATCAGACTTCCTACATGAGTATATGTGTGGGAGACGGCCAGGATGACAGCTTGTCTCTACTCTCTCAACAGGAGCTCAAGCAGAAGGTAAAGTCCTATTAAACTAAAAAATTCTATCTTGAAAAAAAGTATTGTTTCTCAAGCTTTTTTAAAATATACCTTCATTAAAATCATTATAGTATATTGAGACATTTATAGATTGGCAAGATCTGTCACCAGAAAATTAAAGCAAGACGACAATTGTGCCAAGGAATAAAATTGTGCTTCTGTGCTTTAGGTGCTGGACCTGCAGGATTGCGTTAGCAGACTGCAGACATTAAACAATGAGATGCAGAACCGATTGTCACTATTGGAGAAGTCAGAGCATGATACTTTCAACAAGGAAGACAAAGACATTGCCAGTGGAAGCCCTGGGAAACAGGTTAGAAACCACAAAAGACAATTGCAAATGGAGGAAGTTGTGACATCAAAGTTCATCTCCTAAACCCTACACTTTCTCTCACTTACCAGCTATATTTTTACAGAGTATCATTTAGCAAAAACTTGATGAATCACGTCATTGTCTAACATCCACCTTTAGTAGCTCCTTTCTAACCTTTGAACCTACATCTTGACCTCTGCTCTGTCTAGTCTGTTACTAATGTCTCTTTACTCTGTGGAACTATATGTCTTATTTCTCTAACAAGTGTGTTTCTTGTCTGTAGTAGAAGATACCCTCTTTTTCTGTCCTTCACCTCTCCTAACCAGTCCCTGTTTTTTTTATCTTTGTGTCCCATGAAATGGTCTCTCTTCGCCATGCCACATTAGACACGTCATGCCATTCTGCTGTTGCTGTGCAGTGTTTTATGGATTCTGTTCCCTCATTAAGTTTTTCTTTTACCGAGCCATGTGTGTCATACTCGCCTCCCATCCCATTACTCTAGCAGTTAGAGAAGATGCAGGAGACACAGTCTTTGGCCCACAGTGACAAGACGCATCACCCCAGTAGGAATAAAGAGAGCCAGACAGACATCAAACTCGGACAGGTATGAAATTGTGAACATTTATTAAACTTTGAAAATATTTTGACATATTCTAAGATAAAATTTAATGTAAATATTATGGGGAATTCTCTTTTTCATGTGACTATAAACCATCTTTCTCAACAATGTTATTTTTAGATGATGTCTGGAAAGCTCTTGTGTGATGAGAGTATGGACAGTGGCCTTGGCCATAGTAGAGAGCATGCTCAATCTGGAAATAACACTGTGGACAGTGGAGAGGGATATTCTAGGGAGAAGAACAGAGATGTCATGGCACTTAAATCCCTGCTGACCGATTGTGGGGCAACATCAGTCTCACACCTTAGGTGGGTTCTTCTTCACCAATGTCCAGATTTAACTTCTTATTTTGATTGTAAGCTTCAATAAACTAATCGGTTTTCCCTCATTGCAGAGAGAAGCTGCTTAGACTTAGATCAGAAAATGTGGAGCTGCGGGGTCTCCTGAAAGAACAAAAATCCACTGAGTGTAAAGAGCGAGAGAGCACAGATGCCTCAGGGAACAGCAGTGATGGACATGCTGAATTTAGGAAGAGTATGGAAACACTGCAGGTCAAGGTGTCAAAGGAAAAGAGAGAGAAGAACTCTAATGAGGCGTCAGACGGGGAGACCTCTGTCACATCAGAGGTAGTTGTAAGCACTTCAGAGGGGAGAGAGAGTTCACAGACTAAAGGCCAGTCACACAGCAAGAGTGGAAAGCAGGATGTTGCAAAGCAAGGGGTAAGTTTTGTACAACAATAGTAACAGACACACACCACATTGCTGTCTGCAGTACATTGTGTCATTGTGTCATCTGCTGTACTATTTTTTTCAAATGTAGGCTGGTGTCAAATCTCGCCTTCCTGTTCCTGTGAGACTGAGAGTGGAAGCTAGCAGCAGCAGCAGCGACAGCGGCAGGCAGTGTCTTAGCTCTGAGCATCTGAAAACTGACGCACTTCAGCACCTTCATTCGGATGATGTCTGTGACCAGTCATTGCATGCAGAATCTGATTTCCTGATATCACTCCAGCAAAGCACTTCTTCCACAATCGGAAATGCACACTGTAGCGGCAGCCCAGTTGGGACAGATAAGGGCTCTGAAGCCCCACACAGCCTGGATAACCTCCAGGCTGACTCTGCTCTTTTCACTCAGCTGGAGCTCCTCCACCAGGAGTGCCAGGAGAAAGAGGCCCTGATCAACAAGCTCAGTGAGCAGCTTGCTGATTGGGAAGAGCTCCATGCTCAGCTTCGGGAGAAGGAACAACTTAATCGCCAATATGTAGAGGCCTTACAGGCTGCAGAATCCACTATTGCTTATCTGACTGCCTGCAGTCTGGACAGTCAGGGAGGATTTGGGTCACAAACCAATTCAGGCACAGGCTCTGGTTTTCCGGGTTCAGATGCTGCCCTCCATAGCAGATGCATGGAGCTTCAGAAAGCCCTACAGGACAAGGATGAGCTGAACAACCAGCTTATAGAGCTTCTGAATATGGCAGAGAAAGCCATCGCCATTGCTGACAGCCAAGAAAAGAATCCAGAAATCAGTGATCTTTGCTTAAAGATAGAGGGTGCTTTGCAGCAGGTGAATCCTTTTTCAGATAGAGAGAACCCAAGAGTTGCTTTTGAGAGCACTGACAACTCTTTGCAGGAGTTGCAACGTCATGCTGACTCCTTGCAGGAGGCACTTTGGGAACAGAACAGGCTGAATGCAGAGTTGCAGGAAAAACTGAGAGCTGCAGATGATGCTGAACAACAGGGCTACAACAGTAACGGTGCTGGCCATGTTGGTTCTAGGCAAATAGCAGCAGAAAAAGAGTCAGAGGGACACCATGGGGAAATAGAAAGTTCTAATGAAATGAGTTTAAATCAGGAAACAACCAAAGTTCTAATGAACTGCCTTAGTGCAACAGAGTCTGCCATTGCCTCTCTAGCAGAACACTGTACGAATCCTGGTTCCTTGACTTCTGCTAGATCATCACTAATCAGCACTGACCTGCAGATGAATTTGGACAAACTTCAGAAAGCCCTGCAAGAGAGGGAGGAACTGAGAGAACCCACCCAGCAAACAACCAAATTCAGCAGCGGTCAAACCACTGCTTCAGCTGGAACAAAGGGACAACTTCAGCGAGAGCTCCATCAAAATATCCGTCTTCTCTACAAGTCTTTCAACGATCTCTCCCGCAGGATTTCTGAATTGCAGGCTTCCCTGCAAGAAGAAAGGGTCAGTAGAGAGGAGAGTGAGGCCAACATCACAATGCAGGATGTCAGGGGATTGCCACCAAGTGTTAAGGTCCAACTGGAGACTCTCCATAAGGCACTGAGGGAGAAGAAGAAAGCATGTAAAAACCTGGAGGAGAAACTGGCCACTGCTCTCACCGAGACAACCTCCCCTAAAATGGCACGGAAAGGTAAGATAACACATGTGAACGTGCTTGCTTCAGCAATTCTAATTTGTAACAGTTATGCGACAAAGGCATAATACATGTAACGTTAAACCCTTTGGTTAATTTAGATTAATCAGGAACACCATAAAGGAGAGAGACAAGATTCTGTAGACGTTAAATGATTTCTTCCTAACCCAAAAAATATTGCCTCCAATGCCAGCTCTGGAGCAGGATGACAAAGGCGTGCAGGTGGATTTGCAGGACCTGGGTTACGAAACCAGTGGCAAGAGTGAGAACGATAGGGAAGAGAGCAGTAGCACAGGTAGACGGCCTCTAGACAGACTCTGCATGTCTGTCTGCTGAGCGGACACTAATCTCAAAAGTGGTTAGATTCTCTTTATGTCTGCATGAGGGAGTGAACAAGGCAACTGTAACACTGTCTCTTAAATCGGGAAATGTTTTCTGTTTGGGTCTCATAACCACACTGTCTCTCTGCTGGTTTTAACCTGGTATTTCTTGGCACTATTCACAAATTTGAATGACCTGTTGATATTCTGTATAGACAAAAATCTTGCATGTTTCCACCTTTAAGTTTGGGAATGTCTTTCCAGCACTCATTAACCTTTCACTTTTATTTCTTGTCTGTATATCAACAGATGTGATTCGTTTTTTCATGTTGCACTATCACCTTTTGAGTTCCTCCATTTGTAATGTTTTTCCGTTCGTTATTTGACTGTTTCTATATCCCATATGTTGCCAGATCTAGAGGTCGGTGTGAAGCCTAGTTGCAGTGCCTCTAGCCTGCCTTCCCTGCTGAAGCATGAACAGGCCACCTTCTCCTCTACAGAAAACTTGGACTCAACCTCCAGCACCCCATACCCTAGTTCCCCAGCTCTCAGCTCAGCCAAGGTATTCAAATTATCATTTGCTTACACCCTCCCCTTAATTTAGATTGTCCAATCACAGCTCATCAACTCTAACTAGATATATCTGATTTCTCTGTAAGTTGAGTGGAGTGCATGGGGCTGTAGTTTATATAGATATGTAGTAGATATATGTAGATATTTTGTGTTTTAAGAGTCTAGAGGATGGCGTCTCTGTTTTCAGCGTTCCCAAGCCAAAAATTCAAATGCAGGAGTGTAAAAAATGAATTGAAACTTTGTTTGTCTCCCGGAATGCACACTACAATCATTGGCATGAATAGTTAAATAGCTTACTGCCTAGAGTTGTAAATGAGCCTTGCTCTCAAGGAAAAGGAATACATCCATAACCAACATTAGTTTCTAGGGTCATAGGTTTTTTGTAAAGCCCCTTTCACATCTAGCACACTAAGGTATCAGAGCATTGGCTAATATCAGCAGCTCTGTCCTTTTATTGTTATGAGGAAGTTTAGATTCCAACAACCAAAGCAAATGTTATCCGTGGAAGCATTACATTTTCCAAACAAACTCGGTAGTCATTCACTTTTTTTCTTGTTACATTAGAATTGGAAAGGTACACTATTTGAAAATATGATAATTTGAAAGTATGCAACCTAAGCAGCCAGACAGAACTCTTTTAGGAAACACTAACAGTCTGATCTTACTTTTTTCTCCCTCATACTACTACTAATAAAAAAAAAACTGTTACAAGAACAATTCTGTTTTTTCCACGTTGTCTAAATGAATCATCAGCTGTTTAGGATGCTGACTTTTTGCCTGGAACATGCAGCTTTTGCCTTTTAGCACATTAGCATGCATGTAGTATCAAGTGCGTATTTGATAGCCCATTTACATGGTTCTCCTTTTAAAACAAGTAAGATAGAAATATCTGCCATTGATAGTCTGAAAATTGATACAAGTTTTAGTGATAAATCGGCCACTGTTGTTACTGTAAAGACTGTATAACCAAGGGGTGCTGGGCTTAGTGGATTGTCAATGGATAATTCCCACACTACACTTTAAATTTTATTCTATTTAATGACAATTAGCTGCTCTAAAAATTGTATGACCCATAATATCAGTGGAAATTGATTTGATTAATATAATAAGCCTCCATTACTGTTTTCAGGTCAGTCTGAAAAGCCTTCAGGTCTATGATGAGTACGGTGTTTCTGAGGACCCTCTCCAGCTTCAGGCACAAGTCAGAGAGCTGAAGGTCCAACTGGAAAACCAGACCAAACTCATCCTCCAAATGCAAAATCTACTGCGTAGGAACTCACTCTCCAGTGACCTTGTTGCCAACACCTCTGAACCATCTATCATCATCAGGGATCAAGATGGGAAACAGAAGGAGGACCATAGCCAAGATACAAATTACAGAACCGGGCAGCTAAAGGGGAAAAGGGAAGGGGGGGGCCAGGAAATGAAGGATAAAACCAGGAGCCTGAATACGGAACTGGGAAGAGAGAGAACGCTGGACAGAAGCATGAGTGAACAGCTGCCACAAACCCGCAGCCGCTCTACATCACCTGCCAGGTAAACAGTCTTTTTCAGTGCATGCATATCAATATTATGCTCTTTTTACACTGAGTCAAAGCTGCAGTCATTTTGTTTAACAACACCTGGCTTATCTTGTCAACTTTGGTGTTTCTTCCCTGCGCGCTCTCATTCTGTCTTCTCCACAGACTGGACTCCCTGGTACAGTCGCAGGCCAGGGAGCTGTCACAACTGAGGCAGCAGATCAAAGAGAGCCGCACACTGGGAGCCCTGCAGCGTCGGCAGCTGGAGGAGCTGAACAAGGCCTTTAAGGAGCTGCTGCAGACCAGCGAAGTCGATTACTACTTTGGAGAGGTGGTCCAAGAGCAGCTGGACAAGAGCCTGGGTCTTCTGGACAGTCTGGAGGGACGGCTAGACAAAGGTAGCTGCCGACTTGATGGTATATCCATTTGTTGTCTTTTAAGAAATGTTGCTAATCTGCACTGCACACAGTTAACTATTTTTATAAAAGTGATTTATGACACATTGCTGTGCCAAAACAAGAAATTCTGACATACACACATGCAAAGAAGAAGAATAATGTTGGGATGTCCAACGACTGATCGTTGTCTGACTGGGCAATAAAAAAAAAAAAAAAGAAAGAAAATTAATCTAATTTTTTTGGTAACATTAATGGCAGGAAAGGAGATTTAGTCCTATGAAAACAAAAAAACTATTATATTTTAACAAAAAGAAAGAAGGGGAAAACAGGCTGACACCCGAAACTCTACAGAGCAGTCATTCGTAACAGATTTTTACAGACATGTCTTTGACAGCATCTTTTCCTCTGTCTGCTAGGAGAGTCTCATCTGAATAATGAGGATATGGCAGCTCTGGAACTGTCTCGCAGGTATGTCTCAAACTCTCATACCGTACTTGCTCGTTTTTGACATCTTAATGAATTTACTGGCATTGAATTTATTGTTTTTATTAATAGTACTGTTAAATTAAAAGAATTAAAGATAATCACCACACCAGGGGCTTGTACTGGTTTATATCCAAGCCCCAGGTTGGCTCTCACAGTTGCAACTGCACTAATGACATGTTTTTTCCAATCAGTAATTCAATGACTCTTTTATTTTTGACCATATCATCAGTTTCTACACCCTGAAAAGCATTTTTGTGTGTCCTGTGAATAGAGCATTCCTGCTATTATTTTGGCTTTGCTATACAGTATATTACTTCAGGTTTAACCCACCTTGCATATTTTTTTCTTTTCTTTTTTTTTTTTTTTTTGTCTCGGAAAGTTCTCTGTTTATTGTACATGTTACGGCTTCTGATTTGAGGATCATTTGCTGAGCTCTTTCGATGGTGTTTGTCTCATGACCCCCTCCGTCCAGCCAACTGCCTTATGACCCTGGGGCGGTGCATGTGATGTTGGTTTTGAATAGTGTCCTGCTGTTGACCTAATTTTGTCTGTGTCAACCAAAACATTAAGGTCAAACTAACTGAGTCAGTGGTGTCTAGCAGACATCAGAACATCAACCGAGAACACAAACAGCAAATGTCAATTTTTATCCATCTATGTCTCTCACAGTTCAAACAATATCTTACTAGAAGTAAATGAATTTATAAACTTGTAAAACACCAAGATGGGTATGTATGTTGAGTTCAGTGCTTTGAACAAAATGTGTTTTTTGGGTTTTTTTGTTTTGTTTTTTTAATTTTTTGGATTTTTATTTTACACCATTTTGAGGAAATAAATTATCAAAGAACTCATCAGATTGCATTTTTTCATAATGTATTATTGGGGATAATAGTAAAATCATAGGATCAGAAATTCTAAAAATAGCAATTTTATTACAATTTTTTTGACCCAAAAACATTGACTTTGCTGTTACACAACTATGTAAATAATTGATAAATTTTTCGGCATTACATAGAATATAATTAGATTAGAAATTAAAGTATCTCAAAGTGACCTACGATCTTTCATGTTATCAGCGATGTGGGCAGTCCCGGGGAGCTTCAGCAGGGATCACAGCCACTGCTGTCATATGAGGAGAGCATGAGAGAGCCTCCTGACAGCCCAGCTAGAATCCAGCAGGAGTTAGATAATCTGCGTGTGGAGCTAGAGGGTGATAGAGAGCTGCTTCGGCAGAACCTCAGCATCCTCATCCAGCAAAACCTGACCCTGGCTGAATGCACCAGGGAGCACTTGGACCTGTGAGTGGGTTTGATAGCGTGATGTTTGCTGTGAACTCTTCCATGTTTTCCAGCAGTGCATTTCCAACGACGGTTGCAAGTCCTCTGGCCAGGAACTTTTTTTTTTTTGGACTTGTATGATCTATCAGTTATGCCTCTCTTTTTGGGTGCTATTCCTCAATCTGTGTATGTGTTACACATTGTTTCACTCTCCATTACCCAAGTGAGATGATGTGATGGATAAATCCAGCTGTTGGGTGTTCTTAAAGACTGAGGCATCCCAGCTGGTACTGACATGACTCATCCCTCCTCCTCTTCTTCCTGTTCTCAGGCTGGCTAAAGAGCTGCAGGAGAAGAACCGTCTCATCCAGAGCCTGCAAAGCCAGTTCAGGGGCCAAAGTCCCAGCAGCCACCACAGCTCCCACTCTGATCTGTACCACTCAGACAGGACCTCTTCCTCCTGTCATAGCACACAAGGTGGCCATCAAGCTCACAGTAAGCATTTCCAGATGCAATGCTTAAACATAATCTTAATAATTCAATTTATTTGTGAGTGGGTGTGAAAGCCAGGTCAAAGTATAGTCTTAAGTGTCCCAGCTTCTAAGCCCAGCCAGGTATAGTGTGCACCAGACTAGGATTAACTCTGTTTGCTCCATTAAAAATGCATATTTATCCCCTTTTCTTGTCTCAGTGGTATGTCTTTGAGATTACCTGAGTCCATGTCCACAGCCCAGCCAGCCTAGTTGTAGCCTGTAATGGCACTTATTTTCCACTCAGATCCCTTCTGTTGCAGTGAAGCGTCCTGCAGGACAAAGCACACCAGCCAAAGGCAGAGCAGGTTTCCAGTTTCAGTCCACCTCCACTTAAAGTTGCATTATTCAGTGGAACCTCTGGTTCAATCTTCAAATTGTGTTTCCCTTGGGAAAAGAGACAGTGAAGGCTATTATAGAGGGAAGTGAAGTAGATGGATATATGAGATGGTCATCTTGTTCTGGAGCTACCTATGTTAGCATGAAGGCTATGGATGACATTTTGCTTTACCAACGCCAATTATAGTTCTAAAAGCACAACCCACTGTTAATTTAGCCATACAGTGCTGAGTGATGAAGGGAAACAGAAAGGTCTTGCACAAAATGATGAACACGAAACATGTATAATTGGGTATGGTGAATGTCTATTTTTTTATACCTTGACTGTTAATCTATCTACCTGTTATTTCCCTGTACGTGTTAAGGCCAGCGACAACCCTCTGATTGGAGGGGAGCAGCTGTCCCTCCTGTAGGCGGAGCTCAGGAGGAAGGTGTCTCCGGTCACAGGGACACTGCTAGCAGACTGCAGGGCCTGCAGAGGGAGAACGGGCGACTGCAGGAGCAGCTGAGAAGCAGCGAGGAGCTAAACGCCTCCCTACGCAGTGAACTGGACCTGCATCGCTCAATTATGGCCCAGAGCAGCTCCCACCATCAGGAACAGGATCGAGGCCATGACCAGGAGGGGTCAGGGCCTCAGCCGGAAGCACATAAAGGAGACAGAGACATCGCAGGAAAGACTGCTGCTGAGCAGCCTTGCACAATGAATTCAGGTAGATATTGTCATCTCTGACATCTCTGACTCTGCCTTTTAGATTTTTACCGTTTCTCTGTCTTTTGTAATTCCCGTGGTTTTTTAATGTAAATGCAATACTAAATCCCCTTAAAGTACCCCTTTGATCTAGCTTTTTGCATTTTTCCCAATTAGACCTGCTTGCAGAACATCTACAGGAGATCCGAGCTTTGCGACAACGCCTGGAGGAGAGCATCCGCACCAACGACCGTCTCAGGGAACAGCTGGAGAAGAGACTGGCCGAGGTGGAGAAAGACCCAGGTACACACTTACTTTGAACACTGTCCTAATATCTTTCCAAGACGTTACTTGCTTGCTGACTGATGAGTGTGTGTGTCCTTGGTTCAGCAGCCACCAACATCTTCATCCACGGCAACGAGGAGCCAGGTCAGCTGGCTAGTGAGGTGCGATTCCTCTGGGGACAAAATCAAACACTGAAGGAACAGCTCAACTTAGGGTCTAGAGGTAAACACTTTTTTTTTTGATTTTTCAACAAGCTGAATTTGGCATAATGTGGAACACACACACACACATAAACACACCTTTTCAGCCAGTAGACCAATATTGGAAACAATATTTTTCCCAATATCTGTCCAGTCTGGTCAGTGCTTTGTTTTTTTGTTTTTTTTTTCGGATGCCCCAAAGGTTTGCCCTTACCTCAAATATATACACTAATATATCACACGTATGGGACTTAACACCAACTTACAAGTGCTTTTATTTCCTCCAGACAAGCAGAAGGAGAACGAGAGGCTACGAGAGACTCTGGCCAGGCGGACTGCCAAACTGGAGCAGAGCAGGAAGGAGTTTGAAGCTCTGAGGGAGGAAAATAGCCGACTTCAGGAGAGGCTGGAGCACAGCAGCCAAGAAAACTTGAAGCTGCAGGATTCACTGCATCACAGCAAAGAGGAGCTGCGCAGGTATACACACACTCAGACACACACACACAGACACTAACCAGTTATATCAGTACATCACTACTACAACAAGCAGTTGTGGACCACACGTTTAAATGTTTCCTCGCAGTACACACTTAATGTCATTACTACTGTCCTCCGGGCAACCTGACACTCCACAGGGCTGCTAATTGCCATTCTAAAGGGTCATTACTATTACCATTATTCCATACTATTACTACAACTCGGAAACATGATAGTCTATCATTTGAAGGCTCACCCATGATCCCCTGCATGCACGCCACCATACTGACGGTATGTGACCGCTTGCCCAGAGTCCTACTGTCACAGCTGAGTGAGGCTGACATCTGAAACCTGGAGTCTAGTTTACTGCCGGATCACTTCTCCTCTTGCTTTCCTTATCTTTCTACACTGTGTGTGTATGCTGTTTGTACTGTATTCATATGACTCTTAGTTTTTTTTTTACTGATTTTCACTGAATATTACTGGGATTTTTTTTAAGTGGTAGATGAGTTTAAGCTCAGGTTCACTCAGACCTTATCTCCCCATATTTATAAAGTTGTGTTTTCTGCTTTTTAAGAGTAGATGCTTTTTCTGAATTACTATACTTTGTAATAATGTAGCATGATTTATTTTCAGCCTTTTTATCACAGAGTTTTATGTCTCTGTTTGTTTTGTGTGTTTCCAGGTTGCAGTGCGAGGTGAAGCTCCAGAGGCAGCAACTGTCCGACTCCCAGCATCTCCTCCAGTCACTGCGAGTGGAGCTGCAAGTTTATGAAAAGATCAAGACTGAAGCTCAGAAACACAACGGTACTGCAAGGGTTTTATTTATTTTGCCTGTTGAAATCTTTAGTAGCTTTAATTGTAGGAGTGATTGATATTGGACATTGTTTATAAGTCTGCACTGGTCTTGGAGAGATGACACTTCACTAAGCAACAACTCCAAATCATCAAATTTTCACAATGTTTTAGTTGTAATTTTTCCAGGATTTGCAGCCAAACTCTCTTTCCATCTTGGAATGCGGCTCAGTTTTTATTACATTACAGCTGTGCGTATAATATTACTTTTGAAATGTGTTTGACAGGATAACAGTGACTTGATGAAAAGTTTCGTGTAGAGTAAAAAAGCTGGAGTGATGTTCTTGGGTACTAACCTAGAGATTGATAGATACAGGGCCAACACCAAACATAATCGTGAACAAATCAGCACAGCTGCATTTGGTGTTCTAAATTCAGAGTCTGGAGAATGTAGAGACACTATAGGCTATATTAGGTGAATCTCTGAGATGATATACTTAAAAAGAAGAGAAAACAAGCTCACCTTTTGCAACAGTGATGTTTATTTTAACAAGGAGTTCGAAAGATCTAAAACTTCCGATGTTCTACTCTAGTTTGCTTCTGATCTTTGCCTGTTTCCAGTTGTATATGGATGTATATGGAGTATGTAAATAGTATTTAGTGTTCTATAACACTAAAGAGATAATGAAATCGTTTCCTTTCATTGCAACTCTAAGCAGGATCCAGAGAGATGACCCAGGAGCCAGTTCCCACCCCTTCCTCTAGCTCAGTGGACCTGGGTGAGCTGCTGTCGGAGATCAGACACCTGAGGCTGCAGCTGGAGAGGAGCATCCAGACCAACACCGCTCTGCGGCAGAGGCTGGAGGAACAGCTGCTCAGAGGACCCAACCGCTCCGAAACCATCAATATCAACTACCTGCTGTCCTCTCCTGGTAAACACAAGGCACAGACCATACATGCTAATGACTGTGGCACAGACAGAGAGAGATGTTAATACAAGAATCTGCCAGTAATGTCACAGTTGGTTTTACATTTGTCTCAGATGAAGGGAGCAGGTCACCGGGTCGTGAAGGATGTGATCCTCTCCGTCACTCGTTTCAGTCTCACAACGAATACGCCAGAGTCCTCCATGGTAAGAAAAACTGATCAGAGTTGGCATGATGTTTAATTATAGTAGTAAAAACAAAACTTTATAGTATATAGTAGTAAAAACAAAAAAAAACAAAACCATACACTTTAGCGTTAGCATATTAGCATATTTTAAAACGTCTTTCCAGATGAGAAACGTCATGCTCATTCAGAGGTGGACGGTGGGTCCTTCAGCAGCAGCTCTGGTGAGAGCCTCTCTGGCGCCCCCTCTCGCCTGGTCCCGGGCCACAGGATGTGGGCCAGCCGCAACGGCCGCCATATTTTGGGCCTGATTGAGGACTACAACGCCCTGCGCAAGCAGATCTTAGAGGGTCGTAAGCTGTCGCACAGCATGGACGCACAGCTGCAGGAGTGGCTGCACACACTCAGGCAGCAGGGCTCTGACAACAAGGTACTGACAAACTATGTGGTGTGTCTGGCTGATAATAATAGGAAAACAGTAGCTGAATGGGAAGGTTGTAATAAGATTATATGGTATTTACTGGAAAATAAAAACTGGGATTAACATTCCACAGCTCATAGAATCAATATATAACATATTGTCAACGGAGTTCATGTCGTGTTCTCAATAGGTGATAGAACATCAGCATCTGAAGAGATTATCCGGCAGCATGAACACCATGCAGCAGGTGTTGGAGGAGGCTGGTCGACTGCTCAAACTGGTATGGAGAGTCTCTTTGCCAGCTGGTAACACAACAGGGGACAGTGGCAACAACCAGCAGGTAAACATGCACGCACACACGCACACTTACACACACACACACGTATTGTATCTAGCCCATTCATTGAGGTACCTACAGACTAAACCCACATCCTTCTACTCTCCGACATCAGGACGAGCTGCTGAAGAATGAGATAGCCAGACTGAAGAGTAGGCTGTCGCAGCAGGAGAGGATGCTGAGTGGGGCTGTTAAACGCCTCCGCACCACCAACCAGCTCAAAGAGGGAATGGAGAGGGTCATCATCGATCAGTGTATGAATATCTTGTTTTACTTTAACTGAGCTAAAACGACTATTAGAAATATTGTCTGCTTCTAGATTCTCCGATGTGAGAATTTGCAAATTTTCTTTATCAATGTTAACTAAATATGTGATTTGGAATGGAAAAAATATGAAAATGCTTTTTTGTTTTCTGTCATTTTCTAAACTAAACAATAAATCAGGAAGATAAAGTTACTGCTCTTTAGTCACAAATTGAGATACTGACTTAATATTTTTTCCTCCCATGCAGTGTCTCTAACCCATGGAGTGCTGAAGAAAGCCAGGGGGAACTTAGAGGTGAGTTACCTGAAAAGCCAATCCATAGTTAGAATATCAAACTCAGCTGTTTTCAGCAGTGAACTGTTTTCCTCCAGTGAATCACTATTCTTTTCCCTCTCATCCTGTGTGTGAAATTATGATAGACAAATTACTGTACCCTCTTTGGCCTGAAAGGCCTGTCTGGAGGACCAGACGAAGGTCAGTGTGGTTGAGGTGCAGGCTTTGAGCGTGATCTGATGCATGAGATCCAAGAGACCTTGTTGATTTGGTTTTAGCTGTTGCATGAAGCAAAAACCAAAATCTAACAGTCATGTAGTAAATCCTACCATTCATACAGTGTCCAATGTATGAATTACATTAGGATTTCTCACTGTACTGAATAGACTGGAAGTTCATCACATTGTGTTTGAGTGACCATGTGGAAAATCTGCATTTATGATGCATGATAAGGCAATTCTACCCAGCTGAGACATCTTTAAAGGAATACTTCACCATTTTTAATTACGTTTATTTGCTTTCTTGCTGAGAGTTGGCGTTAGCTGACTGTAGCTGGAAGATCGACACCACTTGCTCATGTCAGTCTGTTGATTATGAGAGAGACCTGTGTGACACTAATGTGTTTGTTCATGAGCTTTAGAGGTGACTACCTTTAGACAGAACTGGGAACTTCATGTTGAACAGACATATTGAGAGTGGTATCGACCTCAGTAAGCAAATTTCTCCAGATGTAGAACTATTCCTTTAATAAAAAGTTGCCAGATGCATGTGTCTGGAGCTTGTAAAATGACAATATTTGATATTATTTTCAGAACCCTCTGGTTTTATCCTGCATGCCTTAAGCTATTAGCTTCTGTAAGTGCCTGCAGTATTTTTTTCAACTGGTTTTGTCTGTTTCAGGAGGTCCCAGTCGCTGGCCAGTAGGGGACGCTACAGACCCCCAGCCTGAGCAGACGAGTGTACCTTTTTCCAGGCGGACTGCAGGAAGACACTCTGAATCCTCAGAGGATCACAACAGCGATGCCTCTTTGCACTGCGGCTTCTAAATCTGCTGGTTCAAAACCCCTACACTGCTTCTGATAATGTAGCTACCTAATGTTCGACAGGCCTTATCCTGCTGTGAAACTGTCACCTTACTCTCCAGATATCAAAGCCTTTTTGTACTATACTTGCACAAAACCTGCCTATAATTTGATTAATTTTAGGTACTGAAGTTGTAAAAGTTTTTTCCCCTCTCTTTTAAAAGGAAATGCCTTTGTAAATATTTTTTCCTGCAATTTAAATATTTGTCCTTTACTCTTTTTTGTATGATGCATATAAGAACATGAAAATGTATTTTATTACAGACTTAATGTTTTTACCATCCTGTGTTCACCAGTCAAGTTTATATATAAGATGGTTCAGGGCTACTGTATGATCAAAGAACCATGTGCAAATGCAGTAAAGAAAAAGTTCAATGGTGAAACCAAATGTGGTACAAAAGTCCCTTTATTAGCATATACTTTTTTTTCCTTTTTCTTTTTTTAAAGTACAAATCTTGGTAACTGCTTTCAAATGTGTAGAAGGATAAAGATAAGAAAGTAGCAAAGATCAGATCAAGGATTAGTGAAAATGTGAATTAGAAAAGGCATAACTTTGCAGAGGATGCTGTTCTACTACATTGTTATTATACACGAGAAGATTATATTCAAAAAGTCTAGTTTCTTAATAGCACTTGAAACACATCTGGTTGTTACAAATCTTCAATGTGACCTATAAAACTAGGCCTTGGAAAGATGGACCACAGTCAGTGACTGATCTTTAGCACCAATATCTCTACAGACTCAACATCTCTTCATAACACTTTTGTTTGTATTCTCAGGCAGCTTCTTATTGGCCTTTTATATTTAATAACTTTGGTTGTGTCAAATTCAGTTTTAACAGCAGTTTTGGTAAAATGAAAGTTTCAACAAATTCTTAAGAAAAAAAAAAAAATCTGGATTCAATTAGAATAAACACACTGCAGGTCAGAAATTGTGCTATTTGAACTAGTGCAATATCTGTACATAAAATGAGGCCTAAAACATGAAGCACTTCTGATTGCACAACTGGAGGTACAAAAAAAACCCAAACAAAAAAACATTGGCTTGGTAAAAGAACACTTATTTGTTTTTGTCTTTTTTTGGGGGGGTGCACTGAAAATCTACATCTATCTCTGCACAAGTCGGACAAAGGCCTGAACAAGCTGGATGAAAGGCTCCTGACCTTCGTGGCTTGCCTTGGAGCCCGGTGTTGGTGGCTTGGACTGGGCAGAGGGGTGGATGCCGCTGGCTGGAGACGATGGGGAGCCTCTGCGGAAGTGGCGGGACAGACTCGACAGAAGAGTGCTCTGGAGGAGACAAAAGGAGAGAATAAATGAACTTGAACAATATTCCCTATATACATTATTAAGGCTGGTGTTTACTTTGTGTTTATCTTACTGTCAACAAATCCCATGAAAACAAAGTGTGAAAATTGTTAAATGTCTTTTGATAGCCCATATTCACATATAGAAACGTTTTAGAACTAATAGTTCTGCCTGAATTAGATCCTTTAAAACTTTTTGAGACCTGCAGATACTCTGAAAACCAACATACTCTCAATACTTTCCTATTTCTCCATCCTGTCTGTAGCTCTGAGCCCTAAGCCCATCTGTTCCTACTAAAGATGTTAATCTTTTAAAATTGGGCACAAATACTAATATAGTTTAAAAAAAAATAAAATAAATGGTGAAATTGTTAAGGGAATATTTTCTGCCCTAGATGTGGTGCACTAATGATCATTTATGGTAGCAGGACTATGTGTGAGCTAAACATAATCACTAGTTCATTTGATTATTTTAATGATGGAACATGTCAACCACTGCAAGTGTTTGGCTCACTGGTGTGTTTTTAATGATTTTTGGAAACCGCAGAGCTCTATGGCACAGAGGAATAAGCTAGTTTTGGATCTCATTTGAGTATCACCAGTCCTGTAAAAGCATACAGGAGACTTAAAATAAGGACAGATAAAGAGAGATGTGATAACTCACCAGTTCAGAGCTGAGCTCCTGTTTGAGCCTCTGTTTGTCTCGAGGGAGGATGGCGGGGTCTTTGAGACATCGGACAGCCTGAGATATGAGGACGTAGAAACAGTTCTCCATGGTGAACATCAGCAATGACCTGAAGAAAGGAGGTAAGAAGTTAGTGATTTTATAATTTTCCATTCTATAACAGTCCACTTTAATCAATACTTAATATAGCAGTAAAAAAAAAAAAAAAAAAAAAAGACTGTCTAAGGTTACTCACTTCAGAGCTTGGATCTCCTCTGATGAAGCAAGTGAGGCTATGCTCAAAGAAACTGGCTCTTTCTTCTTCTCCATCTAAAAACAAAAAAATCAAACATCAAGAAATCTCCGCTGACTGTAGCTGAAATTGTTCGAAATTATGTTGAACTCACTGAACACGTACCTCGCTCAACATGCTCAGGGCCATGTTGATGGTGGCAAGCAGGGTTCCAAATGAAGGAGCCACATCAGGGTCGAACGCTGGAGTTGTGAAGCTGAGCACGAACAGGGTCCTGTACTCTGCCAAGTCCATACACTGAAACACAAGCACGGACAAAATTCGACAATTTTTTCTCTTTGTATTTTTGCGTTCATGTGGCCCGGTTTTTGACAATGTAGCTACAATTATGATGCCAATGATCCGAGGAACCATTAGAGCAGAATGGGCAGTCGGACCTGGTCCAGAAGTATCTGGCAGCAGTCTGGAGTGAAGTGCTGCAGGGTTGCCAGGGTTTTGCTGAGGATCTTCAGAAGACTGCACTGCACGGCCAGTAGGGCCTTCTGCTCTGCCTCCTCTCTCTCCCCTCCACCTGCTGCCTCTTTGGAAGGGGTCTGTGGGGGCCGCTGTGTCCTGGGGAGGGGAGCAGGGGGCAACGCCTCACCGTTTTTAGCCTGAGAAAATCCAAAAAACAAAAAGCTGTTTTTTATCTAAATAAAGAATCATCCTGGAAGATATTTACTGGATTCTTGTGCCAGCAAGTTTTCTTGGCTGTTTAAAATCACAAAACACATCCATTGTTCGCCATGTTGGTTATAATACAGAGCAGAGTAACGAGTCTCTGTGATTATCAAATCAAATGAGGGTAGTAAAATTCCTAGTTTCTGACCTGGAGGTAGTGATGAAGCATCTTCTTGCTGTGGAGGAGATATGTGCAGGTCTGGCACAGATAACACAGGTTTACCTGCATGGAGGAGAGGGAAAGGAAAAGACTGAATGGCTGAATGCTGAAGCGTAACTGCCCTAGTGAAGCTGCGGTTACATCGTGGCAAATGCGGAGCTCTCCCCTGGACTTGCCTGTACATCTCGGAGCAGTTTGGGCAGGTGGAACTGCCACTCCTTACAGAAGCTGGAGAGCTGCAGAAGGAAGCCGACTGTGTGGTCGGCCTCGTCCAAACACGCCAAGCTCTGCACTGTTCGCACTGCATTCAGACACTGCACGTGAGAGAAGAGAAAACATGAAGCTTTGTGCCTAAATTATTACATTTTAATAACTAAAGTTTTTAATCATTTTAAGATTCAGTCTTTTTGTGGGATTTTGCTCCCTTGTTAGCACCTTATGAGCTGTTTTCTAAAATAAATAAATAAAATTAAGTAAATTTTCTTGGCTTATAATGAAAAATTCCCTTAAAAAACATGATCTGTGTAAGTACTTGAAGGTTGTTCTAATAGCAGATTAAGGTAAAGAGAGCCTTACAGTGCTGTCAGACCCATTCAGTTCTATGCTAGACCAGTTTAATTTGAGTTCAATCTGACGGAATTTTGACACGTGAAACTTCAAAGCTCTTCAATGTCCTGTCAGTCTGAGAGAGGGCATCGGACTGACCTGTCATTCAGGAAATACTGTTTATTTTCTTGTTTAAAAACTGCATGGTGAAATACAAGCAGCAGAAGAAGAAGAGATACTGTTTGGCCGCAGTGAGTGCAAGGACTGTGACAAAGGTGAATGACAAAAAAAATCTTTGATAAAAGTCTGAACTACATTTTAGACAGCTTCTGTTGGGCCACTAGCCATTCAGGTTCACTGGTTAGCATGTTTAATGTTTTGGGGGGTTTTTTGGCAGAAAATCAATTTTCATCTCATATTTCACTCTGTTAATACAACTTTTTTGGCTTTCCAGTCATATACCTGTAATATGCGTTCTTGATGTACTCCAATGAAGTCCAGGGCTTCATTGATGAAGTTGTAGCGCAGAGTCTTGAGCAGACTCTCCATTAAAGACATGCAGAGGCGGTACACCCCCGGCCAGCAGGCAGAGTCCTGGGACTTGCGGGAGAAACTCTGCTCAGGGACATGAATATGTTATTATGTCATGTCGATGAATAAACTTATATATCAGTATCACTGAGGAATCCAAAGCTACATGCAAGGCAGAGAAATGTGAAGTGATGGCTATAATTTTATTACCTGTGAAGCTCCATTTGAAGAGACCTCATATACACTCAGAAGAGGGAGGCAGATGGTTTGGATGACTCCTGCTCCAGCAACAGCTGCTGCCCCCTGGAGAGAAAATAGAAACCCCCAACATTTAACATCTTAATTTGATGTAAAGGATTTATTTATTTTAAAAATACTAAATAGAATATAAACGTCCACAGCAGAGGAGTACGTGTTTCTGTTTACCTGTGGAGTGCGGGCCAGTGTGAGCAGCAGGTGAAGTGCAGCCTCGGTGAAGTAGAGGTTGTGTTTGGAGCGCAGGCTGAGCTCTACGGCGCTGAGCACCGAGGGGAGGACTGGAACCTTCCTCATCACCGAGACCCAGTGCTCACCATCCTCATCGGTGCGACACAGCTCCTTTGCTAAGTGCAGTGCCAGCACGCACACCTGATAAAAACGGAATAAGAGGGAAAAAAGGTCCAAAGTTAACTCTCTTTTTTACACTTTTGGAATCAGGTGTAGAAAGAAATTAGGCTGTTAAAGTGTGGAAAAACAGCATCTACAAACAAAAACTCTTCTGGTCAACGTTTCTGCCCCACTCACCCCATCTCTCTGGTCCTTCTGTGGGCCGCGAGGAGAGTCCGTCTCCATGCTGTCCTCGTCCTCTGTCACTTCTCCCATTTGGCCTATGTGGCGTGTGTTATCAATGAGCGCCAGGGCCTCGTCTTTCACGGTCTCACACACGGACAACAACAGCTGGGGCAGCTGGGAAATATCTCCACCTGGTCGACAAAGGGGTGAAACAAGAGACATATCAAGCTTCAGGACCACTGCAACATTTGATTCAGAAGACACTCACAAACACCTCTTACCGTTAAGTCCCTGAATCTGTAGCACAGAAATGAGAGCGGAGAAGATTTTGGCTTTGGTCCTCTCCATCATCTGCTGGTCAGCTTGCAGGACATTCTCCAGGATCAGGGAGAGCGGAGACAGGATGTCAGGAGCTGTTGCCACCACACTGAAGACAGGAATAACCCAGTGACAGAGTTGATCAGAGATAAAGGATATACAATATGTCAAGTGTGCACTGTTTACTCCCTCTGTTAACTGCATGAATACACACCCTCTCCACTGTTTGAGGAGGATGAGCAGTAGCGTGGCCATCATGGATCCAAGACGAAGACAAGGCACAGACATGGGTGTCGTCAGCTAAGGGAGAAAAAGTTACATAGTCGTCACAAAGTAAGACAGCAATATGGAGAAAAGAAATGTAGCTAAGAAAGAGAGAAAGGGAAGACATGAATTACAGGACTGTTTTTTATAACATGAAAACTCACAGTGGCTTTAGTTCCATCCAGGACGTCCATGAAAAGCTTCAGCTTTGTCGAATCATCTGTTAGCTGCATCACATCTGACTGAAATAATGAAAATTATCATTGCAGCAGAGCTGTATGTGGTCTGACCTCAGATCAGCTCTATCTAAAACACTAGTGAATGTCTCTGGCCACTAGTAGACCTATTGACATTTTTGGAAATATATTTATTTGCTTTCTTGCTAAGAGTTTGATTTTCATTAAATACGAGGCTACAGCCAGCAGTTTAGCATATAGATTGGAACAGCTAGCTCAGGCTCTCCATACTCTGTTAGGCATAATACACCTAATAGCACCTAAAGGTCAGTAACAATCAGGTGGATTATTGGACAGAGCCAGGCAAACTGTTTAGGGCTAGCTAAACTAACCAGCTGCAGGCTACCTATTAACTGAACAGAAGCAAGGATGGTGTGGATCTTCTCATCTAACTCTCATCCAGATTGTGACTAAGCATATGTCCGAAAATGTCAAACTATTCCTTTAAGACATACTTACAGTACATCAACACCTAAAACACTATAAGCACAATTGAGTTTAATGCAACATACGTGGCTCGTTGAAAGAATTAGCAGCATCCGCCAGGCAGAGATCAACATCTGCGTTTCTGCAAAGTAACAGATGCCTTCGTCCTCCATCTCTGCCACGTGGCACACCAGAGACTTGACATACTGGGACCAGTACTCATATCGACGTGCATTAGAGAACTTCTGCAGCCCATCCTTCAGCGACTGCTCCAGGGAGCCACTGCAACAACACAAACACAGTTAACATCAATTATATGGGATTTGAGCCATTGTCTGGAAATGAGGATGATAAATATGTTAAAATATATGGGATTGTTTAATTACCTGACAACATAGTAGATCTCCAGGCCAATGATTTTCATGACAAAAGCACATGTCTCCAGAACACAAGGCTGGTGGCAAAAATTACAATTATTGAGTCGACTCATGACTTGTTAGTCAATTACTTATATAATCAGTGTAACTAAGTAAAAAGAGCAAAAATACCTCTGTAGTGTCAGAAGGTGGTGTGAGGGTTCCAAAGAGAGGAGTCGTCAGATTCTCCCAAAACCGTTCTCTGTGTAAAAACAAAACAAACAAAAAACGTTTAATATAATATATTCAATATATTATATTTAATATATTCACCAATATCCATTTTCAGTCTTTCAAAACATCCAGCTATAAGATTTTTTTTTTTTAGCAGAAAATGGGCTTACTTTGTACGCAAGACGGAGATGGCACTGTCTCTGCGATCCTGCCAGAGGGCGAGAAGGAAGGCGAGGGCCGCTCGGTGGAGCAGTGGGGGGCACCAATATTTCCCCTGCTGTTTGGAGTCAATCAGGTCCAACACCACATGAAGACAGCTCCACTCACCGAGCAGAAACTCCTTCAGGTTAAACAAACAAACAAGTGAACAAACAAAAAAACACATGTTTTGAATCCAGATGCAACAGTATATACTTCTTTTTATCAATACACGTATTCCTGCACTTCATACCTTTGACCCCTCGCTGCCATCTTTGACCTCCAGGTTGAGAAAAAGTTCAATGAGTCCGGGCTGTGTTTCTACAGCTACAGTCAGGAATTCAAGGATCATGACTTTGATCCTCATGTCTTCTGTTTTGCTCTGCAGCCGAGTGAGGAATGCATCACGAATGGCTGCTGCGTCGTTGCCAAGGCAGGCGTAGACTGACATGGGAGCCACCTACAGATAAAATATAAGTCCAACATCAATATTTTCTGTTTTACAAAGCAAAGTTAAAACATAACAAACCCAGTAAGTATAAATACATATACTGTATGCACATATTGAGAGTCTTACTGTGGCGAGTCTTTTGAGCAGCTGGATTGCGAGGCGAGGCAGCGCTGGGTCATGTTTGTGGTAAATATACTTGGCCAGGACAACTATGAGGTTGTTGCCATGACCACCGTGCTGCGTCAGAGCCTGCTCCAGAGGGGACACAACATCAGATGGCGGCTTCAGACGGATGACGTTGTTTGTGACAGAAAAAGCCAGTTTGACCGTCTGGATCAGGATCTGACCGGGACCCTCAGAGCCACAGCTGCTCAGCGTCAGGGAGAGAAAAGGGAAAATATTAAAAAGTTATCAAACATTACAGCATAATTAGTCTCAGGAGGAGATGAAGACAAATAGGCATGAACACAGGAGACTGTTCACCTGCTGGGTTGTGCAGCCAGGACCACATCTATGGTGTCCACTCCAACTCCCATGATGTTGACGACAGCCTGTCCAGCCTCAGTGTTTGCCAGGCTGTAGATGCACAGAGACTGCAGAGTGGGAGTGCTGTATCGGGGAAAGAAATTAGCAAATCAGCCAATTTTCAAGTAAATTGACTACCTAATGTCTGGCAATTAACTAATAAGGGCTGCAACTAACAGCCATTTTCACAATTGCTTCATCAAGAATATCAGAAAATTGTGGAACAAGTTGACCCATTAATATGCCAGGTTTTGTCCAACCTACAGTCCAAAAGCCAGAAATACTGTATTAAGTGCATTATCACAAAAAAGCAGCAATTCCCCCCCTTGACATGCTTGTAGGACGTCTCTGTTCTCCAGACTGAATTTACAGGAACATGCACAGGTAACAGAGTTAAGACATTTGGATCCCAACAGAGTTATCCTTACCTGCCCTGGTCTTCTCCCTCTGGGCTCAGATTGAGAATGGCATGGATCAGCTCCAAAATAAGACAACCTGCAGCACAGAGCAGCCAATATTCATTTAATTTGAGTCTGAAAAAAAGAGAGGAGGAAAAAAAGACTTGGCCCTACTGTCAGAAGGGGCCCTTACCTATTCTCTCCCTGACTCCATAGGTGTTGTAACGCCACTTATGGTACGTGGGAAGCATCTCCTTTAGCACCAGCAACACACAAGGGATCAGGCCTTTGTTCTGGGTGCTGCCAAGTTGACCCTGAAATAATCACCCGACAGAGATGGAAGACAGACATGATGCACATTATAGCATCAGGATACCACATATACATACAAATATACACACACACATACATACACACATATAAGGAAATAACATTCAATCCTTTATTTGATGTAAAACTGCACTGTTCAACTGCTATTTATGCATCTAATTTGGTTAAAATGTGTTATTACTTTGACCAGTGTTGTAATGAGACGAAGGAAGGCAATGGTCACAGCATACTCCCCCCGGGGCTGTTCAATCTGGACCAGCAGGTTGCCATAGTTACCTGCCTTCATCCCCTCAGCACTAGGAGGAAAAAAAAGATTCAATACTTTTCATCTAAAATAAAGTTTGATATTTGCCAGGCAAATTAAACAGTGGGTAGCCCACATGTTGAGCTTTTTAATTTACCTTACACACTGAGCCATGGTGGTCAAAGGGTTGGAGGCAAAGGGGAGGAAACCAGTGTGATGCAGGCTTGACCACACCTGAAAATATATCAAATAGATATGCAAAGCCAAAGTCAAAAAAAGTGACTTTCAATAGTAAATATGACTTCCTGTTTAGAAGCATCATGCACACACACCTTCCCAGGCATTCTTGCAGCCAGAACAATGAGGCAGTTCACACAGGAGGCAATTACGTCCACTGGAGGATTGATGACTGATGTTAACCTGACAGACGGTAAACACACAAATCACATGACAAATTCATTCTATGTTTCTAATCAAGACAATTTTCAATACAAAATACAAATACACTTAAGAGTTAGTTTACCTCTGCAGCAACATGTAGATTCGTGAGGTGAGGGGCAAAAGACAGTCCGACACAGTCCAGTCTGTGCTTATGATCTTATGGACCAGATCCAGGATGGGCTTCACACGTACACAGTGAGCTATAACGTCTGACACAAGTAAAGGCAGAGAAACAGAAACAAGTTAATCATGCTACAACAATCAGTGCATTAATCATTCAATCAGCCAACAAAAACACCTAAAATTTCCTAGTTTTTTTCTCATAATAAAACGAACATGTTATGGTTTTTTGGCTGTTCAAACCAAGAAAACTTTGGACTCTGATTGTAACATGTGACGATGACTTGGAATTATTTCCGTTTTATAACCAGATATTTAAAACTGATGCAATACCCACTAGCAAACCAAATCTGCAGCTAGAATTGGCAACTCCTATTTTTGTATGGTTGGCTAAAAACTACAGTACCTGGCTGTTTTAGGAAATTAATTTTTTTTTTAAACCATAATATAGATCAATGACCCATTTTTTAAAATTTACTTCTCCAGTTGGAGCACAGGGGCTTGGGGCTGAGAATCACAGACAAGTTTGGGAAGTCAGAAAGTCTAGAGAGATGGACTAATGCATGGTTGGTTTTGGTATTTCATTGGATTTGCTTACAGTATCAACAATACCAAATATCACCAGCACTGTCCTTTAAATAAGTGTATAATCAGTTGATCAGTTGTGTACCTGCGGTTGAAACAACATGTAGCAGCATCTCCACCTCACAAGTGAAGAGAGTCCAGGAGCTGTAGGAGTAGTCCCAGCGAACCACATAGCCTTGGTCACCTCCAATCATCACCTGGCCCAGCACCCCCTGTGGAATCCACAGGTTGGTCTGCCCCGTGCCTGTTGGTTGAGATTAATTTTTTTTAAGTGCCTCGGACATGACACACAGAAAATAAAATAAATCTCTCATATTGTTGAATAGTGCAAATAATCAAAAAAAATTCCACAGACCTTTGGGCAACCTTAATTTTGTATCCATGTTCAAATCACACAGTAATAACAAAAAAACAAACAAATAAAAAAACAAACAAAACAAACAAAAACACTAACCGAGAGGGTAGAGGAGTTTTGGTGTTTGTCTCCTCCACAGTGTCTCATCATCCTTGGAGATGATGTCATTGGGCTTATGTTTGTAAACTTGTGTGTAGAAGGACATTTTATCCAAAAAGTTGTACACCTGTCATACAGAAGTAAAAGTACGTGGTTAAACCATTTAGCTAATGCAAGGTTAAGTTTTTGTATATATCGATGAACGTGTGAAATCTACCTTTTTAACTGTCGACTTGTTCGACAGAAGTGCAGTTAAAAGTTGTAACAGCGGTCCAATCTTATGAGGGAACATCCCGACTGCACTGTCCAGGATCATTCCTAATCCCATGTTTGGTTTCTGGATTGAAAATTGGACAAACAGGACAGATTATTGACGGCTGTTTTTATTGGCTTGTTTTTTAATCCAATTTTATCAATTAAGAGTCTCCTCTGTGTTTTTTTTTCCTTACCATTTCCCAAAAGACTTCAGCCAGACTGGGAGCAGAGAGGACCTCACACGCAGCATCGATCAGGTGGGAGCACTGCGTCACCACACCATCAGTCTGTCACATTCAGTATGATGAAGGCATGTTACCAACAGAGGTCACAAATATGAATGAGAGGATGTAGACAAGTAAAATCTGACTATGTACCTGTAGGCTTTCTTCTTCAAAGGAAGTGATTACAAATGAGAGGAGTCCGTAGATACACATCTTTGCCGTGCTTGCCGTGCACTGAAGAAAATGAGTGAAAGAGTGACAGATTAAAATGAATGTATTACAACAACAACAATACCTATATGGTTGTAGTATGTGTATGTTTAATTTGTGAAAATTGGGGGGAAAATATTACTTTTTTGCACAAAATGTGAGGGTTTGGAGGTGGGAACTTTTTTCCCTAGCGGTCAAACCAAGCCATTTTTGGCATATTCAATGTTCCTACTAAGAACTGCTCAAAAATCCCCATAACTTTTAGAATGCAAGTATATTTATTTTCTCAGTGCAGTGTCCTCAGTGTCTGGCAGCCCTGCACATATAAACCAAAGATTGATGGGCATCATTATGAGAGTCTAATTTAGCTCAGATCTTGACTTTAAAACTGATCCAAAATAAAATATGTTTCACGTCTGGTTTTCATTCTAGCCATCTCATTAGAGACTGATTTAGGTCTGAGGCCCCATGTGATTACATTTAACTACCTGGTAGTGAAAAATCAGAAGCACTCTGAGCCCAGACGATAAGATTGGAGAACTACTGCTCTAAGGCTTTCAGTTACGACCTTATGAGTGGATGCATTACTTCCTTAACAACTAAAGAGGTTGTAGGATCTTTCTGAAGTTTACAGCGACAGAATGTCATTAGAACAGTTAAGACAGGGATCTCTAAAACTATGTTTTCTTTAGCTGTAAGACCACAGTAACCCTTAAGAGATATTATCATCGATCCTTTACGTGATAGAATTTTTTTTCACCCTCGCTTTTTTTTTAAAGAACTTTAAGTTTGCGTTCCACCTGACCCAAGTGTGTTTCAATGTTCTCTTACATTATTTCCTGAGACCCCAAGACCTTTGAGCATGGTTGAAAGGTATTTGAACACGCCCAGCTGCAGAGCGGTGCTGCCTATCCTCCTAATCACGGGGCTGGACTCATCTGGTCTCAGCGTGTGTCTCAGCAGGACCCAGGCCAGTAGCACCGGCGCGTGGTGAGGGATGTCACCAAATGTAAGCAGCAGCTGATCCATCTCCTGGAGGAGACAGATAAAGTTTGCAAGTTCAGATGTCTGTATGGTTTAATCAAGGTGCCTAAAACCGTTTCTGAGCATGTGAACATGTTTGTGTGTCATTTGCATGAATAAACACTAGACTAAAAATTTTTTGGTCATTTAGAAACTATTTGTCATCTAGCAGATCCACACTTTTTTCTACAAAAAGTTTTCCCCCTAATCTTCAGCTCCGCTGAGCTTTTAGTCTAATTAAGCTCATTGTTTTGTTTTTTTCAGCTTGCACATACACTGTATGTTTGGGGTATAACTACTAGACAGTTGCATTATAGCATATCTATGTCTTCTGCACACACATTTAATGACTAAAATCATACCTTGATGACATCAGGGGCACTGGAGAACTGATGCTGCTCAGTACAGTCTTCCAGGGCACACTTGTGCAGAAAATCTATGTCCATTCCTTCAACAAGGATGAGAGAGCTCAGATATCTGCAGGCCAAAGAAACATAAAAGATATTAGAGACCTTAAGGATTTATATAATAAGGAAGATACTAGAGCCCAGCCAAAATATCACCTGATATTATGTTGAATGAAAAGTAACTGCTGGCGGCACATAAAGTGGCACATAAACATGAAACCCTCCTTGTTCTTACCCGATCCGGTCAACCAACGCATCCATGCTTTTGTCTACTAGGTGTCTGTTGGTCTGCCGCAGACCAAAGCCCTGCTCCTTGAACATCTTTGTGAAGCTCAGAAGGTCTGATGGGCTCATCTCAAAATAAGCATAATACAGGAAGATGATCTCCAGCAGCAGAGACTGTTCTCTCAGGCACTGCAGGAACCATCGTGACACCTGCCTCTCCGTCTGGAAAAGAAAAAAAAATTATTTTACAAACTTTGACCACCAGTTGTGACTTTTTGTCAAACAAACGATGTGAATAATACATTACATATACTTTAGATCTATATAGTTCAATAACCAAATATGAACCAATCATATGAAGTAATTTATCACCATGAGGTTTCCATGAGTTTCCCATGTTGGTGCTTCTGCTTTGAAAAGGTTCTCAAACTGCGACTGGTAGTTGCTCACCAGGTCCTTCTCCAGTTTATTTACACAGTTACAGTACTCAGCCTGAACAAATAAACAATCACAACTAGAGTTATGTTACAGAAGCAAAAATAAATTAAGTTATTTTCATTGAAATTGCACAATTAAAGCTATGTTCTTCAGTTATTTGTGACACAAATCCATCTGCTTCTCACCCTGTAGGGATGTCGCTCATCCTGAAAGTATGTCAGCAAGAGGAGGACACATCTGAGCAGACACATGCGCTCTTCATAGTAGTAGTCAGCTATCTGTAAACACACACATAGGCAGCCATAGTTACTGGAATAAATACGGAAGTATGACTGGCATGTTGAATCAAGTGGAATTCTACATCAAGTAAACAGTTGCAGAGCTCTGGACTAACCTTCAGCAGCAGTGCCTGGCTTTGTCTCTCATCCTTGAGAACAACCTGTATAGAAGACTCAGTTATACACCATCTGAATAGCTTTCATAACAATATCTTATTACGCTCTTTGTATAGTTAGAGTATAGAGTTTTTATGTCCCTCAGCATAAGCAATTACAGTACTAAATTTAGTACAAAATTTAAAAACTGTTAGATGCATTTATTCCCATTATAATTTTTCTGTAAAAATAACTTTTAGCAGGTATTTTGTTTCATGCTCCATAATTAGGCCTGATTTCAGACACAGATTCCAACAGAGCTAAACCATCCAGTGAGAAGACACACCTTTAACGAATCACGGGTTCCTCTGTAATCCTCCTGTAGGTAGCACTGTAAAAGCTGCACACTCTGCTGCTCATCAAGACCCTGTTGCATTATTAAATCATCATGAAATGCAACATCAAAGGAAAACAGTTTATCACATATTTTACATAAAACATTTATTTTTGACTCTTACCAACAGCTTACTGATCCTCAGACCAAAATCCTTTAGTGGTTGTGCAACTTTGTTCTCCTTCACTTTCCCAGCAGAGGATGAGCTAGAACAGGTAATGCTGACAATTACCCTCTTAGTTGTTATGAAAAACAGTGTATTTGACATAAGGATCAAAATAACTAACCCTACCTGGGTGGCTTGTAGTAACTGAGTCCTTGATGCAGCCTGTCCCAGTGTCTGTCAAGCTCTGCCTCTATCTGAGCCTGTGGGCGTTAAACATTTGGAGATAAGAACAGGAAAATAATTAATTAATTAATATTTAAAAAAAAAAAACGTGTGTTATTGGTGCTGGTGTCATTTTCTGTATTGCCTAAACAAAAAAATGTGTGTGCAAGAGATTTTAGCTCATCCCACCAAAAAAAGGTTTATTTTCTAAAATTACATATATGAGAATTAAAGCATTAAGGAGCCATCTGGGGCTCTTCAAGACAATCCTTCATTATTCCCTAAATGAACCGCTACACTGTTGTGCTAGCTGCACATTCTTGCATATATGGAACATGACAACAGGTGGAAGGAATACATACCGGCTCTCGCAATGCCGATCTTCCCAGTAGTATGGTCCATAATTCTCTACAGCTCCTATAAGAAGAGTAGGTATGTTTTTGTAAACTGATAACTGACTGTAATGTACATTACACAGGAAGGTATTATAGCTATCAGTGGATCTGAATGTGAAAATGCCACTTGAACCAGACAGATTAAGGGTGGGCAATATGAACATATACATTCGATGATGATATATGTGAAACTAGGTCTGCAATAAAGACTGTTTTCATCGTCAATAATTCTGCAGATTTTTTTAAATTTATATGTCATATATGCCCATCGAAAGTACATAGATCCTAACACTAAGATTTCAAACGTCTAGTTATTTCAGCCAAGGGTCCAAATTAGTTAAAATTGTTCGTTTACAGCGATATAATGCAAGACAGGCAGGAAATATTTTCATTTGAGGTTGGAATCAGATGATGTTAAGCCTTGTTTTACCATTATTCCTGAAAAAAATTACTGAAACATCAATTTGAAAAGAAATAGTTGCAGATTATTTTTCTGTTAATCCCCTTATCATTTCAGAAATGAGACACAATATAAATTTATCAAATGTCACAATTTTTTCCTCGACCCTTTACACTGTGGTAGCTATTATTTTAATATCTCTGGTAAAGCATTTAACTGAATAACCCAGTAACAAAAATATTATATCCGTATTCAAATTTGCTAACAATTTCTCATCTTTGAAAAAAAATGTAATATATCACAACATAAATTAATATTATGCCCACCTGTCATGTACCAGCTGGGAAACAGTTTAGGTTTTTTCCATGTTGGCACAGGTGGTTTTTGTTTACACTGATATAGAGAATGTCACTACAACTTCACAGCTAATGGAAAAGTAGATAACATACAGATATGTGCATTGAAGTGTTGACTAGTGCATTTTTGTGTTGCCATGTAGTCACAGACTGCAATGCACATAGTTACATTTAAAACACCTTCCTCGGTGTTACACCTCAGTTAATTATCCTTAATATGAAAACCAGTTTATTTGATTTTTTATAAGCCGAAAGCTGATGCAGTTTCCGTTTTTCAAAGATGGTTAATAGATCCTTTTTTAAATAAATAAATAAAATTCCATTTATATAACCCATCTTCCTCTTTTTCCCTGGAAATTTTTTATTTATCACATAGTATCAGTCATCTGCTCTTTCAATATTTGTGGGGATCTATACATATCCGCTGATTAACAGTGTATTATAATTGAGATGAACGTGTATCAACGTTGAATTTCCCTTAACTTTCCCGTTAACTGCCGAATCAGAGGCTAACTTCTGCGTCGTTAGTGATCCCTGAGAAGTTAAAACGAACAGGGCTTCATCACCGCTTGAGGAATGGCTGGATTACGATTTGTTGGACATCAGGATCCATCCTCTCCTCTGGCTTTTCCAATTAGATTTCCCTAAGTTTTAATTCGCTCATACGTGCACAGCATCTACTTTCTGTATCTCACTGTTTCTCTACCTACCTACATCTCTATGCCTGTCTATCTAAGTCATTGACCTTTCCATGCCCGAACATAAGCGTTAGCTTCTCCTTTGTCTCGACTAAATGGTGCCGGCTACTGCAGCTAGTTGTGAGATATTTCTGACACAAACTTGAACGCTCGGTTTTCGTCTCGTTAAGAACAAAACGGGGTTAGTTTGATTCGCAAACTGCACAGTGGTGACACGCTGTTGTTGACATGCGGCTGACACACCGCGCTGCCGGAGTCATTCAAATGTTTAACTGCCAGCGCTTGCTAAGCTAAGTCAGCGTGTTGCTAACGGCTCAAAAGAGACACCGTCGAATACAAACGTGACCGTTGGTGAGAATAAACAGACGCGCGCGTTGCGAATAAAATTATCCTCACGTTGAAAAAGTTAAAACAACTATCTGGGACGAATTAGACATTAGTTGAGATTCGGTGCTATCTGCCTACCTGACGCTCATCTCCGATTCCGCCATCTTCGTTCCCGCCCTGTGATTGGCTGTTTTGCTTTGTCCGTCATTGCCGTCGTGAGCAGTTTCTTCTTCTTCGCGGGGCAGCTGGGCGTCGCCAGTCTCCCTCTACCGCCACCTCCTGGAGTCAGGTCGAGTTAAAATTATAAAACCTCCCCAGTAAAAAGATAAAGAATCGGCGTCCGTCGTTTCCTCCGCCCCTTTAATCCAGTTTAATTTAGGGTTTCGTGTGTACAAATAAATGCGATTCATGTTTTTTTAATACTGAACTAGCTAAAATGCCAATGATAAAGGTGTAAGTAAATAAAAAAAAACAATAAAAACGTTTTTTTTTCCTCAGTATACACTTCCTTAAAGACTTAATACAATAAAAATGTATTCAACGTAAAAAAATAATAAATCACTGGATGAACAGATAAATAAATAAATAAATAAATCACGCCTTTAAGACGTCTTTTTTTACTTTTAAACCACGTGACCCGGCTGTCAAATATGGCCGCGTCCTACTGGGTGTGAGAGGAGCGACAGCTGACAAAGGGATCTGTCATCTCTCAACGCGCCGTCGTCCCCAAACAACGCTTCTCCTATGTGGTAGGTACTCGTGTCTCTGTCAGCCTGGCTTTTATTTCCGATCTTCGCTCCGTGGCGTTAAAACCCGCTTATAGACTCGGCTTTACTCCGCCGCTAGCTCGACGCCGTCCCGAGGCTGCAGCATCCCTTTAGCTCGGCCCCCACCGGGCTGTGTTAGCACGACGGATGTAGCGGATGACCCGGGATATCCTCCCCTCCTGTTTGTTTTCTAACCGTATCCTTCAGATGTGATGGCCGTGTGATAGCACGGCTGCTTAAGCCCAGCAGAAAGTCAACCCTCCGCCCACTTTGACAGGGAACAAAAGGCTGCTGATGATTTAGAGAGAGCGTGTATTTCTCCTGGAGTGTTCTTCACACACACACACACACACACATGCACACACAGACACACACATACACACACACACACAAACACACACACTCAGATAGTGTGTGTAGATATCAAGCTGACTGGGTGAACGTTCAGTGTGTTCATAGTTCATGACAGATAAAACATGACCAAAGTTCACTGCCGGGATAAGCTAAAATGACTCACGGGCTTAGATACAATACACCCCGAGCTTAGTCAAAAATACTGGATTCTGTAATGTAGACTGTCAGGAGTGCTCTAATTAATGTTCGTAAATATTTTCGTTATTCTGTTTTATGCTGACCGACATTTTCCTCTCGATTCAAAACCCGACCGATCTAAATTTTCTACTTTTTTTCACCAGACATCCTCGGCAAGTGAGAAAAAAAAAAAGTCCCTGCCAAATGATGAAGTGTGACAAAGAGAGGAACTGACAGAAGACGGCTTTCACTGTTGCAGACCATCTGTTCACATCAACCCTCCTCCCTCGCCGCAAGCCCTCCACCCCGCAGCCATGCAGATCAGCCCGGTGCTCGTGGAGTCCACTGTAGTCTTGGCCGTGGTGCTGTGCGTCCACATGGTGGTCTGGAACCAGCACTCTTGGTGCAGCATAGCCCTCGTCATCCAGGCTTTCTACGTGCAGCACAAATGGGACCGTCTGCTCAGGTCAGGGGCCGCCGTGTTCCAGTTTCGTCCTGCTGCAAATAGCGGCATCGTCCCGGCCTCCATGGTGATGCCCCTGCTCGGTCTGGCGCTCAGAGAAAAGTGCTCTGCCTCAGGGAACGTCTACTTTGAGCGCTTCTCCATGGTTATCACCATCACAGGCATGATGCTGGCTCTGTTTCTCTCTCTGATTGCGCTCGGCATCACGAGACCCGTGCCCACGAACACTTGTGTGATCGCGGGCATGGCCGGCAGCGCGATTCTCTACACGACAAAACAGACGCTGACGGTGTCCGAGGTCATCGAGGTCTTAGAGGTACTTTTGATCTTCGTCTATCTCAGCCTGATTGTGCTTTATCTGCTGCCACGCTGCTTCACACCTGGAGAGGCGCTCCTCATCGTCGGTGGAATCAGTTTCATCGTCAACCAGCTCATCAAACGCTCCCTGAACCTGGCAGAGGTCAAAGGCGATCCGGTGAACTATTTCTTGCCAGTGGTAGTCGTTGGCTCGCTGTTGCTGGGCGTTTTCTTTGCCCTGCTCTTCTGTTTCATGGAGTCAGAGACCTGGGTGTCATCGCTTTTCTTTCACATGATGACGGCCGTTCTGGGTCTGGGAATCCTCCTGCCGTGGCTCTCCCTGTTCATCGGCCGGCACCCCCTCATGTGGCTGCTGGACTTTCTCACATTAAATGACAGAAGGCTCTGCTTGTTAGGGTACTGGGTGTTTTTGGCTGTTGTGGCCACCTGTGTGGTGTTACACCAGAACTACCAGCGCCAGTCGGGGTCCAAGAAGCACCAGGCCTCGACTGTTGTCAGGAAGTACTTCCATCTGATTGTAGTGGCCACATATGTTCCGGGGCTGATATATGACAGACAGCTGCTTCATGTGGCGTCTGTGGGCTGCTTGGCAGTTTTCTTGTTCCTTGAGTACGTGCGTTACTTTCGGATAAGGCCGCTGGGTCAGCTTCTCCGGCAACTGCTCACCCTTTTCTTGGACGAGCGGGACTCCGGGCCTCTCATCCTGACCCATGTCTACCTGCTGCTGGGCATGTCACTACCCATATGGCTGTTCCCCGGGCCCTGCGCCCCTAAGGGGATACTTCCTGGTGCGGGTGGCCTGGTGCCTTATGCTGGTGTGCTAGCCGTGGGGGTTGGTGACACCGTAGCGTCTGTGTTTGGTAGCACAATGGGGGAGATCCGTTGGCCTGGTACCAAGAAAACCATGGAGGGGACTGCAACGTCCGTGTTCGCCCAGATCATCGCCGTAGCGATGTTTCTCATCTTCGATGGGAGCATCAATCTGAACTCCACCTACTCGTGGATTGTCGGCTCCATCACTCTGGTGGCCATGTTGGAGGCCTACACTTCCCAAATAGACAATCTCCTTCTCCCACTCTACCTCTTCATCCTGCTGTTGCTTTGATGGACAGATGGCCCAAATATAAAGCAATCCCGCCCCTTGTCCTCAACCTTTTCTGGGGGGAAGCAAGAATGGTGAATTTTGGGGGAAAAAATGTTTAAGAAATACTAGAAAATATGATAATCGACGTAATCAAAGTCCCTTTATGAATCAGTGGACTTCAAACAGGAGTTGTTTTTACTAGCACAAGGAAGAGATTGTGAAAAACTGAAAGCTTAATTAAGCCAGGTAATTGTTACTGTATGTCAGCAGACCAAGTGGCACTAAAAAAAATGTTCACCTCACTGTATTGGGCAGCAGACACAATGTTAGCATGACATTAGACTCTGTTGTCTTCAGATCACAAGTCATTTCAGTATCACTTACTTTGGGGAATGAGACGATCATTTCAGAATAATATAATGGAGAAATGTTAGGAAGAGTGGTTGAATGTTCGTTGAGCTAATGTGATGCTGGTAGTGAACCCGGAGGTACTCGACAGGAACAACTCCTGGGTTCTGGACAGTACAGATGCTGCTAAGAGGCACATTTTGATCATCAAAGAGGTTTTTCCTATCTTGTCCCTTTTCTTGCAAATGGATACACGCCTTTGTATTGCCTTTGAAGAACATTATTTAAAGTTAGCTTGTTGATATGTCTTTTTCTGTTGACCTTTTTCATTGTTAAAATTTTCTTTTGCCTCCCTGATGGCAATATGAGGGACTTACTGCTGAAAATATTTGCCTTAAGAAGTATGTTTTCTATCACACATTACCTACTATTGTAGATGCTGTAGACGAAAGCATGGCAGCCCCTCTCATCTCTTCTTTATAAGGGCTGGTTTATACTTCGATTATTGCAGAAACTCACTATGCTCCTGCATGAAACTAATATGAAATCCAGTACTGTAACACGTACAGAGGTATACTGCAGTATATTTTTGTTTGGTGAATTTACTTTGCTTAATATTTCTGTGGTTTTAATGGGACCCCTTAAAGGTAAACTTAATATATACGTACATTTCCTTGTGATACTGAGCCTTCACACACCGCAGATTTTTGGACTCTGAAGATATGCTTTGGGTCGAACTGATGAACACAGGCCCTTCCTTTTTAGCAACTTTTTTAGCATCAGTTAATCCGAATGATCATGTAATATTTGCTTAATAGAAATATCCTCAGATGTCATCAGGTTTGATCTAATTTTGAGATCAGGATGCTACAATTTGTGAAAGTTGTTTTCAGAAGGAATCAATTAACAGCTTATGGTTTATGTTTGTCTGTAAAAGTTCCTTGGTGTTTTTTATGTTGTGAAGTCCGTTTATTTGCATGATCCAATTACTATGTTTTTGCCATCATCCTTACATTTTTAAAAATGTAGTATAGCATGTTGAGTGCACCCGAGGAGAAAGATAAAACTGATAGGCCTCCGATGTTTAGCCCTTTTGTTTAATGCTCATCTGAGGACTGAGAAGAGGAACCCGCGTGACTGACTGAATGATTGCACTTTGACAACACCAACGTTAACCCTTTGCTTTCTCTGTTTGATTTGAAAACTAATATGAGAAGTCTGAACATTGTGGTGTTTAATCATTCATATATAAATTTGGGTGGGTTTTCATTCATATTGCATCTTAAAATCAACATACTTGAAACCAGAAATGCTTATTGTATGTATTTAAAAATTGGAATCTGCCTTCTTGTTTTGACCTTGAACAAGAATAATGCTGGTCGGTGGTAATGTCGATGAAGAGACCGAGAGACTGAATAAAAGTAGATCTAAATATCAGTTGCATTGTTTAAGTGTCCATGGAAAGCTGATCAAAAATTCTAAAAACATTTATTCAAATTCATTTCTCAGTCTATTACAAATTGCTAAATTAAAATATTGATACATTGAGAAAAAAAGAAGTCTGTCACCATTAGTCCACTTTTGACTTTTCTGATTAAGTAATTATAGATCAGGAGCCACATATTATTCTACATATAGAGACAGGGTGGTGCTGTATGAGATAAAAAAAATAAGCAAGGAGAAATTGCAGGTCTTTTGCTCTGGGAAAAAGAGTTTATATATATATTAGTCACTCTTCAAGAAAGGGAGGATCTGGTGCATTCTGTGCATGAAGACATCCTTCATTTAGTGTAGAGAGTTGGGAAAGGGAGCTCTTCAGTGGGCTGCAACCTTTAAGAATCAAGGAGATGGAAAAACAATGGGTTAAAGAATAGGTTAATAAATTTCCAAGTTTGTTTCAAATGAACAGTCAGGTGTAAAAGAAGAATATAGTATTTCTTCTTTCAAAAATGTTATAGTTTGACTTTCTTTGACAACAGCTTGCTGGAAAACACCAGACTAACCTGCTGTAAATAAAAAAAATTTAAAAAACACAGAGCCACACAGACTCTGAAAAGACTCACCAGTTTTCAGGGCTCCAGCGTGTGTCCTGGGACTCCATGATGTGGAAGGTGTACACATGGCGAGAGTCTTCAGAGTTGTTTTCAGCACTACGGTGCACCACCTCCCCATGGATCAGGACAATACCACCTAAGCACAGATGGGCGAAGATGTGCAGGATATTCAGTTTGCAATAATAAAAACATTTTCGAGAAGCCGGAAAGAGCAACTGTTTGCCTTTTTTTACAGGATACATTTTGTAGGTGAAATTTTCGGTGATTCATTAAAGGAATGGCTAGACATTTTGGGAAATACACTCACTCGCTTGCTAGGTGTTATATGAGAAGACTGATGCCGAGACTATCTCTTGGCCGAGCAACACGATTCCTACCGGTCACTGTGCCTGGCCAAGAAACTGACCCACACACTAAGCAGCAGAGCTAATTAGCATTACCCAAAAGATCAAACTATTCCTTTAAATGAACAAATCAGTTTCAGCACTACACAGTGCAAATCATGCATATTATCTAGATAATTTACCAGAATTGGCACAGACTCTCTTTATGCATGTTAAATACATGCATGTCTCCACAGCAATGGGTGTTTTTTTTTCCTTATGACACATCCTCTGTCAGCAGATGCCCTCAATCACCTGTCAATCGCCCACTTTAAATGAAAGATACCAGCGATTTACCTTTTTTAACCGGTGCAGCGATAAACTTCTCGTCATCATAGGCCTGCTCTCTTCCGATGAAGTCCGTCAGAGGAAAGGTGCCCTTTGGGGTACGCACCATGCGCCGGGAGATACCACCTGAGAGGAGGAGAGGGATATACCATAACATGCGAAAAATACAGTATGTACAGAAACTGAGATGCCGAATTATGGAGAAACAAACAGTGTATGCAGGATTTTTGGAAACAGCGTTTCCAACCGAGTAGAGTTAGTACTTCAGAAGCCACAGAGCAAGATGTCGCTATAGCATAATGAGAGCTCACTGTTGTGTGACCCCGGGATAAACCACAGACAGCCGTTGTTGACAGTGGCATCTTCCAGGGCGATCCACATCCCCATAACTTTGCCCAGGGGCTCCGTGTACAGAAATGTGGCATCTTGATGAGGTGTCACTGAGAAACAGACGGGTTTCTGCTACATATTCATAATATAAGGATATTTGTAGAAAGAATGCTTTTGGATGAGCTCATCATGCAAAAACATGATGAGCTCATGCAAAAACAGTTTAAATAAGGAGCTTTGTTTTTCTTTTTAAAGTCAACTTAATTTAAAATAATAAAATAAAATAATAAATAATAAATAATAAATAATAATAAAATAATAAAATAATAATTATTATATATATTATAATAATAATTATATTATTATAATAATAATAAATTATAAAAATATAATAATAAATAATAATATATAATAAAATAATAAAATAAAATAAGTGTTGGAAAATCCCACACTTTATCAATCCAGCAGAAATTTTTTTCTAGCCTTCCCCAGATCTGTGCTTCGAACACTGTCCTGTCTCTGAGCTACGCAGGCAAATTCCTTCGACCTCATGGTCTGGGTTTTGCTCTGATTTGCAATGTCAGCTGTGAGACCTTATGTAGACGTTTGTGTGCCTTTACAAACTACATCCAAGCAATTTAGTTTCCCACAGGCGGTATCCGATAAAGGAGTAAAAGTGTCTCAAAGACTAACTGGAGGTACCCGAGCTAAATTTCTAGTAAATTTCCAGCAGTCCAAATATCTAGTCCAAATATCTATGTCAATGTGATATTTCAGTTTTTCTTTTTAAATAAAATTGAAAAAATATCGTAAATTTCCGTTTCTGCTTTGTCATTGTGGGGTTTAGAGTGTAGATTGAAGAAGGAGAAAATACATTTAAATGATTTTAGCATAAAGTTCCAACATAAATAAATGTGAAAAAAGTGGAGGAGTCTGGTTCTTTCCGAAAGCACTGTACACAGTATATATCTATATTATGGGGATGAAGTGATGAAAGTGATACTGTTTTTGCCACATTATGTTTTTATATGCTATTCAAAAACATCATAGAAAAGATTTGTATATATTAAAAAGTATATTAAGATATGATATGTAAGATATGTATATATTATAATAGAGACTCATTTTCATTTCCTTACCTTCCCCACCAATTCCAGGTTGCTGGAAAAGATGGAGAATGAAAAATTATATATTATTCTAAACTACCCATGTAGCATAATCCAAGACAATATGATATTTTTCAGGTAGATAGATAGATAGATAGATAGATAGATAGATAGATAGATAGATAGATAGATAGATAGATCTTTACCTTAAAAATGTACATGCTTTGTAGTATCACAGGACTTACAAGACCCAGCTTCTTAGCAATACCCTAAGAGAACAACACTCGGTATTAGTGTTGGTTGTTCTTTGATAGAACAGAACGTTTTGTTGGATTTTGTTCAACAGCTCACTCACCTGAACTTTGGGCGAATGTGTAACCTTTTTGTATAATGGCTCGTAGGCATGCAGTGCTAAATTGAAAGAAAAAAAACTTAGTTAGGGACTGCATACATGTTGTTAGGGAGAAATTAAATTATAAATCTTACCATGGCCAACTTTATTCAGTGACCGCTGTCTGGGTATGATGAACTCCCCTGCAAGCCAAGAAACGCTTTACCCATCTCATTTAGGATTCAATTATATTAAAAAAAAAAAAAGGGGAGACAGGCTAGAAATCATTTTAACAAAACTCACCTTTGTCGTCGAAAACTCCTTTCTCAAAGAAAAAGCGGATCTTATCTCCACTGGTGATGAAATAGTCAGCGTTTCCCTGCGGGTCAAAAGTTAACATTGGTCAACGTTTAAAAAAAGGGGGGGGGCAAGCTCCACTGACACTGACTAGACTGTTGACATAGAAGTTTACTATTAGCCTGAGAGGAAGGAGACTTAAGGTCGAGGTAAACACTGTCGGACAGTGGAGAGCTAATGTGTCTACACTACAGACTGTGTGAGCCTGAGCACGGAGGAAGAATGCTTGCCTTTCTGGATTTAAGAGACATAACTGGCGGCCATACCTGCATCTTTGAGCGCAACGCGGTGGCAAGCATGCGAAAAAGATACAGTTGGATAAATTGCAGACACAGTTAAAGGGCCAATCCTGTTCAGTGCCGTTCATCTGGGGTTCACCTGTGTTTTGAGCTGCTCGTCGTGATAGGTGGAGAAGGTGGTGCGGCAGTGCTCCGGGACGTCCATCCCGTCCACCATCTCCGCCATCCTCTGCCTCAGCTCGTCACACTCCTGGGGGGTCAGCAGCCCGTCCAGAACCACGTACCCATCCTCCATGTACTGTCAAGAGGGAGCAAAGTGCTGCCATTTACCGAGGACTCGAGACATGTCCTCAGTAACTTTCTTTCATGTCTTTTTTTCAATGCAGCTCCCCCTTTTTTCCCTCTAATTTTCCTCAACTGAGGGTCAACTGTACAGCATTTACATACTAAACACATTCTCATTTGAATTACATATTTAAAGGAAAATAGACCACAGAGTCTCATGATGTTTTAATGTCCTGGTTGCTTCAGTCTGTCGGGAATAAGACTACAACAAATGATTATTTCTATCGTTGGGTAATCGTTTGGTCTTTAAAATGTCAGAAAATAGTTTCCAGTGGCCATCACATGCTTGTTGCATCATGCGTGTTGCATCACAACACTCAGATGGCCCAAAGAAATATTCAGGAAGGGGGAGGAGGAAAAAAATTGAGAAAGTGTTTGGCTATCATCAAAATAGTCAATATTTTTTTCATTCCTATTTCACACAAAGATGCAAAACATGTAAAGAAATTTTCAATTTCTCCGATTTAACTACTTTTAAGGGTAAAATATACTGTCGTACATAACGGGATTTAAAGCCAGATACCTTGGAGAATTTGTGCTTGGCATTTTATTTAATTTTTTTAACTCTTTTTTCTAGTTGTATGGACTAAGGATTAAGTGGTTTATTGAGAAAACAGGCAACAGATAATAATGACATTAATCCGTAGTTACACCCTTATAATATAAAACGCTAAAATTCGTTTTCAATCCAGTTACATCATTGATTGTATTTTTTTATTTTTTTTTTAAATGATGCAAGAAACTTTGTGACATCTGCTCTGTGACACCACTTGGAAAGTGCAATATAAATAAATATCTGCTAGAGAGTGAGGGGTCTATTGATCACAGTGTTTATGTCCTGTCCACATCCACACTAGCAGAGAGAGATAAGGCTCAAATGATGAACCGGTTAACTTAAATTCCTCAACTCCAGATGAGGCGGATCTGCTGCTTTACGCAGGAGGGTAAAGGGACATTAAGTCGTGCGCGCTCCCTCTAACAGGGCCCCACGCGACCGCTGCGTGTTATATAATGCCCCCCCCCCCCCCCCCCCAGTTGTGCACGAACAATTACATATGAACTACACACACACAGGCAACAAGTGCAACATTACAGCAACGTGACGCTGCAGACGAAATAAAGAGACTGTGCACAGTGATCCGAGTGTGACAAGAGCTGATGTGGCGCTCGACCCCCCCCCCCCGGAACCCCCCAACCCCAGGTGACCGTGGCCCGCGGCGTCAACGTGGGAGCACCGCTCACCTTCTGCACGTCCCGATCCGTCATGAAGTCCATGGCGCTCAGGCTCGGAGAGGCGCAGCTCGTCGGCCGGACGCGTCCAGCGCTGTGTCCCAGCGACGCGGGCCCCGGTCCGCGATCAGCCTCCAGCCACGTGACCTGTCTGGATCAATTAAAGCGTAACCGTACGGAGGCGTTAATGGGATTTTGGACTTTAACTCTTTAGCGCCCGCGGTGCGGCGGAGGCGGCAGCAGCGGCAGTAGCAGCAGGTGACCTCCGGGTGTCGCTCGCGTCGTTGCTGTCGATAAACACGGGATGACTTGCGGCGCCATCTGGCGGCACCTCGGGCTAAGTGCGTAAACCGGGACGCACGGTGGAAAACAAACGAGGACGTTTAAGTAAGTTATTAAGTGCAGTTTTGAGGCGTTTGTGCTTCGCTTGGATTTTTCCATTTCACGTTATTCTACACCTTACAACAATTCAGAGGCAAAGATTGAACTACTTGTTCCTCCATATCTATTTGACAGGTTAAGTTACTTTACAGATTAATATTTCACTATAAGCAGCATTTAATGTCAAAGATGGTGAAGCTATTTTTAGCAAATATATATAATGTTGGATAGTTTATAACAATACACCATGTTTTATAAGTTGATTCTTTATATTTATGTAAAGCACAATTTCTAAAGGAACAAGTATAAGATTTCAGAAAAATGCAATCGAGTGAAACGTACAATATTTCCCTCTGAGATTTAGTGTAGAAGTATAAATTGCAATACTCAAAATACAAGTGTCTAAAAAATTGTTATTACAGTACTCGAATAGATGTACATATTGTAAAATAACTCTAAAGTTTTAGAAGATGATTAACAGGGCAGGAAAGCTGAAAAAAAATTGCTACACAATATTATGTTAACTGTGTCAGATTTTCCTCTAATCTTTGCATTTTTTCTTAGGAATTGCTGTGGACTATTTATAATAAACAATCCGAGACGGTAAAACTACTGTTCAGTTAAATTTGTCACAACCCCATTGATACAGATAACTTGTGGAGGGGGGACGCAACTTAGTATTAGCTTAACTTCTCTAATACTTTGTACATGAAGACTAGAATACAGTACAAGGTGGGGCACTCAGAATTTCATCCTCGACCTTGTGCACCCTCTTAAACAGTTATCATCCTGACTTTTAACAAGGCCACCCAGGCTTATGAAAAGGAGAAACAGCTGGGAAAATTAATTTGCCATCATTTAAAACCCTGAACATTCAGGAGGAAGCGCAATGGAGCTTTAGTGTTACCAATATTCCCTCCGCGACAAAGAAAAAATCCTAAAGAACCTTACTTGACACAGCAGGAAAGTCACATTTATAATTAATAACACTAACTCGACTGGATTAAATTTAGGTGAGTCTGCTCCAGAGTCCTGATATTATGCACGCTGGCTCACTTCAGTGACCGACTGGGACACCTAATAAAACTGGGTCATTTTTAATGGCATTAACTACACCTGCCAAAATTTCAACAGTAAAAAAAAGTCCTACTAGCCTACTTATTAAACATTTAAAAACCGTATCTCAGCACTTTCACATATTCTTTGCAACAGGATTTAGTGTTAACTGTTTATTTTATTATCATGTGTCAGAATGGTACAAAAGTAGGGTCTGGACATTAGGAAATCAAAGTTCAGTTGTCCACTGATACAGACGTCCCGCTTAAAAAGCCAGTGTTCACTTGGCAACGATTAATTAATAAAGGCCTTGTCATGTGTGATACAGACAGTGAAAATGAATACAAGTCTGTCCATCCAGCTTCCAGGCTTACATTCAGCAATGACTGTTGTTAGGGGTTAAGTGGGTGGCTTACAGTATGGCTATAATGCACAGAAGTTCAGCATCAACAAACTCATGCTGCAAAATGAAATGGATATGAAATGCCAAAAAAGGAAACCAACAAACTTTTTTCATATATCCCTGATCTACAGGCATCCAAATACAGATGAAATTATCATACATAGTCAATACAATCATGTATCTTTAAAAAAACATTTTTATACACAGGTAAAGATTAGACTTCAATGCAATGTAATCACGTCAGTTTTTTGAATAATGCAGTTTTTTTGAGTTCTAGTGGAATAGTATGTGACCATCCAGAAATGTATACTCTTCAGAAATATTACAAGTATTAACATGACGTGTAGTGTTACACACAATGCACACCTCCATTTACAGTACAGGTTAGATTGTCAAGAATTATATCTGTTCAGTTGTGAAATCCTGTCTTGTTTTTGAGGGACAGGAGCTGCATCCAAAGAAACTCACTGTCCAAACTCTGTTGATCCAATTGAGTTAATTCTATGTAACAATAAAATTAATAGATCATGCTGCTTCACACAGAGTACCCTACTTAAGGCGTACATAGAATACAGACAGGTGGTGTTTAATGTTTCATACTTTAACATAAATTCGAGAGAGAACAAAAAAAGTGGAAAGAAAACGTATTTTAGCAAAGTTTTACAGAATAAAAAAAGGGTAAATGTATTGATTGAATATGTTTTGATGAGCCATGATAGTAATTAAAGTGCAAGAGATTTCTTGTAACCGAGGGTTATCTTATTAGTCACCTAAACTTCCTCTTTTCAGTGCTCTGCAAATGGCTGACTGACCTCATCACAGACCTTGACACTAATTCACTGTTGTACAGGAAAGGGAGTGGGACCTCTTAACTCAAATCATGACTCAGAGGGAAGTTACTGTGAGGGACTATATATACATATATGGCTGTAGTCATAGCTCTGGAGCTCAGAAAAAACAAAAACAAAAAAAAAAACTAATGAGGCAACTCCTTGCCAAAATATTTGTGGGTATAACTCTAAAGTTTGCAGGAAAAAATGTGACTCACAGACATTTTGGTGACTACAGATGTGTCATGACACTGACGAAGATTTACCACCATAGACCGGAAAAGGAAAACGGCCTTCTGAGAATGGGTCAGCGTGTACATTGGAATTTTAACAAATCCAACTATTCCGATTAAGGTGTGAATAAGCTCCCAGTGATGCCCTGAGAAATATTTCTATGGCACTTTCTAACATAAGGAGTAATTGACTGTTCAGCAGTGACTGTCCAACCTCTAATAACGTGATCAGCAAGAAAGGGCCAAAACACACACCTGAAACGATAACTGATGTGTATTTTTGTGACTACCCTAATGTGACACTCTGCAGTGCACTGCAGGAGGGAGATTTTTAGTGTCAGCAGCCCAGCACTGCACTGCACCACTACAATCAGTCATGTCACTACACTATAAGGTATATATATATTTTGCAGTTTAAGATGCTAGTACCTCAATTACTTCACTATTTGCGTTCATTGTTCTGCATCCGGTAGGTCAATGGTGACTATCTGCAGAATATAATGAAAAACATATTTTTGCTCTTGCATGGCACCACAAAAATTAAACCAGAGCAGATATATCAGAGTTGTGCTCAACTTTGCCTGTGACCTTTGCTTCCCACTTCAGAACTGGTTGCTAGTCAACACATTCAAGACAACAGGATTGCACTTCAAGACCGCACGGGAGCACTCTACTAGTGACCCCATCAAGGGCATTTAGCCAACAAAATTCACTGAGAACAAAGGTGCAATTGTAATATTATAGTGAAAGTTCCCTTGAAACTCTTAAATGGCTAAAATTAAAAAAACAAAACAGCTGTTAACAATAGGACCACATTCTGTGAGACTGACATGCATGAAACAAAGACTGAAATTTCAGCTATACATTTTACAACATATGAAAAAACAAGTCATGAACTTGATGTCTTTGATCATTAATTAACAGGACATATGGCCTCACCTCGTAAAAGGTGAGGCCATATTAGCAACAAAAGAGGCCTGGCTGGAGTAAACATAGCAGGTATACTCTAAATGATGCTATTAAATCCAAGGTCTTAACAAGAAAAGTGTTTCAAGCAGACTAAGCGCTGCTGCACTAATTTGGACCATGCGTTGTGAAAATCACGTTCTGTATACTCTTTCTCCGAATAAATGTTTCCCTTGTGTAGGTGGATCAAACCCAGTTTCCTTCACTCTGCAATTTCCTGTTTGTCCTCATGTTTGCTCTTGAATAGATAAACAAATGCTGACAAATATCCAGCTTCTTCTGGAGTAAACTGAGTGTGATAAATATAAGAAGGGCTTGCACACAAAGAGCTGAGCAATTGAGTCACTAACCTCAACACTTCTCTTTTTGGGACTGGCAGTACCTGGCAGCTAGTTGAGACTCTCCTGCCTCTCGTCTGCTGTTCATCCTCTTGGAGATGCTATATAAGTAGTAATCATCTAAGGTATCATTATTCAAAATCACACTGAGCATAAAAAGTACCTTGATTCTTGCTCCTTTTATTGGTCTATATTATCCAGAAGTTGCATGATTAGCATTGTGCAAGCTTGCATGTGTTTTAATGTGACAAGACAAACATTAACTGTGACTAGGGGTTGTCTGGTTTGTTTCTCTGTGGCTTCAATACAGGGACAGACAAACTTTATGTGAGCAGGCTGGACACACTGTGTAATTACAGTCTCATCAATGAAACAATATATTTTAGCCTTCAATTGAGCAAAGGTCACTTAAGATCTTTGATTACAGGTATATCTTCTATAATAAGCTTAAAATAAAACTGTTACTCAGTGGCATTCAGTGTCGCTCACTGAATTTTTCATATTATATATCATCTGTATTACTTAAATGTTAAACCAATCAAATTACAGCTCAATTCACTGGCCCGAACATGATACCAGCGTGTGGTAGCATTTTAAAGCACCAAATTATTTTTCTTGGAGTCAAAATAACTTCTTGACTTTTGTTTCAACAGGCCCAAACGCATTGATATAAAGCCCGTTTCACATACTTTAATAAGACATGTTGTGCCTCACCAACAGACTGTAGACAAAGAAGGCCTACAGGCACACCTGAACCTGGAACCCAGCTAAGGCCACGTGTCGATAACCAAGGTAGACGAAGAACTCAGCGGAGCGACCCCTTCAGTCGGATAATCGACCAAATGGGCGACCCCCCGCCGACGCCAGCCGAACGACGGGGATAGATAGATGGATAGAAGTGGCCTCGATAACCGCGCCCAGGATTAGAGAACGAGTCCCGCCCGTTTCGCGAAGACGACGACGAAGGAAGGAAGGAACACGGACTTTTGCTTCTTCCGAGTCGACGAACTAATTCCCCGCCGTGAGCCGGAATCAAGTCACCTCGTCGGAGACGACACGTTAGCCGCTGAGAGCCGCCAACCAACGACTCCTCTCCCGCAAAAAGGACGAGCTCACCACGCCGCCGGACTCGCCAAAGAGTAAGAAGGCTTATAGTAATTAGAGTGTATTAAGCGGGTTGAATGTTTGTGAAGATACTGGATGTTGCTGTTATTAATCCATTAGTGACCGCACTTGAATTAATTATAACTTATCCGTCCGCAGAGGATAAATTCTGTCCTGCTTACGATCGAGACCAGTACTTTTGGTTAAAGGCCCAGACGTGCGACGCTCATCAGCTGAGCCAATTAAAGTCTGTGAGACACAGATAAATACTGTCCCTCCATCGCGATCTCCTGAACCTCGCTGTCGAACTCGTCTACCTGCTTCTTCTCTTACTAACGCACACATTCCTATTTGAACACCTGAGCGCAGGTAAGTTCGAACCCCCGCTTTTAGTTTCTCCTTTGTTAGGTCACGTGGTAACGGCGAGCCGCCATTACCCTCGTCAGACTTCCTTCCGGCCGACCCTTGCGTGACGTGGCTGCAACGAGTCACGTCCGCAATCAAGCTCTGCCTCCCTTCAGGCGCGTGCACACATATATATACACTCACACACACACACACACACACACACACACACACACTTCAATACTTGTTTTACGATCTGTAGTTAGTAGCCAGTAGTAATAGTGCATGATAGGATCTATTATTCGGAAGTGATGTTAATTGGAAATTGATATTACTAATGATGATAAATTCTTTTATCTTTAAATGAGAAGTTGCTTCTGTGTTTTCTGTTCATATACTGTGATACCAAGCTGGTTGACGGTGTCAGTGCCGACCTCCACTCCTTCGTATTCGCTCTAGAATTACCAGTATTTCCTAAATATTGGCAGTTCTCAGCGAACACCCCTTTTGAGACTGCATCAAATATTTGGTTATTGGTCCGGGTTTTCCTGGTGGTGCCCCGTTATTGATGGTCTAAATTAATCGGATTCTGTTAAGTTCTAATAATTACCAGTGATTAACTTTGATAATCAGTAATTATTGCTAATAGCCAGATCTTGCTCCTGCACTGCACAACAAAAGGGTGCCTTATGTGAGGTTGCATCTAAATTACAGTTATTAGTCCGGGTTTTCCCGGTGGTGCCCATTATTAGTAATCCTGATTAATCCGATCCATCTAAATCTCGATAATTATTAATGATTATTTTGATAATCAGTAACTATTGCCGATAACCAAATCCCTTATGAGGCTCTGAAGCACAACAGACACAACAGTAATTAATGTGATGTTTAGTCATGCAAAATAAAGTAAAACTCACTTCAACTGCCTAATCAAGACATGTTTTGTGAGGCAAAATAAAAAGAGTCCAAAAAGAATGGTGCGTTTCTCCACCATAGCTCCACAGCTCTCATACAGCTAACAAATAGCCTGGCCACAGGCCGGCATTATAAATTAACGACTGCAGTGTATTTAGACATTGTACTGTAGAGTTTGTTCCCATCTGTTTTCCGCTGAATATTTGACAGCTTTTCTTTGATGTCGTTCCATCAGTCTTCGAAGTTAAGGCCTAAGCTGTGAGATCACCTGTGGAATGGTCTGCTGATCTTTATCACCAAGTCATTTTGTTGGCATAAAAAGATGCCTCCAAGCACGTTGAGCATACAGAGAGCCTGGAGAAAACAAAGAGGGCCAAATCATCTTGCCTCAACAAACTGGCAGTTGCACTAGATTCTTTCCGAACATCTGCCAGTATTCTGTCACACTGCAACGCAACTGCAAATGTAACCTTAAAAATTTCAAAAGTAAAATTCTGGGTCTCAAGGCCAGAGGAATATCAGGCAAACACTGCTTTAAGCATGTTCAATTTGGCAGGTATTCCATGGCCAGCAAACAAGTGATAGTGAGCATGTTTAGCTCACTGGCAATGCTGAATCGTGCAATTTTTTTTGTTTTTTTTGGCTCTTTCCAATAAACAGGTTTGCTTTTGACAGGTTCTACTGTGGCATGCATATTCGACATAACCTGTTTGCATCCTTGCAGCTTGATTTTTAGGATGAAATTACAAAGAGCCATATTACTAAGCCACTTTCCATCGCCAAGCTTGGTTATGAAATTGTTTCTTGTTGACCGTGAACCCAGTGATTTCCAAAGGGACACCCTGGAGGTCTTGAAATTTGACATCCATAGTTTTAAATATCCGGTCAGGGAAGCCTCATCACTTTTCTGAGCCCACATGGCCAACAGTGCTTCAAGCCTCTCATTTTACCTCTTTTTATTAACAGAATCACTGCTCTTTTCTTTCTCAAATCAAAACTTCTCTGCTTTTCAGCTCACCACTGAGGTTTGCCTCAGGCTTGCTCCTTATCAGCCCTCCAAAGCTGCTCTTTGACTTCTGATGGCAGTGTGTTGAACAGATCCTCCTCCACCACCAGACCACTTCTCTTCAACAGGCGACACTCGCCGAGCTCAACTGGGAGACACTCCAAGCGGTTCCCCCTCAGCTCCAGCTGGGTTAACCCGGTGAGTTCTCCGAAGCGTGAGGGCAGCGTCTGTAGGCAGTTGTTTCCCAGATTCAGAGTACGCAGCTTCTTACACTGGAAGAGCTCTGGGGGCAAAGTCTCGATCTGAAGTGGAGAGGACAAGAGGCAAATAATGGGAGGGGGGTGAGTAACCAGTGAACAGAAAGGCTGAGCTGTTCAATTTTTAATCCATATGCCATGGCCAGATGAGGCAGGGTTCTGAGATGTGAGCAAAGGGCATTAAGAAGGAGAGGCTGCTGTTTTCACTATAGTGAGTGGTGAATGGTTTGTTCATTTCAGATTTTACCTAGTTAAAAAAACATCACACAAACCAGACCCCAGCAAAGGAAACAAATCCAAATAAGGTTAAAGAGAACTCACAAGTTGCTGTCATAGTTTAGGGGTAAAGTCTCACAAAAAAAAAATTAGGATACTGGACAAAGAAAATACAGACAAAATAGCTTCAAGGGTATCAACAAATAATTTAAAAGCAAAAGTCAGCCATGTTCTCTTGGAGCCTTTGTTTGCTTACGTTCCACAAACTCCTTGTCCTTTTTTTTTTTTTTTTTTCTAATTCTTTTTGTTAATCTAAAAACAAAATTTTAAACCCTAAAGCTCTAAGCAGGTATTATTAACTGATGTCCACAGAAATAACATCCTATCAAGATACCTACACAGATACCACATTCACATTTACACAACTAAATTGAATTGATAATGTGCTGACCATATAAAGAGAATGGAAGGCAAGAGAGGCCTTAAAAACACAAGACACACCAGAAGGGTCTCATTTAATGGAGCTATTTTTGGTTGCAAACAAACTTCCTGGAACCTGTTTTATTTTTTATTTTTTTTAATTGTGCAACCGTGCAAGCAAACACATTAAAATGGCAGTACTAGTAGGCTTTATTGAAAACACATGATCCAGTATGCATGCTTTTGAGAGAAAAACAGCATTCTCAGGAGAATGCATTCTCCTGAGAATGCTGTTTTTCCAAATTCTCACAGTGAACAAATTGCATCTCCCTGAATGAAATTCCTGCATTGCGCATCAAATAAACAGCCTTTTGTTAAGACTGAAATGATCTACTTCACCACAAACCAAAGTGACTGACAGGATTTGTCACAGCCCTCAAAAAATTTGAGTCAACGATATTTGTGCCTGAAATTAAAAAAACATCCTTTAAAAAAGGCTTCTTTTTTAGTGTGTGATTGAAAAGTTGTAATGTACTTCTCAGGAAATCTACGGAAGATGTAAATTATTTATCATCTTCTCTTCTACAGAACTTGTGAAAAAGGCAAGGAGAATATCATGCTCAAAAAATCCTAACTTGACCGCAGAGAAAAATTGTGTAATTATACCGTTAATGTGACTAAGCTTTGAACTCCCTAATGGTTTGTATTTATTGTCCCGAAAGAAGAAAAGAAAACAGACTTGTAGTAAAAACCAGATCAACTTTAGCTAACATGTAAGCCGTTAGCTTAAGTTGATCGCTGTGTACAGAATGTTACTGCATTTACAAAATGCTACAATATCAGGTCTTTATTTCACTCACTGCAAAGCAGAATAACAGACCAAGATCATTAAGAGTGTTTTTTACCTTTTTGGCAAATGTTTTCTCTGCATGAAATGAGGCAAAACACTAAACTTCTAAGGAATGATTTAAACTGGGAAATATACAATATTGTAAGTGTTGAGGATACACAACTGAAAAACTGTCAAAGCCTCAGTTACCTGGTTATCTTTAAAGCCATAATTTTCAAACTATCCATGAACATCTCAGCATAAATAAGAGCTGACCTTTGTAAATACCTTATCTGGCTTTTGTGCTAATCTTTTTTTACATATGATTGGTAGATAGAGCAGTGGAGACAGGAACACAAGAAATGAGACAAAGTTTCACTAAAAAGAAACAACAATAATTACACAATAATTGCAATTAATTGCACAATAACATTAATATAATTTGCTTTTTTAAAAAAAATTCTCACCCTGTTTGCTGTCACAGCAAAGTACTGCAGGTTCTGGAGGAAGCCTATATCAGCGTGGATGCTGGTCAGATTGTTGTGACTGAGGTCTAAGAATCTCAGCTTGCGACAGAAGAAAAGCTGGCTGGGGATTTTCTCGATCTTGTTCCTGTTTAGATACAGCCTCTCCAGGTTGGTAAGCGTTCCGATCTGAATTGGAATATAGGCAATCTGGTTGTACCAAAGCTTCAGGCACACAAGCCGGTGTAGGTGCTGGAAGCTGATGATCTCCTCTATTGTTTTCAGGTTGTTGTCCTTCAGGTCAATCTCCTGCAGATTGTGCAAACTAAAGATGGAGTGAGGGATGCGTTCAAGATCGCAGCGAACAAGCTCGAGCTCTGTCAGATTGACCATTTTCTTCAGGCTGTTGAGAACCATCAGCTTGGTTCCCTCATTATTGATGGAGAGCTTCTGGAGGTGCACGCCCACATCCGTCACGACTTGCGGCAGCTTGGTCAAGTTGCTTTTCAGACGTAGCACTTTGAGCCTTTTGAGCTCTCTGAGGCCATCAATGACAATGAAACGATTGTTCTCAGCACTCAGGTTCCCAGTTAGGTGGAGCTCACTGAGGTTCTTCAGGCTGTAGATCCACAGAGGAATCTCCTTGATGTCAGTGAACTTTATGTGAAGAGACTTCAGGTTTTCCCTGAGGAAAGCCAGAGCTGGGGCCTCGATTTTAGCTGGTGTGTGATAGAGCCACATCTCTCTCAGGTTGGAAAGCTGGGCGATGATTGGCGGGATGGTTACATCGGGGATAAGCTCCAGCTTGAGCACTTCGAGCTCTATAAGATCGAATACCGTGTCTGGGATCCCGCTGAGCATGAACAGATGCAGCTCCAGCTTTTCCTGAGAGTTCTTCGTGATGCGTTGCCTCAGCTTCTCCAACGTCCACTCGTTGTTCAGATTCAGCTGCCTCAGCTTGTTCTCGCTCACCTCCGACAGAAAAACAGCAAAGCGCTTGGAGTAGAGAGGGTCATACTGATCTATCATGTGTAGCATGAAGGCAAAGTCATTTTTCACATCAGGGATGTCACTATAGCTGCTCTCCTCCCGGATTGATTCAAAGGAGTATCTTTTGAGGGAGCGGCTGAGCATCCAACACAGAGTGTACATGCAGATAAGACCATAAACCACTACCAAGCTGATGTAGAAACAGGCCAAAATCTTGAAAAGTGTTGCCAGTGGGTGGGCACAAGAGAAAGTGTTGTACCCTGTTAGCTTTTGAAGGTTCACCCCGCACACAACACTGAACCTGATGTAGTGTACATAGTAGGCTGTGTAGCTAATTATCAGTATAAACTTGATTACTTTGATGATGGTCTGACGTATATAAAGACGATAGACTATATCACCCTCCTCCACATGGATCCTGAACTTCTTCACCTTCTCAAAAAGGGCCTTAGCCTGCTCCCCTTCTTTTTTATCTAACACCCCAGTTTCAGAGCGATCTACAATTCCTTGTTCAATTCTGGACTTTGTACGTTGAAGCATGGGCACGCTAGCTTCAACATCCTCGCTCACAAATGAGGCCTTCTTGTCCATTGAGCCATTCATTTTTCCAAGAGGTTTGGGATCACTCTCCTCAACCACAGTCTCGGACAAAGCCCTCGTTGTCCACGGGGAGTCAAAGCACTTGAGGAGGATTGAAACAAAATGTTCCAGCTTAGAGCTTGTGCGGGGAAACTTGAACCAGAAGTTGCTGCAGGCCAGGAAGATGAGGGTGTGGAGTAGCACCAGATAGGGGAAATATTTGGCAAACCAGTGTAGTTCATTCTCATAGCAGACAGCATCGACATAATTATACTGGTGACGGTCGAGGTCATACTGAATGCCTTTAAGTTCCACTGAAGGGGGGGTGGTCGTGTTTTGGGCAGGCATGGTCTCGCATGAGTTGTTGACCACCCACTTGCAAGGCAGGCAGATCATCTTGTCTTGCGTGACCTGCAGTGTACCACCAAACACTGCAATCATCAGCATGACAATTGAGATGTAGTCGGTGAAAACATCCCACCATGGCTTCAGGATACGGTATGCTGGCTGTGTGTCAGCAAAGTACCGGAGCTCTGTGATGGGAATCATGATGGTTTATCTAAAAAAAAGAAAAAAACAAAGAATGAGGAATTAGTTGATGGCATGTAGAGTTTAAAACAAAATTGACATTTTTTTAAACCTTTAATCTGCTTCTGGTAAGCACAAAATGTTATTCAATTATGGGAAAAATTGCTGTGTGTTGCCCTCGGCAATATAAGGGTTTGGACAATTTGGAACCTGTTCTCAAATGGAACTGGTTCCTTATTCCCATGCCTAGTCTCACACAGATCTTTCAAACCTCCGGTTCAAGAGAATTTGGTAAATCCTAGATACAGTTAGGCACTTGTTTCCAGTTCAGTTAACATCTCACATGCAGCTAAGTCAACATGTTAAAAGTCACGTGTGCTGGTTACCAGACTGGTAGCCAATGAAGGGAGCAGAGATTATATTTTGCATCTGCTGTGGGTTTGGGATATCCTGGGCACTCTGTGCCTGCAGACAGCACACTGTGGTTCAGAGACTGCAGAGGAGGCAGAAAGGTGCTGACACAGCTCGCTTGTTCATACAAGTTGCATATTCTCCATCTGTCCTTACGTGCTTCGATTTTTCTGCATGAACATTCACAGCGTTCACAAGTTTAAACAATGGTTAATGGTTATAAAATATTATCTTTAAAAGCTAGAAGAAAATAACACTTAAACATCTCAAAACAAAATGTTTATGTCTTATTCTAATTTCCTACTTAGATTTGTGAAATGGATTATTTTCACTACTTACAGAGTAAATTATCAGAATGAGCAAGCATACTGAAATCAAGTCGAGAACAAGAACTTGGAACTTTGGCTTGGAATGGAAGTGAAACCAAGTGAGAACAGCCTGCTGACCAAGTAACAAATAAACCCCACAACCAACAGACTCTCCCAGGCGTCCATTTACGCATGAGTACATCTGTCAAACCACAAATGGGCTACTTCCCCACAAAATAAATGTGTGAGCAATGCAAGAAGTACAGCAGTCTTAGCAGTTTTTGTTTTTTTTTTAAACTTACCCAAATTTTTTCAAAGCTTAATGTTAATCCAGGGGTAAATGGTTACTTGGAATAAAAGTTTGGGGAAGGCAAACCCCATCTTATCCAAGAGAAAACTTATCACTTCTGTTTCCTCTTTGAATAAAAGTTGGGGGTAGTAGGATTTAAAACCAAAAAAAAAAAAAACCTCTCTAAAATTGTATCTCCCTGTCTGCTCAACTTTTACTTACAGGAAAAGGATGAAAGAGGATAGCTGGTCAAGCAGTCACATAAAAAGCATTGTTTTATCCGGTTCAAACCAGAGTGGAAGTAAAGTTGCTGTGGGCCCCCTCTTTTAGGCTGCTGCTTCACCTCGACTCAGAAACCACAGCACACAGAGGCCCCAACTACCGCCAAAGCACCCCTGAATATCATAATTCACAAGGTTTTTAGAAACAACCAGAGACAATCTTTGACTCCAGTACAATTCTCTTCTATACATTATGGTAGAAGATTAATTACACATCCAAATCCAGAAGACTATATTAAATATGCATGGGCTGAAACTTTGACATATGCAAATCACTGAGAAGAAAAAAAACAATCTGCTCCTTTTCACTGTTAACTGTTTGCAAAGACAGATGCTAGAGAGACTTGAAGTAGTGTGTGTGTTTTCAGACTAATTCAAACTAAAGATAATGGCCTGTCACATGACTGCACCAATAAGGTCAAGTAAACTGTAACCATAAAGATTTATGTTAAATGCCTCAAAATAAAAGCAAAGTTTTTGAAGAGCTTCTTTCTTGCTATTACAAATGTTAAAAAAAACAAGATCCCGTAAACTCAGTGGGATATAATCGCAGTTACTGATATCTTCAGTCCAAAAGAACATCCAAGTTTTGTTTCACATTATCCAGGAAAATAAACACAAGCCTGCAAGCTGCCAAATCTTGTCTGTAGAGTTTCATCCTCAGACTTTTCCTCTGATGAACTAAAAAAATCTGATCATTCTCACCACCACAAACAGAACCTGAGGAATATGGTGTCCTATTCCTAAAATTAAAACTGCATTAAAAAAGAAAAACGTCAGGACAGGATTGCATATCAACTCTTTTCCTGGTTTCATGTTTGCAGCGTCACCCCGGTGCATTTCTGCTGAATTAGTTACCTGAACAGAGCAGCTTTTGTGAAGGCAATTTTTGTCAGAGACCTTCTAACACATGGGCTGAGAGAGGTACAGGTGAGCCTGGCTACTGCGAGAGCCAATGTATTACAGAGCCAAGTATAATTTTTCTCAAGGACACCATTGTCCCTCAACTGAAGATAAACAGAAAAAATTGTGAAAAAAACTCTTATATATACACATACATACATATATATACACATCTTTGTACATATATTTTTTTTAGCATATTCTCCATCTATATCTGGGTTATATCCAACCCACTGAAAAGATTGTAAGATAACCTGAAACTGACTTTTGAACCGAGTTATTGAAAATTGACAACAAACTCAATAAATAATGACAGAAAAAAATAAATTAAACTACAGGCTAACTTTAAGCTCCACAGGAAATTCAAAGATCTGAATCTGACTGCTGACTTACGTCTTTGATTTTAGGAGTGGTAAATTTCTCTTTGTTTTTGAGGGTATCCTTTGGGTGTTCCCGCTACCTGTGATTGTCCAAAGACTGCCAGGTGTGGAAAAAACATCAATGAAGTTTTCCTGTTGGATGCGAATGTGTTTTTCTGTTTGTTTGTGTGTGTGTGTGTGTATGTATGTATGTATGTGTGTGTATGTGATAACCCTGTGCTCACCACTTCTTGCCCAATTCATGCTAGGAAAGGCTAAGGAACCCTTGAAATCCTTAACAGGATAAGTAGTTAAGAGAACTGATGCACGTATGGATGGAAAGAATGCCAGCACAACCATCACTGGTAGAAGGCTTGAACTTTTATTACATTCCATTAGATTGAAATGTGCTTTATTTGTTTGATACATCTGTTAATATTCTTCCTGCAACAACTTCAAGAATTTCCATGCAATTACTTGATTACACCCAAAGGACCTGCCAAGTCCTAGCAACAGAGAGCATTACACATCTATCGACTAACTGACTCTCCATCCCGATGGTGAGCACACAATGACTGAGCATTAATGGTTAAGTTGTTGAAACATAACATGCACTTGACCTGATGTAAGGGAAAAAATTAACCAAGTCTCAGATGAGTTAAAGACGGGACCACAAGAGTCTCTGACTATCTCAGACTTCACACAGTGAGTCAATTCACAGAAAGTTAGTCAGCAACTATTTTCAAAAGAAAAAAATATTTTCCAGCTTCTCTAATGCAAGAATTTTTTTTGCTTTTCTCGGTCTTATGTTATTGTACATTGGATATCTTTGGCTGTTTGACTGTTGGCTTGGCATAACAAGAGATCTACATCGCTCAGCATTTTCCAACGCTTTCTGACGTTTAGTAGCATAAATGATTAATTAGTTAATCAGGAGGTTAAATATGCAAGGATTAGTACATTAATCGATTAACTGATTATTGATTAATCGATTGATTTGTGATTAACTTAGCAACTATTTTTATCATAGATTAATAGTTTAGGTAATTTTTAAAGTAATAATGGCAAAGAAATTCTGTTTTTAGCTTCTCAAATATAAATTATTTCCTGCTCTCTTTTTTATACCTTAATAAACTGAATATCACTTGCTTCTGTATTGTTTGTCAGACAAAAAAGGACGTGAAGATGTCAGCAGCCACCCCGTGAAATTGGGATGAACATTTTTCTAGGCCTTTGGGCAACCAAGGAAAATGGTTGACTGAACTCGCACCTACTCTCTAACCAATTAATTGATCGCAGGGTAAAAAAATCCTCTAGATTATCTCTAGATTAACTAAATTGCCCAAAGTATACCGATTGCTCTCTACCTGATGGCCTTATTAGCCGAAATGAATTATAAATAAAGCTTTTAATCTTATTATTTTATGCTAAAATGATAACAGACTCAGAGTTGACCAGCATGCACCTGCCCATTTCCAGAAACAGAACTATATCAACTGGTCAGCCTGGTACAAGAAATATTGCGGAATATATACACTCAAAGCCCCAAGTTTTGAAAGTCATGAAAGTTACAGAGCATCCTAACACAGACAGGTTAGCCTAGCGATAAGTAAGTTAGACCCATCCGTATCCATTAGGTTGGGCAAGTTCAAAGTTGGGAAACAGCAAAAACAGCAGCAACCCTTGAATTTATAGCTTTCCAGCCTACCTAATCTATATTTTTAAGATGTTTTCTGTTAAATTGTGCTTCAATAAATGCTATATATTAAATGTCTAACCTAGTTGATCATAACTGGTAGAATATAGTTTACCATTTATAAATTCATTTACTTACGTTCCTTAATCCCTTGCTCGCTGAGGCCAACATCCGCTAAGGGAGTTGCAGTGTCTTCATTAAATGTGCACTTGAAAATACCCCACCCAACTTCCACTTTCAGTAAGCTTTATTGGACAATACCAACTAGGACTGGGGAGAGAGTTGATCAAGTTTGGTTTTGGTTTTGGTTTTGGTTATCTATTAATATTCATACATTTATTCTATAGTTCAATAATATAACATTTTGTTAAATTTTAAGTATTTGTAAATATATTGTAGATCATTTCTCTGTTCACACCTGTGGTTGTTTTGAGAGTATAATGGTGATCCTCTATCTATAAAGAGAGGTCTCAGGCTACTGATTTGCTTGTCTGTGGGCTGGCGTCAACCTCTCTTTATGCTCTAACGTCTAAAAGAACTGATACTTCCCTTCTTTTTCCCCACGTATATAGCAAAAATGAAAAAAAATAAATAAATTTAATGTGAATAAATCACATCTGGCTGTTACTTAATCTACTTAATAAGGTCAGTATCAGCCTTGATACCGATTCAGGGGATTTAATCAGACCATCTCTAACATGAGTCCCTTAAGGTATTGAAATTGTGTAAAGGTCTCAAAATTCCTGACTATAAGATTTTGCTCTCCTTTGCAAGAACAGCATTTCTACAAATACATATATCTGAGAGGTGAGTATATCATTCTGATTTTTATTAGTCCGTCTGTTGCTGGGTTTAGCTGTAGCCAATTCTGACTCTGTTTTCTTTTTGAGGTGAGGATTTTAAAAGCTGTGCTGTGGGTATGAGGGATTCAGGATCATGTTCCTAGCAGCCGATAAAGGGATTGCAAACACCCACAGAGACTTCCAAAACATGAGATTTCCTCTGTTCCCTGAGAACAAAATCCTTCTTGACGGGCCGTCCGCAAGAAACAGAGTTATCACAGTTTCAAATCTCAGCCCATCTGCCCAATCCTGGCAATGACAGACTTGAGACATTAAGAGATTGGAGCTGACAGGGCAGTCGTGACCAGGTCTAACTGGTTCTGGCTCACAAAAACCTATGTTTCCTTTTGAAGACAGCACTGGTGATGTCTCTCTCTATCTCTCCCTATCTCTTTCACACACACACACACACACACACACACACACACACACACACACACACATACACACAGACACACAAACACACACAGCACATCTGGAACAAGGGCCATTTGAAGCCACAAGCCTGTGTGGATGATCTAGCTTGTCTAATGTGTCATTATTGTTAATCATTTTACTCATGAAATAACAGTGAAAATTTCCTGTCGGAATTTCCCTCAGTCTGGGGTATTCAAATGTCTTGTTTTGTCTGGCCAACAGTCCAAAACCCAAAGACAATCAGTTTATTACCACGTGTGACAAAGAAAAAACATCACATTTTCATATTTGGGAAGCTAAAAAACAAGAAATCTTTGACATCTCTCCACCAAAAAAGGACCCACAGAATTAATTCAGTATCAAATTAGTTGCCTATTAATTTTCTCGACGGACTAATCGATTAATCAACTTATATTTCCAGTTGTACAATATCCCACGGGGGCGATGTGATTCGCAGTGGACACACCGCAGGTTAAACAATACAGCCTTATAGTTTCAGGGAGCTACAGTTTTTTACTAATTTACACAATTCATATTAAAACACTGCATTTAAACCTACTGTTTACAGCCTGTTTTACCAATAAATATAACTTGCCATACTACTGGAAAATACTGAAACGCTGGCCTTCGACTGTGGATGAATTCTTATTAATATTTTTTCCAGAAGCAGAACTGGTTAGCCCGGGACAAGAAATACTGAGGAATACATGCACTCAAAGCCCCAAGTTTTGAAAGTCATGAAAGTTACAGAGCATCCTAACACAGACAGGTCAGCCTAGCGATAAGTAAGTTAGACCCAGCGGTATCCATTAGGTTGGGGCAAGTTCAAAGTTGTGAAACAGCAAAAACAGCAGCACGACGGACGGACGGACGGACTAATCGATTAATCAACTTATATTTCCAGTTGTACAATATCCCACGGGGGCGATGCGATTCGCAGTGGACACACTGCAGGTTAAACGACGCGTCTTTACTGTTCCAGGGACCCACAGTTTGTTATTAAGTTACATAATTCATATTAAAACAATGCATTTAAACCTACTGTTTACAGCCTGTTTTACCATTACATATAATTTTCCATACTGCTGGAAAATACTGAAACGCTGGCCTTCGCCTGTGGATGAATTCTTATTAATATACGATCGACAATATATATATATATATATATATTTTTTTTTAGTCACAATTCATCTGGTAGAAAGAGTCCGACAGTGCGGGAGACTGGTGATCCAACGTAACCTAACCCAGACGCCGACCTTTCGTCAACCGGTCTTCCCCGCTCCGACAGTCCGCCCAGAGGCGTCGGGGAAACGATGTCTCATACCGATGCCCGGTTAGCACGCTGCCGCAGTGAGATCCCTCCGAACCACGCAGCTAACTAGCTAGTCAAACACACTGGCGAAAGAGAGAGAGAGGAGGTGGTGGAGGTGGTGGAGGAGGTGGAGGAGGTGGAGGAGAAAGCGGGGGGGGGGGGGCCCACCTGTTTTATTAAAGCCGGTGTCTCTCGCCTCCTCCGCACACGGGTGACACATTTCCCTGGCGTTCCTCGGCGGCGGTAGCTGGTTCGGTCGCCATGCCGGATCCCGGTACGACGGCGACTGGAGGAGGAGGAGGAGGAGGTGGTGGTGGTGGAGGAGGAGGAAGAGGAGGAGGAGGAGGAGGAGGAGGAGGTGGTGGGGGGGAGACCACTCGAAGGCGCGAGCCGACCGGCTTAGTCGGCGCTCACGAACACAGCAGCTGGTGCGCGGGATCGGCGGAAGTCCCGGCACGGCGCCGCTTTCAAAATAAAAGGCGCGGCGGTGGCGGCGGTATGAAAATACTAATAAGAAAATATATATTCATAGGAATGAGGTGAGCTGTATTATAATTGCTTGGTTATGTTTATGATTAATATTAGACGTTAGTTTGCTGTGTCTTTCTCTCTTTTTTTTCCTTTATTCTTTGGGGAATGTGGAGGTTGTTTTTGTAATGGTTACAGTGTTACACCAGATGGATAGTCCATAAATTGTTGTACAGTAATTAAAAAGATAAAGAAATATGTGTAAATACTGTGCAAAAATACTAAGCAGTTTAAATGTTAAATTTTTTTATCCGGAGAGACGTCTGATGTGTTGCAGGTTTGTTCTGCAGCATGACAATAACCCCAAACATAAGGCCAGGGTCATAAAGATCCATCTCCAGCAACAAGAAGAACAAAGAGTTCTGCAGCAGATGTTGTGTCCCCCAGAGGGATCCGATCTCAGCATTACAGGGTCATTCTGAGGTTACATGAAGAGACAGAAGACACGGAAACAGCCTAAATCCACAGGAGAACTGTGGCAAGATCTCCCAAATACAGTATTTGGAGAAACCTACAGGAAAAGTTCCTTGAAGAACTGCGTGCAAATGTACCAAGGAGGATTGGTGTTGTTTTAAAAGCAAAGAGTGATCACACCAAATATTGATTTGATTCAGTTTTGGGTTTTTTTAAGGCTCTTTATATGAAAGTAACAACTATTCAACTATTCATAGCATTATTTTTAAAAGCAACCTCACTTTATGTTTAACACTTTATATTTTCTAAATAATTATTGTGTTTAAGTGGTTTGACTCAACAAGACAACCTCCCCTAAAACGGCACGGAAAGGTAAAATAACACATGTGGAATTGCTTGTTTCAGCAATTCTAATTTGTAACAGTTATGTGACAAAGGAATAACAATACATGTAATGTTAAACCCTTTGGTTAATTTAGATTAATCAGGAACACCATAAAGGAGAGAGACAAGATTCTGTAGATGTTAAATGATTTCTTCCTAAACCAAAAAATATTGCCTCCAATGCCAGCTCTGGAGCAGGATGACAAAGGCGTGCTATAACTATATGGCATTTCTACTCTTTAGCTGGTTTTCCACAGCAGACATATTGACTTGTCATGGCAGGAAAAGAACAACTGTAACTAATGACATTAATTATGGTGCAGTTCCATCCACAAACACCTTGGTGTTGGAACTGGCACATCTAAATGCTATGACATGTCACAATGTCTATCATGAAAAGGATCTATCTAATTATTTTTTTCTGTATTATTATGACCTTAATAAATACAGTAATGCCAAAGAATATTGTTTAAGAAAAGAAAGTATAACATATGATATGTGTTTAGCATTTTAATCCCTGTAACAAAGCCATTTCACAGTTTGAGAAGCCAATGCTACATGATTGTGACAGTAAAAAAGCCACAAAAGGCCCAAAATTTTGTGAAATACAACCGAACCTTAACAACCCCACCTATGCACAAAGCATTTCAAGTTCTCATCCTTTTGAGCGAAAGTATTGTAACAAATGTGCTCAACTTCATTTCAAACATCATACACTCACTTCCAAAAAGATACATTTGATAAAGACTACAATTAAACTTTCAGAGAAGAGTGTTACTATTAAATAATAAATGTTGGCTTAGAGTGGGAGCTTATAAATAAGAAATGAATGCTCTCTGTAAAATTATTCGTGCATAATAACAGATAGACCAGCATATAGTGTAATATTACACCAGCAGCATTTGAAGCGTCTTTTCAGGTACACAGCCCCAGCTCTCATCATTTATTATTAGGTACTTGTGTAAAGAAAAGGACCTTTACTCTGTCCTGGTTCATCATAAGTGATATCTATTAGCCGTGTGCTGACAGCTGTTTTGTTCACATTGTAAAAGTTTTTTTAATCGGTAAAAGAGGAATACAGTACATAAAAACAGCATGTGGACTCACCATAGCGGGAGTGTGTCAGCACTGGGAAAGCCTCCAGGTTGAAGAGTGACTGCTGTTTTCCACCAAAGAAGCTTCCCCCAACTTTCCAAGCCGGATTTGGGAACACACCCTTCAGTCACCACCAGCTCACTAAAGTTGTCATTTGTGCCGACTGCCATTCCACTCAGCTGTATGCTCCTGCAGCAGCCTTGGCCTTAGCCAGTTGGAACAATGGTTAAAGTTGTTTTGTTATAAAAGCATAATAAGTCCTTATTTCTCTTATTTCCTCTAAAGCCTTGGCAAACAATGAGGTGATGATAAGTTGTGCACAACTCAGTACAATATTAATAATAATATAATATCAGACGTTGATGACTTGTACCTCACTGGCCATCCCAGAGGTAGTTTGAGTCTGCAATGCCTGTATGTCGCCCCTGGTGGTTTTGTTCAAAGAAATTACTTCATCAGATTTCCAGTTTCAAGCTAACGGATGTTTCCTAAACCAAAATTGTATTTGACCTTTAAGTTTAAACTTGCAGGAGCTTATTTTGGAGCTTACTGATTTTGGAGCTTATTATTTTTGGAGCTTATTTTGGAGCTTATCTTGGAGCTTATTTTTTCATGCTAAAATAAGCTCCAAGGAAACAAGGCCATTAAACTGTCGCCTCTACACAAATGAACAAGACTGTCCCTCCTGACAGAGCAGCTTCCTATTAACAATATACATTGCACTTTGAAATAGCCTTTAAATATAATGTAGGATTTTTTTCTCACATACTATACATACAAGTACAACTTTTTATGAACATGAAGCTGTCCTCATCTGTACATATTCTTTTCACAATTACTTAGCTTATTGTCAGCACCTATCTCTATGTAATGGGCAAATATAACAGTGGTGGAGAGTAAAAATATTCTGTTACATTTACGTAAAAGTTCATAATTATAATCAGCAGAAAAAACAAACAAACTTTTAGAAGTATCAAAAGCCAATATACTCACATTGCTGAATAGCACCAATATTGATGGATGAATGTATAATGTCTCAGAGTGGGGGCAATTTTATCCACTTTATTTATTTATACCGTACATAAGTGCATCACTATTTAGTTGTATTCTATTCCTGTTTAACTCTGAATTACTGTAGAGCAGCCTATAATAATAAAGTAGCATGAAATGGAAATAATAATACAAAAAGAACCTCACAATTCGACACAAGTTACCTGAGTATTTGGTTATTTTCCATTGGCATTTCCAGTATTTTCTGTTATTTTTAACAGAAACATTTATACTCATTGGTTATACAATTATCAGGACATTTATAACAACGAAGCTAATTTATACAGTATTGTGTCACCACAGAATCGAAACTTAATAAAAGCTTTCAAGCTGATTAAGTCAATCACAAATCTCTCTGAAATTCCTATAATGCAATTTTATTTTCATGTTTAGAAACATGTGCTTTTAAGGGCCCAGACAGACAAAGCGCAGTTCCAGTCAACAATAAACGCTCTAATTTCTCTGTAGGAACAATTTGTCAATAAAGTTTTTTTTAATTTTGAAAATACCATTTGATGATGTCATCAAATCGGGACAACTCACTCGTCGATGAAATTGTCCGTAGCTTCTAAATTCTGAGACACAGAAGCCGTAATGTCGGTTTTACACCAGTGTTTTGCTCTTTGTCGCTCGTCACTCTCTTCGGGGACGACGCTGCCCGTCGGCCGGTCGTTTCGTGGTCGGCCCGGTCGTTCGGCTCCGTCCGCACGATGCGCTGGGTCCCGCCGTCGTTCTCCGGTACCGCCGACGAGCACGGTCCTTACGGGAGCCCGGCAGGACCGGACTGGAGTTCGTTACCTGGTACCCGACTACAGGAGTGAACCTGGCCCGATCGGCTGCAGAGGATTCTCATCTTCACCAATAACGAGACATGGAGCCGTTGGGAAGATCGAGTCTACACATTATCATCTTGTTTACACATGCAAGGTAGCAGAGCCAGTCATCCTGCGACGGGTTGGGTTGTCTTGGTCTATTTTTTTGTGACCTGACCTGCGTCTCTGAGTCTAAAAGTCGTAAATCTGACATGCGGGCTGTATCGTGTGTGCAGGTTTGCTCCACCAGATCCACGCAGAAGATATCCAAGCCTGCGTATCACAAAGGTGTAGTGATAGTGACATGTCCAGGATGTAAGAATCACCATATCATCGCGGATAACCTCGGCTGGTTCTCCGACCTTGACGGGAAGAGGTTGGTGGTGCTTTGAGCCTCTCAACATAAAGCAGAAAAAGTAAATGACTCATAGTAACATCCAAGCCATAACCATTAAAAACTGCTGTGGTTACATGGATGTTAGTCTTTCTGTTTACATTCACTTATACAATTTATTAGTTGAGTCCATTGATCTAGGAGTAGTTTTTGTGAAAAAACAGGCATAAAAAGGGCATAAATAAGAAGATATAAGTAAATGTATACAAGCATAGAATATATAAATTAAAAAAAACCCACAACAGCATTGCACAGAGAACAAATACAATACAAACAAATAAAACATGGAGTGTGGTCAAGCAAGTCTTCAGGGTGACTAAAGAAAGAGACGGGTCTTTGGACGGGTTTTAAAGATATCAGAGGGATACACCAACCTGTAATAACTAAATATTGGCTCGGCACTTTATTGGGAGGTACAAGGTGAATAACATCCCGAATTTCAGCTTGGTTAAAGTGAAATTTCCAGGTATATGGAAAGTCATCACAAAACACTGGTGAAGTAAACATACAGCAACTCTGTGATCATTAAAGCTTGTCAAGCACAAGGAATTGACATCTTTGATTCACCAACAACTGGGTGTACAGTATATTTCTGAATGATATGTGTCCTATGTTGTTTTATGCTTTAGAAACATTGAGGAAATCCTTGCTGCCAAAGGAGAGACTGTGAGGAGGATTGAGGGAAGTGCTGCTTTGGAGATAGTGGTGGATGAATCGAGCAAAGACAAATTACAGTGTAGTGAAGGCACTGAAAAATCAGACAATGATCCAAAAAAACAATAATACTGTGTTTATACAATGTGTGTATATTGTAAAATGTTAATATCTAATTTAATAATAAATGTAATCTTTAAAAAAACGGTAACATTCTTTCATCATGTATTTTGAACAGAGAGTGAGGCTTGCTTTTAATAACAAGGGTTAGAAATACAATCCCCGCTTAATGAAAGCAAATGAAACTGAAAAACGTATTAAATAAAAACCATAACAAAATGTTCCTACTACAACCAAAGTATTATGTCGTATGTATAATTTGCCGATACCGAGAATATGTAGTATTTTATCACATGTCATCTGAATATTTAATGTTCCAATATTATTATAATAATTAATATATTAATATTACTTGTGTAAATGTTGACGGGAAATTCCGCTCGAGATTGTCACATGTTGCTACTATGGCCAGAGGAAAACCGTCAACCCTCGCGAGAACAGCGCCGTTGTTGTTGCTATAGCTAGCGTAGCCAGCACTTAGCCAAGCTATCCAGACTTCTGCAGTCTTTCGTGTCTGTTGGACTGCGATGGATGCTCTCGGGCCCCTGGACGATGCAGAGAAGCCACGGCATCATCCTTTTCTGATCGGGGTCAGCGGAGGGACCGCCAGCGGCAAGGTGACTCATTTTCAGGCGGGGGATGTCCCGGGCAACGAATGTTAGCATACCGAGTAGCTTAGCTTAATTTGCTATTCATCAAACTGTCAAAACGGCTGTCACGCCCCCTTGGCCGGTTTATATCTCCTTTATATTATTTCATTAACACAAAAGAACAGTCGTCACATGCCTGCTGTGATTTTGCAGCGTCTTCTATTAGTTTTCTTACAATTTAGCGCCAAAGAGCTTCGGTCAGCCAACTAGCCGCTGAGATAAATGTGTCAGTTACTTGGAAGTGATAAACGCTACGAAGACTCGGGGGACTTTTGTTCCCCTCTGTCCCTCGGGACACTTCGGCAAACCGCGCATTAATTCTCACCTGCCGGTTAAACCCACTAAAACGTGCCGGATCATAAATAGCGATGCCTTCTTTTTCTGAAACAGTCAACGGTGTGCGCCAAGATTATGGAGCTCCTGGGCCAAAACAAGGTGGACCACCGCCAGAGGAAGGTAGCTATTATAAGCCAGGACAGCTTCTACAGAGTCCTGACTCCGGAGCAGAAGGCAAAGGCGCTGAAGGGCCAGTACAACTTTGATCACCCAGGTGGGGCCCCGGCTACAGACCCGTCTTTACCCCGTCAGCTTTCTTTACAGTCTCCCTGTGTCTATTCTGGTGTTGCAACGATCATTCGATAAATTCATTTTGTCTGTCACAGCAAATTAAAAGTAAAGCCCGGTTTAAGATAATGATTCTGTCAGACGGAATAGTAGAAGTACCAGTTTGTCTTACTAAATTATAAACCGATAAAGTGAAAGTACAAAATTATAGCTTCAAAAATAAAGTACCACAGTAAGTGTACTCATTATGCAGAAGGGCCTGTTATAAAATAATATTAATCGGCCATTAATAACATCACTTTAATGTTGCAGCTGTTAAATGGAGCTAAATTTAATAACTATTTATATTGTCAGATAGGCTTGTGCTGGATGAGTCTAAATGCTGAGGTACAAGCTTAGTTTTTTAAAACAGTGTTACACTTAAAGATTACATTGCTGAACTGGTGATGTTTTCACCCTTTTGTGTATCTGTGTCCTCATGGCAAAATGTGGTTCTGAAGACAACTGCCGTAGCGGGATCTACCACAGAGCTGGTTTTCAGTACTTTGGCTGGTGTCTTGTCTTGTCTATCTATCTGTCTGTCTGTGAGGTTGGTAGTTGAGAAAATGAAGGCCGAGTTTGAAGATGGGTGTAGTCCGGCCAAGGATGTGGTAATGACTACCAAGTACTCATGGGTCAGAATATCAAAATGTTGACGGGTGTTGCAGCTGGTGGGAATGTTTTCAGTTTTTACTTTTTATTTTCACTTATTCTGATTTATGTATAGTTAATTCATTAATTTATTTATTTTACTCATTGCCTGAAAGCAGCCTGTATTGTACTATGCAGGACCTATTATTTATATAATTTATATAATTTATATTAGTAACATGCTGCATTCACTGCACTGATAAAATTTACTTCCGTTTGATGTCTTGCAGAGGCATTTGACAATGAGCTAATGTACAAAACCTTGAAGGACATTGTTGAGGGAAAGGTGGTGGAAGTGCCAACGTACGACTTTGTCACCCATTCCAGGTAGGAAGCATGTTGATTAAGCCCTGATGAGAAATCCTCTGATCTGCTTTTTCAGTGACTTTGTCTGAGAACTCTGCTTGTGTGTTCCTAGGTTGGAAGACAGGATCACGGTTTACCCAGCAGATGTGGTCCTCTTTGAGGGGATCCTGGTTTTCTACCCCCAGAAAGTGCGTGATATGTTTCACATGAAGCTCTTTGTGGACACAGATTCAGACGTCAGACTGTCACGCAGAGGTATTAATGTCTGTCAAACAAACTCTTATCACAGTTGTTGTAAAAGCCTATCAATGGTTTGACATAATTTCTCTTTAGTTCTGCGAGACATGAACCGAGGGAGAGACCTGGAGCAGATCCTCACGCAGTACACGACGTTTGTCAAGCCTGCTTTTGAGGAATTTTGTTTACCTGTAAGCATGATGGCTGACTGTCCATTTTCTAGTGTCATTCAGTTAACAAATTTCTTTTGAGCACTATACTGTATGTCACTTTTTTTTGTTCTCTCCCAGACTAAGAAGTATGCAGATGTCATCATTCCAAGAGGAGTTGACAATATGGGTAAGTGTTTTCTCTGATGACAATAATTTTCCAAGTATTACAAATGCTTAACAAATTCTTCATCTGTCACTTTCCAGTGGCCATCAACCTCATCGTGCAGCACATCCAAGACATTCTGAACGGAGACATCTGCAGATGGCAGCGTGGGTCCATAAACGGTCACGGCCACGGTCGAGGCTTCAAACGGGCCATTTCTGAGCAAGGCGACCTGCAGAATGGAGCCGCTAATCCTCCAGGGAAGAGGGTCCTGCTGGAGCCCAGTAGTCGGCCTCACTGAGACTGTGACGATGCATTGGCGGGTGGATGTGTCCAGGCTGTGAAGATGAGCTCTGAGTTGCGATTGCTGCTACTGATTTGTGCAGAATGGGTCACCAACTGTGTGAAGTCTCACCTTCTGCAGCCATTTAAAAAAAAAAAAATAAAAAATAAATAAATAAATAAAAAAGATAATACCCACAGTAACAATGTTGCTAGCATTCAGTGCTGCAAACTCTTTGTAATTTTACTGTAATTATTGTCGCATAACAAATATGGTAATTGTTTGCTTTTCACATGTAAAGTCTTCCATGACAATGCTTGATTTTTTTCCATTATCTGTGGTTAATGTTCTGTTACTGAAATGGAAGGTTATATAGTTGAGGGGAAGAGGTGTTATTTAAATGTTGAATTTCAGTCACGCTTTTGCACTTTGAGCTTGATCTTATTTTACCAGCTTTTGCTTTTTTTGTTGCTTTAACAGATATTAATATATTTAAATTATATTAATACTAATGTGTTGTAGTTACCTTGTTGTTTTCCCCATTTCTGTTTTTAAAATAAGTTATTAAAATCAAAATAGGTGCGTTTTCGTCGTGACACACCTAGTTAGGTATTAAGCGCTTCATTTTTGATTATTTAATGTTGAATATATGCCTTAACTTTTTTTTAATGTTAATTTTCCACGCACAATTCTGTACAACAATAAATGGAAATTCTGTTAATAAGGTTTAAAGTGTCAGTCTTGTTTGTATTTTGACAAAGACAACAAGGTTTCTGACCAACACAGTGTTTCTAGAAACAGAGCTGTTTGTTTTATTGGAGTTTTGAGAGCACAGTGTGATGAGTTGGTTTTGACCATTATCCCCAAAAAGGAATCAAGATGATAACCTACAGCACATTTTGGAATGACAAACACACAAGTCATTGGTGACTTCAGTCTCTCGCAGGCACGCGCCTACACACACACACACACACACACACACACTCACACACACTCACACATACACGCACACACACACATTGACATGACTGGGACATGATTGTGATTGCCTTGTGGTTCTCTACACTTGAAAACTGCACACAATGATTCAGTATGACATACACAGATCACAGCATCTTTAGTAATTCATCTTTTTTTGTTTTTGCTTTGCTTTTTTTAGTGCACACATTTATGGCACTTGGGAGAAGCTAAGCTCTTCTCATAAGCATAAACATCCTTTTTGACAACAAAAGGAGCACTGTATATAATACATTTCATAACCATACATGATTCTTACACAAAATGTTTCAAAACAAAATTGTAATTTCCAGTCTCTAATGGTCATCCTCTTTTCAAGTTCAAATCCCCTCAAAGCTCCCCCCCAGTAGACTCTCGGTCTGCAACCTGCATGTTGACTTCACAGTTCACGGCAGGTCTTCACCTTGAGGTCCTGCTGATGAGGGGAACTCATGAGTTGGGGAGATGGTCGCAGAAGATGACCAATAAATGGCACATACATAAAGGAAGCGGAAAGAGCAACTCGGAGAGTAATGGACCATTCAGCTCACTCTCACGCACACGCAACAGCTCCACTCTAAAACAGAGATCCCAGGGAGCAGACTTTGGTTATCTCCGTAGCGTCTCCCCGCTCTGTGTGATTCTTCTCTCCTCCTCGGCACCAGGCTTCCTCTCGTTTCACCATAGTCACAATCTCTCCCTGTCTAAACGCCAGAGCCACAGTAATCCCAATTACAATCTCCCAGAGCAGCAGAGCTCTTTGTAAACCTCGGCCACGCTTCAGTTGTCTCTAGTTTGTTCTGCAGTCCCCACAATGAGTCTCCCATTTGCTCCGGCAGATAGCTTCCATTCGTCTTTCTCTCAGTCTGTAGTAAAGTGGAGTTAGTGTCATGAAGCACAGTTGGAGGTCAGTCTCGGAGGCCCTCGGCCCTAGGTCTTCTCCTCCCGGTCCGTCTTGCGCCTGGCGATGTTCCTGGGCTTGATCTTCAGCGACAGCTCCCACAGGGCCTCCTCTGCGAGGTGGTCACTGAAGTCGTTGAAGAAAGAGACGATGTCTTCGTTGCGCTTCAGCTCATAATGCCTGAGATGACAAGAGGTAAAAGTTGGATGAACTGAACTGAAAACGCATTATATTGCCTGCCAGGGGCTAACAAATGACAAAATGTATTAATGTGATTGATGTTTACAAAGCTTTCCATTAAAATATCTTTTCATCATAAATTCATCCCAGTGGACCTACACTTGCTGGAAGCGCCGCATGCTGTCCAGTATGTTGAACTGCTGCCAGCGTTTGGAGAAATTGACCTTTCCGTCGATGAGGTCAGGGTTCCCCAGGTGGACGAAGGTCAAGTCCTGGAGGATGAGACCCCTGGAAGAGGGACGAGTTGTGTTGAGTTGTGGCCCTAAGCTTAAAGTATGTTGGTTGAAACATGCGTTTAAACTTTCATTGACTTACAAGTACGGTATACATGGAGGCTCCACTTCAGCCAGAGCAGCTCTGTATGCTCTGAAGGAGGAGGAGCTGTCGATCAACGTGCAATATTCCTCCAACCCCTGAGAAAGAATAAGGAGGAAGTGGGATACGGGAGAAAAGTGATAATCGGAATAATTATTAATGAGAGGAGACGTTTCATTGGTTCAAAGACAGGGATCTTGACGACTACGCCAACAATGGACATGACACCTTGCAACTCCTCTAATTCAAACCTCACAAATTTCTCACCTCTGAGGTCTGTTTCTGCCACTCCAATCTCCTGATGGGGGCAGAGTCCAGGGCAGACAGTATGGCCAGATAGGAGTTGAAATTATTCAACTTTCTTAAGTGCTGTAATAAGAAATTTGTATAAATGTTATTGCAGTAAACAACAAGAGAATTACAAAAATATGAGGATATCTAAGTTGACTAACCTTCATTATTTTTATGAACTTGAGGAGCAGCTTCTCTCTGTCTTGGGCTTTCTCCTGCTGAATTATCAAAGAGCGAACCCTATTGGATAAAGAGAAATAAGCAGTGTGGTGTCAACACTAATGAAGGTAACATGGTATAAGAAAAAAGCCAAGAATACCAATAACAGACAGCAAGATGTGAGGGCGTGAAGTTTGTGGTTTTGGTCGTACCAGTAGCTCATGTTGTTAAAGTGCTCTGTGAACTGAGTCAGATTCGGACTCTTCTCCTCATTCTGCTCCTTGGCCCAAAGCAGCACCTCGGGAATCTGAGGGAAAACAGGAGGAGTTAAAATTGACTACATGGAGCTCACAATCAAAACACAACAAATATCAAGCACCGACGACACCGGCTACTAACTAACTTGAACAGAAAAGAATCCGCCCTACCTCTATTTTATAGAAGAGTTCAGCATCAAGAAGAGTGAGCTGATCAGCAATCTCATGGCTGCGGAAGTCGTGAAGAGTTCCAGGCCTGTTCGGACACGCAAAGCATTAGGTGATGACTTTGACTTTAGTTTATACATTGACAAGCATATACATGACATAAGAATCTTAATGTATTTATGGGAGTGGACATAGTTACTAATCTAAACCATTTCAAACAAAATTATTTATTTTGGGTTATCCATGTAAGGAGATTTGAGTATACTTTGTTTTGTAAAATAAGGTTAAAAAGAGCACAGAATTAGCTGCCTTGTATTGAGAAATGGAGATTTCAACATTTTAGGGGGCGTTTAGTTGACACCAACAATGACTGTGCAAGTTTACTGCATGTCACGCTGTGAGACATGGTTCTAATAAAACCTTGGTTGCAATCTGTGTCGGATATCAGGCATGGCAGATTGTGCAATGGATGCTTGTTTATTCATAGTGCGATGACTTAATTAGAAAAAACTATAAAGAGCAGAGGGACATCATTAGTATTTCCCATCCATCTGTGCTGCTCTTGTGTTTTTAAAAAGCAGCTCTGCAAGGTATTCTTCTTTACCAGAGTCCAGCAGATTTCCCTTTTGTTTCACATTTATCGCTTTGGTTTGTGTGTTCAGTTTTTTTCTCATAACTGTATTCAAAAATGGCACACACAAGATGTCATGTTGGCATTTCATTTCATAGAGGAATAAGTTTGCGGACATGGGTCGCCGCAGAAGTCACATAGTGAGAATATGGTCCTTAATTTCTGACACTGACCGAATTTTGCTTCAGGCCATCGTTGGCCGCCACACAGTGTGATCTAGGAGAGCCATTTTGGATTGATTTTTACCACATTTATCTTAAGATTGTCTAGAGCTTCATATCAGATGTCCAAAAGCTGCACAGTGTAAAGTGGCTTTTATCCACTGATGGCTTAAGATAAAATGATCGCATTTGGAAAATTTTCAGACAGAGCTGACCCTTTACTCCAACAGTACCTTGCAGAGACCCCCCGGGCGGCCAGGGGCTTGAGGGAGTTAGTGTAGCGCAGCAGCTTCTTCTGCTCCACCTTATCTAGGATGTTCTTGCGGAGCACACGGGCGAGGCTGAGCTCGCCATTGCACACCAGCGTGAAAACCAGGTCCATCAGCTGTTTCAGGATGTCCTCTGTCAGCTCCACCAGGCTGGAGGAAAGACAAAGAGGAGAAGGAAATGATTAAATGACTAACATGCATGACGGGAAAAACAGAAGAGCGGAAGGAAGAAACTAATTCAGTCAGTTGCTGAAATGTGCATGAGTATGAGCATAAAATGTCAGTTAAGGGGAGATTTAGAATGATGAAAGAGATCTGTGGATGACCTTGCAAAAAAGAGTCATTGTCTGGGTGTTTTTGTCAGCTGAACAATAAAATAAAGCTCTTAGCTTGATTGAGTTCAGATAAACATTATTCATTATAAGGCTGCATTACATTTTTAGTAGGGTAATATCACTTAAAAGTTATATTTACCATTATGTTCCACACACCAATCTAACTACTCATGACTTTACATGATGCAGTTTGCATCAGGTGTCGGTAACCAGTAACATTTTTGCGCTGAAACTTTAAAATGAAGCAATGCCTTCCTCTTCTCACAATTTGCTCATGTCTGTGAGTTGCAATCAGTTTAACTAAGGAAATCGATTCTTGTTTACAAAAACTTGTTTACAAAATATTGGCATACAGTCTCCTATTTGAGGCAGTAGCAATATCAATGTTTCTAAACTTTCATATACTTTTATTCATTAATTCAGTGAGAGACACTCCCCATCTGCTTTGAGACATGTTCTCTCATAGGAGGTGCACCACACAACGAAATTGTTATTTTCTCCAGAATAAAGACAAAAATAGTCCTACTCACCACAGCTCATCCACCACGCGCACAAGCACAAAGAACGTGTTCTTGCTGACTCGCTTCTTGAAGGTGTCCGGACTGTGGCAGAACCTGGTATATGTGCTTTGTGGTCAAGGACAATGAAAATGAGACTAGATGTGGATTATAAAGAACAACAAAATGCTTAACAAGATTACAAGCTTTTGCACATTTACCAGGCTTCATAAAGGGATAAGATGTGAGATGTTTTGCTCTCTTAAAATAAAGTGCATCCCTCCGCTGTTAGAATAGTTTGTGGTTCTACATGTGAATTGAATAATTACACAGCTTTTATCCCACACTGTGCTTTCTATTATACTCAAGTTACAACTCAAACCTTATTTAGTTTTAATATGCTTTAGGATAATAAATGGACTCCAATTCAGCAAACTTGACCATGATACAAAAACTTTTGTTCACTTTCAGCCTTGCTGCATGCAACATTGATTGTGTTGTATATAAATTCTTACAATAAGCACCATATTTCCTAAATCTCACAGTTATGTCTTATCTTTAGAGAATAAAGAATTAAATGATTATCAAAACAGTTACTGATTAATTTTCTGTCCATCAAATTAAATGGCTATGTTGTTCTTGTTCTCTTAAAGTGCTATTAAGCAAGGCACATGATAATAAAAAGACCCAATAGTTTTACTACTAATTCAGACTTCAGTATCCATCAGTAGAGCACAATATTACCGTGGGTTTCCATCTATGAATGCTTTTAACTGAAAGATGTGAATAAGAGCAAAATGGATAAACAAGTCTTTTCCTGGTAAATATAGATTAAAAAAATTACTAGGCAAGAAAAAAACAGTCTTCTTCCAAAGAAACCAAACAAACAAAAAAACAGATTACGTTCAGAGTGACATAATGAGTGATTTGAAAAGGATATCTGTAGTGTAGCTTCTTAATGAGATCCTCGGGGGTTATAAAGGTCCTATATGTAGTGAGAAAGGCTTCACAGTACAAAACAAGATCTGTCGAGCAAAAACGGAGAAAAAAAGCAGCATATTCAGTTTGACATGCAGCAAAAGTTCCCAATTAACTTCCCAAAGCTAAAAGCACATCATCAAATGTCAAGGCTACATAACCCAGACTGACACATTGCAAATAACTGAACCAGAGAGACAGACTGAGGCTGTTTAAGATGCTACTCAGATGAGGAGATTAGAAAAGTAGTGAGACACTAGTCAAACTAAAGAATCACAAAAATGAAAAATCTGTCTTTGTGTAAAAAATGACTGCAGGTCTGTCAAGTTAGCAAAACCCAGCTAAACAGTAACCCTGAAGCCCAGTAACATACTCCACACTCTGCATAACAAATATGTAGGTTAACTACGAGTCTTGATGTGTTTTGTAGTCTATACTGTACCTTTGCGGTCTGTTTCCGTAGCGTGGACTAATAGAATATCTCCTGATCCAGCACGGACATCAGGGCCATCGTCATTCTGGGGAAATTAAGAGGAGGCAAGGTGTGGACGGTTGGAGAAAAGAAATGGGCAACACAAAGATTTAAGAGAAGTGGATGAGATTGAAAGCAAGAGAGAAAATCAGAGGTTGGAGTAGATGTGGAGTGATGCAGTCTAGCCGAAAATGTAGCCTTCCCTCTTGCTGCCTGTCTTTTTTTTTTTGCCCCCTCACCCAAACAGCCCCCACCTCTCCCTGTCCTGCACCAGCTCCTCTGATGACGAAGAAAAAGTGTAAGATAAAAGCACCACCACTGCAATACGTCTTCTGTAACACCTTTAAATGTCATCACAGGCCATGAAGCTTTCCTCCTTGCATTTCTGATCCCTACCCGTCTTCTTTCATAAGTCACTCCTGTCACTTTGCTCCTAACCTTGCAGAGTGGCAAGCAGCATTTACACACATCTGTCTATCAGACTGCACCACAGGGGAAAAAGGAGGAGGCGTAGAAGAGGAGGAGGAGTAGGGCAGTTTGGCAGTTTCAACTCTGCGATTTCAGAGACTTAACTCCAGAGGGCAGCAATGGCTATCAGTGGTGTATTTCAAGATCTGATTTCACATCTGAGTGACTCACAGTGACCTTTAGCCTGCTCTGGCCTAACAGGATAAAAAGTGCTTTGTATGCTGGTGCTGCACTGATCTGTCACAGCAGATTTTTAAAAACAGCAACAGCATCAGCAGTGGCGGCTCTCTTACTTCTTGTTTTAGTGTTATCCTATTCATAATCTCCTTGTGGTCTATGAGGGAGAGTTCGTCCACTTCCTCCTCATCGCTCCCAGCAGACTCAGTTGACTTCTGCCTCCTAAAACACGCACATAGACACAAAAACACACAAACACCATCATCACACAACACTCAAAACTGTCTGAGGCAAGAGTGACAATAGCTGTGTCCCAAATCCATAATATATATTAAAGTTGAAATGATTGGATAATTAATTGATATTTGACAATTTATCTGCATCTTTTTTGATACTCTTTCAAGCAAAAACATTTATTGGCTTCAGCTTCTTAAATGTGAGGACATGATGTTTTTCTTTACATTAAATGATGTAAATTAAATATTTATGTCGAAGAAACCTGAATCTGTAACTTTGGGTACTTGTAGGTTGATGTTCAGGTTGTGTCTTTATTTCTGAAATTATTTCAATGTTTAATGAAGTCTAAATTTTACGTTTTTTTCCCCACAGGAAAGTGATTGCTGCTAATCTGATAAGGAAAAATTTTTCTGTTTAATCTTTATATTGCAACATAAACATGAACCTGTTATGATCCACGAAACAACTGGATTTTTTTTTCTTTTTGAATAACAAATTTGTTTTTTTGGAAAAAACCTTTATAAAATGCAACAGCAGTGTCTATCACATCTTATTTGAGATCACAGCAGCATGTCTGCCTGGACTGTAATTAAAAATGCAGTGGTCTGGTTGGTACTTTGGTCAGACTCCCTAAAGAGAAGATGGAGCAAACTGCTGTTGCACTGGTTATCTTGTGTTTTAAATGGAGATGGTTTTGAGGAAGTGTGAACAGTTTTCAATGTATCAGGCTCCAACATATTTGTTGATTTATAGTAGAAATAATTAATGAAAACACAAGTTTGATGTACAGATAAGCAATGAGGTTGTTTTGCTCGAGTCAGGTGCTGGTTGCACAAAATTTAACCAGTAGATCTTCTGTGAGTAATTATGGCTTGACAGCATGCATTATCACTGCAGATGGAACAGATACGCACTATCATCAGATGATGTAGAGACAGTTATCAGAATAAAAGAAAGGCCAAGGATCTCAGCTCCTTGAAGAACGTAAAAAAAGTTTAGCCAGTCGAGCAAAAGGGGAGGTTTATATGGGTGTTATTCCAAATTTCTATGGACCAAAAAGTGCGCAGGGCAGTTTACCTGCTCTAAATCAGTGGTCGGTGGGCCACACTAAACACACTCATTTTTATCCCCAAGATATCAGTGTGCTGCTGAACTCGCATTCACTGGGGCTCATGGTGAGTCATGAAGATATCAGACTGGTGCAGTTGAGAAAATAAGCTTGTTGTGCCAAAGGAAAACACAGGTTCACTGGTATGTTTTGCATCACGTGCCAGCACAAAAATAGAGCTCAACGTAAACTTGAAATTGTTTGTGTGCATACAAAAAACTGGAGAAGCTATCACAGCTGCAAAAAAAAAAAAAAGCACACTTATTTCAAATGCATCATGTGTGCTGATTTCTTGTTTACTAAAACCCAAAACAGTGCAACATAAAGATTGGTCTATACTACACATGGTATACGGTTAGTATGTAGTATCAAAGTGGATACCTTTCTTTGTCCAAAGCCTCTTTGTTATTGGTGGATGGCATCTGAGGGGCGGGGTCTTGAAGTACATCATCAGCTACAATCGTTTCCTAATCAATGGATGGAAAAAACAATAATCAACCACTGTGCAGCAGGACAAAGGGAACATCATTGTTGAGTGGTTCCATGCAGTGACAGGAACCTGGTTATTGATGAGATCGTACAAACCACCAGGATCTCATGCAACATGTTTGGCAGATGGGAGGATGGTACAAACGTCTCAGGATGTTAACCCTAATAGTGTTGATGTAAATTAGTTGTAAAGGGCTGATGGCTAAAATGCAATTTTTTCCTGAGTGAAAAAAAAAAAAGAAAAAGAAAACACCAGTGAAACTCTGAGAGACCAAAGTGGAGAACGCACTCGCAAGGAAACTGCATCAAATGTAAAACTACTAATCACACATCCATACACTGTTCTCTTTAGCTTTCATTCCTGCTTACAGTTTCCACACAATACTACCCAAACACCACTATAATACAACCCGAATGCACACGCTGACCCAAAGGAATACAAAACACAACCACACACACGCGTGCTGCCACACATGCACAGGTGCACATAAGCTGTTATGGGGAATGTTATTGGAAAATTGAAAACTGGTGAACCACTGAGAATCCCTTTTGGAGCAACATGTGACATGTGTTAGATCGGAACAAGGTTAAATGCCTGTTACAGCTGAAGCGCAGCCAGAGAGACAGCAATCACCAGCCTGGCAGTCAGAACAACATACAGATGGACATCTTTTCCACAGACACCAACCACAGCACATGAGTCCCTCTCAGGCAAACCCGTGAACCAGAAGTCATGCTCAGTCAGGTTTGGCTACATTCACATTCCATTTCAGCACCGTCAGTTCAAGAGTTGAATCAATACAAGCTGCTCAGTGCAACAGATGACAACTGAGAGTGATATCTGCCAATAAAACAGGCCATGATTCATATCCTGAGGTGACGGGTTGTGCAAATGGAATTGACCTTTCACTCACGGCAGTCAGCTACTTACTCTGAGGGAGAGAGGCAGCTCCCCATTGGCCTGGCTGGATGAGTACAAGTTGACGTACTCCCCCTCCCCGCCCTCGTCATTCGCACTCTCGCTCTACGGGAAAAGAGGAGGGACACAAAGCGAGGCGTAAGGCAGCGGAGAGGGGCACAAAGTGTTTTCTAAAGGTGGGACAGGCGTCAAGTGTGAATATGTGACTAAGGAGGAGAGAGATAGCGGCTAGCCGAGGTCTGTCGGCTCAGAGTCTTCTTGACCACCAGGTGGCATTATAGTGCATCATTTATAAAAGGCAATAGTGTTTACTTGCAAAGGGAACATGCAATGCAACATGCTCTACTGGGATTCTTTTGAAACCTATAATCAGACAGCAGATCCTTTGTGGGCAGTGATAAAAAACAGGATTCCACGAAGTGAATGAGTAATTTCTTATCTGAGCGACAATACTTAACACCAAACTACTGTAATCTAACACCAATCTTCCAAGGAAAGGGGACCAGTGTCACATTTTATTATCTGTCTTAGAGAGCTGCTTCATGTAAGTATCCTGCTTGTGCTTCCACCATCTATCCTTTGTAAGCTCACCGCTGAGGTGTGAAGAGAGTCAGTGAGAGAAGACTCAGAAGGAAGACAGACAGCCACAGAGCCCACTGAGCCAGCCAGGGAACCGTTGGGCCCGCCCCCACTGCCATCCAGAATGGTGGCATTGGTCAAGGCAACATGGTCCAAGCTCTGCGATTGGTGGAAAGAACGAAAGCAGAAAAGAAAAAAAAAAAAAAGACAGGACTAAGGGATTAGAGAGGTGAAGACAGAGAGGACAGAAAAAGAATCCGAACAACAGGAGGCAGAGGGGGGAAAAAGTGATCACCTCATTCACCAACACCTCCATTAGGCCTGTACAATGGGAGTGATGTGTCTGATCATGAAATGCACTGCACACTCACATAAACCCAAGAATGCAAAAACTGGAACCAGTGGCATAAAAAATAACTTCAGTGAGATAACGTAAGATGAGAAGACAGGGATGTTTAACAGAGAGACACTTAGATTAGCTAAACTCAACTCCGAGTATGTAAATGTGTTTAGACTAGAGATTTCTCAACACTGTGCCTGTGTGGCCAGCTGAGGAGATGCCTGCCAGCAGGGAGGTAATGGTAGCCTGTTTTAACACGTTGTGCATACCAGCCCTGTTACAGCATTCCAGCAGAAAGCAGTGCATACACAGATCGCTGATAAACACTGCTCACACACGCACTTCCGCTGACACACACACATACAAATTCATGCAGGTGTTCACGTACAGACACGCAGGACCAGCGTACAATCAAGGCCACTCATTCTTCTTTTTTCTTAAAAACACTGATCAAATTTGGAAATCCCGTCTACTACTGAATATTCTCTACACTTTCCACTCAACATATTCAAGCAGCTTTCCTGGGAAGGCCTGCCTCCACCATGACCCCCCCACCAAAAATCATGCCCCAAGGAGTTGAGGAATGCAAACATTCCACAGAAACAGACAAATGGGAGGTGTAGAAGCGTATGTGCATGTGTGTTTGGGGGGGGGGGGTGCAGCCTGGTGGCGAAGGGGAAACTAGACAGATACTAGAGAGTATGAAGAGTGTGTGGACAGCAAGTGACAGGGATCATGAAGAAGATGAGGAGGAGAGAACAGAGGAAGGAAGAAGAGCACAAACACAAACAGGAGGAGTGTGTTTTCCATCAGGTCCATGTGGTGCTGCATTCCACTAGATATATCCTGAGGGAGATCCACACCATGTCTTAGCATGCCTCGCACACTGTGGTGTCATCATGGGTCAAAACAACACAGTGACCAAACAACTGTAATATACAGCCAGGGCCACTTTGGGGTCTGGATTGGGCCCAGACTAACTGGAATATAGCACTGATTAACCACATTTTAATTCATTAACAAGAACCTGTTGATGGTTGAGACATTCCAGCCTGGCCAACAAAGGGCTACTTAGTATTTATAAGCCCCAACCTAGGGCATGACAGTCTCTTGTGATATTTGGATGAGCTACCCAAGACACACAGCTAATTGACTGTATTTCTGAGGTAAACTGAAAAGAGAGAAAGGGTCAAACAATTACCTGTCATGTGGAAGAATGCATTGGCGCACACAAACGTACAAACTTGGGTAGCCAGAGGCTACACAGAGCCACAACAAATAACTGCACACACTCACGAACACACAAAGCAAACATTAATCACACCATATCTTAAAAAAAAAAACAAAAACAAGCAAACAAACAAAACCACCACAAAAAATTCCAACAAATTCACACTGAAAACAAATGCACACATGAGTGGGTGGATGAAGAAAATTAAGGACCGCACAGCAACCAAACCACTAACCCTCGAGGGATAGTCCCATCAGAAACCTCGGAAAGGGGGCAGGGGTAGACGAACAGATTGTATCACATATGGAGAACACACAGGTCAAGCCACCCCTGGACCAGTCCAGGACCACACAGCACCCACGCCAGAGTGGAGAAACGGTGGGCTAGGTTTGGGGGGCTGTTGGGGGGTGGGGGGACTCACCGTGGGTGTGGTCAAGGATGCTTGGCCAATCAGGTAGGAGTTAGAGACGGACATGCTGAGGCCCAGCCCAGAGCCCGCCTCCTCCATGGCCGCTACAGACGGCTGGAGGTGGCAGGAGAGAGAAGAGGAGGAGGAGGAAGAGGGGGAGGAAGAGTGGGAGGCCTGAGAAGGAAACAAAGAGAAAGAAAGAGAAAGAAAGGTAGAAAAAAATAGAAAAGAAAAGGAGTGACAGAAATGGAGGTTAAGGAAAGGCGAAGAGGGAAAACAGAGGGTTAAGGGAGAAAAAAAGAAGAAAAAAAGGGGACAGTTGATTATACTAGTGAGGAAGACTGAATTGGAGCAGATTTAATCAAAGTCCCGCTGCAAAGTGGTAAGGTCAAAGATGTGCAAGCTGAGGAGGTTTGTGGTAGTTCAGCTGAGAAGCATCAGCTCAATGGCTGTAGATATAAATACAGTAAAGTGAATGACTAATGCCATCGAGGTGTTTAGGAATATGTGTTTACTGTTATGTTTAGGTTAGATCTATTCCCAGAGAGCCCTAATTACTAAAAGAGTTATGTGACCTGTACTGGTCACGCACATTGATGTCTACTGTGACAGGCCAATAAACCCTCTTTAGTGTCCTGAGCATTAAGGGCTTTACAGAAACCAGGCCATCTACAACACGTTCTAAACAGGGCCAATATGGTCTATTGGTGTTTTTTTTCCCCCGCCACCAATTTCCTTATCCACACAGCAGCTGAAATTACTTTTTTTTTTGGTAAAGCCATGTAAAGTTGCCAAAGCTTGTAAGCCTGGAACATAGGTTTATGGAGGAGGCAAACAGGCTTATTCCACTGGGCCACAAGCTCATCAAGTCCAAAACATGAGGCCAGATTAGGCATTGCGGCAGGAGCAGAGATGAGTGCAGTACAACTGTATGCTCAGACAAATGATAAGTACTCTAAGTACACAGTGGTGGCAGAAAGAGGACAATGGACAACGAGAATGCAGAAAAATTCTCTGAGGTAGCCAACGTAGACTGCCAGTCAGCCACAGAGTCTATTTTCTCTCCTGAACCATGATACTGTACATCTAGCTACACCCTGCAGAGGAGTTTCATCTGTTTATGGTCCACAAATGTACTGTACAAAAATTAAGGCCAACCCCCAATTTGTGACCGTTAAATACAAATGGCTGTTGGAAAACACTGCCTCGTTGATTTGTATGTTTTGAAGCTCTACCATAGTGGTCACTGAAGGGAAATTCAACTTGGCATTAGAATGATTAATGTAAAATGTTTATTTGGAAAGCTGTAGGAAGCTTGCGATGTAAGTTTGTTTTATGTAGGTTCTCAATTCCCTTACAAAGGTTGTATTTCCCATATCTAACAGGCAATAACCAAAGTTGTTCTAACTTAAGCATAAAATAGTGTGTCCATGTAAGACCCCATCGCTCATGATAAGGAGCTGATTAGGGAAAAATTAGTTTTTAGAGCCTTTAAAAAAGGTCTATTTTCCCCTCTCCTGCTGTGACCCATCCTATCGTCTCTCTACCCCTCTCTCCCCACTGACTCACTGTCAGACAGTTGTCTCAATTAACCCAGACGCTGACCCAGATTAAGATAAGTGGACTGGATCTGATGTGGGCCTGATAAAGGCAAGTCTTATCTCCCACTAACGACCAAACACCTCCATGTGCACACAGATGTTTGCTTTGGTTACAAAAATGGCAAGGAAGGGAGAAAGTGAGCAAAGGAGGAGGGGCTGAATAGGTGTGAGAGGTAACAAGATGCGGAGAGGCTTGAGAAAAAATTGATGAGGATTAGCATGGGAATGTACTCCAGCCATAGAATGCAAACTGCATTCTTTCCCAATTTTCCTTCCTGTTCCATATGATGCATGACATTTGGACCAGTACCCGGCTCAACTAAAAAGTTGTAATGTTATTATTGTTCCCATGTCCTCAGGAAACTCCTTGTCACGTTATTCTAGATGTACTCTCATAAATTAATCGTGTAATCAATGAAGGCTCCACAGCATGAAAGTTTTGATTCAAATCCAGGGAAGATGAACTGAACAATTTCAGTAATTTAAATTACAATTTTGCTCACACAGTCCAAATTAGTGAACCCAGTTATTTATTTCAACCCACTCACGAAAGCACTTATTTACTTTAACCCCTGGTTTATGAGAAACGGTACAATTTCAAATTAACTAGCTTTAGGTCCTTCAGAAAGATTAGGGTCATTACCAGCATATATGGAGGGGTTTCTTACCAGTTGCCTTTGTTTCGGGGGTAATGCCGGGGGCTGCAGCGGCTCGTGGACTGAGTCAGTGCTGCTGAAGGAGTCATTGAATCCATAGACCTCCTGGAAGCGCTTGTTACGCTGCTCGTAGATGCTCTCGCTCTGAGGCATCTGGTAGAACACAGAGGGCTGCGGCTCAGAGTAGTCTTCCACAAACTGCATGTACTGGAGGACTGGAGAAGGGAGATGGTTCAGATTACAGATTGTTAACATTTACTGTTTATATTGCTCAGGATCATGACTCTGGACTCAACCAAGTCAAGAAAAGACTATTATTAAAAGGTAAACACTTTCCTTTGCAGTACAAAATCTTTGGAGTGTAACTTTAAACTGACTTCAAGACAGCTGTCCACTTAGATTTATACATGCACATAGTCACTCCGTGAAAAGTGATTCAGCTAGCAGGAAGGGCTGACTGTATGGGATGACATAATACAGTAGCTTGAGAGGAAGTGATGTAGCAGGTGTGTCAGGAAATGACCAAATGCTGCCCTCCGTGCCCCTGGAGCCGGCCCCATTGTAGCACATCCTGGTATTCACTTCCTGTTTCTATTCAAAGTGGAATATTTCCTTGACATAAGCTATGCTTCAATGAACTGGTGATTAAGTGCAGCCAGTGCCCCACTGTCCCTCACTAAATCAACCTCATCCTTTGCTTTATTCTTCCCTTCATTAGACTCTTTGTCCCTTCCTTTGCTTCTGTGCCCTCTATTCAGGCACCTCATTTAAAAGACTTTCTTCTTCCTTTCCATCTCATTATGTCCCCATCCCCTCCGTTCCTCCCACTTACTGTGTCTACTTTTCTTTTCTGGGAGTGGTGGTGGGCTGGCAGGGACATCTGCATTCTCGCTTGCGATGTACTGGGCGACGAACACGCCCCCGTTTGTCTGGGGCATGGGTGAGATGGGTGTGAAAAGGGGGAATGGCGGTGTAGGGTGCAGTTCCTCTTCTGACAAGTTGTCATACTGGGAGGGGTAGCGCTCATACATCACCCTTCCATCGGGGAAGGGCGATGGCTGGGTGCTGCGCCGCTTCTTCTGAGGCAGGGCGGGCGGTGCACTGACGCGGGACGACTGTAAGGGATTGGTTTGATTGGGCTGCGGGGTCCAGTATTCTGGTGGCTGCTGCGGTGGAGGAGCACTAAAGCGGGGATGTGAGGGATGCTGCCCGGGGACTGGGGAGGAGGACTCGCTGTGGGACTCAGGAAGGGGGCTCAAGCACCCTCCCACTGGTATTGGGGGCAGGTTTTCCCCAGCTGACAAGTCCTGGTGGAGGAAGTCATAATCCGGGTCATAGTTCTCTGTGTTGTCTGAAAAGGTGAAGAAATGGTCAAATTTACATTTCTGTCACCATACAATCACAATGAACACATAGCTGTGGTATAACTTTTAACTTTACCACTGTCATAATATATAAAATGCACATTAGCAAAGGTTTGTCAAGGGCTGGATCCCAAAAGCTTATTCCATTTTGGATCTGGTTCCCAGTTGGCAAAATACCCAAACAAATCTCTTATCAAACCTTTTATATGTGCCATCTAACATAACGATAGAGAGCAGAAAAACTGGCCTCTGTGTCACTGTCCAAGATTTGTCTTTGCATTCTTACCAAGCGTCTCACAGCTTGTGTTACGAGAACACTGGCCGCTATCCTGCTCCATGGAGGAGAGCTGTTCGTCTGACTTGCTGAGTTTCCCCATGCTGCTGCAGGGAGACAAACGTGGAGAGTCGCCCCCGTATGACTGGCTCCCCCCAGAGAAACGCCTCTGAAGGAACTCCTGCTCGTAGTCCTGCTGCTGCACAGACAGAGAATTCTTAAAGGTTAATTTATTTCCTGTATGTTGTATAGATATGGTGCTAGACATAAAATAAAGGTATGCTGTAATGGACCATTAAGTCTGATATCTTATGAGATGGAGTTACACCCTCACCTGTCTATGGACGCTGCAGGGCAGGCTGGAGCCACGGCTCATAGGGGCAACCACTGCCACCCGTGTAGGCGAAGGGGCAGACTGACGCTTCTTAGGGGGAAGAGCTGGTGGAGGACTATTGACAGATAAACAGACACAGCAGAATCAAATAACAGGAATGTTGAATGTTGTTGCCCCTCAGGCTAAGTCAATACAGACAATCAGGCAAGGATACAAAACACACTTTCACAGACATGTATGCACACACAAATCCATGTATGAATACATGAACACACACATTATCATTTCTCCTGGAGAACAGTGAGATGAAAGTGAGGGTGTTTTGTGTTAGCCTCTCTCAGCTATGACATTAAGCTGTCCTGCTTTTCAAACCTAAAAAATGTTCTCATTGAGTTAATATCAGGTCAAAATGCAGCAAAGAGCAGGACATTAGGTACCATGATATGGAGGCCAGTGGAAAGACACTGCATGGGTCAGTCACACACTCTCATGCACTTGACGTTCTTCCGATTGGATGATCAGTTCTTCAAGGAATATCGAGGTTGACACAAACTTGGGATAATGCAACCATGCAAGTCAAAAACACTTTCATCCAATTCAGAAGCTTTATGAGGGGGGGTCTAGGGTGGGATGTTATAATGGAGACAGATGGTCCTATAGGCTGACATACTTCTCCTTCTGAGAGGGTCTCCTTTGGCCAGCATCAGCACTCAACTGTGCTCTGTTCCCAGAATCCAAAGGGAAACCAAAGATGAAAGAAATTGAGAGAGACAGCAGAACGAGTAAGAAAGGAAGAGACAGAACAACACACAAACCAAAGTGTGCCTAAAATGTGAGAGTGGACAAAGATTTTAGGAAGTCTGGAATTTTTTTTGCATAAGGATTGATGGACTGGCAGCTGGGTCGCATGCGAAGATTCAACTAAATCAGAATATGCACAAAAATGTTTCTGATTCACCTAAAAAGGTGAAAAGAGAGAAATATGGGGAAATCACTTTCCATACCCATACCCCAAAAGCTCTACTTATTCCTCATTTGATGTGCGTGAAACATTTTCAGAAAATGGCTTAAAAATAACTTCAACCCAAACTAAAAGGGCTGTGATGAATAAATGCAAAACAGGCTCTTTTGCTTTTGTGAGTACAGTGCAAAAGGTCACAAAATTTTTGTGGCCACAACCACCAAGCCACATCTCTGCATCTTGTTGAAGGGAAATGAAACAAGACACAAGGAAACCTTGAACTGAGAAAAAAATGACATACTCAGTCTTGCAAAGATCTGAGGAAACCTCTGAGATCCTATGATGTCCGTAAACCACATAAAGCACCAGCCTAACTTAGTGTCCAGAGAACTTGCTGAGCAAAATTCATATTTTAGTCTATTATTAAATATCACTTTCACCAAAAAGCAACACCTGAATTTGAATACAGTTGAATCTGTTTACTGCAAGAAAGCATCTCTAGCATGTATCACAGCTGCAGTTAAAAAGTGTGTCATCCTCACCTGAGCTCTGCCATCTTTGCCTCAGGAAGGGGGGGTTTAGGAGGGGCTACATCCTCATCTGGTATCTCAGTGGCAGCCTCTGCAGTAGCAGCTGCTGGAGCAGTCTTATTCGAGACCTCCTGCTCCCGATCTATCAAGGGCATCTCTGATGACACGCTGCTGCACACATAAAATCAGTCTGAGTGAATGAACTACTTTGAGTGTCTGAATGTTTGTATTCCGGAGAGCAAGCTTTGTGAACTCACCTCTCTGCTGTGGTTGCAGGTGGCACTGGTTTGTTGGGGGTGGTGGGTGATGGCTGCTCCTGTTTCTCTATGGTCAGCTTCACCAGTTCCTGTTCAGAGAGACAACACAGCCAGCTTCAGTTTCCTCTATAAAAAAAAAACAAAAAACAAAAAAAAAACACACACACACACAGGAGGATGTAGCCAACACCATCCACCTTATTTCCTCTATAAGTGAAGAGCCAACCTTTACTCCATCCAGCACCGCTTTGATGACACTTGTGACAGACGCCACATTCTCCTTGTCCTCCAAGTCGATGCCATCCAGCATCACCTGGTCTGCCCAACGGATGAGGTTGGCCAGACTCTGGTACACACGGTTATGACAGGAAGACAGCGCCGAACTGTTGGAAGTGTTTGAGAATAGGTTTGGGCAAGGGTAAGAGTAGGACAAAGAAATATGAAACAGGTAAAAGGAATTCAGGAGGGAGAAGAAGAAAAGTGGCATATTGATCGGATAAATAGGAGATAATGCATAGGAGTTGAGAGAAGGTACAGAAACCAGAGGTGCAGAAAGAAGAATGATTCAAGACAACACGACAGAGGGATGTGAAAAGAAAAAGCATTGGAGCAAGCATATGTTAGAGAGAAGGTGAGAACATTCACATAGATACAAGAACACATGATGCACTTCTATCTAGCTACAATCTATTGAACTAATTATTTAGGGACCATTTGTTGAGGAACTGCGGGCATGCCTTACTACATGTTTGGAGGCTGGAATGTATAACCACACAGGGAAGCGGGATGTTGTTCCTGCCTGTAGTGAATGGTGCATTCAGACCCAATGTTAAGGTGGGGCACAGGCTTGTACCAACATGCTGCAGCTGATTCACAGTGCTGGAATATCCATCCACTGTCTCTGCGCGGCTTAGCCCTGGAGTGAGTGAGACGACTGTAGCTACGGGGGTTAGCAGAAAGATTTAAAGGATAGTGTAGCTGTTGGGGGGGTGGAGAGGTTTGACCCAGAGAGACTAAGTAAGCTAAGGGCTTTAGGTTACACTAGAACTAAATAGGAAGAGTGAAATTAGAACAAAGTTTGCAGTTTCGAGTACCCAGTCAGTTTGTAGATTTTGGTAAATAAGCACTTTAATCGACTTTACACTGTCCGCCAGACAGTGGGCAGGAGTATCATCCAACGCTGACCTAGTTATTTGAACATATTTTGATTTAAGTCACTTCAAACACAGTAGTACAATTTGAATGTTAAATGGATAACAAAATTAGCTTAGCAGCATTAACATGACTGTAAAATTCTTCTTTCAATGGGTTTCACACAATAGTAATTTAATATACAGTAGCTTATTTACCAAAAAAACATCTGAGCTGCCCTTTAGGAGAAGTTCTGAAAAACTAGCCTTTGGCAGTGATGTTTACTTTGCTACATGTAGGGCTAAAAGCTAAAGCAAAAAACTAAACTTCTATTGTGATCTATTGGGGTTTGTCTCCATTAGACTGAGGTCAAATCCCCAGAGGTGGGTGCCTCTCAATCTTGCAGCAGCAATCCAATCACTCGCTTCTAAGCAAAGAGTTGTGAGATACAAAATCTGTCACCTCTGACCTCCATACCTTCATCTGCTCTGATGGATGGGGAAAGGCACAAAGACAGACGGTGAAGTTCTAACATGTCTTGACAGTCCAAACAAAACTGCATCTTAGGATGCTTTCACAGAAAGCGTTTTTTCTCAACCAGAGCGCAAGTAAAACAAAACTCATTCTATCGGTTAATATATCTGAGAGGTGAAATTAACTGCGTTGCCTCAAAAGGTAACATTCCTGATAATGTGGCTCATCAATAGTGATTAACACATGAATGTAATTTTAAAGACTTCAGACATAAAGTCCAGGAAACCTTGTGGTGAGGGATGTCATCTGTCGCAATGTATGATCAACCTTCACAAGCTGCTCAACGAGTCAACATCATACTAGTTCTAACATGTCCTGCGTGCATACCAGCTCTGTTTTAAGTTACACTGAGTGGCAAGAATGACAGGAATGAATTGACAAATGGTACATTGCAAATTATTGCAGTAAAAGGACAGCAATCAGAGAGTAAGAATTTATTGCATTAATATCTATTTTGCAAAATTAAAGTGTGAAGGTTCCAGTCTGTGCACAGAAAAAAAGATACATAAATGTTTCTATTAATCAAAGGGCCAAGTAGGAGTGAAACCTTTCAAATATTACCATGTTTTTCCAATCAGTTGTTAGGGCTTACCTGTGTTGTACCCGGGCCTCCACCTGAACCAGAGGCAAGATCGCTTCAAGCACCTTGCTGGCCGAGCCTGGAAGCATCTCCAGCACCTTCTTCTCCACGACCATTTTATCCACGATTGTCTTGAAGTAGCGCAGGGCACTGACCACCTCCTTCTCGTGTTCCTCCAGCCGACTGACCTTCTGGAAAAAAAAACCCAAAACAAAAAACTGATAACACAGGGAAACAATTATCACTGAACAACCTGTTTAGTATTTGGACCATCACAGCAATCAATGGTTCTTTTACTCCCATACTTAGCTCACGGCTCAAGGCACCATCTATCAAGTGATGTGGCTTGGAGCCATCTCAGAGCCAACACACCGCAGCAAGAGCCTATTTCAGCTTCTCTAGTATTACACAGCGGGACTGCTGGGGAATATACTAATTACACCAAAAGCCTTAAGAGGGAGCGGAGGAGTTCATTCAGGAAGCAGCCCAATTCCATTCATGTCTTTATAGGTTTAGACACCTGCTGTAGCACAGCCAGCCGCCACAGCAACCGGGAAGCTGTGGGAACCAGCAGGGATACTCGCACACACACTGACACAATGGAATATGAGAGCACAACATGTTAGACAGGAAAACAATTGCCTAACAAATAGGCAAACAACACAGGGTATAGGTGGGACAGAGATGGATTTCCCACAATACACACATATTTTCTGCACACACACCTTGTTAGCAGGTTTCTCAGTACTCTTGGCTGCTGGCTCGGGCTGCAGTTGCTTGCCCTTCTTCGATGGAGTCCTCTTGATCTTGGGAGAATGGAACTTGTCCATCAGTTTCATGGTGAAAGAGGACAGATGGGACCGTTGCGAGTCTGTGGACAGAGGAAACCAGAGAAAAACGAGTGGTCAGTCAAGGAGGGGAGATTGTCAGGAGAGGGGATAGAAATGAGATAAAAACAGATGGCGCAAGCACACTGAAGCGTTGATATCGAACAAAGCCACTCAGCTAAAAATAAGCTCAAGTGAAGAGCTTGACACCAGCAAGTTACATGAACAAGACTTGAATTTTCAAGGCAAAGAGAACACCAGAGATTTTATCAAGTATTGTTAACATCCGTATTTCATCTGCTTGTTTTGTTTCCAACATAAATCTGCTGGACAGGATCTTCCAGCGGTCCATGATGTGCACAGATGTGTGCACACACATCTGAGTGCACACAAAGAGGGACAGAGACAGAGCAGGAGACTGAGGTTATGATAAAATACTCTAGCTATTGCTCAGATTGAAACGATACAAAAAATTGCTTTAAAAAGATACATAGTTGAGAGATTTCATTATAGCACAGTATTTTATTGGAATTCCACTTTTTCAATGTAGAGTGTTGATTGTGTCTATAAAGAGAGGAATTCCCCACGCTGTATATCCCAGGAGAATTGACAGCTCACTCACTGTCCCTCTTTGCCTCTCTGCCTCCTTCCTATTTCTCTACACCAACCTAATCAAGAGATAAATAATAATAAACAGCAGTGGGAGTCAACAGGAAGCGTGGGTTTTATCAGGGTCAAAATTGCACCTCTATCTGCTGTAATCTCCCCTCAGCTCGATGACAACGGGATCTGGCATTCCACGGACATCAGCGTAAAAACGCTGAATGCTGAATAGCAATCAACAGCAGGAAAACACCAGAAACTAGACTTGCGGCCGGGCCGTGCTTTCATCTGCACCATCGATCCACATGCCACGCACATATCCACCCTACTGTTCTTTCTCTCCACCCCTAATCCTCATCATCCCTTATGGCGAGCAGAAGCCAAAGTTCGCTGAGGCAGCCAAGGACGACTGTGTGTCTCATTAAAAATGTTGATGTGAAGGCTTCCAGTAGAGTTTCCCTAGTGATACACGCCTGTGATGAGGCATGCATGACCTTTCAGGCTCTTGTTTTACACTGTATTTAAGAAAAAAGAAAAAAAAACAAAAAGTCTAATCTTATATCAGTGCAAAATAAAATCAACAATTGCTGTTTTGTGGGAATTAGTGAGTTACTCACGGTGCATGGCTGATTCAATAAACCATGGAATTACTGAAAATGTTTCGCATCTGACCTAGTTCCTAACATCCAAACAGGTCAAATCAACCACATGTACACAACAGGCAAAATTAGTTCACTACATAAATACATTAGCTGAAATAAAACACAACCCTGTTGGAAGATGTGCAAGACAAATATAGAATTTTTGTATATTTCATCAGTAGCCCAGTTATGTCATCTCAAAAGCAAAACCACTATGTGACAAAAGGTAGCAGCCTCTTTATGAGGGTTTTAGGAAAAAAATGTGTTTGTCCGCCTCTTCAGTCCCCCCCCCCCTCAGAAGGAATAAAAGAGATAAATGTCAGCTAGGCAGCCAGGAAGGATTCAGGACAGAAGAGGAAGACAAAGAACTTGAGGTTATCAAAGTCAGAATAGGGAGTAGACACAGTGAAGACCCCCCTGCGGGGGGGGGGCAACCTGCTCATCTAAACAGCTGTCTGTATCAACACTCTGTACCATAACCCCATGGGGATGCTGAGCTTGCTTCAGTTCACCTGAACAGCATAGCCGGGGCTAACAGTGTGTGAGGATTTTTCTATACCCTAAGGCTATACATACCTGTGTAAACCAGTTTTGCCGCAAGCCAGTCTGCTATCCTGGCAGGATTTTACGTATATGGCAATGTGAAGAGCGGATCATATTCTTTTGATCACACAGCAGCCTCTGTATGAATTTTTAGTCTCAGATAATCCTATGTTTGACCCTGTTGCCCCAATTATTCCTGGCAAAAGTACAGGGAATGCGGTAAACACCAGAACATGCTGGTCCCTCTTGATCAATCGCAGCTTGAAAAGGCCCAGAAGGACTGTGTGCGAGTTTACAGCTGTAACTTCGAGTCCCAGCCCAGGGCTGAGAAACAGTGACATCTGCACAGTGAGTCACAGAAATGATCGATACAGCTGGTCCCTCAGACACCATGAAAGCCCCTGTGTCTTAGGTTTTTTTTTTTTTTTTTTTTAAATCATGCACTCGAGGTTGGTTCCCTTTCTCCTCTGCTCTCTATTCACTTCTCTACCAACTCCCCCAGTCTCTCTTCACTTTGGAGAACAGAAAGGACCCCCCCCCCCCCTTGAGTTCACTGGAAGTCTGGCTCAGCATGGAAATGACATCGTCAACAGAAAGAAATGAAGGGAGTGAAAAAGAGAATGTCAGTGAGTGAAAGAAAGAGGGGGGAGAGAGAGCGAAGGAGAGAATACAGTGAATACAGTGAAGTGCTCTGTTATAGTCATGTAGGCCTCTCAGCGTCCACCCCTCCACCCCTCCACCAGAGACGGGCCAGCCATCCCCCTCCTGCTCTCCCCAGATGCCTGCCTGCTGCTGTCCAGAGTTATGAGGTGGTGACGTCATTGGCTGTAATGTCTCTCACACTGAATCTGACTAGTCATGGACTGAGTAAAAGACTTAAAAAACCTTACAGTGAAAACATTTTATTTTGCTTTATTTTGTTAAGCTACCCAGGTAACAACATGCCTTTATACTAGTGTGCCCCCTAAACTCTGAGTACTCTAATAGCCCTGCAAAATATTTTCATACACAAGTTCAGTGTTTCTTTATAGCCTATTTGGATTTTTACTGCTTTAAGAATATAGCCCTACATCGTTTTGAGAGATGTAGTGAACAGAAATGGATTGAAAATGGACACTTAAACATTCCCAGAATAGACCACATCATTCATTAACATTTCCCTCGTTGATTCACGCTAGTGGCTCCCAAATTTCTTCCTGGCTACTTTTACAATGAAATACAGCGGCATGGCCAGCCTGATAACTAGTAAAGCACGGTTACACTTCCATAAAGGGTTAGGTTTGTCTCCTCTGCTGTTAACTGCCACAGCCCCACAGAGAAACTGAACACACACAGCTCTCCTGGGCCTCATTACTTTACACTGTAACCTCACAGTCACTTGTAGAGTACAGTGTGATAATTATGGATTAGGGTCCCTGTGAACCACAATACCATAATAATAATATACCATAATAATAAAACATTATATGATAAACAGTTCAGGTTTGTTATTGTTCCAATTACATATGGGTAGAAAAATTAATTCTGGTGACAAATACTTTTTATGATGTTATGAATGACATATTAAAAAGAAAAATCCGGAAATAACTGAAATCAGATTGTTAAGAATACACTGTGAAGGATTTGGATTGTAAACATTGTTTGGCAGCACTTAAATTGCCTGAACACTTTGAAATGCTCTGAAAGACCTTGGGGACATTTAAAACAAACACTCCAGTCTGAACTACTCCTCAACAAAGCCTGGGAGAGTTCTCACACAAGTCTCTGGTATAGTAGTCCCCAGGAGCCTTCCAGTTGCTGAATTGTTTTAAAGCTTCATTACACAATAAGCAAACACACACACACACACACACACACACACACACACACAGTTTTGGCAAGAACACACTGTTAAGTATATACATCTTAAATAGATATTTTTGTTTCAGAGTGTCATGTTTTTTTTCAGTTGCCAAATTAACTGTGGACTCAAACAGACCTTCACACTCAATTTTGTTGCTACATAGATACGAGTCAATCATCCAGGTACATCTATAATACTATCTGGTGAGTCCACTGTTTCCCTCTACCCTTGCCAAAGTAAATCCTTCCATGCTGTGTATGTTTAATATTAAAAAAAAGTCATACATTGTCCCACTTTCATTATTTTCTATCACTGCCAGAATTCTAATGAAAGTCAAATATGATTATGCTCAAACAAAAGAATAATGAATTAATTAATTTTTGCACTCCCGAGAGGCTGTCAGAGAGCGAGACTTTCTTGAAGGTCTTTGAAGAACTGCTTCCTAATAAACTTTTTTTGTCTGTGTCTGTGAGCAGGAAAGATTATTGATATAAATTGTGCTGAACTGGTTTTAGTTTAAGAGGCAACACATACCACCAGGACTGGCTCGACATCCATATATCCACTTAGTGTCAAGATCTTTAATTTATAAGCAACACGAAACTATTTGCTTGAAACTATTTGTTTCAGAATGAAATTAAACAATTAATTAAAAAAAGACGTTTAGATTCATACGATATTTACTTCTTTCGGTGCCTGACCAAACTTCTGGACAAAAGATACACAGTAGAATACTTGGAAGGGAAATCCCGGGATCCCAGTTGCTGGTAATGATCAATACAATACAACTGATGACTGGTGACATATGAGCTTGTCTGCATCTGACTGAAGAACTGACAGACTGGCAGATTGATCTAGTTGTTGTTAAGTACAGGTGTGATCTATACATGACAGCTGGTCCCCTCCCCCTAAAAACAGGATGAGGACTGGGTGTAGGGATACAGGAGAGGCTGTGCTAAAGGTTGCACACACAGCTGTTACCTCCCGTTGAACCCAGTGAAAGTGTGTGCAAGCCCCGCGAATATTGACTTGTTGAGCCTGCTAAAAGACTTCAACAATGGTCACAAAGGTTACTGGGCCAGCTGTTGAGGAGTGAAGAAGGCAAAAAGACAAAAAAAAAAAAACCCTTCATCTGATGATGTCTGCAAGAATCTCTTCAACAAAGCAGGTCAGGACAGTAAAACCATTAGCTGAAATAATTTTTGGAGAATGAACAGACCAACTAAATTAATTTTTTAAAATCTCTTCCCGCTCTTTATTAACTGCCTGGAAAACTTAATCTGTGAGGGTGTGCATTTCATAATTGCACTTTATATAACCTATTTCAGCACCAATTTCTTTATCATATTACAGTAAATCACCCTCTGCCTTAAATGCGTATAAAGTTAAAAGGTAGACGAGACTAAGAATCAACAGCCATACTAGCAGCTCTGTTAGGCTTTAAGTAGGGAAAGTGGGGCTTTAAGGTAATGCTAACGCCAACATGCTTACAATGATAAAAGTAACATTTGAATGTTTAGGGCACAGACCTTTGCCAAGACCCTCTTGAAACTGCTGTGTGTATTACTACTAATGAATGATATAGTAATAAGATAATATAAGAAAATATATGCTATATTCATAATAAACATTCATATTCATACATATACACAGTAATAACCAAAGATTGTATCAATGTATCAATGTATTGTATCAATGCTTGATACAAACTTCTGCTATAAACAGTTGCAAATGTATTTCACCTCACTTTAAAGCATTGGCTATAATTGTGTAACATTATTTACTGTGCTTTTAAAAAACAAACATGTACATTTTTTGCACACTTAAGCATAACATATGAAAATAACAGAATCTCTGGCCTGGGATACATGTAAATAGTCAGTGCATTGTTTACAAGTGACTCCGCCTGCAGTGAGGTCTTATTTTTCCATAAAAAAAGATGACAGTCAGTGAATTACTGTCTGCTACACTGTAAAACAAAAACCGCGGTGGAGCAGCGCCAAGTATCTTATCCCCACAGGCAAGACCTGCTGTGGTGCAAGGGAGGAACGCAAGCCCGAGGCGCGTGAGATGAACAGTGGGGAGAAAAATGGAGAGGAAAGAGAAAAATTCAACAGGAAATAGTTAAGTGCTTAGTGAATTATTTATTCTCTCCATTGTAGAGGTTGGCTTCCTGTTGGCTGTGTTCAATTTTCAATAGAAATCCTCTTTATGCCTGCAGTTATCAATAAGCAGCACTATAGGATACACCAGACTGTGTGTGTGTGTGTGTGTGTGTGTGTGTGTGTGTGTGTCTGTGTTTTTGTTTGTTTATTTGTTTGTGTGTGTGTGTGGAAAGCGAGCTGCAGACCAAGGATGGCAGGGAAGGGAGGAAACCCTGGTATGGAACGTGGCCCTGATTAATGGTTGATTTGAGAAGTAATGGAGGAAGAAGTCCAGTGGTGGGTTTTACAGTTTTCCAGCTGTGCTGTTCGAGTATGCTGTTCAACAACGAGCCACAGGGACACTGGGAGGATGAAGTCCACTTCCTAAGTGAGTAAATGAGCCTTGGTGGATGCTAAGTGCTCAGCCCACTTACGATCTATTGCATTTCACTGATCAAATGAGTAAATGAGACACAGAAGATGGTTTCCGTGTGGATAATCAAATTATCAATGCAAGCTGACACATCCAGCTGACACAAATACCGGATTTCTTCATTCTTCAGCCACTCACTTTCCAATGACTACTCGAGTCCTAAAATAAACGAGTGAATGATGTTGACTTGGCATCTGAGCAATACATCAGGGATTACAATCAATTATTACCAATTTCTGATGGAAAGAATGATGAGACAGTTTGAAGTTTATATAAATTTATATTTAAACTAATACTTCAAGAAATACAACACTTACTCTTAGCTCACTTATAATATGCAATTACTTCTCAAGATTGGAGATACAAAATACAAATTTTGTTAAAAGTTTTTATTACTTGACTTATTTTAGCCAACGCACATATCTAACCATCATATCAATTTTTGTCTGAAAGAAAATGCATTTCTTATTTTTCTCTTCTTGATCACCACCTCTTTAAAAAAAACAAAAAACAAAAAAAACCCCAAAGAAAAAAACCCCTAAAACAACCTCCTACAATATTTCAGGTTACAGCTCACAAAAACATGCCCTTCAATATGTCAATGACTAGCCAACCAGTCCCAACAACCATGGGTCAATGATCAGGAGCAAACATCAATGTGGTGATGGAGGTGCTCTGGGTTGCATGGGAACAGACAGCCTGGTCAGACCATGGCTAGCAGAGCGTGGCCACACAATACAGACTATCAGTAACACATATCCATATAACAAAACAGAAAAACAGGTCCATTGCTCAGAGAGACTGCATTTGCAATCTATTTTAAGCCTTTGTGTGGCATAACGATGAGAAAGTGAACAAGGGTTGGTACGATGACAAGAACACTGTCTCTATACCTGCGAGTGGTTGTGCCATTTGCATTCAAATCTAACCGCAATCATGAAGCAGTAGACTGATGAGTGAGAATACATCCTTTGGGGAAACTCCTGCTCTGTGAAACACACATCATTACCCATGAGTCATAAGATCACAATCAGATATCAGAATTTAAAAACAGTACCCTCACCAACTTTCTCGTGGTTTTGTCACTTCTGAGGATGTAGTTTGGTATAGAAAGCTTCGAAAATGTGAGAGTAACAGTTCAGTTGCAAATGTGAACTTATTCAGAATTTAAGAAACAACTGAATCCAAACCTGAATCAAGATACCCTCACTCAAAACTGCGGCACAATTAAAAAAGGAACAACCATAACTTGTCAGTGGGGATGAAAATATGTCGTATTAAGCCATAACAAGCAACAAGCAGCATGTAGAGGCACATTAAAATAAAATGCAGCCTAATCTCTGGGTGACACACCTTACATTCTTGAGTTTGTTTATCTGTATGGATTTGTCTACTTATTATACAGGATAAATGGCTGAAATCAGACATAACAATGAAGTTTAATGGGACAAGCTCATCATTCCTTTACACCACAAAAAAAACAATTCATCCATACACCTATCTATGAAACCAACTACATTGCCCTGTTTTTCTGCTGTGATACATGCTTGCTCCATTTTGTTTCTATAGTAGCTGACAAATGCATTCTATGCAAAAGCTGGGACAACAAGATCCGAGGTCACCTATGTTTTTTTCATGGCACTTTGAGAATCAAACGTCGATCTTATATTGCGCTTTCTATGAGCATTTACTGCGATAAAACGGCAGCCTGAAGCAGTGTTATACAACAGTATTTTGCACACACAAAGTCACAAGCTTACAGTGCTGCAGCACCAAGAAAGAAAAATAGGGTTTGAGTCAGAACGTTGAAATAGAAACAGACGTGATATTTTATAGTCTTAACATAGTTTGAAATAAACTACTATGGTTGAACTCAAGGCTACTGAGGTTAAAAAAGACTATGCACAATACCATAATTATACACCTTACAGATGAGAAGGGGTGAATGATATTGGTGGTGGGTCAGTATGAAGCTTTCAAGTACTTGTAACTAACTCAGAGTGAAGTTGTCTAGAAAACAGTGGTTTCACTAATATTTTAACTCTTCTAATTGCAGGACAGATGTTCCCTGACAAAGGAAAAATGTTGGAATGCTCCTATTCAATAAGTTGTGGAGCATAGTTCATTTTCTTTAAATACTGTCTATATTATACAACACATGCCTTATACTCAGTAGATGCAATCTAATAAGGTTTACAATGAAACAAGTCTGTGAAGCTGGCTAGGCTTGCATCATTTTGTTAGGGACTCCAACCACTATACAATGGTCGTACAGTAGTCTCACACACACATACACACACGCACGCACACACACAAGCAATACAGATTGCAAGCCAAAACATGAAATTAGTTCTCAATATGGAGGTATGTGGTTAATTAGTTAACCACATAAAACTGGTTAGCTGAGTCACTATATACGTTTTATTTATGTAGTAAGTGGGTGTCTTTCGAAGACTGTTAAGTACTATACAGGTTAAATAATGTGGCTGCAGAAGTTAACAGTTAATTCAGGCAAGGATGTTCTTTAATACCGCAAAACAGCACGGCAGCTGACTTTACTTGCTGTGGTAGTATATAAAGCTTGCAAAGAGACCATTTGTTTTTTCAGTAGGTAGAATGAAGTATTACCACAGAATTAATTAGAAGTGAGTCATTCCACAAATAGTTACGCTTAACGGTTAATTATCTGTGAAAAACTTCTGAAGGAAATTTGACTTTTCTCTGGGATAACAACCACCAGATCAGGTCATTACATTTCACACCATTTTCCCCACAGGGATCAATAAAGTGTTACCTTTTTTTCGGTTCACTATTGTATAACCGTGTGACAGGACACTATATTATGTCACATACAGGCCAGTGGCCTGGAAGGTGGTGTTTCGGAAGAGGGTGGGACCATTAGGCATGTGTATTGTTTGGTGACATAAACATTTACAAGTCTGTAGCGCCAATGCCTCCTTTGTTTAACTATGAAGCCAGCAAAACTCTTTCTTCTAAGGCTCTCTATGTCCAGAGTTAACATCATCTTTTTTTTCTCCTATCTGTGTGCCTTCCCAGCATTGCTGCAGCTCAAAATGGATCAATCTTACAGATACCATTGCTGGTAGTTAGCCCAAACATTTTGACTTTTTTAGTGTGTTATGTCAGTAAAGACCACAATGTTTGTCTACATTTACATACCCTGGGGAAAAAAGTTCATCCACATCCACTGCTGGGACTCCCAGTGGTTAAGCTGCCATATTAACCACCACCTCGAAGCTACTTTTATTATTTCACACCACCACTCAGTATGTCTGTGTGTTATTGCAACTAAATTAACAGAAATGTATTGGTTATCATGTATGTGGTGGTTTTAGTGTTACAATGAGCAGGAACAGTATACCACCCTGCATTGACTGCGGGCTGTGACTGACCTTTAAGTTATTATGAATATTCAGATAATCCTGATTCCCTGCCACTAGTTATAATTCCAGTTGGAATTATTCAATATGGGCTGAGGTCCCATAATGGATACTGGGCGAGCTAATGGAACTAGTTAATGGGAGCACTTGGCACGGCAGTTCAGTTAGGTTGTATTGAAAGCTATAGAGGGAGCCCTGAGGTCTAGGTCACTCAATTGTCCTATGCACAACGGACACACACATACACACAATGCACAAGTTTGCACATAAGCATCCACATCCCCAGACAGAAACAACTGAGCACACAAAAGGGTCCCTCTAAACCATTCAACCACGGGTAAAAGCTTGCAGAGGGGATGCCCGGTTTTCAACAGCACCGACAACAAGCAGAACATAGTCTACAGAACATGAGCAGAAGGCTTTTGATGTCCCAGTTTGAAAATAAAAAACACGAGAGCTGCATACAATGTTAGGTATAGGGACAAAAGAGCACCAAACAAAGTGAAGTAGGAAAGGTTCAAAGGTGAACTTGTATCACAATAGTTACTGGCTATAAAATCTAGTAGCTCCCAGAAAGATAATAAACAATTAACTTAAAAGGCCCTGCATATCAATGCACATAAGGAAGAAAAACTGTGACTGAATACCATCAAATAATAATCGCAACTTCTGTAAATTGAATAATAAATTGAACTTCTGCATGCTTCTGCATTCTCAAGTATATTAGTTTACAAAAGAAATACTGTCCTTGTCACTGGGATGATAATAAAATGTTGACTGCGTCAGAAACACAGCAGATCAGTGAATTTATGTGGCCCGATAAATAGTTCTCTTTCAAAGATTTGTTTCATCGTTTCACCATAGTGTTCCCCAATTCTTTATTGCCATTTTAATTTATTGAAGTGAATTTATTAAGTGACTGATCAGGGCTGGAAGAATTAGTTAATTAATTGATCAACTGAAAAATGATCTGCAACTGTTTTAATGACAAATGAACAGTTAGTCAATTTTTTTGAACAAATGTCCCAAATATTTGCTATGTCAAGCTTGTCAATAGTGACTATTTGTGGCTTTTCGTTGTGTTATAAGATACTAAACTGCATATCCTTCAGGACTGAAATTGGAAAAAACATATAAACTGAAGATATCAACTTGGACCTTTTCAATGACTGAGAAAATAATAATCACATTAATCAGTAATGGAAATAATCTTTAGTTGCTAATTACGTTAGCTGTAATTGTGAAATTGATTTTTGGCCATCCTAGGAATCCACGGCGGTGATTGGTCATGATTCCACTGATGTCACATGGGGAATGAAAGGCTACTAACAGTGACAAACATTTACAATGTTTTAATGGAGGCCAGTGCAATCACATGTGAGGTAGGGCTGAAAGTGGGAAATCGCACAACACACACACACACGTACACGCCATCCTGGGTACCCCTCCTGTTCCTTCCCCCCTGACGCCGAGGCCACTGGCACGATTTCCTGTCCCTAGTCTCCCTCATTGAGAGCCACTCCCTCTTTGCTGGACAACCACAGAGTCCATAACAGCCTGGACTCAGTGCTTCTGCTTCTCCAGCTCCGCTGTGTGACAACTTTCAACACCTAAATGGGCCAGGCCCTACAGTACATTGCTCACACACTCAGGAGAAACTCACATAAGACAGAAACTCTCTGTGCCACACAACCAACTAACACCAACATGCTCAAAGCCGTCTAATCCTTCAAGTGACCTTCTGGCTGCAGTGGTTTACTGCATTTTTTAGCATTCCATTTAGAGCTTGCTTTCTACAACAAAAGTTTCAGCACAGTGAAAGCAGAGAGACTAGCAGAGAGCAGGTTCACCTTGGGTGAAACCATCAGACTAAAGAACCACAAAGTGCTATATATACACCCACTCTTGTCAGTATTTCTAACTTCAAGCAGCACCAGAAAAGAGAAAGTGTGACAGCTTAAAACCTTGTGATCTACGGAGATGAATTCAGAGTTCTCGGTTAACGGCAGCTGTTTGGCAAGAGAGCATGAAGCAAACAGCCACTATAAAGCACTTGAGATAGGAGACTGATCCTATACACAGACAAACAGCCACAAGAGAACCAATCACTTCACTGCCTGAGTACAAGACAGAGACAGATACAGAGAGACTGAGAAGCATAAGCAACAGTGTCCTTGTGAGTAAATGGCCTCAAGCAGTGGGGAGTGGTACCACTCTCCCCCTGTTAGAGTGCTGCACAAAGCTGATCTTGTCTGTACAGCTATCTGGTTGTCATCCTCTTGACACTTTGTGCATACACACAGCATTGGACAGGACTGACAGACAGATGCCACATAATGTATCACATCTTGCAGTTCAATCGCACTTTGGCAATCCAATCTCTTTGCATGTGGATTGTTTCACAGCTTCTTAAAAATAGGCTTGGATGACAGATGTGTCCATCACATAGAACGAGATCTATGCTCACATAGTCACTTGTAATTAGGCATTGCTTGTTCAAACTACGTCAGCAATGAACAATTAGCTAAACCTTACTGTTATTTTAGTTGAATTTTTTTTTCAAAAATCCTGCACACAAAACAATGAACAGTCTTCCATCTCTATACTGCTTGTTCTTTGATATGTAGCCGTGTTCATGATCTAGAAACTACATAAGTCTATCATTTCCAATGAATATTCTCAAATGTTTTCTATTTTCCCATTTTGGGATTTAAAATTTGTGTCATCAAGTTTCTTCATTAAAACACTGATCCATCTAAATTGAGTATTCTGTGGTGTCATAATTTTCTACATAATTCTACATAAATTGCCTGTATGATTATAATTCTCTTTTTTGGTTTGATATTTTTTTCAACAGGAAACAACGTGTTGGTACAGGATAACAAGTTGGGAGGAACGTGAGAGTTTAAGAAAAGGTGGAACAAGGACTGCAAGGGTGTCTGTTGTTGAGAATCACTTGGGATCAGGTCTTGACATTAGGTCTTGAACATTACTCTCCTAAATTTAGCTGTGTAAAAATATAGATGTACTCTTTTTTTACGATTATATTTATCAGTGGCAATAGACTGATTTATGATATCAAAATGGTTAATCTGCAGTCAAAAATGAAAAAAAAAAAGTTTAATCAACTGATGTTTTGCCCTCTGGCCTTCCTTTGAATGCAGGCACACTGCAGCAAACATACTTAACAAAAACCCTAAGATATGCTTTTTTTTTTTTCAAATCATAGCTGCACAAAGTCTACACTACAAAACTCCTTTCACATTTATACTCAAAGCAATCCAAAAAATAGTATGGAGGGCCCTTTAAAACACACCTGGTATTATAAAACAATCTATAAAACAATCCATTCAATGTTTTCAATGCCTAACTTGTGTTTTAATGAAGAAAAAGTCATATTGGGCACGATATGACTGTGATCTTCCACTAGCACAGGCGGAGTCAGAAGAATAAGTCTATAAATAATAACATTTTGCATGATTTAGCAATTGCACATGTCCTATCCACATCTTTTGCTCCAGCTCCTGCTGTAAGTGAACAACAGAAGATGCTGCAGGAGAACAACTCAAAGAACGGAGGAATATAACGGCCAATTTGCATTATGTATTTGCTCAACCTACCTTCAGACACATTTGGCACTATCAATTCAAGAATTAATGGCAAAATTCTTCAAATCATTAATTTCAACCAGAACAGAAGATACATTAAGAAGATAGAATCAGAAATTGTGTTGAACTGAGGATATGTTTTCTGTTTGACCTGCTAAGGCCAAAGTTCACTGACTGCCAGAATGGATGAAGTAGCCTCCTACAAAGCCTTTTATAGTCCTCATAAACTCACGGTGATGCATATTTTATTAGCGTTTGACAATCATTTTCTCTCATTCAGGTTTTGCAAGGAGAAACATCCAAGAGGAAGTGGGTCAGTGAAGGATGACGCATTCAAACATAAAGTCCACATTGTGCCCACAGACTCAGTTACAGACACTGCCAAAATAGACATTGTCTATATGAAAGTATGTCATATAATGTTTGTGTATGATAAAAATATCAAACCAAAGAATAACCAGAGAATCATCTGTATACCTGAACAAGAATCCACACATACACAAATATACCCACCCACACCTGCATAACTTCTGTCATCTTAGTACTGCAGTATTCTATAAAAAAAAAAGGTACTGGTCCCAAGAGGAATAGCCACTGTTACGACATAGTGGATGATGAGGAACTAAACTAAATAAATAAGTACACTGCCTTGACAAAAACAGGGACTTGTTTGTAAGCAATGTCAACTTCTCTCTTCATTTGTGATTGAGACTGGTTTCGGAAACATGCAGCAACCGTGGAACATCCCCTTCATTGTATGCCAGTTCGCGGACTCTGCCATGCCACTGGTCTGAATGATTTGACACACTTAACATGAACGCACACAGAGGCGCAACTTGACAAGAATTATCACCTCGTGGTTGTATGCCTCCGCCAACTAGTCACATTGCAGTTTACATCCATCTCTCTCGCCTTATAAAATATCTGCAGTGAAGACTTAGAAAAAAAAAAAAGAAATTAAATTCCTTCAAAATATTAAGTGTATTTTTTTTCGGAATATTCGGAATATTAGGGACATGTGAATAAATCTTATTTTACTTGACTTAGTTAAGTTGTGTTGTTCTCGTCTGCTGTATGTCTACTGTATTAGTGTGCAAGTTCATTGACAAACAAAAACCAGAGATTGTCAGATCCTAACAGACAAAAATGTTGTAGCCATGACAGTCGACAGTGCTTCAAATATGGATGTTGCTGCAAAGAAGCTACAATTTTCTAACATATGGCTGCTTCACACACACCTTCAACACAGTAGCACTGAAGATCCATACAATCACAAGTTTCAAGGTGGGTACCTGAGATTAGTGTGACCAATTCAGTATCCATCCGAATCTGAAATATGGCCGTGATCCCCCCCTCAGTCCTTGAGTCATGGCATCGATTAATGACCAAAAAAGTATTTTTGCAAAACTTTGTGATGTCAAGATGAAATTGACCTTTCACCATTTTGATATAAAATGTCATCACTTCATAATTTTATCCTACAAGGCATTCGTGTGGAATTTTGTCTTAGTGTATGAATTTGAGCGCTTCTTGAGGTCTCAGTGAACTTTGACCACCAAAATCCACAAGCTCATCCTTAATTCCAAGTGAGTGTTAGTCCCAAAATTGAAGAAATTCCCCCAAATTGTTCATGAGATAGCATATTCGCAAGAATTGGACAGATAGACAGAAAAACAATCTGAAAACCAACCTGAAAACATAATGCTTCCAGCCATGGCTATTGTCAGTGCGGAGGTACAACAACAACAACACGCCTTTTTCTGTATCTCCACATGTTACACCAGCCATTAAGACTGTCACTTTCAGTCACTGAGACTCAGCATCTCTGCCCCCCCCCACTGCTCACTTTACTTTGGCTGCTTAATAAATTGCACACAGACTTCATTCTTAGTGTATTTCTTAGTGTTATTGTAGCTGTCATGTATGCACTATGGACAGCAAGTGCATTAAATATCCATCTTATATACTGGGTACCATTGGATAAATACATTGCCAGTCACTGCCTCCAATTTTAATATGATATATATAAAAAAAACTCAAAAATATGTCTTTATATATATATATATATATATATATATATATATATATAAATAAATAAATAAATAAATAAATAAATAAATAAAGAGAGAGAGAGAGAGAGAGAGAGAGAGAGAGAGAGAGAGAGAGAGAGAGAGACACACACACACACACACACACACACACACACATCTGTGCACAATGAAATGGGACTGAAATCAAAAACTCCCTGTAAAACAAGACCTGAAAGGAAACGTCATAGGACTCACAAGTTTCAGTCATGGTTCTCAGGACTCCTGGTTTTAGTTTTAGCTTTAAATCAGTTACTAATTTATAGTTAACCTTCCAGGTGCATTCAGTGGATCAAATGAACTTGCAGCAGGGTAAAAAGAAAGAACAACTCTGGTTACATCCAAGTTTTACAGCTACTGAGTCACAGTACACTTTATACTATATTGGAATTGTGGCAACTGAGTTTGGTAAAGTTATTCTTCCATTTTGACATCTAAAGATTATGTATAAAGATTAAGGGACACTGGAGAAGGTGACATTAGTTAAGAGCTGCTTCATACGATTCTCTGAAGTTAAAAAAATTTGTGAATCTGCAATGCAATTGGTGTCAGATGACTCTGCTTATCTGAAACTGAAAAGTGGAATTGTACCCTTAATGACACTTACTGTGGATCTTCACTGCAGTTAAACCAACTGTGCTTTGAGACTGTTTACAGTAGTTCAAAACATTGTTAGCCCCTCTGCAGTATTGCCGACCTATCTGCAGTTGAATTGAGACCTCCTTATTTATACCACCTGTGCATTTGCCTGAAACATATTACTTGCTCTATCTGTACCTAATGAGGGCCATCACAGCTTCTGAAGCTGGGCAGGATGGGGTAGAAAGAAAAGATACACACACCCATACTAATACTGACTCTTATTGCCTTGTTGGGCTGAAATGCACAGATTTATTAGGTTGAGCGCACCACAGAGTGCGTGTTTTCAAAACAAGGTATTATGGCATTTGGCTCCGTATAATTACACAATGATGGACTCAACTACCTTAATTATGGAGCCTCTATATGCTACTGGCTCACCATGGAGGATGTGTTCCCACAGCTTAACAGGAGAAGCACAAGCTCACTACAAACATTACTAAATCAAATAGCGTTAGCCCAACATGTAGGTCAACAAACAGGCTCAGCTACCATGGTGAAGCAAGAAAGGCATCTTGATTTAAGATGCCCCGATTTCAGCGGCACAGTGTAACAAATACCATTTTTTTTGTTTTGTGCAAATGGATCAAGAAAGCAGCGTCTAGTCACTCTGGCAGATTCCCACCCCACGAGGTAAGATTAGAGAAGCTATAACTTGTGTCTACAAACTTTTGAGGTGATAAGGCAGACGGGCAGCCCGTGATGGAAGGCTTCAGCCATGCAAAGCAGCCTCCTTGGGCTGGGTCCACCCAAGACTTCAGTGCAGCAAATGAGCACCTTCAATAAAGCCACACGACACAAAAAGCACAGCAAGGAATGTCCCCTGCATTTCATTCTGCCAGCAAGCCTATTTTACATTAAAGCTCCAAAACTGGCAATGGCTTGCAAAAGCAGCATTAAATAAAGAAGTACACCCCCCCCAAAAATGCAAAGTATGCTTGTATTCAACGAAAAAGTGGTGAATAAATTCATAGTGTGCACATGATGAAACTATTGTAACCAGCTACTGCTGAACTGTGCAAGTAAAACAGAACTCTGTGCTCTAGAATAATTTCTAGTAGCAAAAGTGTGTGGGTTCTGTTCTGTTCATTTACATTTAAATTCATAGCCTGTTCTTCCGAGCTCTTTGAATTGTGGAGAAAACACATTATAAAAAAAAAAGCTCAATCTATTTTCTTCTTTGTTATCAGTATCCTTTTAAATACCAAAATAAAATAAAAAAAGATTACAGTTATGAGAAAAAAATCACCATCAACAATTCTGTTTCTCCCGGTTTCTCCTCCTAGTGCCCAGACCATGTTTACGCAATAGCAATGGACTGATGTCACCATTAATAAGAGAGCAGTAAGCATTGCAGCAAGTGTTACATTGATATTACACTCTAGCATGCATGCATCAGGGGAAGAACTGTATATATTAGTGTGTCTTCACCTGTGTCTTCATCTAGATCCCCCTGTAGCGAGGAGTCTGTGTCCTCTGAGGAGGCCTGGCCCCTCCAGCTTATGTTGCCCATCCAAGAGGCCCGAATCCACACAGCTACTTGTCCGGGATGATACTGATAAATACACTTTTAAGATAATGAAGACCTGTCGGTCAGGCCAGCATTTTCACAGCTATCACTCAATAGCACTGCTGAGAGTTAGTCACAAACTAACTGGTCCTCATGATCATCCCCTTTTGACTCAGCCACGTTACACAGCACTTCAGAGGGAAGATCCACAAATAGCACTGAGAGAAGGCAAGAGGAACTGAAAGGTTATAAATTTAAAAATCACTCCTTTTGTGAATATCTTTTAAATATAGCTAGAATCACATGATCCTTGACAGAACCTCTGGGTCAAGCTGTCTAATCTGCCCTCAGTGGTCCTGAAGAGGGTCCAATCCACACTTATCTGGATTGGGGATGTACTGAACAGTCACAAGGAACTGAGGCAGCCACCTGTGGGTATAAATGACCTGCCCTCTGGCATGTAGGCCAACACACAGCAGTGAAATCAAGGGAAGCATCATCTTATAAGATGAACCCCTCTGAGAAAAAGTCACAGATGGAAGCAGAGAGATGAATACGACCTGTAAATGGAAGTCGGACTGAATTACATATGAGATCTTAGAAAACAATCTCTGTTGAAGATGTTAAAAGGTAGAATGGCCTTGAAAATAATCATGTTGCCAAGACCTGATTGCCATCATAGACAGCCTTGCATTCCTCATCGATAGCCTTGGTCCGGCAATTACCCAACATGTAATCCATCTATTTCTCTCCCCGATTCTCCCTCTGTGCAGAGACTTGATTCCCATCAGTGCGCTACCTTTCTCCACCCTCTTTCTTTCCCACCCTAAGCTCCAATCCCTGCCTCTTTCATGCTTTCCCATACACAGCACACACACACACACACAAACACACACACACACACACACACAAACTAATTACAACACAGCTAAAACTATATGGGAACAGCAAGCCTCTCATTCTGTGGCAGAGGGTGGGTGAAATGCTTGCTGCCATCAAACCTCAAAATTGCAGCATGTCAAACCAAGGCCCATAGCTTGCCCTGTGCAACACTGGGATCACTCATCAGCAATGTGCACAGACCTAATCGTCTGGGGAACCCTTTTGTAATCATGACTACATTAACCCTTGCTCAGAGTTTTGGTGACTAAGGCATGTGGAGCTTGCTATTTCAGTACATCAGATGGGAAGATATTTCCGTCTGAAGCATTGCAGTATCCTCTTAGCAAACACAAAGCCATGAAATTGACTTACACTTCAATGTTACCTCTTGGAATGCTTGATACACAGATACACTATGCATGGGTGGGGGGTCTGAGCGGCAGTCTAAAATAAGGAACTGGTGGATGACTGCTGTTGCTGGCTACTACCATTGACTGTCCGGTATGAGAAGAGTAAAGGCTAATTATAAAATGGTGTGCTACTCCCACAACTTTGTTACCAGCACTGACGTGCCAAGACTGTTGTGTCACAATCCCGCTCCCTGTGGGAAAAACATAGACAAACAAATTTTGCAACTGTGGTAATACAAATATAAAGCCTCAGTTTAGCCTTGTTTCCTTTAGTCATGGAGTTTTGTGTTTATACGTGTCTCTTACTGAAGAGTTTATCAGCCAGAAAAACTAATTTCTTTGACTGATTTCATCCTACCGGTGCACAATATAAGTGCACAATATCCATGCATAATCATTGACACATGGTTTCATAAGTATGCCGTCACTATGGTCACAGCACAATACTTTTTCAATTAATTGTGGGAAAAAGATACCAGAAACTTATATTTAAACTTCTACTTATCCTAAGAATAAAAACAACTTTCATAGTTCAGTTTTCACAGTTCATAAAATAAACACAGCACACACATTCTGGCGACAAGGAGCAGCCATTATTGCCTTAAGTTGTAGTCAAGCTGCTCAATTTGATAATTATTTGTATAAATGATGCCATCATTCGTTGGATGATACCCTTGCCTCAGCAAAAATCCATTTAACTTTTGCTCAAGATCATCTTCCTGAAAAGTGGATGCAGGGTTTATTCTGCAAAGTGAAGAAAAGGGTGTTTGCTTTACTTTAACTCTGTGTCACTTTTCCAAAAAGTGATAAAATCGGTTTAAAGGATTTGACATTTAATGTATCCCTGCCAACTGTGCTTTCAACAATGGAATTATTCCACTGGTGTAATTATGTCAGTGTTTTTATTTATATTAGTATGTTTTATTTCATATGCTACATAAGCACAGCCAAAGTGTTTTATATCAGCCACCATCAGATGGTTTTTAACAGATGAGAAAAATTTAATTTACCCAATTTTGGATAGAAGTTTGAGGTACAAAGACAATCACAGAGGGTATTAATATGTGCTGACATGAACGGAACAAAATATAGTTATTTAACACACACTGAGTACACGTAAATGCATGCCTGATTAAAAAAAAAAAATGTTCACACATTTGAGTACCTAATGTGTAACCTTTTCATTTGCAGACTAATTACAGTGACAGCCCCGTTTTCTAAATCCATTTAAACAAAGTTCAACAGAGTACACTAAGCAGGAACTAAAAAATAAAAACACACACTCCCATATTTTCAGTCTCCTCCACCCCATTCATTTTCTCTGAAAAAAAAAAAAGCATCCAGATGCAAGTTTGACTGTTTGCTCCTGTTAGCTTTCAGGCAACACCAGCAGAGACACTCATTCTGTTTATGGATTACAGTTTGAGCTGCCTGAGTGATGAAGTCATGTGGGTGCGTATATACAGAATGGGGTTCAGTGTTGAAAAAGAAAAGAACCACCCACTTGATTCCCCTTGGAGGTGACATCCTAACTGAGCTAAGCACAACGGGGGTGCAGAGGCAACTCTCAACAGGTAATGCTGCGTCAGTGTTCACCACCGAAGAGAGGACAAAGTCAGTGACAGCAGGACACAGTATGCAGCTAGATGCAGCTAGTGACTCTGGAAGATACACTTTCCATAATGCTCTTGCTGGAGCTTGGTGTCCATGTGTGCACTGATGGGCCTACCTGGTCTGTGTGCTAAGGTATCCACTGGCATGGTAAACCTCGGCAGGAACTTAATAATGAAACCTTGACCTATGACTCTATCCATGTGCAGGAACCCCTACTTTCAGACTTGAACTTCATTTCACTTTCTCAAATTCTTTTCCCTTTTAATTTGCACCTCAGGGCACCAGTGACTTAATCACCCTCTGTCAAGATCTAGAACCGGTCCCCTTTCTGCAGAGTCTCCACCGTCTAAGCCCACACAGACAACGGCTCCTTTAACACCACTTATTTCCACAAATCCTTATGCTCATTGTCTGAGGGGAAACCTTAAAAGGCTGACACTGAACCTATGCCTGCTGCATACTTTTCCAGTGCTACCATGAGTCCCGAAGCCTTGCCCCCTCTTTCCATTTCACCGGCAGCCAGCGCACTGCGTCCTCTGGGGACGTATCTGGGATCGATGGGTACATGTGGGCGAGAGCAGAGACACCGGACTGACCCCACAACTGGGAACCATCGGGGAAAGGGGGGGGGGGTCCACAAGAGAGGATTGGCGTAGGACAGAACCGACGGATTGGGTTCATGGTGACCGTTATCCAAGTGCACCGTATTTTACTCATCACTGAACCAGAATCTGCAAAATAAAAAAATAATAAAAAAAACACACACAACACTACACTGCCTCTGAATTTTCATTTAGCTGTGACCATATGTAGTCATCTGTCTGCAAGACACGAAAGGAATCGGAAACTTTTACGCCTATGAAGAATGACTGAGCTAGCGGTGGATGACACTCCCTCCCAGCCTGTTATATTGGGAGTTGCGTGCATGTGTGCGTGTGTGCATGGGATTGCGTGTGTGTGCGTGTGTGTGTGTGTGTATGTGTGTCCATTTACTGCAGGCATCACCGGACAGGACTGTATGCGAGAGACAGCTGGTGGAATGGGATGCAAGTGTAGCTGGCGGGTATAAAGTTTCCTTCATACCGGAGACCACCCTGTTTTCCCCTCATGCTCGGTGCGATCTGCGGGGCTTCGGAGCCTCACGCAAAAACGGACGGCGCCGGTGGACGGGACGAAAAAAAAAATGCCACGTGCACAACGTTGAAATCAACACAACACACAAAATACACACCAGGGTCCTGGGCGTGAACGCAATGCAACTCCAGTGTAGCGATAGGTAACAACGCAGCTAGCGTTAGCGCCGCGAAAGGCTAACCCCTTTAGCTGCGGCTAGCCACCGTTACAAACCCATCTTCTGTCGGCCAACAAAGAAACGGGGGGGAAAAAAATAAATAAAACATATGTATTTATATATTATATACGTATAAACCGCAGCATCGTGTGTAGATTTATTTATTTATTTTAACATTTATCTATCCAAGTGAAAAGCAGTGATTCCCCCCCCCCCTACTACTGATGCTTTCAAACAATCATACCGTGGTATATTTACGCTGTGAGTGAATGGTGAAATGCCGGTTTAGGTTAAGTGCCGTGCAAGCTATATAATGGTGGCACATTTTTAACGGTATGTTTCTACGCTAGCCGGCCCCGCGACGTCCGTCCTCGCAATAACCGCCGGAGCCGGAGAAGGCGTTTAATCATTAACCGCTCGGGTTAAACGTCTATCTCTGGTCGGCATGAGGTTGAAAACGGTGTGGAAAAGCCATTTGCCCCTGAGCTAGTGCCAGCTAGCCGATACGGGCGACGCTTTATTTTTAACTGGATGAGCCGGGTGGGGGGGAAACAACCCGTGAGGCCCAATTAAACCACCGTTCACGCCGAACACATTTGTTGTGTTGAACCCCGTTTAGCGCAGGTATCGGTCGGCGGACCCCGGATTTCGATCCGTCCTCGTACCGTGAGAGGAAAGAAGAAAAAAGGGGGAAAAACAAACAAAACCCAAAGCCGCTATACGGTGTCCCGAGGCGGTGCGGTGCGGTCGAGCCCAGCCGAGTCGAGCCGAGCCGGGCCGAGCCGGGCCAGGACTTACCTTGCTTGCTCTCTATTTTTCCCGACATTTTTCGTAGCCAGCAGCCGTGATTCCCACTCGCAGTTCAACAACAGAAAAAAAGCGTTAGCTACAGACGGAGCCTCGCCGCGTCTCCCCGGATTATTCCCTCATTTTCGACGCGCCGTCGTGTCCGTGAGACGATCCCGCCGAGGTTGACGCGATATATTTATAGGCCGCACACATCGGTAACGGTCAGAAACCGTCTCGGTCCGTCTCCGGCGGATTCTCACTGGATGCGCACACACACACACACGCACGCACGCGCGCGCGCACACACACACACAAGCACACTCGCTCATTCATACGCACGCACTCAGGCGTCGGCGCCCGGCGCGGCAGCGCCCCCTGGCGGGAGGAATTGGTCGCTGTCGCTCCGTCCACAGGGCGATGGGCGTGTCGGCCCGGATCTCGGCCCGGAGGGTTCGAGCGGACCCGCGCGTGTGTGTGTGTGTGTGTGCGTTCGTCCGCCGTGCGTGTGTTGATTCGCGCGCGCGAGTGCTGCTGCACGTGGCCCAGGTATATTTGTGCTAATTATATTATATATATATTATGTGTTAATACATTAGACTGTGGATTCAGTAAAAACATTCACGCAATATCTATCTATCTATCTATCTATCTATCTCTCTCTCTCTCTCTACCTATCTCTCTATCTATCTCTCTGTCTGTCTCTCTGTCTGTCTCTCTGTCTATCTATCTGTCTGTCTGTCTGTCTGTCTGTCTGTCTGTCTGTCTGTCTGTCTGTCTATCAATCTATCTATCTATCTATATCTGTCTGTCTGTCTGTCTGTCTGTCTGTCTGTCTGTCTCTCTATCTGTCTCTCTATCTATCTATCTATCTATCTATCTATCTATCTATCTATCTATCCATCCATCCATCCATCCATCCTATGTTGCACATTTATTCATTCGGTGCAAAGATGGCACCTGTAACTAGAATCAAACTTCAGTCAAAAAACTGTCCGAAAAAGTATTTTGAAAGAGCAGACTGACAATGAATACATATATATGAAAAAAAACAACAACAAATCAAGGAAAAACCACTGTAGTACAGCTGGAAGGGTGTTATATAACCTAGTTATAAAAAGTGTGGTCTGTGTCCCACAGTCATTTCTGACCTCACGATCGATCTCAGCAGCACCGGGCTAATGAAATAACAGAGCCTGTTGACTTGAAACCGCCGGTTCAGCAGTTCGCAAACTTGACTGTGCCGGCCATCATTGTCCAAAGAGACAAAAGACTCTAATATAAATGAAATACCCTGCTGAGCTGTCGAAGAAAACAAGTGCACCACAGGAGCAGAGATTAAAAGGGCTCTATATAACATATAATACAGCAAGAATTTCAGGGAGCGGTTCAAATGTAGTGTAGCCCTACTTCTTCATTTCCCCATAAAACACAATATGCCTTCCTAAGGCAGACTTCTCTAAAATTACATTATGTATTACTCTTATTGTTTCATTATAATCTGGTTTTAAAGGTGTTAGTCACTGATATTCTTTGGAGTTATGAGATTGTCATTTTTGTTATGTAAGTCTTTTGTTGTTGTTGTTCTTGGGGAAAAAAACAGTTCTTAATGATTTAAATAAGTACTCATTCAAGCATACTCTGAATGTTGGACCAACAACATACAGCCATGACACCAGCATACCCTCTCTGATGGCTTACTGTCAGTTTGCTTTTTTTGTCCTGAATTTCTCAATACACTTGTTCATCTTCTTGGCGGTCTTTGTTCCGCATCTTAGGTTATGTCTCTAAAAGTCCATATTCCAACATTTTTTTCCCATGATTTCTCTTTATCTGCAAATACCAAGTGCCCATCTAGCCTCACAAAATACCGTGGCACGCTGCACAGCTTCTTCCTGGCAGTGTAATTGCTTTATTGCATCCTCTTTCCAACAAAATTGTTTAGTTCTTCCTTGAGCCACGTCCAGGCTCTACACAGCCCTCAGGTGCCTGTCCACAGGTTAGAATTGAGGCTGGTCTACTTTTGTGCAACCACATAATAAGGTCAAGGTATTTCCTCATTCACCGCTTACACTGATAAGACAGCATGAGACTTTTGAGTCATCTCCTTAAAATGTTTGCTTATCATTTTGTGAGCTGTCATCATTTTTAGTGTATGCAGTGTATTTCGCCCAGGAAACCAAATGCCGACTGCATCTTGGCTTGCATCTCGTCTCGTGAGCAGTGTAGTCACTAGATGACAGCGTGACCAATAGCAAACCATATTAAATTTGCTCTACGCTTCCTCTGCTGTTTTACATAAATGTTTTCAACCATTTGAAGTGTTTTATTTTTAATGATGTTTATGGATGTCATCCACTTCCACTACAAAGCACTATGGTAAAAAACACTGTGTGATTTATAGAATTGTCGCCAGTCATACGAGCTAGTGAATTAGCTCCAACTGTTATATTTTAAAGCAGAACTCATTGTATATTCTTGTCATTTTTCATTGTTTGATCATAGCCAATCCACTGAAAAAGGTCAGAAATAAACAATTTCACTTACAATCTGTTGTTGTGTGTGTCATGAGCTTGGATGTTAACCCGTCACATTCTGCAACTTATGAACACCTTGAAAAAAAAAAAAAAAGCCTTTTGATGAAAAAAAAAAAATATGTATATATATATACATATATATGTGTGTGTGTATATATATATATATATATATATATATATATATATATATATATATATATGTTCATTTAGAAGTTTACTTTGACTTGTTTGTTTGTTTACTTTGACAAGTATTTACAAAGTATTGTAAATGGAAGCACAGAGCCCCCTGTTGGGCATAATGAAACCCCCACTGGACGCCTCAGATGCAGCTGTTTGTATATTTGTTTGTCTTTTGTTTTTTTTTTACTTTTTCTCCCATCTACCTTTCCCACATTACCTCCTGCTCCTAAGACAGATAAACTGAAGGAATGAAGCAGAAGAGAGGAAGGAAGAAGTCTTCTGATTTAACCCTGATTTCAGTAAACTGCTGACTAAGCCTACTTAGTGTTGCACATTATCTCTGCCATTAAGGAAGCAACAATCTAAATTTATCTCTGGAATATCAAGTCAAAGCAAGCAGGCCCCGTCACCTTTTCAGTTCATTATATGTCATATCCTTCTTTCATGCTTTGCCTAGATTACCTCACCGTCAACTGTATTTAATCAGTTATCAAACGGAGGCCTTGAGAGTCAAGGGTTCATGTGTACACTGGCTGTCATTATGCCTGCTCCCTTGTGCTCTTGCTTGCACAGCAGAAACCACACCCCTTATAACAAGTGCAAAGTGCTTGCAGTGTGTGTGTGTGTGTGTGTGTGTGTGCGTGTGTGTTTGCTAGTGAGAGTGTCGGTGTGTTTGGTGGAGGGGAAGGAGTGGAAGGAGTGGAGGGAGTGGAGGGAGTGGAATACCTTCCCCCAGGCTATGAAAAAGTCACAGAAGGAAGACAATGAACTCCTGAGCCCTGGCAGACATGTCAGAACAGGATGGGCCTCAAAGCACAATCAGACTAGGTCTGGTTAGCCCTTCTTAGCACTCCTTGTCGGGCTGCATTCAGTCTGTGAGTAATGAAATTTGAATCAGCCTTGCAGGTTCTTTTTTTCTTTTTTTTTAACTCAAAGGTCATTTAAATGGTTGGCTTCAAAAATATTGGCTTCCCAAAGCAGTGTGAACCCCTCTGCCATTAAAGACAAAGGCTAAAGGAAGTGGGATGGAAAATGTACCGGGCAATGAGGAGACATTTGTACTTTTCTGCCACATGTGACTGCATTCAGTCTGACGAATGATCGACATGTCCATTTTTGATTTTGTCAATCAAAGCACACATGTATAATTGGCGCACGGTGTAGCGCTTTGCTGATGTTGGCCAGACACCACAGTACAAACCAAACACTGCCATTCTACTTTGTGCCACACAGTGGTGCTCATGGGCCACTGATCATTTTGGTGTCCTGAAGCTCAGCTTTGTGCATCCTATGTTGGTTAATACATAGCAATGTATGGGCAGGTAGGGGGATTGCTGATGAAATGTAATTCAAAAAGGACTTGCCTAATGTCACAGAATTGACGTTACAATGATGAGATTTTTGTTTTCTTGATGAGTAACAATAAAGTTGAGCTGATAGCAGGGATTTACATCAGACTATGACAATGCCTATAACAAAACTCAATACAAAAACATTAACCAGATCTTTACATGATTAACAGGTTGTCATATATGTTGCAACAAATTCATACTGGTGCATAAGGGAACTACTCTCCCTAAACTGAAACAGTTCACCGCAACACAAATCTCACATCAATCAATTCCCATGCTAAGATATTCAGGATCAAAATATATAATGAACGTGGGAAGGTTCACGCTTGTTCGCACTGGGAAGTTTCACATTGGCCTTCGAGTCAGGCCTGTTGTGGGCTGGAGACAGTTCATGGCAGAGAGGGCACAAAAAAAAAGGAGTAGTGAGACAGTTTAGTTAGCTGATAGTTGTCAGTGGGAGCTGGAAGAGGAATGGTGTTTGATCTCTGTGGTGGTGGGCGTGTGATGCAGAGCTCAAACACAGTTTAAGGCTCTGTTAACCTTGGCCAGCGGTCAGGCCCCTCCGTCTTCTTCACATCTGAGAGTTGGAGAAAGAGGGAGGGGATCAGCAAGGCTTAAATGTCTGAATACATTTAACTGAGAAGGAGGGAAAAAAATACCTCCACAACAATCTGGGTCCTCCATCTTCAGCCCCTTTTAAATGTACAATAGAGTGATTTTCTCAAGTGAACTTTTCATGGTGGAATTAAAATGGACAGCCAGAGGTATCAATGTGGGGGTTAGACGCAAGTCAGCGTAGACTGAAGATGGGGAGGCGTTAGGCGGAGAGGACAAGATGTCTAGGTCATAACCTACTCAATACTGCATGAGAATAGATCACTCTGTCACTGCCACAAACAGACACATGGAGACACATGTTGACAAGGTCGGGAGAATTAGATGGGGGTCGTCGACAGGAGCCACGGAAAAACAAACAGAGCTGCACAGTGTTTCCAGTGCACACACACAAAAAAGAAAAGAGCATATTGACCCAATTCTTTAACAGATAACCCAACCTCACATTTTTCCACATTGTCAAAGGTATATATACAGCAGGCTTTATATGCATGAAAGGGCACATGCATATTGTAAACGTGTGCGCACATGCGTGGATGCAAACACACTCCAAAACGTAAGAATTATTTATGTGCTGAGACAGGCATTGTTGCGCCCCTCTTTGGAGCACTACAGGGCGGCAGCCATGGCTTTTGGAAGGCACAGCTGCTTGCCTTTCAAGATCACTCCATCCTGTCACCATGACGGTGAAGGTCTCACTCCCTAGCCCCCCCCATGGCTTTCTCCCTCCCCTCTCTATTTCTCATGATGCTTTCAAATTTTGTGGTCGACCTGTCGTCTTGGTGGGACCCTTCACTCCACTGTGCCGGTCCCTCCAGTTCTCCTGACTGACATTTAACTCCCAGGCCAGGGTAAAGAGGGCCAGGGAGCATGAAATAAGACTGGCCACAGGGGTGCTCAGTGAGCCTAACCACTCCCTATCTCGCACCTCCACCTCCATTAGTCGCCAGAGTCCCTAGGGTCTGCTGGCAGCCTCAGCTTGAGAGGTGAGCTCACGGCTCCGGGTGTTAAAGCACAAAGGGAACCGGAGTGTATAGGTCAACACTGTGATGTAGAGACACAGAGAACAATTACACTTCATTAGATTATCATTTTAGCAGTGAGCCTCAGCTTCCTCTCCACCTTCCGCTTTCTACTTTAGAGGGCTAAATGTCAGTGTTCATCCTGTCCTTTATTCTGCTCAGCAGGTTGGAGGCATTTAACGTGTGTTTGAGGGTCTTGCTTCAGTGGCACTAGACATTATTTTCTATAGGACACATCTTTTCTAATAGCACTCTTTTGTTTACCTTTCTTTAGGTGCTTCCCTGTAATGACCCTCATGCTTAAGATTTACTGGTTTAGTAACATTTAAGTTTTATCACGCGCCCCTTTTGTGTGCTTTAAGCAGATGACTGCCTCTTCACACAACTCAGTGGTATTGGTAGGTGTTATCAGTGAATATGGCAGCTGACCAGGATGCGTCACTGTCTATTCACACTGGTCCGGCCCAGTTTTGACAGGAGCATGTTATTATGAACTGGGTGCGGAACGAGACAGTCTGGTCCGTGGGTGTCACACTTAAGTCTACGCCAGCTCTTGGGTAAGGGGATCACTCTACTTCTGGTCCTGCAACATGGCTCGGCTGCATAGCCGTCCAACTCACAACCCAAACAAGGGTCATTTAACAGGATCAGTGATTAAAGCTGTGAGTAATTGAATTGGGGTCGCGCGAAAGCTAAAGCTGCCTAACGGAGATTTGGGCGGGATAAGACGAGGAAGTTTGTGGGTAGGGTAAAAAAGGTGAGCAGAGCTGAATCATTATTTAATTCATATCTACTGATGACGGATTTTACTCATTGATGAAATAGTCATTCATCATAAAGTGATAGAAACTTTTTTTTTAAAGTATATATACATTTTGAGATGAATTTACAGTTCTTTGATGTAAAGAGGAGAGCAGTTTACATTAGTCTTTGTAAATTTAAAGCATTTGTGGTGATACAGTGTGTGTGCTCATTCATAAATACATGGGGTGTTACAATGGAAAATGAAATCAAGACTTTTTCAGTCCATTTTTTTTTTTTTTTTTTACAAGTATCCCAGACTGTCACATGCTGAAAGTGAAAGAGTGTCCCACTCTCAAGACAAGTATTATTTCTAACTGGGATTTGAGGGTTGAAAGTTGTGCACTCACATCGAAGAAGCGACAAAATTCTACTCAAAGACTTTAGCATGAATGCTAAAATCACTTTATTACTCAGTGTTGTATCGGTGGAGGAGACAGCCCCATGGCATTAAATAAGTACAGCATGTTTGGAAAAAACATTTTGCTTTCTCTTTGTTAAGTTTCCAAACTTGAAACTGTCAGCAGCATTCCAAAAATAAGTGTCTGCCTGATGTTTGTTGGTTCAGGTCTTGAATCATTGTTGGTACAAAACAGTAAAGTGAGTGAATTTGATAAATACTTTGAAATTTAGTGAAAATTGTATTAGTATATGGTGTGTAGAAGTGGGACACAGTCTAATCACCTGTTCTCCGAAAAAATACATTGTGACAGGCTATAATTAATGTAGAACTGCCCTACTTACCTACACGCTTGCAGACACACACGCAAGCATGCACCAATCGCTTGCAGTGCACCAATCATTTGCAGTCTTAACAGTTCATTCGAAAACTAAACACAAATTTTGTTTCTCAGCAAAAAAAAAAGGGAGTGTTGTCTTTCCTCACTTGTTTCTCTCCGGGCTAATAATGGGGAAAGAGTGGATCCAATACCAGCGCACACTCTGCAGACGGCAGGGAAAGCCGTGGACATGTTGCCAGTCTATCACAGAGCTAACACAGATTGACAGATAAACACACAAACACACACACACACACACACACACACACACACACACACACGCGCACGCACGCACGCACACACACACACACACACACACACATACACATACACACACACACACACACACACACACACACACACACACACACACACACACACACACACACACATTTGTTCCTGTGGGAAATATAGAATCTCTAATCCACCTGATTGTATGTCTGTGGGCTGTGGGAAGACGCCAGGGTATCTAGATGAAACCCATATGAGCAGAGGAGGAACAAACACAGAAAGCACCAGTGGCTGTGGATCAAACCTGGGACCTTGTAGCTGTGAGGTGAAAGTGCCAAGCTCTGTCATTGATTCCTAGGAGTTAAATCACCTTTTCACTTGAACTCCTTTAACCTCTAACTTAACCATGTCAATCTGAGTTTTAATACATAATTTCTCAGCCTGTCTATGTCAGTCACCCACAAAAGGAACATTAACATTAGATTTTTTTTTTTAAATTGGAAATGCAGGATGATAGCATGGCTAGTGCTTACAAGATCATTGGAAAGGAAAAACCAAATCATTTTCTAAGGGAACATTTCTTACACTGTTTCCATTTTTATAATCCATTAATACTTTCTAGGTTTGTAATTTTCACAGTTTGCATAAGTTATTTACTGGGTGTAATTTGCAATTTTGTTGAGGTTCCTGGCACTTTCACACATCTGTTGCACCATGGTTTGTACTTTACATCTACTTATTTGATGTTTTTCCACTTTGGATTCTACTTTATTCTGTGCATATATATTTAACTTATATAGTAAGCACAGGGTGGCACGGTGGTGCACTGCGTTGCCTCGCAGCAAGAAGGACTCCAGTTTGGCCAATGCATTTCTTTGTGGAGTTTCCGTGTTTGTCGCTATATGCCCGACCATACACCTCTGTAAGGGCTATAAAGGGAATGGCTCTGCTAACACCGGTTCCATCACAATCACACATAATTATACACATGAGCACATTCACTGCACACAAACAAATATACTGTATAGTAATTCTGTGAACTATGAATATATGTGGCAGTGCAAAAGGAGGACATGGATGTGGGGACAAAGAAAAGAACACCCTCATCATTATCTCTCCCACAGTCAGTCAGCAAACACTAAACACCGAGGCGAAGAATACAAAGGCAACTTTAACAGACGAGAAAAAAGGAGCAGCAGTTCTGGCAGAGCTGTGTTGACAACTTTCCAGGAGCTGATTTAGCGAAGGAAGCTACATCTGTTGAGCTCCAATGACAGCCATTGGGTTGTTTGGGCCGCTTCAGCTCTGATGAGCTGCAATCAACTTTTTTATGTAGACAGAGTAACCTAGTTTGCTCTGCACACGGCGGAGATAGCAACCTGGAACCCCAGAGCCCCTCAGCTCAGGCATTGTGACGGATATTAGTGCCTGTTTAATTGGCAAAAAACAAATCCTGCAATGAAACATCCCACTCTCTTGCAGCAAAGCACACAAGCAGCTGGTGCACACAAAACACATCGAGTCAGATAGACACATTCTCACTCCGTTTTTCCTCTCCCTTCCCTCTCCCACTCAGTCTCAGTCTCTCTGAAGTATATATCAGTAGTTAGAGCGTTGCTTTTACAAGAAGCCAGGTACCACACGAAGGCAGAAAAGACTGAGAAAGGACTTCAAAGGCGGAAATGTTTGGACAGCTTGTGAGTGCAAAAAAGCTTGCTCCAGGGAACGGGTCACTGCACTGTTCTGGAATGTTTCTAACACGAAAGAGGGGACATGTAGTAGCAGAAAGGCTGTGTATGCATGTGGAGTGCAGGTGTGTTATGTATAATGTATAATATGTGCAGAGAGGTCACTATTGCATGACGCTGTCTGTCACACACTGTCCCTTATGGCTCATTCATCATAGACTAGCTTTCCTTAGATTCCTGTTTTGTGATATTTTTCAGAACTCTACTCCTGTCTTCTGTGATATAGACACTACAGGCCCAAAGAATAGCAAGGTTTTAAAGGTTATGAATACTGTCCTAGTTCCCTGGTCTGTGAAACATGGGGAATAAGTCCCGCAGAGTAAAGGGGATCCACAGCTCACCTGTCTACACGGTACTGTTTGACTTGGATGTACAATGTCATCATCGAAAAACTCTAAGGCCAGACAGATGGCTTGCCCGTCCTGCTCATCACCTGCTCTGGGCCGTTCGAGGTCATTCAGTGATGTGAGGTGAATGAGCATGTGTGTTTAAGCCCCTGTGCATTTGCAGGTGTGTTTGTCACTAGGCTGTAAAAGCAGGGACGAGGTTGAGACTGGAAGTGTGTTATCGGTCTTGTCCTCTTTATCCCTCCGCTGATCGAGTTCCCCCTTGGCATTTAAGGGAGGGAACCGGTGTGTGGGAACAGTAGTGTAATGTCTTCTGTGGCTCTGGAGGAGCATCGTTAGGTCTGGGTAAATAATCCTGATGAAGTCACCAGAGTTATATCCTCCTATTTTAGAGAGACAGCAAATTTTTCACACAAAACCTTTTTTTCAAAGTGGCTTGATGAAAATCGAAACACATTTCCAGGCAGGGTTGATCCAATGGAGAGACACTCTAGTTGCATTATAGTAAGTGTAGTATGGATCCAGTATGTGTGGAGCTTGACTCAGACTAAGGACTAAAGTCAGGATATCTTGGCCTTTGCTGCCTCAGCTTTGACCATTAAATCTGTCTTTTGCAGGTTCCCCAACTTTACAAAATGCAATTTAAGATCACTGCCAGAAATCAAGTACTCTTTGAAAGAAAAAAAAGAAAAGAAGATGAGCTACATTTGACTTGGCTCGCTATGTTGCACCTTTTTTGGAACATTTATTTTGGAACAGAATGTACAAGAATGTCTTTACAGATAAAATAAATAAATCTTGTCAAGGCACATTTAGTATTGCTGGGCTTTCTGTCTGCATGATGTTCCCCCAAAAATGTTGCTCTTTTAAGAACAGTTGCTGGTATTTAAATGTCAAAAATGTTGCATAATGTAGTGTCACACAGTAATTCAATGAACCTTAAAACACTGCCCTTGGAGAAACTCAGATACAAAGGGTAAGGAAAGATAAATTAAGGACAAATTGACCACTAAGATATAAAGGTGTAAAGAATTATAATTTAAGGAATAATCCTCTTGCCATTACAGCATTTGGTAATATTGTATTTAGAACTATGATACATTTCTGTGTCTAGTATAATACGCAAAACAGTTCAGCATCTTTTTTAATTGTATAATAAATTGTAAAATTAGCATAGCCTCTAAATTTTAGTATAATATGGTCAATGTCAAAGCTGTTTGTTCCTCGAACCTGTGAGTAGGCTTTTCATCTGCAGGCCAGCTTTTGCTAGAAGCCAGCATTCAATGTGGAGAACTCTTACTGCACGGCTGCTGATGGATGTCACCAAAATGGCAAGAATAAAGAGGAAAGCTGCAGTGCGATTTGGATGCGAATCACCTCCAGTGGGGGCCAAAATAGCCGTATGAGTGATAAATAGATGGAAATAGCCCACAGTGTCCAGTTCGCAGGCCGGCTGCCCCGCTCTTTGATCTCTGGTCCTAATGAGCTTTCAGAACAGAGCCAGAGATGAGAGGAAGGGCTTTTTTCAAAAGGACCCTTGATTCTTGGGGAGACCTGGGGTAAGAACTGCAATAAGCAGGCCTAAGATGTTGCCTTGACTAACATTAGTATTCCCTTAAGTATTCCCAGCTACATTAGTAAAACCTGCCCACCCAATTCTCCTAAGCAAGGTCACTTTCATCACTGTGGTCTAAGTCATAGCCTACAGATGGCTTACAGGGATTGAAACCATACATTTGTTTATGATACAAAATGCTTTTTCTACTCTACACACATAGCTTAATAATGTCAATAATTCCCTTTGTGGAAATGGCAGCTCCCCGCCCACCCCTGGGTGAATCCAGTAGTTGGATTTGTTGGGAAGGATTAAGTACTAAACCACCGGTGGGCTGAGACATTGCCAGGGGAAAAATATTTGTTAAACTGCAAAGTGCTTGTGTACAGCACATTCAGTTAAAAGCAAAATCCCTCAGTGAGAATATGCAGCTGGATATGCAATCAAAAAGAATATTTAATGTCTTCCCCCTCGTTCAAATTCAGCATGCGGTGCACTCCGGAATTGCTCGTGCTCTCCTTTACTGTTGACAGGCGTATATTAGCTCTCCACATATTAGCCTCACATCACTCATATACAGAAATAGATACCTGCAAATCATTATAGACCACATACACAAGGATTACTGCGATGAAGCAGCTCTGAAAGATAAAGAGGGCAGCGGTAGGATCTCTAACAATGCTAAAAGAATTACATTCAGCTAATCACAGGCAGGTCCTTTATGGACAAATAAATGAATTAAAGTTGACTGAAGTTCCCCGTTAAAGTAGAGGCAGACTCCTTTTTATTGATGATGAAAAACTTTAGGGATCTAGTCATCTTTCTACGTGGGACTCATTGGAAGTGCTTAATGATACCCAAGCCCTCTCAAAGGCTACAGAAGCAGCAGGACATCAAAGAATGGTTGACAGACAGACAGATTCTGAGTTGCATGTTAAAAGCCCATTCCTCTTTAAAATGAAAATAAAACTGAAACACAGGCGCGTGCACACACACACACACGCACACACACACTCACTACCCTGCAAAAAGATCCCATCATCCTCCTTATCTCCCTGCTGTGAAATACTATCTCCACCTGAAGACATACACGTTGCTACATCCATCTTTCTTCAAATCTTTTTATTTCATTTTTTTTTTATTTTTTTCATATTCTTCAAACAACTCGTGCTCAGGCATAGCCAGGCATGTTTTTGCATCATTAGAGCTAGTGGGTGTATTTGGAGACAGACTAATGACAGCTCGGCTTTCCGGCTCAAATGAGAGCCATTGCTCATTTACCCGAATAGATACATAGATAGATTGGGGGTGTGTGGGGGGTGTGTAATGATGTAGCCTTATCAAATATTCTCCAGCACAAGCCAAATGACACAAGATCAGACTTGAGCCATTTAAATTACAGTCACGGATTTAGTATGTGACAATTGCTAGGCATGTTAATGTGTATTTTTCAGAACAGTAAATCAATCGGACATCACCATGTACATGCCGCTGTCTAACAGGATGAATGGTCGGAATGATCAAGAGGAGCAATGGAATAGAATGAGGAGTGTTGTATGCTGTGATGTGATAAATTTACCGGCAGCCCTGCTTCACAATAGACGGCCTTGGAGAGACACCTCCCAAAGCTTGAGATTCTGGCATAGTCCATTGCGATCTATCTTTCCCCCCGTTTAGCCCCACCCCGCCTCCCTATTTGCCTATGTTCTCCACCCAAATTCCGATACAGTTCGACACCAACACCAACGCGAACTCACTAACACACTCCATGAGAGCATCCACATGGATGGCTTCCAGGAATCAACTTTTTTAAAAAAAAATTGAATTTCTTTAACTGCAGACATACTTCATCACATTGTCCCCTCACAACCGTTTGCCACCCTTTCAGGTCCCATCCTACCCGTGGCCGGTCACTGCTGCCAAATAATGTGTCCTTTTGTCAAACCGTTTGGAAGTAGACACCACAAGCGTCTGACCCAGCCTGTTACAGAATATTAACAACCAAATGCAGTGGCCCTATTTTACCTGGGCCTGCTCCAGTTAGAATGAACACATGTTGACAACACTTCGTAAAGTCCCCCCCAAAACCCTGCGTCTGCAGGCGGCCCAGGGTGATACAGATTAGTCCATAATATAGATTGATCCCTGCTCCCTCTCCCTCCCACCTCTCATCTTCACACATACCATATGCGTGGGTGTGTGCACTATGTGTGTGCGCATACACTGTGTGCTTCAGAATTTGTGTACAATTTGTTAGCAGACTCCAACTGCACCCACATTCACCAAAACCCGCAGCTTGTTTCCGAACCCTCCCCAACCTTCTTTCTTTGTTCAACCCCCCTCCATTTTTTTCTTTTTTTTTATTATGGGTCTTTCTGTGAGATTAATTCCTCTCTTGCCATCTTTGGGCTGTCAACTCAGGGTATAGAGTCATTTTTTAAAGGCCGCTGTTCCTGAGGACGGGAGACTGATTGAGTTGTGGCCTTTTCCTGAGTGGGTAAAGAACAGGATTAATGCGTAACTCTTGAAACCAACACGTTGGAAAAAAAGGATTAAAAAAAGCCGAGAAAATGTCCTTTCGGAGAGGGTTAAATAATGACAGTTTATGAACAAGAGCACTATATACTATGTTATTAATTCTCAATGACAGATGTGGTCATGTGAGTGCACGAAATGAACTGTTTTCAAAGGTAGATTAAGGGTTTAACAACCTTATAAAATAACTGAGTGATTATTTCAATAATGTTTTTTTTTATGAATTTCACAAAACAATGCCAAGCTACTTGCCTGTGCTACTGATCCTTCACTAAACCAGCCATAGTCCAATTATACTCTATGCCGCCATATAGCTTAGCAACTGTAACTAGGCACGGCAGGCCTGTCAAGCTTTGGATTTCTTTACATGTCGAAGGATTTTGGGTATAGCATTAGAAGTTATAGCGTTTACCAAAGACATTGGTTTGTCCTCTTGTTACAAGCCTTGTCTCTTGTAACAAAGAAAGTGAAAAAAAAGAGCATTGGTGAAGGTAAACCATTTCCTATGGCATCTTTAGGTAAAGAATGTGCAAGTTTACTGTGTCACACTGTTCCTTGTTTGTAATGTATTTCATACTGTTTGACACTGTGGATGCTACAATGAGTGCCTGGAGAATCATAGCCCCATGATGTAAATAGAACAACAACAACAAAAAAGAAAAGCAGGGAACTGCAGAGGTGCGTATCAGTGCTTCATCCATACATGCTGCTCTTTTGTTTTGAAAATGTGGCAAAACAGTAATAATAATTGTTCACAGTGTTAACACTTCTATGCATGAGAAGAGGGGGAGAGGGAGAGTGTAGCCATGGTTGCGTGTAAGGAAGTGTGGAAGTGTGTCAGCTGTTTTTTTTTTCCCCCTTAACTTTATCCAAAAAGGTCATTTTAAAAAATTGGCTGGTGAAATCTGCATCATTTCATGTCGTATTCCAGCTGGCTGGCTTGTAATATGGGTCGCAGCAGCAGTCACACTGTTAGAACATGACCCTAAATTTCTGACACCGTCTGAATTTTGCCATAGCATGTCTTTGTTTTGGCAAAGCCCCAACCTAGCTGGCGGCAGACACATCTCACAGTGCGATCGAAGACCATCATTTTGGATCGACGGCCGAAGATTTTGCCACGTTTCTCTCATGAATAGCAACAGGCCGAAACCACATGGTGTGAAAGGACCTTTCATCCAGATCCCTGCAAGACACAATCTGAAGACATACGATGGCACAATTCTATTAATTTCTTATCAACACAAGAAGGTGTGAAGTCATCGTTAAAAAAAAGTGCTTCATTAGTGATAGATTTGTTGAATAATATATTATACGTGTATATTAACAGTAAAAAATCAAGACGTCGCCATGTTTTACACTGCATATCATTAAGTTATTTTCCAGAGGAGGGAAACATCAGCTCTGCTCATTCAGAAAACCGTGCAGCACCACGGGCTTCTCCACTGTCCAACAGAAAGTGATTCTGCATTCACTGAGGAGTTTCCTGAGAACTGATGTTCTCAACAAAGGGAGTGAATCAGAGGTTGGGCCTGCACTTTCTCATGAACTCCTCCCAAACACCACTCCCTCCGCTCCCCGCCTCTATCCTTCCCGTGGCCACTCAGAGCTGAATAGCTGATTAAGCACAGATTGATTAGTACAGGCTCATTAGCATCCTGTTTGCGTTGACCACTCCACCATTTCCAAGAAGCGTGCACAGGCACACGCACGGGTGCACGCATGCGCGCACACACACACACACGTGCAAGCACGCAGGCACAGACACACACACTCGGCCAAACACACAGATTCTCTGCCTCTTTCACTGAGCCCCCTTGCTGCTCTGACTCAAATGGATTAACAAGCACAATATTTCTGCCAGGGACAGGAAATCACTGAACACTTGTCAGGAAGCCTGCAATCGATGGAATTCACATCATTGACCCCCCTCTCACCACATGTGCCCCCTAACCAACCCCCGCTCACCGTGTCCCCGACCTTTCCGTGCTACCCACAGCACCACTTTTTCGGCCATGAGCCTGCGGCAGCATCCTGTCGCTGATTTTATATTTGCATTTCTTTACATATCCGATCAGCCACATGTCAAGCTGCAACTGAACCCTCCTCACACAGACGGAAATACTCAGTGAACAACCTACTCACATTCTTGCACACACATACCTGAGCCAAAAAATGATATCATTCTTTCTCCGGAGTTCAACTCTAATTGTTAGCAAATGTTCTTTTCCTCCTGTTCTCTCATCTGCTCATTCATTGCGGAGTTTAAGGCGACGTTGCCAGCCCTAGCTAAAGCACCACAGGGTATCTCCAAGGTTAACTTAATACATTACAACCACTGAGGCTGCTTGTGTCTGTACTATTTGTGTGTGTGTGTGTGTGCGTATGTTGTGACTATGCATAACCTTTTATGCGTGTTTGCTTGTTTTTTGTTAAAAAAAGACACATAATTTTATAGAACTGTTTCTGGTGAAAAGCGACCTTTACCCGAAGGCAGGCATATTCGGTTCAATGGATGATGTATAATGAAAATATCTCCACCGGAACAGTATCGGTATATACTAAAATACGTGTTTTTCGGGTAGTCATCCAATTATGACACATTTTTGTTAAAATAAAGGACAGAGAAAATAAATGTGTTGCTGATTTCTCCATCGGCCATCTGTTGCTGGAAGATTCACACAGAGAGAGAAAGAGGAGGGGAGGCTGCTTTGACTACTGAGCTTAATGCATTTTGTACCTGTTTTTGATGTGTGCAAATCTCAATTAGTGTCTGACTGAATACCGACATTTCATTAGGGTTTTGGTTGAATTGAATATTTTAAAAAACACTATGAAGTTTTAACTAATGTGGTGTTAATCCAGGAACAATTTGCAGAATAGAAAGAACACGGGAGACTTATCTTGGGATACAAAAATGATACTAAAAGATTCAAAACAGCAACAATGAAGAAACAGGATTCCAATGTTCTATTTATGAAAGGTGGTGCATTGTTTCTCATTGGCTGAAGAGGCTACGCTCTGCGCCTTTCAAGCTCTGGCCCTTCCACGGAGGTTTCTTTTCTGGCTGCTGGGAGCTTTCTGGAGTGTGACAAATAACCCAGCAGGCCTGGAGCCCACAGCTCAGTAAGCATTCCAACAATGCCATATTACTGCATTAATATTTAAAGTCCAATGTTTCCCTAACTGGCATTCAGACAGCCGGCTAAGGGCCTCTTACTAAAAAAAGCATGTCAAGCCCCGCGCTCTGTGGAATGTCTTATATGTTGTTCATGTATTAAATGTGTTTTAATAAAAAAAAAGAAAAGAAAATTGTGGGGAATTTTAATGACTTTTGAAATGCTTTCATCCTACATGCCCTGATTTACATATGATTGTACTTACATGCACAGAAATACATGGTTACTGATAAACTGGCTTAAAATTTCAAGCTGAGTGTTTCTTTGTTTTTAAAAAGGTTTAATGTTTATTAACAATAAAGTATGAGGTCTTGTAGTCTTGATGCTCAAAGCAAGACTATGCATATTTTAAAAGAACAAATAGCTTAATCTTTTCTTACAAATAAAAAAGTTGAATTTATGATAATGCACCATTGGTAAATTTAATATCCTCTGCGATTTTGCTGCCACAGCCTTGCTTGATCTGGTATAACCAGAAGTCTTAACCATGTGCCTAACCATAACCATTAAAACCAAATATGTATATTACCAACATATCCTCATTATGTTAATAGAAAACGTAACCCAGTGGCAATTACATTTCCTACAAAAAGTATTTGCGGTTGCAATTTAGTTGGATGAGCTATAATTTTTAGGAGACAGGGTTGTTGTGTCCTGCTTGTGGTCTCATTCCACTTATTCTTGATTAAGTTGCCTAATGAAGATGTCTCTAAGCAACTGACTCAAGGTAACCTTGAGAAATGAAGAAAAATTCAATGTGTCATTATGGTGCAACTGCCACTTGAGGCTGCAGTAGCTATTATTTGGAAAAACTTACTTAGTCTTACTTTATTGTCTCAGTTTCCTTTTGTCCTAAAGGAGAAAAGAGACAAGGCGGAGACAGGAGGAGCAGATTTGGGATGAACATGATGAGAGGTGACTGTGTTTTTGTTGAACCTGTAACAGTGTGACAACCTGTCTACACAGTGCGATCTGGAATAGGAAGAATCACAGGAAGACAAATGGCAAATGACTCACCACTTAAGAGTATCATTGTGAATTTTTCATCTCAGAGTGCAGATAAAAATGTCTGAAAACATGGTGTAACATCCGATGATCACAAGCACTGCAGGTTGCAAAAGGGGACCCCCCCCCCAAAAAAAACCCATCTCGTACTCTGCTTCCATCTCGCCAAAAACCTTTTGACCATGGCTCTGATGTCACCTTCCCATTCAAGTCTTTATCGCTCCAAGTGCTGCACATGTGTTTGCATGTTTATTACCAGACTAATTATGAAAACATTTAATACATGAGGGAAAAAAAAATTCTCCGGAGACACGCATCAGTCACAGAAACACATCATCCTCCGGCATACAGACTTTGTGGCAGCATGTTTTTTCTGCTGTTTACAACCTCGCCAGTTGTTTTTTTTCCCTCCTTTTTCTGCTTCTGGCTTCTGTATCCCTTAGCCTGTGGATGTACCTGCTCTCGCCTGCCCTTATACCCCCACAGGTGACAGCAGAGCAACTAAATCCCCGGTGCCGAGATTACTTTACAGCGGAAGTGCGGTCATCGACAAGCATGTCTGGAAGAAGTCTAATATCTTGTAGGTTTACACAAACGGTCGAGCGGGAGAACTTAAACGTTCGGTGACAGATAAAATGTGACATGAGATGGGAGCGGAGGCTGGAGGGATCTAAACCTGGAGGCTAATTTTAACGGATGGGGAGGAGGGATGTCGGGGAAAGAGGCTGCTGGTGCACTGTAACTGAACCTGAAGCTGCATATTAGCAGGGGGCAGTGTCTGACGTATGTATGTGTATGCAAACGCATGTCTATGCTCGCCTGTGTATATTTTAGCGTGTGTGCAAGCGTGCACAGGAACATTCGCCATAGCTGTGATGGAAGGAACAGATGGGCGGGGGAAGTGGACTCCTGTGCCTGAGGAATACTGTGGTGCTGAGGATCAGAGTGCCGCCTACGTTCCACCCTGGGCCTCGGTTACCCACTACAGCAAATGGAGCCCGTCCAGCACCAGCCCATGATGGACCAGCCCCCCGCGCCATCTGTCTCCTAGGACAGACAACCCCCCCATCCTCCTCCATCTCAGCGTTGTGTCCTCGCCAACCCTGCTCCTCTGCCACGCCACCCCCACCAAGAAAACAGGCCCAACAGTTTCACGGATGTTACGTGTTGCTTTTTGGAGCTCTGGGAAGACAGAAGGAATTTGGAGAGATGACTCAAGTAGGAGATGAAGAGCCAAGTACATTTAAACTCATACACCAAGAAGATGGAGTGTTGATTTATTTATGATAAACCTGCTTCTACACAGTTTTCTTCAGATAATTTGGTCTTAGAGAATTTTTTGGAACAGCTTGTAGGTGGTACAGAAGAGCGGGGAGACAGAATTCAAACAAGTTAACATGATCTGGAACAAACCGCTTTTCATGCTAAATAACCAGAGGTTATTGCAAAATTAAATTACATAATATGAATGTTTTCATTACAGATTTTTGGCCCAGCCCACCTCCCTGTTACATTGCATCTTAGTGTCATCTCAGCTCCACCTGTTAATAGGAAATGAACATGATGAATTAATTCAGTGTCATGGATATTAAAAGCGAAAATGAGATCAGTTGTGGGATTAATCTGCTCCTTGCATTGGTGTGTTTTAACCACAGCTTCCTTTGAACAGCACAGATGTCACAAGAGCAAGGTCAAGGCAGCGTTACCTCTGGTTGTTTCATGGAAATATTTTACCAGTGGGGATATAATGTTGGCGGCAAGATATACTGTAGAGGCTTGAGCTTTGAAGCAAACAGAAATGAAAGGAAAGGAAGAGCAAAGTTCTTGCTAATCCACAAAACACAGCAGTTCTTGTAACACAAAGCAACTAGTCCTCACAGGGTTTATGAAGTAAATCCAATCAAACACCAAGCAGCTACTTTTCCCTTTTCTATCTCTTTTATCGTCCTCATTTTTGTCTCTTGGCAAAAGACCTTACAGGCAATGTGACCAAGTTTGTATTTTTTTTTTCTCAGAAATTGTGGCTTGCAGCATGAACAAACATTGCCTTTGTGCATTTATTTTGACTACTCTCTCAATTTAGACTGATAATAAACAGATGAAGTTTGCTCATGAGAAATGTATTAACCAAAGACAGAGACATCTTCCAGGATCTAGTTGCCTTGATAGGGGCAGATAAAACCTTTGGCTTGTCTTAATCAGCTGTCGGCTCTGTCAGTCGCCCCCAGCCCTCTAACCGAGGGGGAGTGTCTGATGTCCCATAAAGCCCTGCCTCTCTGGTGTATGCGGAGATAATGAGACAATACTGTACTGAAGCTACGATACCACGCTGGGTGGGAAGGTTGGTTGGGGTGCAGTAAGGACCGATAATGAGGGACAAACTCTTGCAGGCGTGGGGGAGACGGAGGTGGGTGGACCTGTGTTTGGAGGCAACCGCAGCAGGAGGTTTGACATAAGCCAGGAGGGAGGTGGAGGAAGAGGAGATGGAGGGAAAGAGCATAACAAAGGGCAGCGACAAAACGCTGCGGACAAGGGAAAGAAAAAAACACACAGCTCACAACACATTAATGAAGACGCTGAGCAGCTGGACATCTAATATGCTGTGTACATTTATGACTGTGAGTCTGAGACTTATTCTCAGACCAAAGGAGTGACAGAGCGAAAGAAAACTCAAACTCTACCTCACTAACAACACTATAGTCTCATCTGCTAATTTATTTTGCAGAGAGTAAACCCTGCTCATTAAGTGGGAGGAAAAACATTGACATAAACACTCTTCAGGCTCTTCACCCTCCTCCTGTAATGACACAACTATTATCATGGTAAGGGGGTGTTAATTTAGCCCAAGACAAACAAAGCTTCTCTAACTACCCCCTCTGTGTTATATTAATATAGCTGTGAATACTCTCCCTTAGGAGTTACAGTCTGAGCTCTGCGCTCCCCCTTCGCCTGTACCGAATCTCCCACACACTGCCTTCATTTGTGCTTCTGTAACTTTCCCTTTTTTTTGATTAGCCTTCTTCCCTATTTATCCCAATCCTCATTTCCCATTCATTCTTTAAATTTATCTGTTTTTCTTGTCTCATTTGTCTTCCAGACAAATAAGATTTCTAAAAGAAAAATCTCATTCTTTTTATCCTGATCACATAAGCAGCATGATTTTATATTTTTTTTTAATTTTAAATATACTGTCAGTTTCAAGACGTTCTGCTGGGAGATGCATTTGTGCTGCGATAAACAAACAAACACACACACACACACACGCACACGCACACACACAGAGGCATGCAGGGCAGCAGAGTTACATTAATTCCTCGGCCCTTGGGAGAGTAGTGTATTGATTGGACCTTGGTGCGGTTTGTCACAGGTGATCACCGAGATTGGGCCACTGCTCAAGCGTGTTATCCAGCTCTGCCCTGGAGGAGAACGCCGTAAGGACTTAAACAACACAAACTGACTGGCACTAATAGAGAACACCACTCTTATTATATGAGTCACCCGTCTGCACTGTCAAGTGGAGCGAGAAACCGACTGACGCGCGGAGAGGTAGCATATCCACTGAGCAGAACTGGGCTCACGGACAGTGAGAAGGCTGTGTCGGTTTGAGGTGCGTAACAGGTGGAATCCATGCCTTTCAGTGCATGACCTTGGCTCGGAGTCAGAGTGAAAGTCACAGCCTTTTCGTCCGCACGACTGCAGACGGTCCCTTTGCCTCAACGCCCGCCATCATCCCGTTACCCTATTCCTTGCCTTCCTGACATTTTCTTCCTCTAGCCCCAAGACCTGCAGGTGTGACTCCTGCAGGTTTAACACCCGCGACACTCGCTTTTTCTCCACATCTCGGTGTCTCAAGCACATACACAAAATACATCATCATCATCAATACACATCTCATGTCCATTAATTTCCTATCACCCCATCAAAATCAAGCAGAGACATGAAACTTGTTTTAAAAATGTGATCTATCACAGTAAACCAAACTGTCTCACAATCCTAACAGGCCATGTTTTTCAAAACTCTTCTTCTTGTGTTTAAGGACACTCCAGGAAGATCCAAGATTTGAACTGTAGCTGTAGGCTGTCAAACTATAGCTGCTACAATGTTGAAAATGGCAAAGATTTGTCTCATCTTTTCACGGCGTATTTTGGTTTGTTGTCTATGTTTTTCCCACTTCAAGTATGTATCCATATTAGGAGTTACCATTGAAGAAACGTTTAAAATATCCCATGAAAGGTTTTTTTCCCCACTATTTTAATTTGATTACTCTACATTCCACCACAAAAATACTTAATGAGTTCTACTCCTGGCAGTGTTAAGAAGGATTTGAACGAGCAAGTATGCAATTTCTATGAAATTATATATACAGAAAATATAAATTTCCATAATTAAAAAAAGAGTAAAACAAATAATCAAATAATCAAAATATTTTAGAGACTGGCTACGACACTGCACTTAATATAGGGATGATTTTAGGAGCCTCTATAAATGAACAGAAACCAGTGGGTTTAATATCAATCTACAAATCTGTGGTATGCTTTGCAGCAATAGAATCAAGTATACATTTTCTGTAATTAATGGTCTAAAACAGTGATTCCCAATCAGAGGTACTTCAATCCCAGTATCCCAAAGTAATGGATTATGGTTCAGACAGTTGTGGATAATTGGTGGATATGTCAAGCTTATGCCACCTTAAGTGTTAGTAGTACAATTACAAACTTGACCAACTTAACTTTGATGAAATCAGAGAAAATAACATTTTCTAGTAACTTCATTTAGTATAGAAATGTTTGTTGTATTTCTTGCCACCTGAAACAAGATGAGAGCAAAAAAGGGCTGAAAATATCATAGCAGGATGACCAGAGGTGTTAAGTATGTTTACATGCATTTTTCCTCTGAATTATAAATAACTCAAGATGCACATCAGATGCTAGAATAGGATGAGACTGCATATTCTTTGCCCAGTGGTCGCAATTAACGCTGAGCCCTCAATATTGCCAAGCAGCCTCCGGAGATCTATCAGAATTACCATATGCAAACTGGTCAACAACTAGACACATTCCACATGTGGCTTTTTCAGAGTATGACCCCCACCTGGTCTCCCTGCTGACTGACACTGTTTCCACTCGACCTTCGGAACAGTCAGCTGATCGAACTCACCGCCTCGGAGCTGGAGTAAGCATTGTATAGTAGAGGGGGAATTTTTTTTTTTTTTAATCCACCGCTGTCTGCGTGACATCAAACATTCATAACCCGACCTGGCATAAGAGAGGAAACTCTTAAAAAACCCTTGAAAACCTACTAGAGGGTAAACGTGAATGTAAGGGGGGTGGAAAAGCATAACAGCTTTAAAATATTAACCTCTTTATAACAGTTTGATGGCTTAATCGCCAATCAATAGCATTGTGTAGCGGCAGTGGCTAGGTGGGAACAGGATGATGGTGATGAAAAATGCATGAGGCTGGGGTTGAGGCGGGGGGCCAGAAAATTAAACCCAGCCCGTCGCATTTGCTGAGTTGCAGCGGTGGAGCTGGGATAAGTTTAAGTAGGGAGGTTTGTGTGTGTGTGTGTGTGTGTGTGTGTGTGTGTGTGTGTGTGTGTGTGTGTGTGTGTGTGTGTGTGTGTGTGTGTGTGTGTGTTGTTATGTATGTAAATGTACATGTAGGGGTGTGGTTTCCCCTTTGGTTTGTATTGTACCTGGGTGAAAACAATAAAAAAACTATGGCGGGATGACATAGTGTTTCATGACAGATGAACTGCACACACACACACACACACAACGAAAATGAAAACGCAAACGCAAACACACACACACAAGCACAAACACACACAGGTGTTCTACAGAACGCTATTGTTTTGTTTCGTTGTTTGCTCCCCTGTGAAGTTTATGAGGACGAAAGTTCTGACTTAACTCTTGTTTTATTTTAGTCGTACAGCCCATAAAAACAGAAAAATACTCAGCGGAAAAAAACTTAACAATCGGTGAGAAATGGGGGATGATAAATCTGGGATGGGAGATGCTGTCACTCTTCTGCTCCAACGATGAGCTAGGACTCTGTCACTGTACTGTAGGACTCCTGCTATGTTAGATGTGACCCTAAATCCAGTCTATTTTTAGTGTATCCTTAATTCCTGTCTTGTTAGAACCAGAAGGCCTCATCTTCCCCTGGGTCATGAAAGATTAAAGACCCCTTCTGTACAAATTAAACTGACAGAATCATATTTACACTCAATAACAGCTTGCACCTCTTGTGTGATGTCTTGTTTTTAATTTGTAAAATCAATTAAATCAAGAATACAGATCTGTCTATAAGACAAACATGCTAACATAGTCATTTTACATCTAAATAAAATACTGTCCCACCCAGGATGCTTCAAACTCCCACGTCTTTTCAAGCGTGGTATGGTTCATACCACGAGCACATACCTTTAATGGAAGTTATTATCTATTATTGGAATATAATGACTCCTTTTTTCAGTAAAAGTGTGAATAAAGAAATATACAAATACTCCATTATAAGTGTAAGTCCTACATGAAAAATCTTACTTAAGCATAAGTACATAGGTATTACCAAAAAATGTAGTTAGAGTATTAAAGTCAAAGTACTGGCTTGGTCCCTCTAACTATGATGTTATTGTATATGACATCGTTGGATTATTAATACTGAAGCATGAGTGTTTAGCTGCATTTTGCTTTTGTAGCTGCCGGAAGTAGAGCTGGCTCAAATCACTTTATATACACTTTTACATACACGGATGACAGATAAATCTGAGGTTTTGTGAGATGATAAATGGGAGAGGAAAGAAGAAAAAAACTAAGTTGTGATACACATCTCTTTTTTAATTTTTGGGCTTGATTTTTGCTGAGAAATTGGGACATTATTGAGATGAACCCATGTGAGTGTGGAAGAAATCAATACTTGTAGGAGCTCTTAATGAGTTATGGACTTCTGAAATCAGATCAGGACACACACTTCACTGGAAGCCTAAAAGGTTGCAAACCACTGCTTTAACCTTTAACAATGGGTTGTGTTTGTGTAAAAATCTCAAAAGTAACAAGCAACTAAAGCTGTAGTCGAAAACACTATATCTCCCTCTGTAATGTTGTCGAGTGGAGGTATAAAGCAGCATGAAGTGGAAATAAACATGTTAAGTACAACTACCTTGAAATTGCAGTACCTACCTTGAAAGTACAGTACTTGAGTGGATGTGTTTAGTTGCTTTCCACCACTAGCTATCTGGCCCATCACTTGCAGCCTGCCCAGCTCAAAGTAATATTCCAACCTTACCATTTCTATTTAACACATAGACAAGAGCCAGTCCAGTGTTGTAACCCATGAGACGTCTCACTGTTTACCTTCCTGCTCCTATAAGCTACAGTACAGAGGTAGGTCCTACAAGGCCGGGCTGCGGCATCCCTATGCTTCTCGTCTCTCTGTCGGGTGCCATGCCCCGCTACGAGGCGGCGATCTCACCTGTCAGAGCGAATTTAGCGGCAGGTGAGCTCAGCCGGTGGCTACCTGCAGACTACAGCCTTGTTTTACGCTCCAGTTGGCTGTCTCCTGCTGAACATGATGCAGGATAAAAATGGATAATGACCCCCTCCACCCCCGCTTCCACTTCCAAGTCAATGCAGGAGAAAGTCTCCACTAGAGAAGGGTCAGGGCTAGAGAGAGGCGGAAGAGAAGGAGAGGAGGAAAGGGCGAAAAGGGGGTGCATGTAGCACTTAAGCTAGGGTTTCCTGCAAGGGTTTACTGGCAGAACAGTGGGTGGCAAGTTGTAATCTGACAGTGATGTAATTGTCCCTGCTGGTAAAGTGTCTAACATAGAGCATGCAAAGTCTCTCAAAATGAATTCACTATCAGCACTTTCAGAAAAGGAGACTATTCAGGGCAGAGAAGGGAGGAGCCGTCGAAGCTTCTGTGGCCTTGAACGGTTCAGCAGCCAAGCCTTTCTTTTTCATCCCGCCTGAAGTAAACCGGGCCCTGCCCTCGACACAAAAAATAGCTTTGTCATTGATCAGAATGCATCCTGGCAAACATGCATAACCAAAATAGCGAGGCCATTGATCTTGAACGGAAGACTGATCAATCTTTATTAGTTCTGAGCAAAAGGCTTGAAACAACAGAAGCACAGCGACACCGGCATTACGGTATATGGAAGAGGCTTCTGGAAAGTCTACTCTCCAACGATCAAACGCTCTCATCGCATTCATACTGTACACACACTCTCAGCTCAGACAAAAGGGGCCCGGGTAACCTCTTCACACACACAATGAGCCTGTGAGAGCAGAGCGTCAGACGGGCAGACAGAAGCGTGCGGGGAAGTGTTAAAGTCAGCAGGAACCGGCTGTGTCGAACAGCAACACCTGGCTTAAAGGATAACACTTCCCCTGATCCCCTGTATCTGCAGGGCCAGGCCAGCTGAATACATCATCTCATAACCGTGGAGGTTTTATACAGAGCACAATAGCAGTCGGCATCATTGCTCAGAAAGTGGATGGCACGGAAAATAAATAAATAAATAAAATGCATCCATACTTTCCATGTTATAAGCTACCCTCACTTAGGGACTGGGGACCTATCTGCATCTGATTACAAGCTGTAAATCTGGCTGACACATAACTGTCTGCACATATAGCTCAGCATGTTTATTGATCTTAGCGGACAGTTTTGCACCCTGTGAAAACACCTCTAAAAAAAAGAATAAAAAAAGAAAAAGGGGCCAGCATATTGACAAAAGAAAGTCACTGCTGAGATGCAAGGCACAGAGAAATTCTAAAAATCATGTCTCCCTCATTATATATACAGGGAAACAATTATTTTAAAAAGCTGAAAACAGAAAACAAAACAGTCTGGGAGAATGCATGACACCCGAGGGCTAAGAGAGGAGCCGGGAAGTGACAATGAGGCGGAGACAGACATGAAGAGGGAGGAGGGTGCTGCATTTAGTCTGCTTCCTATCCAACGTATGGGAAGTTTTGGAGGCAGAAACGAGAGAATGAGAGGTAGAGAAGAGGGAAAAGGAGAGAGAGAAAGCGAGAGGGGGAGTTACGGGGGTAAACAGAAATGTCTTTGATCCTGGCAGACAGATGTTGAAGAGAAGCTGTCATCTCTGTGTAAAGGCCCACCTGAGCCGGCAGGTAGCCATGCCCAGATGGCTCTTTGTTCCAGGCCCGGCACTAATGAGAAGATAGAGAGACGGAAAAGGAGGGGAGGGACTCTGGCACGGGCAGCGAGGTGGGACGAGAGATTTGAGGGGGCATGATGGGGTGTTTTTCAGCTGGCACAGATACAGGAGTGTTAGTACTGACGTACTGATTACATCTCATTTACAAGCCTCCGGCATCCTGTCTGGACGGAGGGGGAATCAAACACCTGTGACTTGGAGATGATGTCATCGATAGCCAATCACTCGAACGTGCAGCAGTACACGGCAGTTTTGCATATTCATTACACTGCCCCGTGCACTGATAGATCAGTTGCGATGCATGCTTTCATATGCATGCAAACCACAGAGGTGTATGATGCATCAATCACACGGCAGAATAATCAAATACCACAATGCTCCCTTGGGTCAGTGGATGCTGTGGATGTGGGGCAAGACGATGACACTGCAGGTGTTATCTGCTTACATCCACTTTGATGTGCACGTTCGTGTGTGTGTATGTGTGTGTGTGTGCGCTGGTAGATATGAAAGTAGGGATGTGTAAAGTGTAACCGCAATTACGAAGTCACATACACAGAGTTGATTTATTCTGGATGTTTTAGCCTGCTGATTAAAATCCCCACTTGAATTTTAGTAAAAGAATATTCAGTGACCTTCAACTATGCCATACTGTCACTGATGAAAACTATCCACTTTAAATATTTGAACATTCAATTCTTATGTCAAAGGAAAATTGTGAGGTATCTGAAGAGCACGGTCCGCATGAACAAATATTGACACATAAGATAAACCTAGTTTTCGTGTGTCATGTTATGTTATAAACCAGGAGAGGAGGCATCTTAGAAAGAGAGACTATCAGTTTGGTGGTCATCCCTGTCAAAGAGCAGGCATCAGTGCACCCGTCTTGTGTTCCATAAGGCTATGGTTTCTAAGTTGTGCCGACATTTGAAGTCACTGGTTGAGTTCAAAACTAGTAACCATGACACCAGATCACAGGATAGGCTGGCTTTGAAATTTCCCCGTGCCAACTCTCAGTCGGGGGAGACTGGTTTCCACCTCTGGAATGAACTTCAAAATAAACTGAAGTTAGAGACACTCATTCCTCCGAGGAACTTTTGCTTGCTGGTATTTCAAATAATATTTGTGACTTTTAAATGAGTCATGTTGCGGTGTTATAAAAATGCGGTCTCGACCTCAATGACGGCTTTCCCAAAATTGATAAAGCAAAACCAATAAATTAAAGTCATCAAATACATTTAAACACCAGTAGCTGCTGTATATCCTGCAGGTCTGAGCGCAGCCATGAAGATGAAACAACATCGGAGTCTGGTCCGGGTCACCGGTGAGCCAGCGGAGCGTGGAGCGCAACTCGGCAGTTGACCAACTGTCAAGTTGCAAGGGGGTTATGACAGACATGCCCCCCCTTCCTTTTTTTTAATTCGACGTTCATTTACTCATGATGATCTGTTGACATCAAACTTATGATACACATACCAACACGGAGCCAACATTTACAAGAAGAAAAAGAGTGTGGAAAAGAGGGGGAAAGGGCATCGTTCTTTATTGTCATAATGTCACATCGGATCTCAACAAAGAATTAAAAAAAATATGCATAAATCAAAACATTTACACTTTCCCGTTTCACTCTTTAAAAAAATCTGCGAATTTGTTTTAAAAAATAATTCGATTTTTTTCATAGTTCAGTCCAAGCAGATGGGGCTGCCCACATAAAAAGTCCTTTTAACAAGCTCTGTATGTACCCTTTGTAGATTCGAGAGCAGGGAGCCATGAGAGCGCAGGCTGTTGCGTAAGTAAAGATGAGGACGGATGTAATGGGAGCCGCTAAGGGACAGCCTCGTAAATGGAGGCGTACAAGCAGATTTATGTAAGTGGGCCTAACATGTGATCAGTCAACTAAACAATCGAGGCTCAAACCGATCTGAATCCTCTGAAACAAATGGGGACCCGGCCTGCCCATTTTGGTTTGCAGACTTCTAATCTGCTGTGTTGTGCTAATGTTGGCTTACTAATTAGGCTTAGCAACATTACAACCGGTAAGATTTTGCCCCTGTTGTGTGTGTGTGTGTGGTTGTGGTAATAGTTAAAAACATCATACTGTTGACGGTTGATAAGTGGTTAGAAACAAACAGTAAACTCTGGTGTCCAAATCATTTGTCGTCTTCCCTTAAAAGTAACACGATTGTTTTCATGCTACTTCCACCTTTGGTTCCTGGACAGACAAATGACAAATTCTGTACTTTCTTATTAGGACAGACTCCGGTTCACTTATCTCATCCACTGTTTGGGGAACCAGTGGGGGCTCATGTCCTGCCATGTGTCTTAAAGGCACCAGTTTACCCCATCAGAGGCGCTTGTCAGATGGTCGACCCCCCCCCCCCCACACACACACACACACACACACACTCACACACACACACACACACTAATCTTTCCAATGCTGGCAGTAGGGGCGGGCAAGAGAGGAGCCTAAGTTTGATCTGCTCTTTCTAACTTTTTTTTTTTGTTTTTGTTCCTTCCAATACTTCTGTCGCTTTTCACATGAACAACCGAGTCCAACATTATGAACACCCTCCAAGAGAGACTGCTTGAAGATGTGCCCAGTTATTTCCATTTTTAAAAGTTTTTCGCACCTCACCCGTCTCTATGATGGTTGCCTTTTCACTTCGACCTTTGGGCACAGTTTTTCTGAAAAGCTATTAACACCCTGCTTTAGATGAGGTTTAGATGCCACATGGTACAACCTAGTCCATTTTAAGCGAACTGAACCCTTCACCCTCGCTCAGAGACAACCAGCTTTACCATCATCCCCAAAATAGCACCAGATCTGTACATCCACTTTGGCTTCGGAAAACTTTCTTGAAAGTCTACCAATATGCAAAATGTGCAGCTGCGAATTATCCGGATAGCAGTGTTGTTCTGACAACCCCTGGAGTTTCTTATCCCTTCACCTGCAGTCAGTGGTAGGTATCAAAATATTCTTCCCTGCTGCTCATTTAAAAGCTCTGCACTTTCAGAAAACTCTCCCTAGGTCACTGAATATGTATTATTTCAGGAAGACTTCACAAACTGATGTTATGTTATGATGGCCAGTAAAAAGCGGAGACAGTTTTGGCCATTTGTATTCGCATTTATAGCAGTGATTCAAGCCTTTTAAGCCTTAACTATGATAGAGGTGATTAAGAACTGTTGAGCCACACTGTATCCAACCACATTGCTTCAGCACAATTGGACTCTAATCACAATGACTAACTGGCTGCTTTAAAGGTTTTTTTTTTAGGTGCATTAAGTGGGTGATAGTGTATTAAACTCTATACAATGAGTCTGGACAGAGAGTAAGACAGGGGGAAGCCTAATCAATGGTTCCTTAATGGTCATCTTTATAGCTGGACGATTGTCCTGGCAGCCCGGTGCTCTCCGCTCTCCTCTCCCGCACTTGGGATGTGGTGGTAGTCAGCCTGCCTCTCTGAAGGACGTCCGAAGAGTTTCAAAGGCGATAACAAATCAAACTGTTCCCTGAATCTAATATCAAACAGGCCTGGTGTCAGCATTTATTAGAGAAATCAGATTCTCTCCCTCCTCCATCCCCTCGTCTCCCCCCTTCACTCTCCCACTTGCAGTATTCCAACACACAGCGGCTCTTTGAAGTCGAAAGAATGCAGGATTGCAAATTACCCAGGAGACGTAGCTGATAGTCTTTGAAGCCCTCCTTTGATAGTGTTGTTTTCTCTGCTCCCCCCTGCATCTCTCTCCCGCTATCTCTGACTTGCTTTTTCCCTCTTTCCACACACAATGAAGCTTACAAACATTAATCTTCACAATGGGAGGATTACACACACACATACTATAATACTTACACTCAATGAGAGGCAGTAACCGTGACCTGCAGAAATGGGCAGGAACCCTCCAAGCAACATTTTAAAGGAGAACTTAAAGGGGGAACAGGGATCCTAAATCCAAAAACTTCGCTGTTTAGATTTATTTATTTCATTTTACAACAAAATGGTGGAATAATTCCCTTAATTGTTTTTTGAATATATATATATATATATATATATATATATATATATATATATATATATATATATATATAGAGAGAGAGAGAGAGAGAGAGAGAAGAGGAGGAGAGAAGCCTCTGGTTTTGATCGACTGGGCCAGCATGAGGATCTCAGCACTGCTGTAACGAGCACTCTGCTAGCCCCCGGCCGATGGAAAGTCCATGGGCCTGATGTAAATTTCTCTTAGCCATAGTCTATTCACAACTTCCTTCAGCATCCTCTGCGTAGATGTAAGTTGTCACGGCGCGTTTCTGTTTACTCTGGTCTGTTCTCAGTACATCTTAGGAGAATAAATGTAAAGGCACTCAGAAGTTATTTTTCTGTAGCCTGACAGCTAATGCAAGGATGGAACTGCTTAGGAAAACTGACAACAAGCTCCCACTTGTTAAATGGCTTGTTGTTTGGTTTAAGGCTGACAGAAAGCAAGGTTTTGTTTTTTGTTTGTTTTTTTTTTTACCAAAAGCAAAGGGAAAACCATTATGTAAAAGCTGAAAACTGAAAGAAAAATGTGTTTATATAGGCATTAAAATCAACCCACTCTTCTCTCTGAGAGATCCAGACGTTACACGGATACCATTTGTAATCTCAGTAGTGACAGCATACTTTGCAGATTTCCCCAAATTACATAGATTTGTACGAAAGTCTGGAAGAAGTATAAGCAACAAAAATGGAGATAAAGACAGTAACGTTAATAACAAAAGTAAAGTAGAATTATATTTTGGAGTAAAATTATAGAGAGCAAAAAGATAAATAAATAAATGAATTAAAATAATTGAATAATATGGAAATAAAATAAGAATAACATAAGTCAACCAGAAAATGAGTTCAGTAGAGTGCAGACCTCTGCCGAGGCCAACAACATACACCAGACTTTAGCGGAAAAAAAAAAAAAATTAAAAGTCAAAGTAAATGAACCAGATCTGCCCCAAAATTTAATGAGCTCTTCCCTGGCTCACGCCCCATCCTTCCACCAAGTTCAGTGCAACTCGGTTCAGTAGTTTCTATGATTAATTCTGCTGACAGATCAACAAACAAACAGACATGGGTGATCGCATAACCTCCTTGTTGGAGGAAAGAAGATTCCTACCCCAGACATGTTACAAGCTGCCCCCCCCCCCACATCCACAGGGGCACACACATTCACACAGACAAACACCCCTTCACCTCCCCACCATGCCTGACTGTGGCTGTGGTGTAAATATGCCCCTTACATAAAAACTGACTCAACAGGAAAAGAGAAGGAAAACAGATGAGAGCAAACAAAAGTGGGCAGGTTCATACGTTGGGATTAGTCGGAGGGCAGTCGGTACAAAATGTAAAAATGGGTTCTAAAGAGCAGCCACATATGAGAAAATTCTCTCAGTGAATATTTTATTTTCACAAGTTTGAGAAAAAAACATGACATCTTCGATCCAGTGGTATAGAGAAGGACTCTTGGAAGAGTTTGTCGTGTTACAATATGATGCTGTGAGATGGCAATGTGAGATGTTAATGTAATCATTTATTATTTGTATGTTATTGTTTACAAAGATGCTATTTGTGCAAAACATATATCTCGGGATGTCAAGTACTTTGCTGGGCTCATGCTGAGTTTTTGGCCCTGTTATCTAAACATATTATCGAAATGACATTTTTTTTTTTTTTCTGACCAAATAGAACTGTTTAGTTGTTGTTGTGTTTTTTTTTTTTTTTTTTACTTACTTTTAACTGGTAGCTTACAAAGATCTCTGGATTGGAAGCAGCACATTGATTCTACTGTAACTTTCTGCAAAAAAACTTTATCATGCCTTTTAAAGTCAGTTAAAGAATAAGGTCCTTTGCTTTTTTGCTGAGAGTTAAATGAGAAGATTGACGTCCCTCACATGCCTGTGCACCAAGTACGGAGCTGCAGCCAGGAGACAATAAGCTTAGCCTAGCCTAAAGACTGACAGCAGGCTAACTGTTGATAGTAAATACCTCCTAAGTTCAGAGTGGCTGCTTGTCGAAACCACGATACCTTGCTTTCTATTTCTACACGAATCAAATACAGAAAAAGTGGAATGTGGGTGTAGAGAGTATTTACGGTTTTTTACAGTAATCTTCAATGGAGCTGGTCTCAGTAACCAAATAAAATTAATGCATAATGTAACTAATTACTTCTTCAGTTGAGTATTTAGTATTTTTTTTAATGATCATTATGCACCGCATAACTTATTACATTTTTCAAGTGACCCCCCCCCCCCCCAACAATGATCTTCTCATCTGACATCAACAGATGTTCATATCCACAAATTAAAGCACTGAGAGTAGACGTCAACAGAAGCATTGCACAAAGCAAACAGCATATTTATACTACAGATGAAACTGCCCACAGGTTGCTGGTTTCATGTGCAAAACAGGCCATTTTTCTTCTTATGTTACTGGCAGATTCCCTCCCATGAGAAACAGTGGGATTACATCTACTGCATAGCAGTGATACGCTGTAATCCAGTCGATACTTCCAAGGACACTTTGACCATCTATGTTCTAATCTCTGGCTTTTCAGTAGGCGCCACACTGACTGGACTGTCATGACTCACTGACACACGACATCTACTCATTATGTAAAAGTGCACCAGACTGAGGACACTTTCATGGGGGATGTGAGGAACTTTTTTTTTTTTTTTTTTTTGTGGAAAAATGTCAAAATTCTTTGAAGTTTCCCCCCTTTTCATGTCACAAGATCTAAAAGTTTAGTAATAGCTCTGAGCACGTATAAAACTGATACTGCACTCCTCCTGTTCTTTACTTTTAATCACCAGGGAATTCGGAACATCATCTCCATAATCCAAGCACAGATCATTTCCTAAGAGATGATGCAACTATTTTGAAATTCAAGTGTAATGACAATCCATTGTAGTTGGGTTTTTAAAATCGTTTCATAAATCTTAAATGGCTTCTGCTTCATTAAAGACATGTTACTCAAGAGCTCCTTACTGTGCTTTTGAGTTTGACAGGTTTGACAAACTCTGCTTTGTTTTTTCGAGCCATGACGCAGAACGCGATTGTCTTTCCCGTGAACATGACATACACTTGAAGGGCAACATGTCCTGGGGTGATGACGACAGTAACACACAGATGCACACAGATACGCAAGTGCACCCACTCAGAGTCGCACGCTGGTTTGAAAGCACATATGCACGGAGCCCTCCCTGATGTAGAGCGCTAGCTCCATCGCTCTGGTGGTTTGGGAGCCTCACGTCCACTTAGATAATTAACAGTGATCAAGGGTCGTCCTGCCTGTCATAGTTGCCTCATGTTACTGCCTGTTCAAAAGGACTCAAACTCACTGGCCTGAGCTGAAAGGAAAGCTACACACAGGCTCATATTCACATCTAGTAAGCCCCAGTGTAAATGTGAGTATAGGTTTTTTTAGGGTGGGGGCTGGAATCTGACTTATTTAATATGACCAAGGGAAGATCAAGCACCTTCCACCCACATCCACAGAAAGCTTTGAAAGGGACCAAAAATATGAAACACATTGGAACTGTGCCATCCATTACAGCATGCCTCACTAAAAACACTGTTTGAGATAATGAGTTTTTTGTTTTTTTGTTTTTTTTTCTCAGTGCATTTGTCCTTTCCGGCATTGTTTGGTTTAGTAAAAAAAAGAAAAATTACACTATGTACATATTCAATACATGCAGTCATGTCATGGAGTCTCACTCATTTATTGATACATTCGAAAATACATACTCCTGCACATACATGCAAAGAATCATAACCATATATTAAAAACCTACTGCATGGAGCCCTTCACCGGGAAGGTCGCTCCCTGCCATAGTGGAAGTGCAGCCCGTCAACACCATAGAGGCTTTTAGCGCTTCTCCGCTGATTCTCCAAGGAGAAGAAATTGAACTGGAGACAGACAGTGAGGAAAGAAAGAAACATGTTCAAGAGGGGCAAACCGTCCTTAATGTCACTGCATCTTCCAGCCCTGCCACCTACTAGACTGTTTTGAAAGAAGATGACCAATAGGTGGCGCTAGGCTTGGGGCTAGATGGGGCTAACATGTTGTAAAGTGGGACATCCTCAATGTAACTTAATGAAGAAAAAAAACCTCTCCTGGTCGATGTGACAATCGTAAATGTTATGACCATCAGCATAAAGCATCTCGTCCCTCATTTCTCATCTCAGAAATTGTGGTCAGTCTGTCATTTTCAGCACTGCGGATGGGTCTAAATACTACAATACCCATGAGGCTTGGCAGCCGTTGCCGTGGACAAGAAGCAAGTTGGAGGCGTAAGTCGAAGAGGTTCCAAAATGTTTGTTGTCGAATTTTGGAACAAAACACGGTGCCACTCTCGCTGAGTTAACCCAAAATAAAAACCTTAATTCAAAAGTTAGTCGCTTTAAACTGCACATTATGTAGCAGCAATTTTCTCTACAACATAATCTTTAGCTTTCATCCACCACACTTCACAGAATTTAAAGCCCTACAATTGGATGTTTTTGTTTCTGAAATGCACCTTGGGAGTTGTAGTTAGTATCTACATCAAAGTTATTATATACACAGCCTTGTACATTTCACTGTTTATTCAAAGAACTAGACATTTCTAATATCTTTGTTCATCATCTGTGTGTCTGATTTAACGTGGAGAATTCCACGCTGATCCGAGCCGCAGAGGTGCCTCTAACTGTGAGTCACAATAGGTTGTCTATGGAAAAATGAATTGGACCATTGGGCATTAGAGTTAGCTAACTGTTTGCCTTCTGTCTACATGTTGAAAGAATTATTAGTTTTTTGATTTAAAAAAAAGCAACTGTTATTGTTACTTGGTATGATTTCTGAATCATCAGAGTTGTTATTGGGGGCATAAAATGGTTGAAATTGACTTTCAAATGCCGCACATTACACCCAGCCTTGTTTATTTATGTATATCCTACAAATTCAGTCCTGAGCCCCAGCAAGAAAAAAAAAATCTGGTGCTGCTGATGAGATGATTTGACTTTGCAAATGGCCACAGACCACATTCATTTTGGATGAACACCATGTGCTGGTAACCACTGAGCCACAGGGACGCCCTGTGTTTTTGAAAGTTTTAATTAAGCCTTTTGTGCGTTTGTGCATTTTATAGAAATGGGGTAATTTGTATGGAGAGGTTGCACTTCCACATGTGTGTTGGGAGACTCGACAATATCAGTGGGCTTTTTTTTTTTGCTCCACCAAAGGATTGTTTCATTTAACACACACATGAGCCTGGTGCCATGTTGTGTGCCATTTGCCTTTGACACAGAGGGGAGAAGGTCACTGAGTCTATGATGGGGTTTCTTTCTCCTTTTTTTTCGTTATCTCATTTTTGGGTAATACTCTTAAGGTTTAGAGCAAATTTTTATAGCTGAAACAGTGTGCCAATAAATCAATTAGTTAATTTTCTATTGACAGAAAATTAAACTGTAGCTATTGAGATAATTGGTAAAGGCAAAAAAAAAAAAAAAAAAAAAAGGATTAACATTCCCTTATTCCAGCCTCTCAGTTATGGGGACTTGCTGGTTTTCTCTATCTTATGTGAGAGTAAACTGAATATCTCTGAGTTCCCCGAATGTTTTTCAGACAAGACAAGATATTTGAATGTAACTTTGTGATTTTAAACAATTTTATGACATTTATAGACAAAACAAAGAATTGACACATTAAGAAGATAATCATCAGATTAATAGCTAAAGAAAATAATTGGTATTTATCAGTAGTTGCAGTCTCATAAATTCATCTATCCAGGGCTCCCTCAAGGACAAGATACTGATCTAAAGAGACATGTAAAAAGTTCAAATGAAACATTAAATGAAAAATACATAGTTTGTTACATAGCAATACTATGATCATACATATCTGACGTGAAATTTATCAATTCATCCACTCATCCCTGTTGTCGGTTATACATTGTTCTAAAGAAAACAAAAGTATTCTCCCCTGGCTGGACAAGAAATACCCCCCCCCCTCCACCAAGCAAGTTTAAAACAATACCATAAGCACTGCCTTGTGTCTCTCAGGGCTTCAGCGGTGCAGTAATGCATACTGTAGGCTCATAGAAAACAGCACGGTACACGCAGGGGTGCAGGCGTCTTTTCATCTCCACATTATCGGCGTGAGACTGCTAATGAGAGCTGCTGTATGTGCCCGTAACCCCATCAGTTCCATCCTATTGAGCCGAGCGAGCATGCTGCAGGTTCTCTGCTACTATGGGACTGGTAAGCGAGATGTGTGTGTGCGTAATTAGGTTTGAAGAAGAGGGATGGAGGGGTTAAACGGAGCACTATGGAGAACTGCAGCACATAGGAGAATGGATGAGGGAAGGCTTCTCTCTCTGCACAGTGATGCACAGAAACAGAGGCTGGATTCTTTTTCTTTACCCCCTTTCTTTCGCATTTCATCACCTTTTGAGTGTTGTAGGCCGGGGAGGGAGGGGAGGACCCCTCTGTGGGGAAAAAAAAGGGAATCTAATCTTAAGGCTGAGTGGGTGGAATTAATAAACACTAGAAATGGGAGAGCAGACGAGGAAAACAATGAAAGTTAATCGTCTCATGACCTTGTTTGCCTTTATTCACTTATGGGAAGTACGAGTTTAAAGACAGACTCTCCGTGCTTACTCAGTTCAAATCGGAGACCCACCTCGGTGTTACTGTGCCGGCGAATGTCTGACAAAACCCTTCATAATATATTGCTATTCCAAGCTGTGAATCTTATTTGACCGCTTGTAAGCAATCCCAAAGCTTCTGAAAGCCATAAGGTTGCTTGGATGGTTGAGCTCTATAAAGTCCTGAGCATCCGGTCGAATGAAGCAGAGAGTTTGTTGATTACATTATTTATTTCCTTACCAGATAAACAATATGACCGACACTGGTATTTATTCAACTTGATGCCACTGTTATTACAATTGTTATTGTATTGTTTGATGTGTTGCTGCCTGTTGTATTTTCTCTCAAGACTGGTTCATACATCAATTCCTAAACTGCATTCTGAGCTTTGAGAAAGACTAGTTTACCTCTGTGGTTTGCCCACTCAGTCTGAACTGCAGATCATCCTGAAAATATTTTCAACTAAAGTTTTCCTGTATTAATGTTTCTGTTTGTATGTAGTTTCCCAGCTCTGCTGAAAAAGAGATGCTTCCTTTGGCATATTTCTAAACTTTTCAATAAATATTCAATCAATAAAAGATTTTACTGAATACAATTAGACTGTTAGCAGCGCAGTGAAACATTATCCATGACAGCTGTTGTTGTCATCTGCAGTATGCACAGTAAAACAAAAGCTTATTATCTAAAGAAATTAAAACAAACTGAACACTAGTAGAAAGAGCAGTGGTTTTAGTTTAGAGAGAAAAAGATAAAAACATCGGATTAAATTTAGTTATTACAGTTCAATGTGGAAAAATAGGCCTCTTCCTGCAGGATTGCCATCTAAAACCTTATTCATATTAGATAAGGCACTATTTAGAAATGCAGTCAAAAAAGTAACTTATTAAAGTTTCTGCTGTTTTCAAGCTGCAAACTTAATTATCGTATGCTACAAAACTAAGCAGATTATAGGAATTTATTCTGCATTTATAGGTGAATCCACGAAACAATCTAGCAAAGGCTGATATTAAACAATTGCCTTCCTAGTGAAATCTTACATGTTATATGCTTTATAACCTTTTTTTCCAGCCTAACTGGGAGTAATGCTTAAAGGGGAATTACGGCCATTTTACATATCAGTGTTACTTTAGTAGTCTTGGGGAGAAATGCTCAGGATCTGAAAACAGTCAAAGATTTCTTTGGCTCTGGAGTTTTATTAAGTCTGAGAGACCTACCCCAATGATGTCATCTGGGTTGTTTAGGCTTCAAACTACTTTTTTTTTTTTTTTACTGAGTGCAGCAAAGGCCTAGTGTTGCATTATGGGAAATTTAGGATTAACCATTTTTGGAGCATGACCCATAGGAACTCACCTTGTGTCTGAAATCATTGCCTACTTTATATATAGTGTACTGTATTTGCCTGCCACCAATTCATGTTTGTGTTTAATATTTATGCTCTCTATAGTGACCTCAAAAATTTCAACAACAGAACAACAAAACGCTGTCAATGGCATATACACTACTTTCTGCCAACAATTCTACAATGTAATGCTACACATATCAGACAAAAATTACCATTGTGAAACAACAGCTATCCCTGATAAAGCTGACTATAGAGGAAACTGGACCATGCTTATTGTACGGGGAGTGGTGAATGACTAAATGAGGGAGCAATTTCAGTGTGAGGAAACCTCAACCTCTGCTGCATCAAATTTTTTCTTAAATCTGTCTCTTGCAAGACACCAAAATGTATAGAAATGTAATATCAAATCATCTAAGTACCCCTTTGCACACTATGATCGCAAATATGTTAAAATGGGATCTGAAGTTGGATATTGACTTTGTTGCATCTACTAAATTTTGTGGTCCCTGTGCCTTAAAAATGGTCCAGATCACATTAAAATAAGTTATAAGATGTCATTTGTTAACACAACTTTGGAGACTGTTTCTCAGACTTTGCTCTTTTCTCAAAATCTGTTGCATAATCTGATCACAAATTATTGCTCCATGTGGAGCGTTTCTAGACAAAACTAACTTTAGATTTATTATTATGGAATCAGAAGCTTCCCAAAGTTGTGCAACAGTGCAGAGAGCATTCTCGTCATCTGAAATACCTAGGTTTAGTTTGTATGAGAACTTGCTACTTTAATACAGACTTTCAAACTGAGACAAAGTGCGTGACATCAATTTAAAGAGCTAAGTCTCTTAGTATTGGAAACTGACTGCTCGTGCAGCCACTACAGGGTCCGCATGCTAAAATGTAAAAATTTTCCACCCTAGAGAAATGTCGCTTTAAGTTAAGATATGACACAGCCTATTAAAACTCTGTGCAGCTCAGTTTGACAAGTTGGAGAAAGATATCTTTATACAGTGCAACATCCCCTCTCTCAAGACTGCTGGACTGTGCATCCTGTTCTGAGCAGAACAGGGGAATTGCAAACCAGAGATGATATCAAACCGGCTGAAGAAGATGCAGCAACAGTCATTCATATTTCATGAGTGGAGCCTCTGCACACCCCCCCCCCCCCAAAAAAAAACCACAACCACCTTTAACGTGTGCTTATTAAATTTGCAGCTGTCAAAATCATACCTCAAAGCCTTGGCGCATAAAAAAACATGCATACACAAAAGCACATGCAATTATTCTCGGAATCCTGGTGGTGCAGAAACACGCTCACAAAAGGTGCAAGAAACACACAGGGTCCCTCTGTTTCCATTCTCTCCCTGCGACAGGTACCCTGACTTTAAACTCATTACTTTAGACAAGGTTTTTAATGGAGGCTAGATCCGGGCTCACCACGGTACAGAAATGAATGAGACGGACACAGAGAGAGAGAGAAAGGGAGAAAGGTGAGAGTGAACGTTTATTCCTAATTCACACCATGCCCTCACTTCACTTGACCATAGACCTGATTCCCTTGAGGAAGGGAAGAAATGAATCATTGAAATGAGCCATTTAACCACAATAAACCAGCAGAGCGGAGCCCGAAGGCCACAGACGAAAGACGCAGCCTAACTCGGATGCATTACCCCCAATTTTGTTTTTCTACTCTGCGTCCGTGTAAATCAAACTTTGGCTGACCAACTGGTGCTTCTGTAATGCAGCAGACATTTGCCACCAGAGAGCCATTGAGCAAGACCGACGCCTGGGGTGTCATAATGACAATATTGCACCAGCGAGGCGCTAAATGACAGTGAGCTCACAGACACAGCGGTAGAAGTGGCTGAGATGCACTGATCAATGAGCAATCAATACGACCCTGCCAGGTAATCACAAACCACGGTGATTAACAGCGACCAATCAATTGCTATTAACCCCTGCATGTACCAGTTAAGCAGACAATCAGCGTCAACGTGTGTGATAAACGCCAGAAGTGATTGGAGGCTATTTAACATCCCTCTATCTCTGTAAATGTCACCGATCTGAAAACTTAGATCTGGGATACACTGTGTTTAACCCACCTCCCATATCGGGCCTGACTAATAGCAAATGATGACTGTCAACATGTTTTAGCACACTAGACAGAACTTGACAGCACTGGGTAAAACTCTCAAGTAAGTCTGTCCTTGCTGAGCATCCTTTCGCACATTTTTCACAGGCAGTCTGACATATTTCTGACTGCCTGATTAAAGCGGAAACAAAAGAGATGATTGAACCGAGTTCCACTTGAAATAAGAGACAAATACAAAGAAAGAAGTCAATTTGAGAGAAGACAGAAAGACAGAGGATCAGAATTCATGTTGACATAATGTCTTTTCCACTGTTTCTACCTTAACACACACACACACTCCCATACAGACAAGTGAGTAGCCTGCGCACCCACACCCATACACACACAGTCGCTCATTCACTCTCACGCTCGAGAGTTTGACAGAGCCACATGAAACAAACTAACCCCATGTGTTTTTACATATGATCTAGCCGAATCGAGACATTAAAGATGGAACAAGCACTTTTCTTCAGGGAAAAATTGAGATCTTTGCCACAGATGAGAGACATTTTGGTATCTCTCAACCATTTCCTGTAATCACAGTCATCGGCAGCTCTCGTCTGTTTCGGCGTTGAAAACCAAAAATTCACTGCGACAGCTGTTACTAAAAGGCAACGTGTTAAATGAGCACATTCAGATGCAGGCAATCTGTAAAAAAGCTGACTTTCATTGAGACTAATGAGGAATGAAGACGCTTAATAGAGCTAGTTTCTGGGTGTACTGCTGATTTTGTACCAGAAGAGGGAGCTGCTAGTGGGGACGCTGGGGCCAAGCAGCATCCAGACACTGTAAAATAGGTCAGAGAAGTCCTCCTCTCCCTCACACCTGGTTCCAGCCTGCGCTCGCTTCCTCTTCGCTTACTTTTAAATCCGGTAACAAAATAACACCCTTTGCTTACTTTCCCCTCTTTATCCCCTTTACCCCCCCCCCCCCCCACCACACCATCACAATCACTTTCCAAGCACGATGGACCCCCGCCCACCACCCCACACTCCATTTTCCCCTTCCTCCTCCTTCTTCTCCTCGTCTCTTCTGTCGGCCCCTCCCACCCTTTATTGCACGGCTCAGCACAACTCCCAAACTTCAGCCATTACAGAACTCTGACAAATATTCCACACGACGAAGCACTCTAACTCACTGCTTACTTTGCTACTACGTTAACCTTGGGCTTGCGAAGGATGTTTAAGGCAGGATGGATGTGTGTGCGCGCGTGTGTGTGTGTGTGTGTGGTGTGTGTATGTTTCATCAAATGCAGATCAATATCACTGCAAGGTCACTTGAAAATTCAATTAATAAGAAAGAGAACATCCCAAGAGCTGTCGCTACCCCCGGGGGCCAAAACTCAACATGACCCAATCCCAGGGCACACAAGTGAAAAAATAGCGGAGATGGAGATAAATTCATATCTGTATTATTAAGCACAAAGCCTTGTTTGGAGATGGGTTTGTCTGGAATGAATGTCTCACCAACCCCATGTTTTATTAATGGTCGTGGAGTAAGCCAGCAAAAGCATATTGTGTCTTGCGCCACCATCTGTGTGTATTTTTCTTTGCATGTGTTTGTTTGCCACCAAATGTGCGTTAATGCACGTGAGGGTCTGTCATGCGCAGCGCGTTCAGGTAAGGTCAGGTGAGTGCATGCAACCTGATCGCAACAGTCAAGCCGGAGTGTGAAGCTTTGCGGCGTTGAGTGACCAGTAATGTGCCACTTATTGCATTCGCACAAGGGCTGCATTAAAATATGCATGTTGATCCACCACTCGGTCTTAATATTTAAACCAGCCTGGAGGTGAGGCCCGCTCTAACACAGCCTGACAGACCGTGTGTACAAAACACTGGCTGCCTCCCATATAAAGTCGCTTAGCACGCACACACACGTGCAGCAGAGCAGTGCTTAGGCAGCGACGAACAGACAAACACATACACAAGAAAATAAACACAGGCTGGTTTAGACAGAGCCATAGATAAATCCATGAAATGTGCATCCCATATGGAATGAATGCTTTTATTAGCTAAGTCTGAGCCACAGGGACTGCTGGGAGGTCTGCGGTGCCGGGCTGCAGGGATGTGGCTGGCGCTTGTTTGTGGAGAGGCGTGGATGTGCAGTGACGGAGAGAGGGAGAGGGAGAGAGAGAGAGAGAAGAGAGAGAATGTGACCCACAGAGACCCAGGTGATCCGAGCGTTAATTACCGTCTGCTAATTACGAGAGGGATGCATCATTAAGCAGAGCGAGCCACCGGAGGGCTTGAGGACTCCCTGTCTCTCCTCTACTCCTTTTCCCTTTTCCTTCTTTTATTCCTGACCCCGATCTTCTGTCCCAATTAGCAATGCACCCCCCCCCCCCCACCACCACCACCCATCCACCCACCCATCCTCCTTCCCCTCCTCCTCCTCCCTCCCCTGTGTGGTTCCATCAACACTGCTGCAGCCGCTGTCTAAACACAGGCAGCATCGGCGGGACGCGCCATAGGCTGTGGGCGCCGCACCTCCTAAAACACACACACACAGACACACACACACACACGCACACATACACATACATACATACATACAGGCACACATGCGCACGCATGCACACGCACGTACGTACACACACACACACACACACACACACACACAAACAGCCATTAGAAGAGACACAGCTAAAGAGGCCGTGTGGACACCTCTGTCTTCTTGCACAGTGACTAATGTGGCGTCACAAGCTGTCATCCATGCCTCGCTGAGTCTTCCTTTTCCATTCTCCCTCCCTCATTGTCTTGTGTTCTCTCTCACATTTCTATCTGTAATACGATCTGTCTGTTTTCTCTCATCCCGACTCACTCCCTCCACATTTCAACATTACAAGTCAGTTTTTTGTTTTTTTTTTGGTTACACAGCACTTGAGTGATAGCAAAGTGTGTGTGCTTGTGCTTCAAACAACTCCGAAGTGCAGGCACTTTCAAAGAAACAGCCTCAGACTGTTTGAGGATGAGATGCAGTAAATGACAGGTTCCGCGGTTATGCAATTCTCCCGCAGCCTCTGGTCCCTCTCCCGTCCTCTTGTTCTCATCTTGCTGGAGATATGCGTTCCCTCTCGGACCCCCTGGGGTTTGAGGTAGGATGGGATCAGCTGCCGAGGGGTCAGTTCCATACCTTCTGCCAGCCGGACCATCTGGAACCCCCATGACCACTAGGTCCAGGCCATGGCTCCACCACCAGGAAGGCAGCGAGGAAATGTAGGTGGAGAGCAAGAGATGCAGATGAGAGAGATAACCCGGCGAGGAGGGAGAGGGATAATGAAGATGAGACAGGGAGGAAAGTGGGAGAGAAAGATGGTAATGGATGAGAAATGATTGAGATGAAGGGAAATAAGGGAGGAACGACTCGCTCTAACAAGGCTTAGAGTAGACTTTGTTGTTACATGAGGGAGATGGTCTTTGACTAAGCACCGACGACTAGCATCGCTGCAAATTATTTAGTGTGAGTGTTTGCGAGCGTAATTCTGTGTGGCTCATCATTTAGGTCTCCATTATTTAGTGCTAATCTTCATATCTCCAAGAACCATTGAGAGGAGAAGCCATATAGCGTACAAACTGAGGTGTTAGAGTCTAAGAGATAAAACATTTAACCACAACCTCAATATTAGTCAATGCCGAAACAAAGCTAACTCTCGGATAATTTAACAATATTGCAGAGTTATTTCAGGCCGGCCAGTTAAATGTTTTACTTTTGTTCCAGACAAAGTTTTTTTTTTCCGGTTAGTTTGACATGTAGAGGGACGCTTAACCTCATCAGCCTTTAAAAGCACCAAACAAAGATGGAAATTCAGAGGTCCACCAGAAGTCAGAATACTTTCTTCTTGCAGTCAAGAGTAAAATGCTAAACAACTGTTGATAAATTGATTCTAAATGGGATCCAAGACTCAGAGCTGAAGCAATTTAAATATCTAAAATTATTGAATGTTTGCCAGAACCATTAGTGAGGCAGGAGGCAGATTTTAAGCTTGATTCATGTCTGCATTGCTCTTTGGGATTCATAGCTGACGTACTTCCTAGATTTGTTAAAACTGCTATAATCTAATATTCCTATACAAACAATGGATCACATTACTTGCAAACGGGGTGTTAAAGAGGCTACACACAGTGACAGACGTGCACATAATTAGGATTCCACCCAACCTCTCAACACTCCACAGGTCTATGCAGTGTTTAAGTGTCTTTCAGCACATTGTTTTGGTCTTACAGCCCACAGCATTACTGTTTTTGGTTCACTATCACCACTCTCACCAGTGTTGTTTTAAGGCACAGAAGGAAGGTGTTTTAAGGTAAAAAGTGCAGAAAAATCTACTGCACCCTACCTACAATAGATCAAAAAGGTTAATGGGGATTTAAGAGTGCAGTATTTTACTTAAAATAATTTCTCTGTAAATATGGTGATAATAACACTGTGATAAAGTGAGGGAAATGCTCAAAGTCACGTAACATTTCAGAAAGAGACAGATAAACACCCAAACCATTTATGAGCTGACGTGTCTCCAAAGTGACTCCAAACCTCCACAGTCACAGAGACTGTACAAACTAGTGTATCCTTTTGTAATGTTGATGGCAACTCACCGCTCCTTCACTCAGGTAAAATGCATGTCATGGTGACAGTGGTGAGATATGCAAATTATTCATCTGGGACTGACATGTTCAGATGACGAGGAACATGTCCACTTGTCTCACCAAGCAAAGAAACGTCCACCTTTTGTGTTGCATTTTACAGTAGAGCTTTTGGTAAGCCTCCATACTATCTGTAGTTTCAGACATTCAACACAATCAAATCAAACAACTGCTGATTCTTTAAAAAAAAAAAAGACTGAACATGTTGATGTTTTTTTCCCTGTGGTCAGTTAAATTTTTTCTTGTTTTCCTTTACAAATTCAATCATTCATTCAATCATTCAATCAATTAATCAATTAATCAATCAATAAATCGATCAATCAAGCAATCAACATGAGAATTCCCAGAATTCCCAGGCTTCCCAGAAAGACACTACAGCATTTTGTGTGTGTGTAAAGGGGGGAAAAAGTGAAATCTGCCTGAAATAAGATGTCACCACAGTAAAATGCTGTCTCAGTAAAATGCCGTCTCTATGATTTCTTACTGAAATGTGCCACAGATCTGTTGTCTGTCTCCACACATTCTCTCACTGACTCACAAACTGTTGGAAATGTGCAGAGCTTAACTCATAAAGCTAAGTCTTTGATTGTGACACCCCAAATAATTTGCACAAAAAAAAGAAAAGACTCACAATATCTGTGTTCAGATTTTGCCTGTGTTTGGTAGTTTAGGCCCAGATCGTGTTGCACAAGGTTTTTAGAGAAATCTGATACCTTTTTTAAGTTTTAAAGGAATATTTTTGACATTGTGAAAAAAAAAAAATTCTTTCTTGCTATACTCTGTGCATGTCCTTACATTAAATATGAAACTCTTCCCAGCAGCAGTGTTAGCTTAGCTCAGCAAAAAGACTGGGGATAAGGAAAACAGCTCGCCTGTCCAAAGGTAACAAAATCTAACTACCAGCATCTCTAAAGCATACTAATTAACATGTTATATACTATTTGTTTAATCAGCACAAAAAAACAAAAGAAAAAACGAGTATGAGCAAAGGGAATTCCCTGCATACTTGATGAGGCATGATGGAGAGCGCAGTGTGACTGCTTCTCCTGATGCAATTTATCCATGCTGTTGTCTAAATTGCTGGTTTGATTCTGGTTTCTGTTGAAAATTTGTGCTTTCGTTGCAGTTGTACAGCTGCAAATCGTCAATAAATATCCCAATATCCCTGCTGTGTTTATTGGATGACTTAGCTTATGGCAAGCAGGGCCAGTTCTATGCTAATTTAATATGTTGCCTATTTGTGAGCCCTCCTTACTTTGCCTGGAGCTGCGAACTACAGGACAAAACATAAATTAATTATAAATATATATAGAATTGTGGTTTCCGATGCACCTTAGGTGGAACTGCCAGAATGACTGGAATTATGCTTAATGGGCTCTCAACTACCCATGACATTGTATAACTAAATGAAATATGAGAAACGTGGCCAAATGTGGCAACAATAAAGAAGACTCTAGTTTGATTGTAGATTAGCTACAGTACTGTTGGATGAGCTTACTGGGACTGTCTGAAGATAAACGTCACAGATCTATCATGAGAAAATAATATCAAAACATAATTTATGGCTGGAGATAAAACTGGGCAAAAGATGAGATGAGGACCATAAAACATTTCATAATGTGCGTGTGCATGTGTGTGTGTGTGAGAACAAGAACTGCTAAATGCTTAAGAATATCTTTATCAATTCCTTCATTTGCAATAAATGATTCTGTGACACATGCCTGAATCCGGACTTCTGCTCTCTGTCTTCATTTTTTAAAAATCTTTTCTTCTGAAACTACTGAACGCATATTTACATTTTGGAGGCGCCATCATGTTGCACGTCATGTCGTACTTTAGCAGCATAATGATTGACTGGACAGTTGCCGGAGCACCTGTGCCAATCAAACCCATCCACTGACATGACTGACATTTCGGCTCCCTGGGTCAGAGAGATGTTGATTGGCATGACATGATCTGTCCACTGAGGAGGGGGCCCCCAGTACTGGGTCAGAGCCACTGATTTTATCCTTATTTAAAAAAATAAATAAATAAATAAAAGAATTTGCTGGGCCTAAGCAATTGCATATTAATTGCATATATTTCAATATGGTGAAAACTGTACAAATAAATTGTCTACACAGCAGGGTGAGTTTTCCTAAACTAAGACAGTAAGATATTTTATTGATTCATGTGGATAATGCCAAACTTTCAATGACAGGGCATTTTTAGTAGAGGACGGAGCAAACTCAGAGTTGTTTGTCTATTGGAGAGTGAGTGAGGGGATTTGAGCAGCTGTGGGGTGAAGGAGTAGCTGACCTGTTTTCTTTTTACTGCCCATATTTTTATTTTTAAATGCATAAGCATTATTTCACAGTGCTATTATTAAAATTGTTTTATAACTCTGTTTTAATCCACAAATTACAGGAAGGATGATGCAGATTTATCCCTATATGAAACCATTTTTCTCATGATGTATAAGACTCTGTTGTCAGCTGAAACTGCTACGCTAATAGTCGTTCCGTAAAATCGCATGCCAATGCATAAATTAGACTACAGCTCAAGTTGATTAGCTTGAATCTGGGCTACACCAGAGCGCGGACGAGGACTTGGTCTGTTCATACAACAGAGGCTCCCGTCAGTACAGGTCAGTCAAGGATGGCTCGATAGAAGGCTTAATATTGCAACAGAGAAGATGAATAAAACAAACCTGATACCAACAGTATCACTCCCTCCATCCATTACTTACAACAGCAGGATGTCAGAGGAGTCCTCTGGCCTGAGAAACCAGAAGCCCCTACAGCTGGGGCACTCGTTAATGCCTGGAAGTTAGGATGCGTGTCATGTAAACACAATGACTTAATGTAGATCTAACTTAAACAGAGCTGTCAATCAGTGACAGTCCTTGACCCTGGTCGGCTGACGAGGGTTCTCTTGAGGCCGGGCTACCACGGCTGTCCCGGTCTGGTCCGACAGTTGGCTGTCAGAGTTCTGCTCATCAGCGGTGCTGCATCGTTACAACCAGAGAACAGCTGGAACATCAGAAGAGCGACGCTGACAGACTAATGTGAGGAGGAGCACATTTATAAGTAGCCACGTCCAGATCAACTGTCAAAATAGTCAAAAGAGAGTCGGCAGAGGGACGATGAGCTCTTGCAAAGCCTGATCAGTGATCTATTTCTTGCAGTTATTATATACTCTGTCTTTGTGTCATATGTGTGGGTAGATGGGTGGGAGTAGACGCGCAGGCCTGATGATGGCCAAATGCTGACAGCATGCCTAGCATCCGTGTCCTCCGTCACTCTGTCTTCGCTTCGTCTCACTGCTCCAAACACACTGCATAAAATCAATGTGTATCAAGCCCGCTCATGCTAAATGACACAAAAGCGGTATAGTTTGTCTGATTGTTGGGGAATGCTCGCATTGGTTTAATTACAGTTTCCTTCAGTACTCTATAATCATGGCATATTGAGATGTAAGCAAGTGGCTAGATAAATGATCTGTAATTTAAACTGTAATATGTGAATCAGGGGCAGCTTTTAAAACGGACACACTGTTACAATTAAGACCAAAATCACTGACCAGAACCCTATTATTAAACCATTATGTCACAATCTACCCCCCCCCCCGCTTGTTCTCTCACCTGACTCACTTCCTTTCAATGTGCAACTCCCCTCGTCACCAATGTCCTTGTTGGTGTTTGTGTGTGTGTGTGTGTGTGTGTGAGGCGTCAGCATTTTTATCAGGAATCGTTCTGCCGATGGCCTGTCAGCCCACCTTAAGGACACAGCGAGGAGAGGCGAGGCTCACCTTTGCCACAGCTGACATTTTAATTTGTCACTGTTGGCCGTCCTGTTTCCGTCAATAGCACATCAATGCATCAGAACAAACGCCACGGGACACAAGGGGATTTCTGGGTTCGATACTATTGATACGCACCTCTGATTAAGGCTTCAATGCTGCAGAGGTAACTGGCCCGGGCCTATAGGTGTGTCAGGAGAGGAGAGGAGAGGAGAGGAGTGCGATAACAACGGCTCTCACAAGAGGAGATAACAGAAAGGTCAAATCTTCAAACATATAAATCTCCATTAAAGTACAGGGATGCGAGGCCATTAAGAGTCCAGCAAAAGAATTACAACAGTTTCCCGAAGCAATACTTCATTTTAGTGGAACATTTTCATATTTCAGCATGCTCTACTCATATGAATTCATGGACAGTATTCTCTTGGCTGTGACTCACCTGGAACCATCAAATACGTATCTCAGAAAGAGTAAAGTTCAAATTATTTATTTCTGATCACATGACTGAGTTATTATCGCCACCAAGGACAGGTTGTGTTCACCTGTGTCTTTTTGTTTGTTTATTTGTCAGCAGGACTGAACTCAAAAACTACTGAACCGATTTACACTGAACTTGATGGAGGGATGGGGCATGGGCCATTAAATTTTGAGGCAGATCTGAAATATTTATTACGAATTTAGGCACCAGTTTTGGAGGCAAACTGTCAAGAATCCAGTTGCAAGAATCCACCTTAGATAATGTGAGTGTTAAAAAAGACAAAGTGTCTACTACCACAATAGCGGCTCAGTGAGGCACAGCAGAACTTTGAGCTAAATGCTAACACCAGCATATTAACATGCCTATGCAAACATGCTGAAATGCTGCGCTTGGCTTAGCACGTCAGCATGCTAACATTTGCTAATTAGTCCCAAACACCAAAAACAGCTGAGGGGAGTGTTATTATTTTGCACATATTTGGTCATAAACCCGAGTGGCTGGACAAATGCTTAGACACTCACTCAAAACCACAAATGTTAACCTCTTGGTGGTGCTAGAGAAAAAAAAAATCCGGTCATCACAAAAGCTATACGATTTATATTTTGAGCACCATAAAAGTTTGTACAAAATTGCATGGTAATCAAACAAAAGTTGTTGAGATATTTCAGTGCAGACAAAAGTGGACCAACCAACACACCTACGTTGCCACACATGGAGCCACACCACTAGCTTGGCTAAAAAAGCGATCACCTATTGCTGGGGGAAAAAAGCAAAAAACTGTTTGCAATTACAGCTTCCACAGTTACTGTGATTCATTGATTTTCTCTGTTTTATATCAGTGTAAATAGAATATGTTTGGGTTTCGTACTGTCAGTAGCACAACACCGGCTATTTGAACGTGTCACCTTGCAAATTTTCTGAAACGATATAAACGGAAAAATAATAGAATAATATATAATATATAATAATTTATATAATATTTTACAGATGTGGTTAATGCAACTCTCTTAATATGTACTCACTCAGTTTAGACAGGAGTACAAACACACACACACCCACACATTTATAAACCTTCTCCTGCCTCTAATGGTCATTAAGGCTTCATAGTTGCGTCTGTCAGTGCGGCTGAGACACCTCTCCCAGACGTCAATACAGGTTTGGCACACCTTGGCCGACAGTGCCCTCTGAGACCCCACCACTGTCCTGCACGTGTCAGCAGAAACAGAAGCCACTGTGTCAGGCTGCTGTTCCCTCCCTGGCTGCCTCCCTTTAAAGCACTCCATCCATCCCTCGCTCCGTCCAGTCCCAGGGGCAGCAGGTCAATCCTAATTGTATGCTAATCAGGGCATTGCGCACGTCTCTCTAACTGCTGACAATCGATGGGTGACATCAAGGTATTGTAGCCAATGCAAAAGAGAGCCTCCGGAGTAAACAAGGAGGACAGGATGTGGATGCAGAAGTGCCTGTCAGTCTGCCGGAATGGCCTCTGCTCTGAAAGCAATATTTACATTTTCTTTACTGGTAGATCTTCTATTCTATGGCCATATACTTGAGAAGTTTTTTTTTTTTCGTTTAACTTGCCCAGAGGAAATGTTTCGCTCTAGAATGAACGTGAACTTGAGCCATTTTTTAAATCCACTGCAAGCGACACCGAATTGTTTTACGAGCCCCTTTCGTGAGACCGTGCATTTTTGTTTGAAGATGACTCGAACATAGAGAGGGTTAGAATTAATGTGGGTGGAGTAGTTACTCATGCTAACTCACTCAGGTGCATCAAGCAACATAGTGGATGAATATACATGGGAATTCTTAAAGAGGAATAATATAATTTGTCTCCTCCAAGGCAGTTAACAAATCCTTGCGCCACTACCAGTAAAGGGTTTGTTCAAATGCCAAATAGGGACATCTGGAGACAACAAACAGATGACAAATGAAGAGGGAATTCAAAGAGCTTACACAGAAAACAAGAACAGAGCTAAATGCCCAGATGTGACAATCAGAGATCAGGTTCCACTGGAACCAGACAAGATGGACAAGTTTTCCAAGACATTCAACAAGGCCCCGCACAAGGTAATCGATAAGGATGGTGACAATGTGGTTGTCAAATCACCAAGTGGAGCTATATAGTCCAGGCTGACGACCCTTCCCCACTATCAACCTACAAAACACATATGACCTTGACTGAGGATGAGGAGCACCGAAACAAACCCGACACAAAGTCCGGCTCAGAGTTTCACAATAAGGGGATCATGTCTGAGCCTCTAACACCCAAGTATGAGAGACCCCACGGGCAGATCAGTTCTAGACTGACAGACTTTGTCATTAAATAAGTCCAAGGCTTAGGCTGGACAATTAAAATGTTGACTTGTTTGTTCTAAAATATAGACGGGAGCTGTTCAGAACTCTAGCAATGCATGTAAACCAAAAAAGATAGATGCAATACACTGTATGCCATTATGCATTTCTCTTAAACAATTGTTTCAGAGCATTTCCCACATGTGGGAATATTGTAAATTCTGTACAACACGGAGTTTAAGTAAGGGCGGGTGGTGTTTTTTACACTGGGGCACTGGGGTGCTGCGATGAGTGTTAAATAAAGTTGGTTGCTGAAGTTTCCATTCAAAACTGGAGGATTTAATCCATGTCACGTACAGTTAATATCGAAAAACTACTACCGTAGAGTCTCTCCATTTGACTCAGTTCCCTCACTTTCTCACTCTGTCCACACACATTATAATGACTTGCCTCCATATCTGTGATAAATCTGTTCTGACTTCCAGTTTAACCAAGACTGGCAGTTCTAAATGAATGCAACAAGGATAAGCAGAGATGACACAGAATCTGATCTGAATCTGATGAATAAATCCCTCAATATGGGATGTGGATTTGTAATAAGCCACTCTGTATGGGCGTGAGTATTGGTGTGTATGCATGTAAGTATCTGTGCTCGAGTTATTGCTTACGTGAGAAACTTAAATCGTGAATGCGTTTTTCCACGTGGCGGTGAAGAGACCATGCACAAGTTAGGCGACTCCATTCTCACCAAAGTAGGGCTGCAGCTAATGGTCACAATTTCGCAGGGCCCAAGGTGACATGTTTAGGTATCTTGTCCAGTTCGACCAAGAGTCCAACACCCTAAGATATTCAGTTTACTATGACACGTGGCAAAGCGAGGCAGCAAATTCTGCCTTTTGAGGAGCTGGAACCTGAGAATGTGCAGCTTTTTTTTTTTTGAGCATTTTTGCTTAAAAATAATTGAAAACAATAAATGATCAAAGTAGTTGCTAATTATTCTTCTGTTGGTCAACTAAATGATTGATTGGCTGATCATTTCAGTGTTACCCTTTTCTACGGCCCAACCCTGTAGTTACTGCTGCGAATCCTTTCTAATCAACTATGCCACATTTTTTTTTAACTCTGTGTGGTTCAAAATTCCTTTTTTCTCCAGCTGGCTTGCTTTAAACGAGAATGCTGTGATGATATCGGAAATTTGCAATTGCAGATAAAAGACTGAGGGTAACGCAACATGTCTCAGGGAAGAGTTCGTTCAACTGATGAACCATATAGAAGACATGGAAATAAAGGGCAGGTAATAGGTTTTTCCGGGGTTGCTGGAGTGTAAACTTCCTAAAGCACAATAAGGAGCAGGGCAGAGCCACTAACGTGAGTCCAAAATTTACATAGTCTAGTAGTATCAAAGACTGGTTCACAAACAGTACTCGAATGCTGCTGCTGAAACTGGCTTTTTCTATCATCACTTGCAACCCCGCAAGATAATGTAGGTGGCAAATGAAATGCTCACTCTTGGCTTTCCAATTGGGTTACTACAATAACGTAAGTAGTATACTAGTAAGCCAGATGTGCTATTATTTGCAGATTACAGTTTAGTGGGAAAAGACTCTTGTTGAAGCCATTCCTTGCATTTTTGCTCTTGGCATATTCCCTCATTGCATGAAAAAAACAGTGCACGGTTTGTGTAATAATTTAACAGTTTGACTTCTGGATATGTCTGACTAACTTTGGTATTTATTTGAAACCAGTATCTGTATGATCATATGACTGCTCGTGTGTCTTACTAAATTTAGCCAAGACTATGCAAGTAAGACCCTAGCAGTCCAGATCCAGTATTCCCAAAAACACTTGCTATCCCTTCATCTGACTCCTTTTCCCTTCCTCTGACCCTTTGCAGTGAAATCTTTTGCTCCATTTCCCCACCATCTTTTCCAGTCCTCACACATCTCTCATCCCACACAATTATTTCCCAAACCCCTTCGCACCCCCCTCTCCCCTCCTCTTCCCTTCTTTCTCTTGTCATTTATCCACCCTTTTTCTACCCCGACAAGTCCCATGGTTCTCTACCTCCCCTAACTCCCTCACTGCACCTCTTTCCCCCCTCATCCTGCCCCAGAGGCCTCCCGATATTGGGGTCAGTGTAATCCCGCCGCTGGTAATCTCCAGCCTAATCCTTTCAATCTCTCATGATTAAACACAAAAAGATGTCCGAACAAGAGCTGGGGAAAAAAAAAAAAAAAAAAAAAATGACGGCCCATTGCGCAACAGGCTTCATGGCTGCTTTGGGAGGAGAGTGGAGGGGTGAGTGTGAGGTGAAAGAGGGTAGAAAGGTAACAAAACAGGGCAAGTTTTTTTTAGTTTCTTTTATTTGGCGGGGTTAATTCTAAAACCTGAACATCCATGGAGCTGCTCTAGCCTGTGTGTAAACACCTTATACCGCCGCTTGTGTCCCCAGAATCGATGACTCTGTGAGTCTGAGTATTGTTGGGGCAACAGAAGGTCAGCTGAGGTAATGGGAGTGAGTGGGAAGCAGCATGTCTGTATTCCAGCGGCGGGGAACTGGGTGCTGTGAGGTTAACAATGCAGAGATCTTCACCATCACTCACTAGCCTTTCATCTCTCTATCCCTTTAACCCCACTCCCTGCTTAAGGAGGCAGCGTGAAAATCCGATCATCATGACACTTTCTGTTCAACATCTTTATCATTCTTTGTATAAAGGACCTCTGTGTTGTAAAAAACAACAATCCCATGTGCACAGACCTATTGAAAATCTTGTCCAAACTAAAATATCGTCTTTGAGGAATAAAAAAGGCAAACTTTTTGTTGAAAGTGGTGATAGAAAAGCTCCCCAATGCGAGTGCCTTCTGTCATCCCAAAGGTAAAGACAAGGTCATAAACTTCAGCCGCATGAGCGCACACACACACTGTCGCACACAGTCAGACTCAGCTACTGTGGTCAAGAGTGTGCCGCTCCTGTAGAGATGGCAGTGGGCCAGACCACATGTGTTCTGGAGCTGGGTGAATCTGGACCCTGAAGGGGAACCAAGGCCGTGTGACGCGCTCTCGTTAGGAACGCCTGGATTCCCTGCTGACAGGGGCGAGGCAGAACCGACCCGACAATGCCACTCCGGATCGATCCCGCAAGGACAAGGCAGCTGCTTTGAGAGAGAGAGAGAGGGGGATGAAAATGGCCCCCGTGGTTGGCCCAACGGTGACTTCCCACCACACGACTGGTGAAGGAAGTGACCTTGTTCGCCTCCAGATGCCAGCAAAAGAAGTCTTGATTCCCGCCTTCGACCAAACACACAATGGAAGTGAGTAGAATTTTTTTTTTAGATTTAAGAAAATATTACAATTAGAGGATAAGGCTGGTGATGTTCTGTATTTTTCTTTTATGAACAAATGCCACAATACCAAAAACAACAATAAATTTACTCTCCCACTGAGCAGAATTATTGCCCAAAAACTATTAAAATCACATCAATAAGCCACACTGTTGCACTGGCTCTTTATTATGACAAACATGGGCACTGTAGAATCTTTTGAGTCACACATACACCATTATGCTGCTCTAATACTGTCTTGTATACCAAATGTGTAGTAATCCATGGCTGAAAGCAGCCCCCAACACTATTTATACCAGTTTTAGAAATATTTGCTGAAAACTACAGTGCCTGGCTGTTTGAGGAAATTATTTAGCCCCTTTAGAAAGTGCTACTATATGAAAGTGATCAATTTTTAAAGTAAGAACAAAGGGCTCGGAGCTGAGAGCCACAAACAAAGCGTGGAAGTCAGAGAGAGCCGGTCCTGACATCACCCTTTGGGCAAGCCGCTGTGCCATCAGCTTGTGTAACTCAATGCAATCTCTCATAAAAGGCTTCTTTCATCAATCTTTCATGTGTCTGAGGTTTACTACCCATATTCTGAAAATTAATTAGTATCTACAACCGCATTTTGTGTTCAAGTTCGAGGCATTTGTGATTTTAACAAAGTTCAACAGCAACTGATTTGTTAATTATATAATATCCATCCACACACTCCTCTAATGGATCATTTCCAGTATTTTAACTGTAGTTTCTGCTGCCAACAAAATGTCTGTGTTGTTCGACCCTTTCTGTCCAGCTGTTACAGCCACGGAGACTGGTAGACTGGCCTCTTTTCATCAAGCTCGTTATGTTTAAAGGACAAGTTCACAATTTTCAGGTTTGTCTTCATACAATAATCAGGTGCCCATTTGAACAATGGGAAATGCTTTATTTTACATGGCGTAAATTCCTAATAATTTCTTGAAAGTTTCCCAGAAACAGTTATGTAATTCTAGTTGTTTTTCCATTAAATAAATTGCTTAAACCCCAGTGGAACTTTATTCCTCATTCATTTATTATTGGAAATTTTATTTTTTCTGAGTTGTTTGTTTGTTTTTAGACACATTTCACAGTTTGCACATTTAGCACACCTGCTGTTCTCTGAATTAAAGTCTAAATGTTTTGCTTTCTTGGCATTTAGAAATAATTGGGAGTGTACCAACTGTTCAAGCTCTATTTTACCTGTTATTAGCACCAAATTATATGGTTCTTTCCAGGAAACTTCTTGGGAGATTATTGAAATAAATTAGAATTTACTGACCTGTAAAATTAAAGAGTTACTGAAAACTGAAAGAAGTTGAAAAATTGTGAATCTGTCCATTAATTTGCAATGGTTATGGGCTTGACTTATGGAAAAAGGAGTCCCCTTAAGGCTGCTAAAAACAGAAATATTACATTAAAAATATTAGATTATTTAAAAAGGAGTTACTTTCAAATTCACAGATTGAACTAATGGCACAACCCACTGCTGAGCAAGGCTGTATTCCAAGGTTGGGTTTTAAATAATTTTGTCTTATGCTTTATTATGTGTGATTCTTTGTTAAATGTCAGAACCTGGGAGTTTTGGTTTCACTTCAGCCCTCTTTTTAGGGACGGATTAACGCCTTTTGGGTTTTGGTCTTTTGATGGGATTTGTCAACAATAGGAAAAATTCAGGATGTGGGATATCACCTGCCAAACAGCAACTTGTCTTTCAGAAAACCGTGTCCGTGTTATTCTAGATAATCCACACTACTGACTGTGAAGAGTTTTCTCGGGGAATGTTTCTTAAAAGACGGTATTTCCAGTGACAACTGTTCACACTGTAGATGCACTTGTTACTCTTTAAGCAACAGAGGTGTTGTTTCCAGAAAGTGATATTGTTTTTTGATATATTTTTTTAAGTGTATTTTTTTCAATGCTGTGATGGATTAACCAACCCTTTAACGCACGCACATAAAGAAACATGAACTGTTATCTCACCCTCCCCGTCATACAAACGCACTGCACCAGCCCACATTCACCTTCTTCAACACACAAACAAAAACACTGCACAATTTGACGGTCACAGACGGCTCTGGATATTTGTCTCAGGCCTCTTGAAAAGAAAAATTTCTGCCGAGGGGCAGATGACGAACCGTAGGACCTCTGCTTCTCTTCTTTCACGCACTTATGAGAATCCGATACCACTGGAGCAGCACTGGCCCCACTTCCCTTCCACTGCTCAGCGCTTCATCCACGGGGGAAAAGTGAGCAGAAATATGGAGAGAAGAAGAGATGGAAAAAAGGTTAGTTGGTGGAGCGGAGAGCAGAAAAGGAAAAGTGTAGGCGGGGGGGGGGGTTGACTTTTTTGGGGAGACATGATTTGAAGTGAAAAAGATAGAAGTGTTGATGAGAAGATGAGTTTAAAGGACTGAAAGAGAGAGTGGAGGAAAGTCAGAGGAGGGATAGAAACAGCTGGCTTAGAGGAATGCGGCGAAGAAGGAGAAAAACCCCCCTAATGCGAAGACGAACCTGCATAATTCATGTTCTTCTCCTTTTAGAAACAGCAGCTTCATCAGGACAGGGCCGCTTGACTGTAGCAATGCAGTGCATGTGTGTGTCTGTGTGTGTGTGTGTGTGTGCGCCAGGAATGAGAGAGAAAGAGTGCATTGCATCGAATTCTGCTTGTTGTTGCATGTTTGTTAGTTTTGCGCTTTCTCCGTGTGCCGTACTCTTTTATGTCTTGCTTTTGTAAAATACGGTCACGTGCGGCTGTGTGTGTTTAAGTGGAAGTGGAGCTGAGCTCCCTCACCTTGGTCTGCTCTTCACCCTCACTCTCCCTGACTGCACTCTACAAGGCCATTAGAGCTCCCCAAGGCCCATGGAGGCTGCTCGTCCCTGTGTCTCCTTTCATGTGTCAGTGAGTGTTCTCAAATGTGTTTGCGTGTGTTTGTGTGTTTGTGTGTGGGTGTGTAGGTGTGCGCGTGCAGCCGCGTGAGCTTCGACCCCACGACGAGCGCATGGTAAAGTTGAACCGTAGTATGTTTCTTCAAGCCACTAGGAACGGTCGTACGTGGGCGTGCAGGCCATGTCTAAGTTCACGCTTCTGCCTTCACTGCCACAATGTGGACAAAGACATGTTTCTGTGTGGAAAATGTTAATGCAGGGGTGTGTTTGAATGTGTGTGGAAGCATACAGTATGAGCCCCTGTGTGTTCGTGACTACTCCAGCGGCAGGGGCAACGGCGGCGGCGGCGGCGGCAGCAGCAGCCTGTGCATACAGGGTGTGCAGCTGCAAACAAGCCTCAGTAGGGTTGCGAAGGGGCTCAGCAGGCAGCGCTGGTCTGATCAAAAGATCCCCGGGTCTCTGAAACACACAACTTGGGCTTTACCACTGTTGACTGCTAGATTAGCCAGCGAGAACAAACATCACCATACAAACAGACGGATAAAAGAAAAAAAAAAAAATCCTAAGAAGAGTCGGCGCTCCCACCAACTCTCCTCACAACCGATATGTTAAAAAGTGACAATGTTCCACACAGAGACAAAAGGAAGAAACAGAGGGAGAGAAAGAGACATCTTTTCTGCTGGAAAGAGCAATCTATTAGTCACAGCAGTTCCTCAGATATACAACAAATATCATCAGAGGAAATATTGGGAGAATGTTTCCAGTTTTATAAACTGATTACAGTCGTATATCCTCCAGTAATCTGCACAAGACCCCATAATACACACACAGTGAAATGTGTTTGCCGCGGATAAACCGTGCTGTAAGTGAAACAAACTTGAATCCACGGATAATGAAAAGTTCTGCGGTACTTCACTTCGGCGGAAGCAAGAGAGAAACCCATAACCCGCTGATAATAATTTACTCACATTCTAACAACTCATCAATCCTGCAGTATTAGTAAATTAATGATAAGTGGATTATTATTTTTTTTTTTTGTCCCATGATGCTCTGCACCTCTCTTCCAGAAGGTAAGGGGTTGAAATGCTGTTTAAAATGAGTCTCCCTGATTCATTTAAAAGAGAAATCCACCAATTTTTGCATCAAAATCAGTTTCCTGGTAATGGAAGTACTACTCCATAATGTGTTCTGTGGCACCGGAGGAGCTTTGCCAAGTCATCATTACTGTAGTAATAGTGATATAATCAGAGTTACCTCGGTTCGGGGCACGGAGATGGAAAAATAGTTGTTTGCATTATAGGGGTTGTAGGATCCAGTATTTACATCCATACTAAGGGTCTGAAGATCAGGATATTTTTGTGATCTATTGCTTAGATTTTAATCTTTTTAAAAAGAAATTCTATCCCCTGTGAATCGCTCAAGTTTCCCCAGCTGCGAGACACTTTGGCCTTGGTAGTGCTACTTTTGGTGTGTTCCGGTCTGTGCCGGAGTCAGTCTTCACACAACCTGGACGAATCGTGCATCATTAGAAAGCTCTAGGTCTCTGTCGTTTTAGGATCTCAGTATCACGGAAAAGCTGTTAACACAATAAGACATGTAGCTATGGCTTTGTTTTCTACACAAAAGGTAATACTATACACTCATGTTCCCTCTTATATGCAGAAATCAAAAAGGAAGGAAAAGAGGAAAAAACTTACATTTCTTCCATGTTTGTGCATCTGCTAAAGTTCAGTATCTCATACACTCATTATGACTTTAATGTTGTAAAATTTAGACAGTTATCTTTCAGAGGAGACGAGGGTTAAGACTGTAATTAATTAGTGTTGAGGGACAGTAACATTTCTGTTTTGGGTGTATTGTTTTCTGGCTTGCACACAAACCAGAGGGGTCAGGTAACTGGTTGCAATAATTGTATACACTTTAAAGAGCATTCAGTACAAGCTAAATCAACAACAACATAATGAGTTACTCTGGAGGAAACAGGATTTTTACAACCTGGAAACCTAAATCTCTTGCTTACAAATGGTTAATTTCAAATGGCTTATCTTAATAAAACATTAATAAAATACTCATATATCAAAATTAATTACATTTGTTACAAGTTATTACCCCTGTTTAAAGTATACATCATTAGAAAGTGATGCATCTATTTTATATTACTTTCCCCGTTTACTGTGACCACTTTTTTCTGCACTCAGTGAGGAAATCACGAAGTTCAGAAATGCAGTACTGGTCGATATTATTGGTACCCCTGTATTTAAGCAAAGAATTTAGAATATCTTCAATAAATAAATGCAGATTTACCAATTTTGTATAATCAAAATGTTTTCTTAAAGAGTCCCCGGTTACTGAACAAAAGCACTTTTTAAAAAACATTTGCATAAGATTGAAATAATATAAAGATTAAATTTAGTCCAGGCACAATTATTTGCAACTTTGGCAACGATGATGATTCTTGTAGTCATCTGGAAGCTTCTTGGACTTGTCTGCTGGTAGTGTCTGTGACTATTCTGTTGATCTGCGTTCCAGCTCTTTCAAGTTTGCAGGTGTCATATTTGCAATGGCAGATTTCAGCTTCCTCCAAAGGTTTTCAATGGGGATTGAGGTCAGAATGTGTTGCTGTCCAGTTCAAAACAGTCCGTCTTTATATTTTCAACCACTCTTTTGTGCTGCTGGATATTTGCTTTGGGTCACTCTCCTGCTGAGAGATCTAAACCCTCTCACCTCAGACCTAGTTTTTTCTGACACTGTGTAAGACATTTCACTGTAGAATGTCTTGGTACTCCTATGATTTCATCATTCCTTTGAAACATTCAGTGCCTCCAGTACCAAAGACAGCAACGCAGCTCCACAGCATGATGGAACCTAGCACCATGAGGCATTGCTCTCCCAAAGAGCTTTACTTTGGTTTCTTCTGTCCACAGAACATGATCCCAGAAAGACTGTGGCTTATCTATGATAAGTTTTTCAGTCTAGCAATTTTTGGACTTTTAAAAGTGGTTTCCGCCTTTGCCTTCGCCCATGAAACCCGACTTGGTTTAGTGTGTACATGGTTTGGGGTGAAATCGCCACCCCAGACTTCTCCACATCAGTCTGAGGATCTTCATAGGTTTTGCGTAGTGTTTTGGTTTTTTTTTTTTCTACAATTTGCACCAATCTTTGCTGACTTCTCTCATTGAGATACAACGTCCAGGAAGCACCTTAACACTATTATGACTGTGAAAGTTTTCAATAACATAATCAAGTGTTGAAACAGGGATTTCAAGATCTTTGGCGACTGTCTTGTAGCCTTTGGAAATTGTTATGGTTTTTTTGATAATGGCATTTCTGATTCTCAGACAGCTCTCTTGTCTTTGCCTTTCAGAAAAAGAAACTGAAAACAGTCTGAATTAGTCAGACCTAGTGGGTAACTCCCAAGGTTAGTCATTTCAATCATTATTGCGAAAGTAGCTCTAGTACTCCTTTCTGCGTTTCTCTGGACAGTGTTTCCTGGTTATGCTGCAGTGGAGGGATAGTAACACAAAAAGGCAATTACTTAAAGACAGTAACTTTGGAAGATCCCGCTTGGTTTGTCAGATTCATACTGTTAAAGATTAATACTACCTGTGGTTGAAAGGTAGAATGCATTTTTGCACAGAAGAAGGACTGCGGATTTTGTTCCCCATCTCTTACACTGGAATCACATTAGGTTGGGATCTATTCAGGGCCAGTATGGGCCAAGGGAACAACTGCATCGAACAACTTCGGCCGCCTGCAAATATCCCACCGCCCAGCCAGAAACTTCAGTCAAATATTAGTGTGGTTACATTTTCTTTCAAAACACTGCCTATCAGCATAGCCATGTGCAAAATCTTACTCCAGGGTTTTAAATATGTATCTTGAAGGTTGTTTGGGTTTTAATGTTATTCAACAGTGACTTCATGAGAGGAGGGTTTGACAGATACCTTCCTATTACTGTGGATTATCGCTCGTCCAATTGCTTTCATTAGGCTGGACCTTTGCATTTTGATCTGGACATGGATTATGTGGTATTTACCACTGTTGCCCTTTAACCTTTGTAACATCTCCAACCTTGCTTTCATGCTGCGATGAGTTCAGCGGAGGTCATGGGAGAACACTGCGAGGCCCTCATCTGGGTGAGCACGCAACGCCCATAAAAATCACCTTAAGTCCGCTACTAAACAAGCAGCTTTTTGATTCTTACTAATTATGAAATGGTTAAACATTCTATGCGTGTTTCTCTCCTTCGCTTGAGTTGAGCCGCCGTACAGCTGCAGTCTTCCACCGGCCCTCAGATGAGGCTCGTCAATTAGAGCACAGGCCGAAGCGCGGCATGTTAATTCGCAGTAAAATATTCCTCCTCCAGCGCTAATTAGGTGCTAGCTGTGGTAGAGGAGCACCGTTCGCCAAGCGAGAGCAGTCTGTGCTGCATAGCAGTCCCCTGGTATCGTTTGGCTGACCAAAGCAGCCGCGATAACAGGGAATTATTTTAATTAACCGGTGCCGCCTTCTGCAGCTAATGAGCCTAGTTAAAACAAACCCGACATCTTGCTGCAGCATGCATGTTCCTGGCTCCAGAACTGTGGATCATATACTCAAAAAAGTGCGGATAAATAAATTATAAGGTGAATACATAAGAAGCATACATGCATGGATAAATAAGTATTGTACTTTGAATACGGTGTGCAGAGCAGTCACACTGGCACTGATGCGTAGAAGACATCAGTGTCTCAGGGGAATGTCAAACCGTGAGAGTGCATGTGCGTATTTGTGTGTCGGGCTTAGGGATGCTGACCATGACACGCAGGGAGCGACAGTGTAGTGAACACAGGAAACAATAGTCTCCCGCTCCTGGAATCTTGTAGTTCACATACAGAAAACACAATGATGAATATCCCGTGTGAATGTGGGAGAGGGACACTTTTCCTTTTCTCCCTCTCCTTCCGACTGAATCCGAGTGTGAAAAGAGGAGGCTCTTGAAACTCTGCCCAGTCTTCTGCAAAGAACAGCAGAGGAGGGAAGAAAAGAAAAGAAAAGAAAAAAAAACGAGTTGGCCCTCATTGTGGTTATTACTCTTCAGTTGTGCTATAGCGACTTTTGCCCCAGTTGGAAGCACATTCATCCCTATCCCCAAACCACCTGTATTCTCAGAAATGCCGGCTACGTGTACCGCATCTTCACCAACAAAAATGTCTCAGTCACGCGCACCGGGTTCTACTGCATATGGATAGGGGAGTTAGTGTAGTACAGTAGGGGAAGATGTTGACAAAGCTGCCGAGCTGGCATGAGCAGAGACCTGCGCTATCGTGAAGTGACAGCGTGTTATAGTGTCTGGGTATGCTTTAAATGAGGTGACAGAACATGTGCAAAGCATCGCTTTGTAGCTCCCCCTGTCTGGGGATGAGGCCTCGGCATTCAGGGGGCTGACACAGGAGACCAGGCAATGTCAAGCTGACGCGGTAATCGCCACCAGGACCCGACAGCGGTGAACCACGCAGTTAACTAGCACCTCTGAGACGATCCGCGCCACCCTCATGTCCTATCAGATCCACTGTAGATGTCTAACCTGAAATCAGTGACCCAGGCCTGCGTCGAGACGCCGCTGCGACTGGGCAGTGGCCCTCATTACCTGTACGTGGGAGCTGAACTTTAATTAGTCAGCATGGCACATTCATTAGCCTGCCTGAATTTAGCTCCTCGAACCTGCTAATGTGCAGCACTGTACTTCATCTGCACATCACACATCTTACTATTACACTTAGCCTCTCATCTAAAACCGAGCGATGCCGGTGGTGGTAGCAGTCAAGGTCATTTGATGAGAGCTGGAGGTGTATGTGATGTGAATTCACTCACCGGATTGATTCCTCCCGTACGTCCTAATGATCAAACCCTGGCGGATTTAGAGGATAGTCGGGCCCCTTAATGAGAGTGTGGAGGATACTGGCGTACAGGGAAATGAGATACTGTAGGTACACACTGTTACAGTAGGGAGGGCAAAATGAGAGGCTGTTTCATGGTTTGAACTACAGATCATGTCTGCAGCGAGAGAGGAATAACCCAAGTCATCTTATTAATATAAATTTGACAAGCTTGCACAGGAATCACCATAATATGTTTCAGCTTTCTGTATTTTAAGAAGCTGTATTTGTTGCACAAGCATTTTCAGTATTAAACATTTTTGCAAGAAATTTTAAGATGCTTGAAATGATGTGATTCCCCCCCCCCCAAAAAAAAAAAAGGTTGGAGAAAAAAACCCCCAAAAAATACTACTGCTACTTTACAACCACTTCAACATTTGACAATAACAAAAGATGGAGGTTAACTGGATTCGGCCAAATTAACAGAAAAAAAAAAAAAGATTTTCTCACTTTTACTTTTGGTTTTATTTATCAGCTTTTAAGATCAGTTTCTCTGGTATTTCTACTCCACCCCAATAAAACTGAGCTGAATACAGTTTCATTGGCAGCGTTTCAAGTAATGAAAAAATGCTTTGTAAAAGGAGAACAGTAGCAACATCAATTTCCAGATAAATTGTCCGTGTCGGTCTGAATAAGATACGGATGTTTTCATTGAAATTGCTGTATTTTCTACCAACGAAATAGTTCCAAAATGAAAAAGTTTTACCGTTTGCTCTGTCTTATTATCAACCGTTTTGGTTCGTGGTCCTTAAAAAAATGAAGTGACTTCACATCACAGGTTATAGACTTGAGTGCATGAGTTGTGCAAAAATTAATCTTTCTTCTCAGATTCCATTATTGATTATCAGGTTGAGTCTCAACCTATTTCACAAGAAAGACTAGAGAAAAGTAAGAAAATCATTTTTCCAAGCTTGGGAACCACTGATCTAGATTATGCAGGTCAGCAATTAATTTTTTTTTTTTTTTTTTTGGTAATTTGAATGAAAAATTTCTTTCAACTTGAAAGATCACTCATTTATTACTTATTATTTGGAGCCCTGCATTAGATAAGGCAGGCTTGCAAGTAATATACAGTCACACCCTCCAGTCATGTATGTCCATGACCTCTCTCTCGCAATAGGTGGTCCATATAAACAGTTGGCACTCATTCATTCTGCATACAGCAATGCTGAGCTATGCATCCTCACAGCTACTCCGCTGCCTCCTTTCAGAAATCGAACTTTTACTTTCATAGCCTCCCCCATATTAGCATTTAGTTGGATGTCAATTTTGAAAAATTTTTTAACATATGTTCCTGTTCAATAAATGTTGTGTATCTCAGGCTCCAACAGGGGGGCTTGTGAGCTCAGGGAAGGTCTGGCTTTTCTCGATTTTGTTCCAGAGCCACACTGCCAAACTAAAATGCATATTGCTGCAACACATGGTTAAAACCTTGATGTGAATGTCCTGGCCGAACTGCTTTTATTGATCATGAAGTAACCTTCTCCTGATTTATTCTTCCCTAAATGGGCAGTAAAATAAAGATAATGGGGAGGGGGGGGGCTGTTAAGATCAACCCTGAGAAGAGGAGGAAAAGAAGGAGAAAGAAAAGAAAGAAAAAATGTGGATGAAGTTGTTCAAATTACAGAAAAGGGGAGGAAAAGAAAGAGAGAGAGAAAATGCAGAGGGGGAAAAAGTAATCTCCAAGTATAAAAAATGGGGGCACTGAGACAGAGGTCTGTGGTATTTCTTAGGCTGCACCCCCATAAATCAGACTCCCATGGGTACGTGGACGGGAGGGGTTTTTTGGCCAAAAACTCATTTTGGATTTAAACACATCTTTGCTCGCTATGATTGAACAAGTAGACGCACGTTTGTGACAGTACAACACGGCCTCATTGAGATCCCAAAACAAGCGACGCTGGAATTAGTGCCTCCACAACACCACAACCTTCTAACCCCCCTCTCCAACCAACAGCCCCCTAATTCTCCCAACCCTTAGACCAGCTTTATTAAAACCTGGACATGAGGCAGGGTTGAAAAATGAGCTGAACTCAATCTCGGCATTCGATGGACGCAGTCCGAGTAGTGTGCTTTAGAGGAGCAGAGGGAAATGAACTATGAAATACAGCCTTGTCTTTAAATACAATACAGCCCTTGTTGCACACATGTAGAGTTAAGAGTGTGGGTTGAATACACAGTCACACACACACACACACACAATCCCACGCGCACACACAGACACGCCAAGCTTCGGAGCAATTACATGAACCGTGTTTCATGTAAGTGATGGAAAACTGACAGGGTGCTGCTTAACAACAAAGTTTTCACTTGAGACAAAGCCCGAGCAGCACTGAATGCTCTGATTCACCAGATTACGGCTGAGTAAACAGTTAGCCACACAAAAAAATAATGAAGGAGTTATGAAAATGATACATTTTAAATAAGGTAAATCAACACAATCTCCCGGTGACTGCAGCCAACTCACACAGTGGGCCTACCAGATGACAGCGCTTAGAGAAGTAAAGCAAACACTGTGCTGCTTCTTATCAAAGGGCTCCTGCTGCCTCTGACTGGTTTTAATGAGGAATTAGCAGTAAAAGATAAACAAACAAATTCTGATTTTACTATTCACTCTCGTCTTGTGGTGCTCCGCCACGCTCCATAGCCCCCCTGCCCATCAAAGACCTGAGCAGATCTGGGTGATGGGAGCTTTCTTCACTCAGCAGCAGAACTGTGAAATCTTATTGGCTTGTTGCAGCTCATGCTTTGCTGTGATTCCTTTTTTTGTTTTTAAAGGGGTTACAATACTTTCCCTTGTTTGACTGACCAACTTATTAGCTGTGGCTCACAGAACGGCAGGGAGTGTGTTCCTTGTCATTTAGGTGCTTTGCTGGGTCGTTGGCAGTGGAGCAGGATTTTAGCACAAGGGAGAACGATGCATAAAGGGACGCACATGCATGCGCAACCACGCACATGCACACACGCGCACAAGAAATCTCTAGATAAGCGTGGGAGGGCCCACGGCCCATGGCCTCGGTCCACAGATGATTAAAGCCATTGGTGACAGAGAGAAACGTGCGTGTATGTGTGTGCAAGAGCAGAAACAAACATATAAGTGAATGCACACACACACAAAAAAGATGAAGATGAAATCTACCAGTGGTGCTGCAACACACACAGGCAAATAAATAACTTTTGATCAGCATTCAGAAGAAAGACGAAGGTCCGCAAAAATCCATCACAAACAGCGACAGTGGCAGAACATGTTCTGCTGCTCAGTATCACAGAGATCACTGGCGCTCTGCCACTGACAGAGTTCAACTTTAGACAACAAATTAATACACATTAAATCGAAATCTGGAGTTAATCTGCTGGCTTTTTTTTTTCACCCCCCTTGTCCTCTCCTCGTCTTTCTCCCTCTCATTAGTCGCGCACATCAGCTTTCCTTCAACCCTCAGAGCCAAAGAAAGGAAAAGAGAGCCCAAGGCAAAGTGACCTTCTGGGGATGGGGGGAGGCCAGGGGAATTCTCTGACACCACTGATCTCCACCAAGTTGAGTCTCAGCTCAGACAAAACTCTGATCTGATGCTGCCATCGGTGATTGGCAGGGGAGATGGAGTGAATTTTAAGCGCCGTTTCTGTGCAAGGGAGATCATTTGACTACTACAGACTGACACATTTGGTGATGGCTGTGAGCAAATTAACCCTTGAAGAAATGTCACGAAGACAGATCTGAGGTGAAGACGGATCTCACGTTTGATTAAAGAGAGAGGATGCACAAGGGAGAAGCTTGATCAAAAACTCGGCTTCTGGTTCCTCGTAGAATTAACCTGATAAATGAACTCCTGAAGGTCCTGTGTACAAAATGATGAGATTTACTGACCTCGAGACTCGGCTCGGCGAAGTAGCCGGGGCAGCATAATTAAAGGTTGCTGTTTGTGTTTTTCTTCATTCCCACCACCGCAGCTATATCAAATTATGTGGCCATGGCTGTCTGTGTCACTTGAGAGACCTCCCCTGCCCCAGTATCACCGCCAGACCCCGTCAGTGTCAGCGCTTCTGCACACAGCATTGCTCAGCATGTCATATAACCTGCAGTTCACCAATTTTCTTTTGTGTAGTCTATGCACCAAAAATAAATACGGACAGACCGACAGACGGACAGATGGACAAACAGACAGATAGACAGATAGATGGATGGATGGATGGATGGATGGATGGATGGATGGATGGATGGATGGATGGATGGATGGATGGATGGATGGATGGATGGATGGATGGATATTTCATAGTGCCTCTACTACAAGGCTCTCACAATTACACAATTAAAGGAATACTCTGACATTTTAGGCATTAAACTCGTTATTTTTCTTGCTGAATTTGATTAAAGAATTGATACCACTGTCATGCCCATTAACTATGATGCTAGAACCAGGAGACAGTTAGGTTAGCTTAGCACAAAGACCGGAAACAAGGGGAATAAAAACTTCTGCCTACCTGCACCTCTAAAGTTTACCGATAAAAACAAGATACAAGTGATGTGAATCTTCTCATTTTAACTGTCAGAAAACAAAAAAGAATTAGAAATCTATGAAAATGCTCATACACTATAATTATACATGGCATAATTATTTAAATCAAACCTTATTCATGTTTATGTCTCATATATGTTGTCTCTTTGTAGTACTACCATTTTAAATTGCATGCTTATAGAGCTACAAGCCTCCACGTACCACCTATTTTTTGGAGCTCCAGGGCTTTATAAGTAAACTACTATGTCAAAACTCAGGGGAGTCTGTAATCTGCTATCACTTGGCGACTGTTCCACACTCACATTAGAGTCTCGTATTTTATCACCTTAAATATGCCACACCTGGACCCGGAGTTACTCATTTTTAAAGCAGTCCTCTTGGCCTTCATTTTGTCTTGTGCCAGGGTTTCTTATCAGGGAAGGAACATTTTATTGTTGGAGCACAATAGACGGACACAGAAGGCAATACAGTATGTTATCCTTTCGGCTACGATGGCCATGTGTATATGAAACAAATAACAAATATAATCTAAAAAATTGACTGAAAATGTAATTACTACCAAATTCTATGTCCTGGAAAAATAAAAACAAGCCTGCTAGTCAGCACTAACATCAACACTGAATACAAGCAGCTGCAGCCCCCCCACCCCCCGTTCTCCCCAGCCCACCCTCCTTCTAACTCCGTCTCCTTCTTTTTACTTGGTATGAGGCATCCCTACAGGATTTCTGTGTTTTCTTCTCAGCTTGTTTTGTTTGATTCAAACTCTCATTTCTTAAAACACCCTGCCAGACTGTGTAAATTCTGCCAGAGATTCAGGCGCTGTGATCTGAAGACCGGTTGGGTCCAAGGACCAGTGGCAGAGAGTGCCGGAACAGAATTGACCATAGATCTGAGTAATGGTCCATTTAAGGTGGAACAACAGTTCCGTTCCAGCAGAGTTCTGCCCACCGTGAGGGTCATGTTTAGAAAGATGGTGCAGATGCAGATCCAAAACAGTCCTCTTGGCAGGCAGGGATTCAGCCTGATTATTTGGTGTTTATACAAAGACATCGGCCCAAATGTGTGTGTGCGTACATGTATATGTATTATGTGAGTGTATGAAAGTGTGTGTGTATGTGTGTGTGTGTGTGTGTGTGTGTGTGTGTGTGCGTGTGTGTGTGTGTGTGTGTGTGTGTGTGTGTGTGTGTGTGTGTGTGTGTGTGTGTGTCTGTGTGTGTTTCTGTCCTAGACTGCAAATTTTTGGAATTGGGGCCCATTGACCGAAGGAGCTTTCCTCACTGAGACCAAAATCTGTGTCCCAAACTTCATTTCACTGCAGTTAAAATGGTTTTGTATTTTTGTTGGGTCACACTATAGTAAGGTTGCGAGAGAGCGGGCATGCATTGATTTTGATGGATAAATTAACAACAAAATTATAAAATGCATATTAATTAAAAAGATTGTGCATTTTCCTTGCAGGAATATTCCCCAAGGAAATAGAAACCTTTTGGGTAGTGCTTTCTGATGGTTCAGCAACTTTATGGGTGGTGCTTGTAGCGCTACACGTTGTTGTCTTATCAAGTATGTTAGTCTTAGTCTTAGTTTGCTAGTTTTTCAAAGCTTTGTTATACACCTGTCATTCTTGAAAACCCTCAGCTACAAATATATCATTTTGCTTGTAGTTTGTAGCTGACAATAATCAGTACGGAGCAGCCCACGGGAATTCAGACCAATGGACAAACAACTAAGTTCAGGCTTTGCTGTCAATTTTCAGTTTATGTCATCATCACGCTGTATTTGTCACGTGACAAATGACATTAAAGGTCGCTTGGGTGGTCTGTGAGGCCAGACATAGGTAGAGTGGTGCCGTAAATGCTAAATGCTAACGTCCGCTTTAGCTCTGCCAATTGTAAATGGCTGATCCCAGTAGTACAACAGCTATCCGTGGTCACCTGTATCCTGTTGAGCTCTGGTTGAGACACAGTAACAGCAGGACAGCACCGTTTTGCTTACTCTGTATCCCCACCCAAGCTTGATATATTAGGGTTTTTAACAGGCAGCAAAAGTAATTTATGCGCCGCCATTTTAATGGTAATGTAACGTCACACCATGCATCATCTACATTGTTATTCAGCAGACGTATATTTTTTTGAGGTGTTCCTAATATTTTGTCAATGTTATTTAATATAAATGGGAGGGACAAAATATTAGGATCAACTTCTCAGTACAACCCAGTACAGCTCAGCAGGACCACAATTTACAGCCTCCAAAACGACCATTGAACTAAATCAACTTCATCTTTAACAGATTCAATAAAAACTGAACATTAAATTTCTTATGAAGGGAAGATTTATTTCAGGCGTGTTGTATTATACTGAATTAGTTTTATCAAGGTGTACCTATTAAACTGGCGAGTGTCACATCCATCCTTTTGACTTTGTGTTCCAGTATTTTTTGATGAGGTATTTAAGAAATATGATCTGTTAACATTATTATTATGTCACAGCAGTGACGTAGAAATTAGATGATGATGATGATATGAATAAAATATTGAACTATTGATGAATTAACAAGCACATTTTGAGCCAGCACTGCACTAGCAAGCAATAAATATAAGGTACAGCTGAGGCTGATGGGAATGTCTTGCTGCTAAATGAAAAGTCAGGGGATCACCAAAGGTTTTAGAACTTATCATCTAGATACTCCAAGCAAATTTCACTGCAATTCATCAAATGGTTGTCAAAATATTTCACTCAAGACCAAAAGACGTCGACCTGCTGGTGGCACAGGAGATAAAGTCAGAGGATTCTCAAAGTAATTAGGATGCATCAACTGGTAACCATGAAAATTTGTACTAGATTTAATGATAATCCATCAAAAGATTCTCACTCTGAACCAGAAATGTCGAATGTGTGGTGACACCAGAGGAAAAGGATCAACAGCCACTAGGATTCATGGTCTGGGGATCCTGAATGTCTGCACTAACTTTCACTGCAATCCTTCCAAAAGTTGAGATATTGCAGTCTGGACCAATGTGGTAGATGGACAAAGGAACAAACCAACATTACCAGGCTTAGAGACACACTGCTAGCAAGGCTAAAAATTATTACAGATTTCAGCTTGTTCAGCTTTTCTAGCTTCATGCAAGCTGTCTAGGGAGGCAGGCGTGTAATAACACTTACTTTCAACACTCACATGTTCTCGTTTTCAACACACCACATATTTCAATACTCCCTCATGAAAGCGATCTTGCACGATGTGTGACCGTGCCCATGCTCATTATTTTGTTAGTGTGGGTGTGTTTCCGCACTTACTCCACTCGTCTGATTACAGGCAAACAAAACTATAATAACAGGAGGTGGAAGGAGAGTCTAGAGAGGAGAGAGGGCAAAAATCAAACAAAATAGAAATAGATGAAGATTCTAGAGGTTAACCAGATACTGAAAAATAAGAAGGATGGCAAGTGAAAAAAAAAGACAGCAAGAAAGATGAAATGGAGAGCTGGAGAGAGTTGAAGCAAGCAAACAGTTTGGACTCTCCTGGGAAGGATCTGTTCATCCCACACATATCGAGGGATGAAGGAGAACAAATGTTCCTGGGCCCACAAGTCACATAGCAAAGATCGGACTGTGCCACAGCTCCAACAGATTCCTCTGAGCTTCTATTGTTAGAGCACAATTCCCACAAGATGCACTGAGAACGAGCATGGATAAGCAGCTCAACCTTTAGAAAATATGTCTCCTCTTTCTCAGACTAATGCTCGGTGGTTGTGGCGGAAGGCTCGGACAAACTGTTCACTCAGCGGCGCTATGGCTGGCAATATCAGTCTGTCAGTAAGTCCTCTACTTCAGTCCAGACCAAAAAACCCCAGCAACTATTGGATACTATTGGGTACTACGTTGATTGGTTTGATTGCCCTGAAATTTTGCACAGACATTTCATGAGGATGAATCAATCATACATTGGTGATCCCTTTAATTTTCCCTTAACACCATCAGCAGGTCAAATTCTCCTCCCATCTATAATGGACTGCCATTAAAATTTGATACCCACCTTCATGTTCCCTTTGTGATGAATTGTACTCGATTCGGTGCCTCTTTATATTGCATCTAGTGCCATCAATGCACGCACGGCTCGAAAGGGTGTTGAGTATAATGGCCATCACACCCACACAGGTCTTCACTCTTATCCTGACTGATTAAAATTCTGCTCAGGTTAAATGGAGTGATGCAGGGCACTATGTGATGGCACCAAAGTGCATATACTAGTAAAAATGATAAAGATGTCAAGTTGTGCATTTCAACAGTTGTAATAACAAGAGTGGACATGTCAATCGAGCATAGTATGTGCTTGATTGACTGTGTGGATGTGTACCATACACTCCCACACAGTCCTTTATAATCCCCCCGTGGCTACATTCAAAAAACCTTTCTGAGATTTAAGTATCGCCTCTTTTTTTTTGCATCATCGAAGTCAACTTATTGTTAATTGTTGATTTTCTCACAACAAAGCTCATCAACCTTTTTTTCACAGCATACATGTCATAGCAGGAAAAGCACAGGCATTAATACCAACATTAACGACCTTGTGTGTTCAGTTTCCTTGCCCTGCTCTTACTTGTGCATGGTCACTGTTATGGCTTGCTGGGACATGTAAATGAAGTGGAATTATGATAAATTTTACTAAACTCTCAATCAGCACAACCGCATGTAAGCAGCATAATGCGTAAAATCATACGGATACAGGTTAGGAGTTTCTGTTGGTGTTCAAATCAAACACCAGGATGGGGGGGGTGTGATCTCAGTGACTCTGAGCATGGCATGATTGTTGGTGCCAGACGGGCTGGTTTGAGTATGTCTGAAACTGCTGATCTCCTGAGATTTTCACAGACAACAGTCTCTGGAGTTTACCCAGAGTGGTTCCATAGAAAAAAAGAAAAAGAAAAGAAAAGAAAAAAAAAAGACATCCAGGGATGGAAAGGCCTTGTTGATGAGAGAGGTCAGAGGAGAATGGGCAGACTGGCTGGAGCTGACATGGAGGCTACAGTAACTAAGAAAACCACTGCTTACAACTGTGGCGAGGAGAAGAGCGTCTCAGAACGCACAACACGTCAAACCTTGTGACGCATGGAACATCTTTGGATGCGGTAGGACGGGAGATTTGCATCCTGAATGTACGGCTGACAAATCTGCAGAAATTATGTGATGCAATCGTGTCAACGTGGAGCTGAATCTCAAAGGAATGTTTCCAACGTCTTTTGAAATTCATGCTAGGAAGAACTGAGGGCTGTTCTGAGAGCAAAGGGAGGCCCTACCCAGTATTAGTAGGGTATTCATTATCAAGTGCTTGGTGAGTAGTAGTTCCTGCTTGAAACCCCAGTAATTATGTGATGATCATGTACATAAATTCATACAAATACAATTGACAGTAAAAATACACTAATAATGTTTGTTTTGATAATCAAAGAATGAAGAAGGTGAACTGACAGAACACTGAATTTTATTTTATTTTTCAGGTTTACCGCTAATAAATGGAAATGCTGAGTGTGATTAATAACATCAGCGATGGTTCAGTTTACTTTTAGGTGTCACCATACAGTAAGCATGACATGTACAATATTAGGACAGTGGAACAGGTACATTTATTATTTACACCTGTTTGACATGTTGAAACGTCTGAGAAAGGTTATCATTATCAGGTTTTTGTGTTTTCTCCCATTTCTTCTCTTTGATTAAACACCCCCATACCACAGTGTTTTCACTTATTCTGACTGATGAAATAGCTTCTAATGACAGTGTAGGTGTGTGTAATGTGTGACTACTTAATAGCTCTGACCCCCCCTTAACAAAGCTCTATGTTCGGAGGTCAGAGACAGGATTGCCACACAAACACAGAAGTCAAATTCCTGTGCAACACTTGATGTAGTATCCATAGCAGAGCTTTATTTATTTAAACTGACTAAAAAAAGCTATTTAGGGCTTTGGAAAATGGAATGATGCTCATGCTTTTTAATTTAGGACCTTTTTAATTATTATAAAATCTAGTAAAAAGTATCCTATTTCAGCAGGAAACAGGGATGTAAATTCAGATTTTAGTTTAAACCTAGTGAATAATTTGTTTTTGTTTTTCCTGTGGAAATCCGTTGAGATTAAAAGTTAGTCTAATAATAAATGGATCATGGTACCATGCTGTATCCTAGAAGCCAACTTAGAGAGGGGTGGCCAAACCTTTTTGGTTGAGGATCAACACAAAGAAAAATATTGTTTTTAGAACAGAAAACCACTGTACCATCAAAAATTCATTTTCTATCAAAATAACTATGTGACATTGCTTAACAGTTTAACTGTTGTCATTACAGTAGTTTATTGATGTGGTTACATGTCACAGTAGCCATTTCTTTTACCTTAAAATTAATCTAAATTAATACAACAAAACTCTCAAAAACTCTCATTCAAAAGCCAAAATAAAAAACTGGGCACAAAAAAGAAGAAGGGAAAATATTAAGAAAGGGACAAGGCAGTCGGAAAAGTCAGAACATGCAGATATGGTCAGTTATTGGTTTGTGCGTCAAGAGGTTAAGGCAGAGATACTTCACCTAATTTCAGTATAAAAAGTGATTAAAAAACTGCAAAATAGATGATTGGATAAAAAAAGAGCAGAAGAACAGAAGAAATAGCTCAATAAAAATTCAAGGCAGTCTCCAATATTCCTTCAAAACTCTCAGGCAGCCCTGAACATCTCTTGGTCCCACAAATGATTCTTCTGAATAGGTCTTTCAGGATTGTGAAGAGGTAAAAAAGGCAGATTATATAGTTACAGAAGTTCCAATAATCACATAGATAGAAACAGAAAGTGTATGTGTATGTGTGTTCCAGTAGTGGTCGATTAGGGTACTGCAAGTCGTCCATGTTTCCAAGGATGTAATTGTAAACAATGGAGAAAAGCATTATTTAAAAGGGAAGGGAGGGCTAAGTAAACTTTATTACAGATAAGCTTGTTATGTAGCCTATGCAGAGGAAGTAAATGGACTTATAGGCACATCAAATCAGCCTCTGTTTGTTGAGTATTTTTATTAATTTTTTTTTAAGTAATTGGTGTTGTTAACACATCAAATAGAAGCTGTGCGTCATTTCAAAGATGATGGGATGTTGCGCCTTGGGCCGTAGAATGGCTGACAAGTCAGGAGCAAGTTGTTGCAATGCAAAGAACCCTGCAGAGATGGCCGTCGGTCCGTTTGGTTCGCAGTGGGCTTTTGCTTGTCAGAGAAAGCATTTGCTTGCATACGTATGTGGAGCCAAACAGACTCATCATTCTTGCTTTGAGGTGCCTCTTCGGAGGAAAAACCTGGCCCTCTCCAAACTCTGATAGAACACTGGTAGGGGGAAAAGCTGAAGTCGACTCTTCAGAGAATGGTCACATTGGATTTCAATAACCTCCCACTGTAATACTCTCATCGACTTTTGATGCGCCAATCGGGGAAGTGGGTTGTAAAGGGCTTGATGTCTTTTTCAATGGCAGGAAAGTCTTAGAAGCACCGATTGATTTCTGTCAGAAGAGATATGCTCACCAACACATATTCCACCTTTTTCGCAGAAAGTTTGGCTTTTGGGAAAGTGGCTTTGAGTTCCAACAGTGTGAGGAAGTTAACCACATCAAAGGAGAGTATTCATACCTGTGTTTAGTTGGCTCATCAGATCAATTCAAAAAGCCAGGTCCGTCAACCATAGACGGTAACTAAGTCAATGACGAGTTCAGCCTCTCTTCTTCAAAAACTGGTCAATTTCACATCTCAGGGAATCCAACTGCCGCAGCACAGAGCCGCCACTGAGCCATCGCACATATAAGTGATAGATTACGCCTCCATGTTCAACATGGACTTCAGATAGAAAAGCCTGGAACTCTCTGTAATGACATGCTCGCGCCTGAATTTGGTTGTTAGTTTTCACCATCATTCACTACATCACCGAACTTGACTGTATTGGCACAGATAGCCTCTTGGTGGATATTATGGTTATTTTAGAACAAGCTATAGCTTCGCTCAACCAGTTTTTTCTTAACAAAAACAAAACAAAACAATAACTATACTCAAGAGCTGGCAGAGGTCAAAAAAACAGATTTCTCAGAAAATCTGTCAGCGTTTTGTTCCTTTGAAAATTGAATATTAATATTCACTTAGAGGCATTGGCACACTGGGTGAATAATAGCTAACCTAACCTTGCAGAGAATTAAAGGTTTGGATATGCGCCTAACCTTCAAATACAGATTTTCTCTGGGTAAAAAGCCTGTGAACTTGAGCACAGAGTGACAGAAGTGACACAACAAGGAAATTTAAAAAAAAAGAAAAAAAAGAATTGCGGTCTCCCCTTGATGACCAAAAACTATGTCATTAAAATGCAGGAAAGTTTTTCCAGGTGAGGGGTTATCAGGACTGCATGCAAGTAAGAAACAGGAAAAGAGCATGGTAGCTGCAGATTGTCTTGGAGTATGGAAAATAAACCCCAGGAGCTTGTCTGATTTTTTTCAGTAAGACCGATGAAAGAAATGCTGAATGAGAGATAGAGAGAGCAAATGGAACAGATGCTATCCCAGACGGGAAATCAGGACTTTGACCTCTATAGTTACTCTAACTTAGCTCATCTTAACTTGCTTTATGAACAATATATTTCATAAATTAGAAATTGAATAAATAAGACATGGAGACAAAATCCTACTGATACTGAGATTTAAAATTAGACAGAAATACAAATGTTTCTGTCTTCACTTTTATACTTGCCTGTTTTTTTCACATTAGCCAATAGCAGCCATTCGGAGAACTGGATCTTCATGTACTTCAGAACTCACTATTTCACAAATCAGCCAAAGCAGACAGTATAAGTACAGTCGAAAATGGAAAGAAAGAAAGAAAAAGAACACTAAAATCTGATGGGTTATAAGACAGTGAAAGACAGTGAAAATGAGGGAGGACTCCGACCTCACGGATCCGTGGTTTCCCCCTCTCCTTTTAGTTGTGCAGGTTTCACAAGAAATATATTGATCCTGTTTACATTAATGGGTAGGTGGGGAGCTGCAGAGGAGGGGCCAGCCCTGTCTTTGCTGCAGTCCTGGGATCACTCAGACAGAGGAGGGCTAATCTCTGGCCAGACCTCCACCCACTGCCTGCGTCATTCCCATCCTGGGTGGGCAGTAGAGGTACACCTACTAACACCTACCGCCTCTGCCCCATCGGCTCAAATCAGTATGCAGTGGGAAAATAGTCAATACTGGCACATAAAAGCCTCTGACTTCTCAAAGCAGACATTGCAAAGACTGCACCTATAAAGAAACAGCACAGCAAAAAGTGCAAAATATAGAAAACTTAAGTTACTCGTGTGGGGAAGTGAACATGCTGTATGAAAGAAGGAAACATGCACAAATGCTAGCCCGTACAAAGGCACAAACACGCGCATGTGCACGCACGCTCGCTCATTCATGCACAGGAAAACCCAGCACACGCTCCGACGAGCCATGAACCCAGTGGACAGACTTAAAAGCAAGGCGAAAATCATCCGGTTGTGGTGGAGCAGAAAAAATAATTGCATGAGACTCTGTTCTTTGTCATAAGGGAGATATCAGAGAGTGGAGGGAGCAACACTTTCAAATCAGGCAAACCCTTGGTCTGTGCTGAAGTCATATGTTCAACCCCCGGAGTGTACAGCTACTATAGGGTGCTGGATCTGATGATAAGTAAAAGCTCTCATCACAGACTGTCACTGGTGGCACTGGGGTCCAATGGGCCGTTGTTGATCTGCATTCACACGGGCTTTTGATGCATGACTAGGTCAGGCCTGACGAAGGGCAGCTGGTAAGTGCAAAACACAACAGGCACGAAAACGGTTTGTGTGTCAAATCTAGTGGTTTTTACTGGGCTAAAATTGTAGAACTGTGGCATTAATGTAATTTCACTATGACCATTACTTCAGAGAAAACAAGTTAATATATTTGTTTTCCAATTTTTAAATCAATACTAAATATCAAGTCATTTTTTTTGGCACTTGTGGTCAAAGCATAAACACAACACCTTATAATTTCATGTCAGTGGACAGTAGCTTGTTTGCACATACAGCAGAGCCATAACACAATAAGCATTTATCTGGAGTTGTATTTTTGGCTACTCGGTGAAGAGAAGTCCAGTATTCACTTTCTTTTAGCTCAGTTTTGGTCTCTATGAACTCCTGAAGGGATTATCTGGCTCTCTGGCTGATAAATGCTTTACCGTGTTCACAAGCTGGTCGCTAAGGGCAGATAGATTCCCTCTTTCTTTAGCTGAAAACAGTTCCCTCTTGATGCTAATAAGAGCATTAGGAGTAAACAAAGACAGTAAAACTGCAAACAAGGACATGGAATGAGAAGTTGGATGGTCATTTTCTCTGGGTTTGTCACTATGAGCAGCATCTTGCACAATAAATGTAGTAATGTGACACATTCTTAACACAAAAAAATCTATTAGTTCAGCTTTGACAATTTAAATTTGTTTACTAAATAAGGAAAATACTGTTTTGACACAAAATTTAAATTCAGAAAAAGAAAAAAAAATCAACTGTGGTCACTTTTCATCTCTGAACCCATTACAGCTGCAATACACAGCCCCTGTATTTAATTCAAACATCAGAGTAGAAAAAGGGTGCATTATTAGACACTCCAAAAGCAATAAAAGAAAGAGATTAACTAAAGATTAGTTGGGCTGTCAATCAAGAACACAAACAGCAGAGGATGCCATCCGTGCTGGTTTGACTAACGATACAGTGCATGTGTTTTATTAATAGGAAATACAGAGAGGAAAATGTATATGGTATTGTCATACTAAGTTATTTACTGTATGTCCAACAGATGGTCACAATGCACTTTAGGAGAGGCCAACAAGAAGACAGCAGGGTGGCTTACAGTAAAATTGGCAGAAAGCGCAACTTGGAATTAGAAACATCAGAGCCGACAAACTCGGCAAAGTTGCTCATGAAAGTTCCTTTTGCAAGGAGGAGCTAAGAAGGAGTGCTTGGAGAGTCAGATGAAGACTTTTGTACATCTCATTTTGACGGAGGGATTATGTTTGCTTTTCTTCTTCTTTTTGTTATTCGTATTCCTCTTAATCTTATTCTTCTTCCCCCTTTGAAGGCGCCATGAAATCAGAGAGAAGGTTTGGGGAAGTATCTGTTACAAAAATATATATAATAAATATATTACTGACATTTTTTTGAGTTAAGGTTTGACTGTCACTTAAAAATTAGACCAAGAAACTCTTATTATCCTCTTATATCCCCTCATTATCTTCTAGCTACTGTTTTTATTAAATTTTGTCATATTTTGACGGTTGTTGTTTTGTCACTCTTTTAATTTGATTTGTGTCCTATCATTGTGTGTTACTGGTTTTGGTATTTTGTTTTATCTTGGTATGTGCATTCTCAATGATAACGAGGTGCACGGATAGTATTACAGGACACGGTGGAAAAACAGACAAACAGACACACACACAGGCACACGCACGCACACACACACACACACACACACACACACACACAGAGAATATAATATAAATAGATTCCTTCAGCCTCATATCTTTTCCCCTGTATCTCTGGGGTTGACCCATGACCTGTTGGATGTAGAGCTTCCTAAGACACAAGCCTCATTACCCAGGCTTCTCTCTGGCAGAGCTGGGGTCTTATTTACCCTCGAGGAAGGACAGAAATAAACAAAGACGACTGCTGATCGAGTAATGGAAACAAAACACTGCTGCAGTGAAAGGTTACAGTGGCAGTCATCCTGTTCAGTGCCCACTGGCTTCCAGTCATAATAAAACAAAAAACTTAAACTGACGCGACATTGTCTCAATTTGTGAAAGAAATTTCACCCCAACACAGCATTATTTCCTATTTGACGGGTCGGTCTGAAATTGTTATTACCGATAGGCTGAATTTAGCAAAACAATTGCAGTTTAACAAAATTTAAACACTCCTACATTTACCAGCTATGATTATATCTCATGTACTGCATCTTTAGAGAACAATAGAATAGACAAACATGTCATGAACTCTCAAATTCACATTAGGTTTTCGGAAACTGTTCTCTCAAGAAAAACAAAAGTGGCAGTTATTTCAGCAAACTCCCAAAAATGACATTTGTTTAGGTCAAAGCAACAAAGTTATCTAGCGGCATTGGGATTTTTGACTCTCGTTTATTAAGAGCAAAGTTCTACTAGAAGGTTGGAGTGGATGGAGGAGTCAATAAAAAGATGGGAGCTGATCATTTCCCGTCCCCTCAACCGACAGTCAATCATTCCCTCACCTTAGTCATGTGGTTATTAATGTAACAACGATGACAAAGGCCACCCATCCTTGACAAAGAGGCAATTTTAACTCAAACCATGATCTTGCTCTAACCCAAACCAAATTGCTTTTTTGGTTGTTTTTTTTTTGTGTGTGACAAACCCCAAACATTGCGGTGTAAGATCAAAAAAAGTGTTGCTGTTTGAAATGGTGATTTGTAATGGTTTTGGAAGGCAGTAACAAATCATAAGAGTCCCATCCACAGTGGAGTCACATTCGAAAACACTTATATGTGTTGTTCTCGAGGGCAAGAAAGAACAATGGGTTTTGGCATTTAATTTGGAAGCCTTTGGTTTTCTGTGTGGATTTCAGGATTTAATATTCAGCTCTGTTGTTTCAAGCTTCGGTGGAAAACAGAAGAACTACCCCGAATACATAATATGCGATGTGAATAAAACTTCAACAAATCCCTGTTAAGTCAAAACCTCCATCCTCCGCTTTTTAGAAAATGACATCATGAGACCCCTAAGAGCTGCTCTCACTCTACAATGTCACTGTCTCCCGTCGGTGAAATGGATAGGCACAGTATGTAGATAGATGAGTGAACGGCGTCCACAAGTGATGGAGAGGGGTCAGCATGACGGAAGAACCTCCGAGTGGGACGAGGGCGAGGTTGTATGAGCAAATCAATGAGATGAAAAAAGCTGGTATTGATTCTGCTGGATTTACTCCCCCCCACATGTCAACATGGAGCGTCGTTCTGTAGAAGAGACTGTGTCCTGTTAGCCTTGAGAGCACCGGGATAAATCTTATTCTCTCCTCTACAGCTCATTTAATGAAGGATATAATGGTGTGAGTGGGCTGAACGACTGTTAGCAGACCATTCTGGTGAATAGACAATAAATCTTTTATCCTCCTCTAGACCTGACTTTAATTTGCCGCTAAGCCTGAGTTATGAATCTGAAGTGGCCTATAAGTGGCTACACTAGCACATGGCAAATAATGTGTTCGTTTTTGGTTACATGAACTTTTAAAGATTTAATATTTCCAATGCGGTTGTATTCACACTGAGCAGAAAACCACTATTAGAGCCAAAACACTTGTTCAGTTTCATGCTGATTAATGACTGTTAAAATAAATCAACAAACATAAAAAGAAAACAGTCAATAAAAGTTTAAAGCAGTAAACCAAGCTTTCAACGCTCTCCTGCTTCAATAACAAGTAAACATAAATATATCAGTTTGTAACATCTCTCATTACCCCAGCTGCATATCAAGATACAGGGATAACAACCTCTAAGATGAGAAAAACTGCTCTAAAAGGGGCAGTCCACTGTTTTTAACACCTCAAAGTCGACTTTCTAGTCAGGAAAGTTCAATTTATCTTGTGAAAACAGTTATATATAATCCTCTCTGGCTTTTCTGGCATCATGGGAAATGTAGGATCAGTTGTTTTTGAATCATAGCCCATAAGTCAAGAAATCTCAGCCGACGCTGCTAAGAAGACCTTGGTTTTCCAACTCTTTGGTAATATAGTACACAATTGCTGGAGTACTCCTGTGGATAAAGGTCTGAAATTGCGCTTTCTCTACTTACGTCTCGATTCACTCAGAAGAGCTTAATGTGTCAATGTGATTAATGGGATAACAGTTTATTTCGTTAATAGAGAAAAACAATATACAGTCACCCTTCAACTGAAGAATAAAACAGCAAGACGGTGAGCAGAAGAAGAAGCAGTGTGTGAGTTAACAAGTAAATCTGTGTCTAAATTCCATACTACATATCATTTCTGAACAGGGTCTGAGTCAGCAGGAATTCTAGATAATAATAAAATGAAAAACTTTTGAGCATGCCGTTGATGAACACTATTTTCCCCACAATGCACTGTGCAAATGAAATGGAGGAGATGGGAGAGAAAATATAGATGTTTTTGAAACAGCCCCAGGATCATCTCAGAAAAAAAACAAAACAAAAAACACTCATGTTTTGCATAATTTCCAGTCAGTTCAAAATGGTTAAAATTTCTTTTACCACACTAAGTGTAAAACAGTTGACTAAAACAATAAGCATAGAGAGCAGACTACGTATCAGTATAAGTTCTTCAACCTAAAAGACCACATGGCTTATTTGTCCCTAAACTCTGAGACGACCCATAGGAGCATTTCCTGAATTAGTAAACCTATGGTGCCAGGCGATTTAATATCAAACATAGACTGTCAAAAATAACTGGTGAAAAATAAATTACTAACCTTTTTATGCTGTGACAGCACTCTGGTAAAAGTTTGGTTAAGGTTTAGGCACAAAAACAACATGGTTAGGTTTACAGTAAGATCATGGTTTGGACTAAAATAAGTACTTTGATATGGTTAGTAGACGTTCTGTCTTAATGCTCAGAGTGATCAACGCATGTTTAAAGTTATGGGATGGTCATGGATTAAAGAAATAAAGTTAATTATAGGTTTGAAATGAGAAACAAACAGCGGTCTCCCACGGTAAGGTCCATTAACCCTGCCCTCGTCTTAACTTGGATTTAATCACCTCATAAGATCACCTGTCGTCCTCCTTTGTTGCGGTCGTAACTATTATGGGTCTTTGTTTCTCTAATGTAAAGATATTGGCATTTTCTGCATAAAGTGATAACATCTTACACACCTGCTAATAATAATGCTGCATAACAATGAAACTAAACTACAGGTCTTCATGAGCTGCTTGCACAAATAATCAATGGGGTCATTTTTTTTACTGGGAGGACAATCTCAGCAGTATGTAGTATGAGACTGAGACACACTGCAAGTTAGTGAGTGAGTGAGCAAGTACGTTACCCAGTAAATGAATGAGAACATGAGCAAGATTATCAAGAACTAGCAAATAAGAGAGTGAAAGAGTGAGGCAGCATGTGAGGAAACAAGTGGCTGAATGAGTGAGAGATTGTGGAAAGTGAGTGAATACATGACTGGCTTTGACTTTTGAAGCATACAGCATCTGCTGAAATCTCACAAACTCTAGCCTGAGTAAATTAGGTCCGATCTTTTTTTTTTAAAGCTCGACATGCTCGTGCAAACCGTGCTTCCATCAAGTTGAACACGCATTCGCTTAATCCACACAACCGCAGCCTCTGACAGCACATTTAAAACAAAACAGATCTTGCAAGGCAACAACGCACAGTTGAAACCACTTTAGGAAAGCCTCCTCCTCGGCAGCGCAGCCATTCACATGTCGAAAACCAGACCTTGACTCCTAAAGCTAGTGACTTCTGTCATTAGCAGGTGAAAGTGAGCGAGCGAGCTCAAGGGCAGGTGAGTCCGTCAGTGAACGGTGAACACTCACTCGTTCACTCGACGCATGAATGAGTAATCGAGCAGCGCGAGCGTTTGAGTGACTTCATCAGTCACGTCGATGAGATTCGCAGGTAGTCCATAGTGCTGGGGATGGTGACATGATAGATGAATGAGCAAATGAGTGAGTGAAGAGCAATGAGCAAGTGAATGACTAATTGATTGATCCATTGTCTGAGAGGGTGAGTGAGAGGTTGGATTTGTTACTGTAACCTTCAGTGGCCGCAAACAATTTGCGGTGTTGAGGAGCAGTGAGTGAGTGAGTGTGTGTGTGTGTGTGTGTGTGTGTGTGAGAAAGGCACCTCCAGAGGTTCGCATCGATCATTGGATCACACGGGGACACTGAGGAGGCTCAGTCATGCAGCGGCCAACAAGCAGAAAAGAGGCCACTCCACACTTTACTTCACAGCACCTGCACAAACACACACACAAACACACACACACAAGCATACTGCAACTCAAACATCGATTCACCTCCCACACCCCCTCAACACTGCATATACACACAAAATGAATATAAACAATACCTCTTTTGTATGATCAATCCCTCTCACACTCACAAAAATAAACACACCACAGAGGATTATTGTTTCTGCAGCTGGCCCAGTGTGGGTCAGGGCACCAACTGGGCCCTCCGCGGATGCTGTTGATTCGGAGGCTTGTCATCCATCCTTACCCAACCGTCTGAAGTGTGATGTTGAAGGATGAGCCCTCAGGTGTTATTTCCGCTCATTACAGTTCACTTCTTTGGGATCCTTAAGCACAACATACACTTCCACGCATCAGACTCAACAGGACAGAAAGCACCAGAGAGGTCAGCCTAAAACTCTATTATTAAAGGATGCCGACAACAACACTAGAACAGAGACGTGGGGGAATATGAAGGAAGAAAAGAAAAACAGTTTGTGGTGCTAATTTTTTTTTTTTTGGGAGGGGGGGGTTAACCAGGTAAAAAGGTTAGATGTGGTTTGTGAGAAAAAGGTGAAATTTTCCTGTGTTTCAGGGTCACTCCAAGGTTATTTCTGGTTCCCTGGTGGGCAAACACCTGATGCAAGTGAAAAGAGCATCACTCCCAAGGTAGGACCACTAACTAGGAGTTGCTAGGAGACCACGATTGGTGTGTGTGTGTGTGTGTGTGTGTGTGTGTGTGTGTGTGTGTGTGTGTGTCTGTGTGTGTGTGTCTGTGTGTCTATTCATTGGCTGGAGGACCCATATGGTTGTTTAAAGAACAGCATATGTTCATAGTGACAGGTGTTCCATAGTCCGAGGCTAAGGGGCCAAAAATGGGGGGGGGCATGAAATGTGTTGAAATGGAATAAAACCTTTTTTAAAAATACCTGAAAGAGGTGCAAATATGAACACATACATTAGGATTTGTATGCTTCTTCATCAGACAAACTCTAGAAGCTTTAAAAAAAAAATCTAATTCATCAAACAGAATCTCTCAGGAAATTGGGGCATATTTGAGGAAAACAAACTTGAAAATGATTTATCTCCCCTGATTTTTAATTCCTATAACACTGTCAGACTCACGATGGAGAGTTAAATAAAAGGATCAAAATGGATGCAGCAGAACCAGTGATGACTTTTTTTTTCCATTCCACGCTTCTTATTTCCTTGTCAAAACCTGGCTTTTGTCGGATATTTAAGTGTGTTATGATACAGTAGCACCGACTAATTTAACCTCGAACCGCCAGCCTCAAGCAGGGGTGAGGAGAAGGCTACAGAGGTCGGGTGAGATCACTTCTCTCTAAAGCTGGATTCGCAGTTGATTCAAGGGGTTAACAGGAGTCCTGCTGTAGGTACTGACAGCATAGGTTTTGATTTATGGTTGAGAGTCAGGTGCATCTGTTGTATATGATCAGGCTGTATCATGATTTATATTCCCCACAGTTAGTCTCTACACATTCTTCCATTTACTCTTACCTCTACTTATTTATTGAACTGGAGTTATATCCAGGTGACATTAAATGTTATTTAGCTCCGTCTTGTTGCTGAATAGGAGACTAATGCTGTGCAATCGCCGCGTTTACCGTCATTCATTCATACTTAGCAGCTGCTGCACGGAGCAGAAGGTTTGCAGAGTAACGGTTTTATCGGGCGCTTGTTACTGAAAAGGAGAAGACTACTGAGAGTCTTTTGTTTTATTTTAACTTCCTGGATGTTGTCTTTGCTCTCGACAAACCGCACAGGCATCAGAAACGTGGTTTCTCTGTGTATCCTGTAGTCCAGACATGCCGCTTAGTGTGACCTCCGACCCCACACATGTAACTCCTGTGGGTACGCTATAGCCCTTCAAGTATAAATCCAGTTTAACTTCACACCCCCAGATTTATCTCTTTATTAAACTCATAGACTTGAGCCCCGACCAACGCTGACTCACTTGCATCAGTGACATCCCTTGAGGAAATTTATCAGATTTCATGCTGCTCCCTCTGGAGTCACAAAAGGCTTTACAAACACACACACACACACACACACACACACACACACACACGCACGCACACACACACAAAAACACTTGTCCCCATACTGTATACAGAAGTGCTTCCCAAAAACTGATTTTGAGCCTAAGTTTGAAAAAAGGAAGAGACTTTTCTGTACCATGTGTGTTTGTATGTGTGTATGTCTGCCTGTCTACATGTGTTTCATTAGATCCTGCCCATCTGGTCAAAGCACTTCACAATGGACAGATAAATTATATCTGATCATGCACAACTTGTTGGGGGCCTTCCCAAAGTTCCAAACTGATTTATGTGGGTGCGTGACTCCCGCACAAGTTGACTTTTGCATCATCCTTTTGGCAAATAGAGGGATAGAGAAGGGGGGGAGAGAGAGAGAGAGAGAGAGAGAGAGAGAGAGAGAGGGAGAGAAAGGGATGAGGCCCATCCTGAACCCTGTCCAAACTCTGCAGGCTGCCACGTTGAAGGGTATATTTTTTTTTTAATCAAGGTCTGCCAGCTAGGCTACTCTGACAGCTCTATCCTCTGCCAAAACACAAACAGAGAGAGAGAGAGAAAGAGAGGAAGAGCGTAGAGGAAGATTGAGAGTGTCAAAAAAAACAAAAACGCGTGTCATCCGATTTTTTTGCCACTTTACTGACTGACGTCTCACACAACTTTTTCAGATTCGGTGACGCGCTCTGGGAGTCAAATGATTCAGGGATCAGGTTTCTATACAGTCTGTTAAATAAATAACATACATTACATAAGATTCACATCCGGCCAATTCCAAATTACTTTGTTTTCTCAAAAGCATGATGTCTAATTTTACTCCACCACTATGAACACAGCATGGTCAAATCACTAGCTTTGTTAGAGGAAATGAATGCAGCTATGGCCTGCGGTGCCACATACTGTAGTGAGTACAAGTCTATTAAGACACGCTGTTCTTTTGTCACTGATGCTCTTATTTAGGTAGCGTAATTGAATTCCAAAATACAATATCACTCATTCATCATGTTGAGGGTTGACATTTCTATCAGGTTATTGATGCACGGTCAGGTGAAATTAGAAAAGTGTAAAATTATATATATGCTATAGACGTAGTCAAAAATGTTTAGTTGGATAAATATCATCACGGTTTTGCTGAGAGACACAGAACAGTAAATCATTATGGATGCACAAAATGTCATCAGCTTCCCTGCCTTCACATGTAATCCTTATCCATTTGTGAAATAAATGTTTGGAGGTTTTCTGCCGAGTTTTTCTCAACCTCTGACAAATGCCATGTAGCTTATTTAATCTTTGACTCGGAGGCTGTTTGAAAAATTCAGCAGGACCCTTTATTCCCTCTCTTCAAGTGCATTGTCGATTAAAGGCCTGTGTTATTCTGAATCAAGAGCCTGTTATTGCAGTGAAAGGCGTATTTTTGATTCTCTGTTGATCCCTCAAGGGGAATGAGTCTTTCAGTACTGCCCGGCCCACAGTGGAAAAGGGCATCTTCTCTTCTAAAAAGCCTTGGCAGTACAAAAAGGGTTAAGACTCATTCCAAAGATGTGGAAAGAGAGGGGAGGCCTTGCAAGGACAAACTATCGATCCTCTCCTGGGTGTACTGCCAGGGTTTCATACAGAGCTTCATAGTTTCCCCTGAATCGTACATCTCTTTCTCCCTCTGACCTCCCTGGTTTTTTTTGGCCTCTTTCCTCTTCTGTTGCCCTAAAACCAGATCAAAGGTGTGAATTATGTAAGCTAAAATGCTTGTCATTGACCTCTGAAGTGTGAATTACAGTATCCTGGCTCACCATGAACTGATTATACACATCTGTTCCTGTTCCTGTGTTGGCACTACAATGGTGTTAGTTACTTCAGTGGTTTCCAAAATTAGGCGGGGGTACCTTTGGGGTTCTTGAGGATGTTGCAGCAGGTATTAATAGAATTAGTGTTAATTAATCTTTCACTTCATATAAGCTATCTAGAACTGCATTAGTTAATCGACTGAAAGAAAACTAACTGGAGACTGTTTTAACTGATGAATAATTTAAACAATTTTTCAAGTGAAAATGTGAAAAATTTGATGGTTCAAGCCACTCAAATTGGGGATTTAGCTGCTTTTTCTTGTCATAAATTGTAATAAATTGAATATCTTTGGATTTGGGGCTGTTGGCAGTTCAAAATAAGACATTTGAAGAAAAATGTGATGCGTGTTTTTCACTGTTTCTGGAGTTTTATATACTGTCTGATTATCTAATCTGCTCATCATTAAAGATAGCGGTATATCTAAAGCTACCGTAGAAAGCGGGAGTTGTGATTAGAGGACAAAATATCCAGAAATTTCATCAGTAAAAACCAAGATTAAAGGGGTGATTCAGCAATTGAATATTTCACTTCCATAAAGTTAGGGCACTCAGAAGACACAGAATAAAGAGTAGGCAAAAACCAGGCTGTATAGCAGCACTTTAACACCCGATCTGGTCACTTCTGACCATACACAGCATCATTGACGGGTGAGGTCGGGTGAGGTTAGAAGTGTGCTTTGTTTCACTTGCACTTGATCACCCTCAGTGATCTCATGGTGCACAGACACATCAACGAGTACACATCTACATCACTCCAGCAAGACGAGAAGTCAGGAGTTAGCACCTAGCGGTTATATGTCTCCGTGAACCGGTCAAGTTGCAGTTTACATCCATGTCTGGCAATACTCAAATAATATATGTCGTGAAGACTTTGTTTTTTTTGTTTCTCTCAATGCAATAACTTGCATTTAACCAAAAATCCTTCAGAATCAAGTTCCTTGTTCATATACTTGGCCATTATGGCTGATTTTGACAGAACACAATGTTGTAGCCATGACAGTTGCCAGTGCTTCAAATATGGATGTTGCTACAAAGAAGCTAAAAATTCAGAAACGTGGCTGTTTCACACACTTCTTCAACCCGGCAGCACTGACAATATCACCACAGTTTCAAGGAGGTTACCCGAGATTAGTGTCACCAATTCAGTAAGTGGGCAGGTTATGGTGTGGTATAATGGCCAGAAAAGAGGGCCTTTTTGTTATAAAATGTCCCCATTGTATCATACTGGACGTTTGTGTGAAATGGCTGGAAAAAAATTCCAGGTCAAAAATGCCAGGTGACCTTGACCTTTGACCTCTGACCACCAAAATCTAATCAATTTTTAATTCAAGTTCAAGTTTGTGCCACATTTGAAGAAATTCCAGCAAAGTGTTCATGAGATATCATGTTCACAAGAACAGTACGGATGGACAGATGGAAATATGGACAGACAACCTGAAAATATGATGCCACGAGCCACAGCTGTCACCGGGGCGGTCGCATAATAAAGGTCAAAATCAAAGCAGCAGAGGCCAAGGGTCAAGCTTCAACTCCAAGCAGCAATTCAATAGTGTCTTTCATTAGACCACCTTGCAACCTGCTTCTCTCTGGCCCCACAATTTACAGTTGGCAAAGGAGATATTCTATTTAAAAAAAATGTGTCTAAAGCTCAAGCTAATGATGCATTCTGGGTCATTTTTTTAAACTTTAATGGAGAGGAGGAAATGAGTTAAATTGACAAATCAAACCTCAACCACATTCTTTGGTTGAAAATTCAACCACTTATCTTATTTTGGACAAAAATTTAACACGTAACATGAGATAAAGGAATAACTGACACACGAAGACAGGATTAGAACTTCTAAAACTTTTTTTTCCTCTTGCTGCATCTTTAAAGGAACATATATAAACACACATAACCTTGTGTAGCAGAAGTTTTTTTTTCCCTGCTCTCCTATAATGTGTTAAATGGTTACGCTTTGATGGGGTCTCCACTGCCAGGCCGGGATCCACAAAATTTCCCCTATAGCATGCCCATTTTTGCAACTCCATGAGCTACTGGACCAGAAAATCTAGTGAAACTAACAAAATATAGGTTGAATTAATGTGAGTTAGGCTATGTGGTGTCCTGTGTATGGGAAGTTAAAGGCCCAGCACCATGTACACTCTGCTGCAGGATGAGAGCATTACACAGCATTTCACCTGCCCTGTGTGAGTGTAAACTGAAGCCTGCATTTAAACTATAAATTCAGATCGTCTGCGTAATAATCCTATAGAGAAGTAAGATTAAATTTGGGGGAGGCTGAAGAAACCATAGAGTCCTTATTTACACAAATTGTGTTATTTAAATTCATAAGGAATTTTAAGGCGATTTTACTTAGAGAAATAACACAATTAAGTGGGAAAAGGTCCCTAAATTGCAATGGAGACACACTGCACCCCAGTATAGTAATAGAGGAATATATATATATATATATATATATATATATATATATATATATATATATATATATATATTTTATGCAGGGACAACTATGAGTTCAGCCTCCATGAAAACAGCCTGTACGGGACGTTAAAAGAAAACACAGACGCACGCGCGCACACACACACACACTCTCACACATACACACACACACACACACGCACGCACGCACACATCTGGAGATATTAAGGGCGCGAGTGCAGTAACACCGGCTCCCAGTTTTCCGTGCTGGTCCTTTAAGCCGAGCAGGGCGCAGACCGGACCCCGGTGGGGAGCAGTTTGGATCGGGAGCGGGGCAGGGAAGTTGCACCGCCCCGGTTCAGGCATCGGGACCGGAGCAGATAAAAGCTCAGATAGTGATTGAAAGTGATGGTAAAAGGATTTGGCCTCGGCATTAACTGAGAGAGAGATAGAGAGAGAGGGGGAGGGAGGGAAAGAGGGAGGGAGAGGTAGATAGCGAGAGAGAGAGAGAGAGAGAGAGAGAGAGAGAGAGAGAGAGAGAGGAGGAGGAGGAGGGAGCTGAGTGATATTTTCCATAAAGCCTTTTTTTTCCCCTCTTTCTTTCTGCCCTTGAGGATCCCGGGTAAACCCGAGCTTGTAAAGTGGGAAGAGGAGGAGGAGGAGAGAGGGGAAGAAGGGCGAGCACAAGCGTTTCCTCAAAGTCAATATTTTATACTTTTGATACTCCTTGACGCTGGATTTCAGTCCTCTTTTTCTCTCCCCCCCTCCGCCGCCGTTTCCAGATCTAGGACACCGATCTACCCTACGCAGCCATCCACGGTGAGATTAAAAAAAAAAAAGTATCCGGCAGGAGGCAAAAACAAACAGCGAGCCGGGCAGGCAGGCAGACACCGGGAGTACAGCACCGCGGCGGGGAAGGAGTCCGGTGGACGACCGGGAGCCTCCTCTTCTTCTTCTTCTTCTTCTTCTTCTTCTTCTTTTTTGGAGGGGGGGGGGGTAAAGACAGGAGGAGGTGGGGGGGGGGGGGCGTGCACGTAGCCCACCGCCACACAACGTGCTGGACCCGTCTCACGGATGCACGTTAGAAGTAAGTGCCTTATCTGATACGATAACAAATAAATAAATAACATAACATAACATATAACATAAAAACAGGCGTTATTTGGGCTGAAGCTCTTTTGAAGTCTGCACCGAGAAGATGCTCTGAGTTATGCACAATACCTGGAGCAGCCCGGGGCCGGCGACAGGGGACACTTTGGGCTGAATTCACAGAAATTCTTAGGCGAACGCATTAACGCATCCCTCCGTGAATATGTACTATATACATACGGTGCCAGCGATGCTGCGCGACGGGATGCACCGCTGGGGCGGCGAGGTAGGGGGTGGAGGGGGGGGGTGGGGAGGACTGACACACCCCTAGAAGACTGTCAGTGCCGGGGAAATTGCTTCGGCGACTTCACTTGACAGCTGAAGTAAGTCTGGAGTCCACGGGGGTAGCGTGGGATGGGCTGCGCAAGGACCTGGGCTCCAGTCGGAGTGGGATGACAGTAGGGTTAGGATCAATTAGTCCATACTGCAAAAAAAAAAAACCCAAAAAGTCATCCATGTTTATTCATTTATTCATGTATTCACTTTAAAATCGAATTAGGATTAAAGTGAATACATTGGCAAGAAATTCTTCCACTGTGGTTCGTTGTGCTTAAAGTTTATTATTGAGTTAAAGACGGTTTGCTGAGGCATGACAGGATAATGAACAGACCGATAATTCAAAAAAAAAGTCCCTCGAAAATTCCATTACTTTTAAGAAAAACTTAAAATAAAAGTAATTAGTGAGTTATATTCTACCAAAAAAAAATTTTCTTGTAATAAAACGTCTCTTTCGGTTGACTTTTTTATTCTTGCAGTGCAGTTAAAAACACATCTGTAGCCTCCATCTCCAGCCACGGGGAGCTATAGGAACAATTACAACTCCTGCAAGCGCACCCGGCAGAAGCACGTGTTTTTACGCACAAGGTTATCCACACTGCGCGGCGCTTCCTCCTCTTCCTCTTCCTCTTCCTCTTCCTCTTCTTTACTGTGTTTTTAATGTGCAACTTTTAAATGCCGCCGATTGCACCGCAGGTCTTGAGGTGGGTTTCAAACGGACTTGCTTTGCTTAAGACCGACTGTCTGTGCCACACATTGGCTTTAAAGTTCCCCTCACAGGCTGCAGGCTGATGTGATGTTGAATGAGCGCAGTTCACCAGGTTATAATTAAAGAGTTAATCATAGGCTACTACAAGACAGGGACGCAACCAGACCCATCCCCTTGTATATCCCAAAAACTGGCACTAAAGCTGTTGTTGTTGTTGTTTTTTTAATTCGTGCAAAAGAGAAATACCGTGCACGATAAATTTCATCTCAAGCCGTGCTCCGAAAATACGACAGGAATAATCTCGCATTTACATGTAAGACTACGATGCATGGATGAGGTCTCACCACCCATCGCACTAACTCCTAACTGCTTCTCTCACATTTGTCACCATTTCGCCCCCCCCCCTCCTCCTCCTCCTCCTCCTCCTCCAGGACAACCAGAGGAGCTCGGCCGGTCTCGAACGTCCAATGGATGTACCTGAGGACGCAGCAACGTCTCCTTCGTCCTCCCCGTCCGGCTCCGCTGCTCGCCTGCGGGACGCCGCTCTCTGAGACATGGATCCGCGTTAAGAACTTCCCCCCCGAACTCCCCGCAACACTATGGTTGAAGCGCATGCCGAGATTAATCTCCGTAACACCATCCGCCTCTCCATCCGCCGCACATCACCCTCAGGAAGTCAGCCGTCAAAACAACCAAGGGTCCCTCGTTCGTCTCTCTGGGGGGCGTCGATATTCGTGAAGAGACACTGAGCGAAAGTTGCCGATACGGTTTCCCCCCCACACACTCTGTCATTTAGGGAATTTATAAGCCTGGGGGCGAGTCGTGTCAGTTTACCTCCACCTCCCAATTCACAGCACAGCGGTATGGTGGCGGGGATGTCCACTATTTCCTCGTGATCACCGCTCCATGCGCTTCATCTCTCCACTGAGCCCCGTGGCCCCCTCACCCTGCGCCGGACCCCGCTCCAGACACACCCCCGCTTTCCTCAGCCTGCCATGCTCCCCCAGGCCGTCTTGCTGCTCCTGCTGCACTGCTTGGCCTCCACCCAGGCCCAGTACGAACTGTGCAAGTCCCTGGTGAGCACGGACGAGGGCTCGGTGTGGGAGCCTTACGCGTGCCAGCCGAAACCCGAGTCCATGAAGGTCTACATGCGGATCAAGGTGGACCCGCCGGGAATCACGTGCGGAAACCCACCGGAGAGGTTCTGCACCCTGGTGAGTTCAAGCCGTTGACCCGTATTGCATTCGCACTTTCGTTACTAACTTTTACATATAAAGAAAAAGGAATGTTTGAAAGTGTGAGGAGCGTACGCACAGTGACAACCTTTATTAAAATCCAGCTGAAATATAGTTAAAAGTGTAGAAAGTTAACAAAAAAAGTGGGGAATCACCGTGATATGCATGTAAGCTATAGGCTGTCGATGTGTAAAAGTAATTACAGGCAGGAAAAAAAAGGTCTAATTAAGGTCAGAGGAGGATTCACACTGAGCTATAGGGATGTAAAAGGGGTGACATAAGTGAAATGACTTTAAATGGCCCGTCTCCTTCCCAGAGGCCTGGAGGTGTTGTTTACATTAGTATGGGGCCCGGCATCCTGGGATCCCGTTGGATTTGGGCTTCTGGAGAACCTTACATTTCCTCTGGTAAAATGCACACAGCGGGACCTTTTTTAGTTCCAAGGACACTGAATTGTGAGCTGGAGGAAAACTCGTTAAAATGTCTGCTACAGCAATATTTAACACGCTTTAGCCTGCAGGCTAGTTCCCATCCCAGCTAATGTAGCTGTAATAATTTGAAACAAGGGTTATAAAATCATTGTATTCCTAAGAAGACTGCAATTAAGCTTCCCCTTGCCTCTTCAGTGGGAAGGTGCTTTATATGACACTCGCTGTGTGTGACTGAACAGGACGTTCGTCCTCCTCATGATCAACCAGTCCACTCGCTGAGTTGAGCGGCACTGAAGGTGCTAGACCCGTTTCAACAGCCATGAGTCCAAATTCCACAAAAAACAAAAAAAAACAAAACGCTGCTTTCCAGTGCGCAGAGCTGCTCATCCTTAATAAGACTTGAGACATACTGCGGAAGATGCAAAATAATTTTTACCCCCCTTCTCTCACCCTGTGACTGCTTCAGTGTGTTCCTAAAACTATGGAGGAATTCACTTTTGTGGGTTTTGATGTTGAGGCATACTGTAGCTTCCCCTGCTTGCATTGGTGTACAGTAGTTTTTGGTCTCTCAGTCTCCACAGGGATGCATTTTTTCTACTCTATTTATCTCCCTTGTTCCCTGGGAATGCAGCATCCTCTCTCCTCAGCCAAACAGGCCAGCATGTTGGCTTCTTTCAACATGACGGCCTTCCAGCACTTTGACAAGAATGCTACTGTCACTAGTGCTGTGTTAGTAGCTTCAGTAGTTTCTTTATAGTTCCTCTTTATGATAGCTACTATAGAGTCTTAGCTGGCAGTTGAGGATGATGGAGTAAGGAGGTTTGAGGGGGGTGAGGCAGTGCATTGCAGAGAGGATAGCTAATGATGAGGGAGAGGTGAGGAAGATCCAAGCTAAGCTAAGCACAAAGATAAATTCAGACCACAGTTCCACTGTGCCGATATTAAAAAAAAAAAAAATGACTGCATCATCCAGTGCGCAGAGCTGCTCATCCTTAATAAGACTTGAGACATACTGCGGAAGATGCAAAATAATTTTTACCCCCCTTCTCTCACCCTGTGACTGCTTCAGTGTGTTCCTAAAACTATGGAGGAATTCACTTTTGTGGGTTTTGATGTTGAGGCATACTGTAGCTTCCCCTGCTTGCATTGGTGTACAGTAGTTTTTGGTCTCTCAGTCTCCACAGGGATGCATTTTTTCTACTCTATTTATCTCCTTGTTCCTGGGAATGCAGCATCCTCTCTCCTCAGCCAAACAGGCCAGCATGTTGGCTTCTTTCAACATGACGGCCTTCCAGCACTTTGACAAGAATGCTACTGTCACTAGTGCTGTGTTAGTAGCTTCAGTAGTTTCTTTATAGTTCCTCTTTATGATAGCTACTATAGAGTCTTAGCTGGCAGTTGAGGATGATGGAGTAAGGAGGTTTGAGGGGGGTGAGGCAGTGCATTGCAGAGAGGATAGCTAATGATGAGGGAGAGGTGAGGAAGATCCAAGCTAAGCTAAGCACAAAGATAAATTCAGACCACAGTTCCACTGTGCCGATATTAAAAAAAAAAAAATAGACTGCATCATCCAGTGCGCAGAGCTGCTCATCCTTAATAAGACTTGAGACATACTGCGGAAGATGCAAAATAATTTTTACCCCCCTTCTCTCACCCTGTGACTGCTTCAGTGTGTTCCTAAAACTATGGAGGAATTCACTTTTGTGGGTTTTGATGTTGAGGCATACTGTAGCTTCCCCTGCTTGCATTGGTGTACAGTAGTTTTTGGTCTCTCAGTCTCCACAGGGATGCATTTTTTCTACTCTATTTATCTCCCTTGTTCCCTGGGAATGCAGCATCCTCTCTCCTCAGCCAAACAGGCCAGCATGTTGGCTTCTTTCAACATGACGGCCTTCCAGCACTTTGACAAGAATGCTACTGTCACTAGTGCTGTGTTAGTAGCTTCAGTAGTTTCTTTATAGTTCCTCTTTATGATAGCTACTATAGAGTCTTAGCTGGCAGTTGAGGATGATGGAGTAAGGAGGTTTGAGGGGGGTGAGGCAGTGCATTGCAGAGAGGATAGCTAATGATGAGGGAGAGGTGAGGAAGATCCAAGCTAAGCTAAGCACAAAGATAAATTCAGACCACAGTTCCACTGTGCCGATATTAAAAAAAAAAAAAAAAAAAAAATGACTGCATCATCCAGTGCGCAGAGCTGCTCATCCTTAATAAGACTTGAGACATACTGCGGAAGATGCAAAATAATTTTTACCCCCCTTCTCTCACCCTGTGACTGCTTCAGTGTGTTCCTAAAACTATGGAGGAATTCACTTTTGTGGGTTTTGATGTTGAGGCATACTGTAGCTTCCCCTGCTTGCATTGGTGTACAGTAGTTTTTGGTCTCTCAGTCTCCACAGGGATGCATTTTTTCTACTCTATTTATCTCCCTTGTTCCCTGGGAATGCAGCATCCTCTCTCCTCAGCCAAACAGGCCAGCATGTTGGCTTCTTTCAACATGACGGCCTTCCAGCACTTTGACAAGAATGCTACTGTCACTAGTGCTGTGTTAGTAGCTTCAGTAGTTTCTTTATAGTTCCTCTTTATGATAGCTACTATAGAGTCTTAGCTGGCAGTTGAGGATGATGGAGTAAGGAGGTTTGAGGGGGGTGAGGCAGTGCATTGCAGAGAGGATAGCTAATGATGAGGGAGAGGTGAGGAAGATCCAAGCTAAGCTAAGCACAAAGATAAATTCAGACCACAGTTCCACTGTGCCGATATTAAAAAAAAAAAATGCCGCATTCAAAAAGGTCTTGCTGTGCTGTTTTCTGTTGTTTCATTTTTTGGTTTTGAACCAAAACCTTCAATCTTCAGTTCTCCCTTGGGGCTGCGAACAGAGAGCAGCCGAATGCAAATGGGATGCGTGCATGGATACAGGAATGTACAGTGGGCGGCGACGTTAACGTGGAACCAGCAGGGGTTTGTGAAACGTGTGCGCAAGTTGGCTGACAGCGCACGGTAGTATGTCTAAGAAAGACAAAAAAAAGAAAAAACAACAAAAAAAAACACGCCTTCCTGTTCCACAACACATTTGCCCGTTTTAGAAGGTAGAAATCATCCAGCTCTAAAAATAGACATGAGAAGGGAGAATAGCCGTGCAGCAGCGGAAGGGGAGCATGCAGGAAGATGGCAGCTGGTAGCGTGGATCAGTGCTTCCCAGGCTGGGCCCATGGCCATACCTCGTACTCCCTTCCCAGTGTAGTCCTGCCAGGTCCGGTCGGCCTGCCCTGCCCAGCAGCGGGCCATCAAGGCCACACAGAAATGGGCCACCCACACCCAGCAGTTGGCCTTCCCCGATGCACCCCCCTTGGGTAAAAGAAAGCCCCGGTGGCCAGTGTCCTAATATAACACACCGTCGGAGGTGAATTTGTGCAAAGCTTGAGCAGGTCTGACAGTGTGGGGCATAATTAACGAAGGGAGCAGGGAGACAGAAACACACAGCTACAGTAAAAAGAGCGACAGAGAGAGTGACTGTACGAACGAGGGAGGTGGGGGAGGGTGTAGTGATGTAATGGCATGGCATGCATCCCCATTAGGAAACAGTTGAAAGTGATCAGAGTGCGTTTAGATGTGCTGGCAGAATGGGAGGATGGTTATAAGTGAGATTTATACTCGACTCAGGTGATACTAAGAGGGATTGGCCGCAGGGGCTTAGACGGGGGAACTTAGCCTGTTCTCACCAATCAGGATCTCAGGACGGAGGGCGGTTTCGTGAGGGCTGACCTTATGTACTGAAGCTACAGAGCCAGCAATTGTATACATTTGTATGTTTGCAAGTGCGTGAGAGATAGACTGGCTGCGTTACTTTGTCAACCCCGGATGCTCAGTGGTTTTGTCCATTTTGGCGACCGCTCACGTTACATTTTGCCTACCAAAGCCATTGCAGAGATTTGGGGAAAGTACGGTAAAAGGGCAGCTAACACGTGCCTCCTATAGTGTTCCAAAAAAAATTTAAATGCAGCAGAATCCATCTCTACAGTGCCTGTAGGTAAGCGTTTGGGATTAATTCTGTGGAGGGTGTCAGAGGCTCATGCTCCACGATTTCGATGTCATACTATGGCAGGAACAATGTTGTGTCAGGGCAAGGGTAGTGTTTCTTCTAAAGCTCTACTAAATACTTTTCTGCAAGGATTTCCAAGGGAACAATTTCTGTGTTTACATTCACGCGGACTCAGAGGAACATGTTGGAGATGATTTGTTAATTTAAAGTTTTCTGGAAATCCGTAGGAGATTTTATTCTCCTTGTCCCAATTGACTTTCTTGCCAAAGTCTTACATTCCAGAAAAACCTGTACAACAGAAATGGTGGATAAAACGTATCGTAACAAGGAACAAAATTATGACAACACCCAGGCTGAGAAATACCAGAGTTTTCCTTAAACATCTCTAACACTAAACTGAAGTTGCCCAAAGCCTTACGAGGCTTTATGAAATCTCATAAATTGCCTCAGGTGATGTCACTTGAGTCTGCATCAGTTAGGGCTAAAGGCTACAAATGCAAAAATGAAAAAACAAAAGTTAGTGTGGCATTAGAAAGAAGTGCGCTTACCTCTGTTACTCATCAATGCTTGAGGCTAGCAGCTCGAGGCCACATTAGCCACTACTAGTATAACACCGGAACCTCTGAGGGAACTGTTGTCTATCAAGTCGCATTGTCGGTAAGATAAGGGACAGATTTTTATAATGAAGAAAAATGCATGGAATAATAAAAAAAACAGATATCGCTGGTTCTATTGCATGTTACAGTAGTGCAATGCTAAATCAGTTGACTACTCTTCAAGAAACACAGAAAGCACAAAATAATATAAAGATCTCTGACGCACATTCCACATCTCAAAGCCTATAATCCTTTTCTAGCTTGTCTGTCTTTCTCTATCTGCATCTTGTCCTTTATGATTGGTTAAAATTTAATAACAGACATCAATAAAAGATAATAGCTTCTTCCTGAATCAGTGCACTTCAAGTGAAACAGTAACTCTCCCTGATATTTTGTTCTTTCCATGCACCGCAACTTGTTACCTGAATTCTAAGACGAGTTCCCGATGTAACTCAGTCCTGGTATGACTGTGGTGATCTGAGCAGGACATGCCAATGCTGCCGCTTCGGAGTAGCACGGTTTCCCTGCCCTGTCCTGTCCTTCTTCTCTACTCCTCCAGCACAATCAGACATGCCCACAATAAACATTTACTTTTGCTTGCATGCAGACTAACAGACATCAACAACGGCCACGTGCGCAAATGCACACCTAAGACACACTTGCCAAATGCTGTCCTGTACAGACGGAGACATTTTACACCAAGTGAATAATCACTGTTTCAATTAATTAGAAGTAAAAGGCAGGTACCTGCAGGATTTGTAATGTTACACAACTACGCACACTTGTTTCAGATGACGCGCACACACAGACAGACACAACATCTTCACTCAGGATAACAAGAACCTCCAGTATGATGGAAAAACCCTCCAAGAAAATAAAAGATTAACGTTATAAGTGAAAAAGCAATATCCCCTTCTCTTCCCCTCTGTGGCCTTTTTAATGGGAGGGTCATTTCATTTGATGTTTCTCCAAAACAAAATAAATTGTGTTCTCTGAGTGTGTGTCCCTACCGTTATTCCCCTTGCTAGCAATATAACTAAGAAACTTCTATAAGTGGAGGAAGAAATAAAGAGGAGTGAGGGAAAGGCAGTGACTGAAAATATCTTGGTGGGACAGAAATGGTCATAAAAGCGAGGTGGGAAAGAGGGAAGGGCATGCCGAGCACATTATTCCCCATGCTTCATTCCTGCGTCAATGCATAATGGCAGCTCACTATTTCCATAAGCAAACAATAATTTTTTGTTACCGCTGTTACATTTAAAAACACTGCAATACTTCACTCCTAAACCGATGCTTTCGTATGATCATTTTTCAGGTCAGGGAGCTCACTCATTTTTTTAGTCACAGCTTCAGAATTGCAAGTGCCGCAGAGATTACTCAAAGATGAATCAGTCCTTGTAGCCGTAGCACGCGGCAAACTTTACTGCTTGAGTAGTTATTAATGAGTGTTTAGAATCACATTGTAATCCCGCGAGTGAAAACAAGGAAGTCACTCATGGCAGGGGCATCATGGCGGCTGTTGTCGTGGAGACAGGATCCCAGTGAGGATAATTGCTGGAGGGGCTTAGCAGTACGGGCCAACTGCTGCGGCAGGTGGCCCACACTGCTAAGGGATCTGTGTATGCGTATGAGATAGTGTGTGTGTATCCTGGCATAGATATACAGGACCAGGGCAGTGTAGTGGCAGGAGGCAGAATGGGATAAGGAGGACAGGGCACACACAAAGAGCTTAAGCATAACCTCACACATAAGTCTCTCATAAGGGATAAAAATCTTCCAGCCTATATAACTATACATATCACCTCTGCTGTAGTTAATCCTAAAGGGCTCAGGGAGGTCATAGCAGCCTGATGAATGGCAACATGCAGCTTTTTGACCCAAGAGAGTGACAAAATGTAACGGAGGGGAAAAAAAAGTATTGATTCTTGTTCCTTTTTCTGTTTTTTCTGGTTTTCAGATTCGCTTCCATGCAAACACACGAGTGCTTTCTCTGAGACTCGTAAACACCGTCACAAACACACTTCGGGAGCTAACCTATATGGAGTTTCCACTGTATGTAGGACAGTATGACGGTGCGATCATTTTCAATGAGATTTGTAGGTCGAGGGTCAGTCCCAGAACAACAACCCCCTAATCCAGTCCTAGGTGTGCAAATGTGCCTCTGGACTAAGGTCAGGGGACAAACTAATGGAGGGCACAATAGCAGCAGGGCCTCAACAGAACAGGGCAGCTTTTGAATAAAAGTGGATCTTGATTTTCACTATACCCCCACCCCACCTAGCCCCATGCCCCCCCCCCCCCGCCCCGCCCCAATCCTCCACTCCCCACCTATTCTAATAATCTTTTCAGGTTCCACTTGTTTGTAAGTGTTGTAGATTATCATCCTAAGTATGTTTGCGCTGACAGTGATCTCTTCCTGAGTCAGTGCAAGGGAGATAATTGGGTTATCAGATAGAGAACAATGCTGCTATGTTGTTCCAGTAAGGAGACAAATAGATTATCTGCAGTTTTTTTTGGTATAAAGATACTGTGGTTTCATGCACCATGCTCCTGTATAGTGTCTTCTGTGCCGTACAGCTTCCCTCAGCAAAGGCTCAGGGTTTGCTTATGTTTGGAGTTTTCCCACTCTGCATTGTCACCATAAATCAGATGATTTATCATCTCAGCCTCGCAGGATTGTAACTTTTGCTTTTGTTATTAGACCACTAGAGCGGTTTTGAGTGACTGCTCACTTTCCCATGGTACAGTCCAATGACTTTATTCAAAAGGCAGTGCGGTCGGCAGATGCTGCCTCTTGGCAACAGACGTGAAAAAGTGAGCGTCTTCAAAGAGGCAGTGACACATGATCTGAGCTTGCACAGTGCATCGATGTGACGCAAAATTGCTCTCACGTTAGAGTTTAGTTCATAAAGGAGACGCTGCTGTTTAAAGTGATGCCACACCCAAAATGTATTGAGTATTCAACAATTAGCTTCCATAGGCTTGAAAAGTGGCTGTAGAAAGTCCTTTCGGGATGAATTCATGATAGTTTTAATGGAATCCAATGGAAAAGTGTCAAAACATCCATAGGAACTCCACAAACCACTTCAAAGTTCTCTTCTCCATGCTCCATCTGTATGCGCAGTGTGATACAAACGCTCATATTTCCATGCCTAATACGGCTAAATACACAACTTGCATCCCAATCCTCGTGCTCGGCTCTGTTAAGCTCATTAGCAGGCGAGTGTCGGTTTGCACACGTTAAAGAGCCCGCCTCCTGCTGACTACATCCGCCATTTTCCATCAGGCACTAAACTACAAACTATTTACAGCCAACTTTAAAATCTACGGGGGGTGAGTGTTTGATAAGTCAGAACACGGATTTCAGGTGAACTATCACTTAAAAGTCATTATGATCTAATTCTGCTGTGCTGAACCGAAGCAGTTGCAACATTACATGACATCAGTGTTGTGTAATTCATTTGCTTAGTGTGATTTCAGCATCTTAGTTATAGCTATAATTTGATATATGGTTAAGCAGGCAGTAATTCTGGCGAGATAATTTCATGCATCACTTTAATCAGAATAGGGATGAATCTGCAGAAAAAAGTCTTTCCATATTGCCACAATTTTTTACCAACATCCATTATGACTAAATTTTGCTTGAGCTTCCTGTCAGAGAGAGCTGAGCACACACCCTCCACTGTTTTGAAATGATCATTCATAAACATAACAATTGGTCTAGATGAATAATGTCTTAGTGGAAGCAATATGTGTAATTCAGAATTGGGTAGTTTAAGCCTAGTATTAACTTTTGATTTGAACACATTATGGCATGTTAAACCACTTTTTTCTTTGTGTTAATCATCAATTTTCATGCATCCTAACTGTCTCAGTGTGTACTCCGCAGTGTGGCACTAAATTTTCCCTATTATATGATTTTGCTGATGTACCTCACCTACAAGAAGGGAAATATCTATTCCATCCCATCTGTTTTATTTTTGCCAGTTTCAGCCAGTCTCCTATCATTTAATTCCTACTTTTTGGTCCTAATTTATATTCATAAAAATAATGATATAGATTGCTGTTGATTTCACATGTTAAACACAAGTGGGGATATTAAGGATTTCACACAGATTGAATGATTTTTTATGTTTTTGCATAGTAACAAGTCTCGCAGCCCAATAAATAATATGACAGATGTTGAGTAAATCCTTGTCTCTCATTGGCTATTCCTCCTCTGAGCATACACATGATCAATCATTGATCACTAGAGAGTTGATCTGGAAGGTTACGCCTATAGCAGACTGTATGTAGGAGTGAGTCAATTAATAAATGTGTCTTAAATTAACTGCAAGGTTGAACAGGATTTTATTTAAGTACAGACATATTGTAACATCTTTTTAATTATTTACGTAAATTTGCAATTTTCTCTAGTCACTGATGTTAACATAACTACCATTACCCGAGCAAAGAGCATTTCAAGACAGGCTGGTTTCATTCTTAAATACTAAAACTACAAGTAGTATAACACAGCGAAAAAAACAAGAGGAACAAAACAAAGAAGAGAGGGGAGGAAGAATGAGAGGGGGAGGAGGCAGTGGAGGTGGAAGAAAACAACATGGAACAAAAGCAGGATATTTATACTCTGCACTCCATCAAGAGCTTTTTAAGCAGAAAACAGTAAAATTCAGAAAGACTATTAGATTCCCAATAAATAAAAGAAGGACAACATCGACTATAGAATTCAATCAATCACTACGAGAGTAGAAAACAGGAAAGGAGTTCAGAAACAAAGTCAAGTAAAAATTCCACAGACATCAGCAGCTAATGCTTAACCTAAATAAAATCTATGTACTGTATTAAGAGTAGAATTAAAAAACAATTAATCGAGTAAATACCACTGTGTACTTAAAACAATGGAAACAACAGCTTTGGGACTTTGATTTTTTTTTAATAATGCTAAAAATGTGTACAGTAAAATATAGTGAAAGAAGCCAGTGGCTGTGTATGATAAAGTGAATGCATTATGACCCCTTTGATACAATGAATGACTATTACTAAATATTGAAGAAAATAATAAATCCTTATAAGTCTAATTAGTACATCCTGGGGGCGTGACGAGCCTTCTGACTGTGATACAATCTAAACAACGTTAGAGATGAATTTTCAAATTAAGTACCAGGAGAGACGACTGTGTGGATCTCTGGGATTTCTTTGTGTAAATATTTAACTTCTGTAGTGATGCGGATGTCAGACAACTGGCTTACAACAGTAAGCTACATCATTTTTACTGAAATGTCTGCAAGTGTGTCAACATCAGGAGCCAGCAACTGTGGAATTAGGGATTCTGGGACTTAGAAAAAAAAATGATTGAAATAAGGTGCTATGAAAACTTTTGATAAAGTCATGGGAGGTAACCAACCCTGTCTCCTAGAAATTACATCCATATACAACTAATTTTCAACAGGAACCATGTTTTGAAGGAAATTTAGTGCTGACAGCATTACATTTTCTGGTGATGGAGGAAGTATCCAGATCTTTTACTTGAGTAAAAGTACTAATACCACAATGTAAAAATACTACATTAGAAATAAAAGTTCTGTATTCAAAATCCTAAGTGAGAGTATGTAAGTATAATCAGGAAACTGTACCTAGAGGATTAAAAGTAAAGGTATTCAATACGAAAAAATAAGACTATTCACCTATTTTATCTATATACTGTTTATCTTTAGATGATCATTACTAATGTGTTAGTAGCATACAACTGTTGTAGCTGGTTGAAGCTCCACTTCAACCAACAAAAAACAGTAGTGGAGAAGCTGGAGATGTGAAATGTTTAATATCTTTTTCCAATAGTTGCTAAGTAATTTTCTATGAACCCGATTAATTAAATGACTAATCGTTTCAGCTCTACTCGGGCTGTTGGGTTTATAACAGAGCATCATATTTTAAAAGCCCTGCATGTATTGTATGCAAAAATTAATTTGTAAAGTAAACAGTAATTACAGCTGTAAGATTAATGTAAGTGCAGTAAACAGTGCTTTATTTCCCTCTGACATGAGGTGGAGAGAAAGTTTAAAGTGACATAAAAAAAATTAAACATTCTACAGAAGTTCGGGTCCCTCTGATTTGTACCGTACTTAAGAACAGAACTTGATTAACGTACCTGGTTATTTTCCACCACAGACACTTTTGATTAACGTATTGAGGAAATTATGGTGATTAACGCATCTGGCAAGTTATAGAATGTAGACAATGAACCTGTCATTAAGATGTTCACTGACATCATATTCAATTTCTTTTTCAACACAATATCCACTCATAGCATTATTGAATACATGCACAGGAAGATCATGGCCTGGTTTATCACAGAGAAAATCTGCAGGGAATTCAGTCATAATGTGTTTAATAACATTTGACCAAAACCACAGTCTTTCCCCAAACTCAACCAAAACGCTTTTGTTGCCTTAACCTAACCACAGCTGGGAGACGGGATGCGAACCCCGGTGTCTGGTGTCTGAATCCAGAGCTATGTACACCCACTTAAACACCTGACTTCATTCACTCAAAAAAAAAAGAAAAAAGAAAAGAAGAAAAAGTCATCAATCGACAGTCATGGAGTATGGTTGTCATCACAAAATAACTAGAGAAACAATTTAGCAATATATTAAGATATTTTTTTTTAGGAGACAAGCTTAGAGTTATAGTACAGGACCTGACCTTTTCTCTACCCGAGAATTGTAGGAATCTGAATGAACGGAAGAGGGATTTGTCTTTTTGGAGGAAAAGTCTGATTAGAGGCATGAGATCTCCTGAAAGAAAGTAAGAGGCATTTCTTAGCATAGGTGGAAAGAGGCCCCTCGCCCTCTGTGAGCTGTGCGAATAATCCTGTTGACTCCTGAGTTGTGTAGAGAGGCCGTGGATTGAAAGTCCTGGCATCACTGAAAGAGAAAGATCAATTCTCTGGAGTTAGAAGTGCAGGAGCATTCTGCTGTCTATGCAAAGACAGTGATGATGCATGAGCCCCTTGACCTTCACACTTCCTGTTTTGTTGTTTGGCAAGTTTTCTGTTAAGCTCTCTGTCCCTCAGTGTCCTTGGTGAGGAGTTAAGGGTACTTCTCGTTTAGACAGGCAACATCCTCTGTGGGAACAATAATGATGTTTTTGTGGAGAGTCGGACGGCTGAAAAAGTTTGCAACTTTTGAATCAGTACTTAAGACCAATGATCACATAAAGGGGAGCATCCATACTTTACCTGGAAGGAGATCAGGAGCAGATAATGCAATTCCTTTGTTCAAATACTTTTCAGTTTCCTTACCTATGACAACAGCTGGAAACCTTGCCACGAGATATTTTCTTTTCTTGTCTTTTGAGGCTTTTTCACTGAAATTTCCTTCTGATAAGGTCTATGTGGACCGGATTATCAAATGAGCAAAGCAGGCCAAATGCCTCGGGGACACTAAAGACCCCATGTTTACTTTGTGGCAATCACTTTGTGGTAATTTGATGCACCATCAAAGTGCATTAGAAACTGGAATAATAAGGGCATTAAGGAGGTTAGGGCTTTTGTTTTAAACAATCCTGAGGCCCACTGTCAAAATGTAGCTTTAGCACCTTTATTGTATTATTTTATATTATGTTTACATAAAACTGTGTTTAATAAAATTACCACTATCTAACTAACAACAAAAGAACCCAGGGAAAAATAATAATCCGGCTTTGGAGTACTTGTTGTTTCTGGGGCTCTGGGCTACAGTATAATGAAGTTGCCTTGGGTAGTCCGCTTGCGTGCTAATATCCATAGGTTACTATCATCAGATTCTTTTTCAAACCCTGACTGATATCTCACTCTTGTCACTCTTGTCTTAATCTCTCTTTTAGGAGAACCCATACCTGTGCAGTGACGAGTGTGATGCCTCTAACCCAGACCTGGCTCACCCTCCTCAGCTGATGCAGGACCGTGAACTCAATGGCCTAATCACATACTGGCAGACAGTCACATGGAGTCGCCATCCAGAGCCTCTGTTGGCAAACATCACCATGTCGTGGAACAAGAGTCTAGAGCTCACAGACGACATCCTGATCACCTTTGAATACGGCCGGCCCACTATCATGGTGCTGGATAAGTCCATGGACCACGGACGCTCCTGGCAGCCCTACCAGTTCTATGCTGACGACTGCCTGGACGCCTTCAACATGCCACCCAAACGAGTGCGTGACCTATCGCCTGCTAACATCACACGGGTCCTCTGCACTGAGCAGTACTCACGCTGGGTCGGTTCCAAGAACGACAAGAATGTGAAGTTTGAGGTGCAGGCACGCTTTGCTGTTTTTGCCGGACCTCGGCTACAGAACATGGACAGTCTGTACACTCGCATGGAAAGTATGAAGGGATTGAGAGACTTCTTCACCTTCACCAACCTTAGGTTGAGGCTTCTCAGGCCCGCCCTCGGAGGCACCTACGTCCAGAGAGACAACCTGCTAAAGTACTTCTATGCCATCTCAAACATTGAGGTACCTGCCAGGTGAGACTCAACATTGATTTGGCTAGAGATGCACATTTATAAATAAATGTCTTGACACATGTTCATGCCTTTTGGTAAAAAAAAAAACACAATTCCCTTGTAAGAAAACAGAACGCTGCAAAATTTTCTAAAACTAATCTCTTACATTGAAACGAAATAAGAAAACAGGAGCTATATTATTCCGTTAAAGATAATTATATTTTAAATAAAATCATTCTTTCTTTACTATCGCATCTTCCAAATTCTCGCTAAAACCAAACATCACTCTCCAGTCTCAGTAAATGTGAATCACTCTCCTCTGAAATCCATATTTTATTGCCAATTTCCACAGGGACTATTTTAAAAACTACAAATAATTCAATAATTAGCAAGATACGGCCTGGGGTAAGTAATAATATGGGTCCTGCATTGCAGTTTGAGTGATCCTTGATTGTTCGTTCTCTAATGTTATGCTTAATCCCAAATAAATCTGGCATTTAACTAATTTGTTAGGTTTGACAAGAATTATTGACATGAATTCTACAGCAGTTGGTGATTGATTGTTTCAGAAATTGCCACTGATTAGAATATAATGTAATGTCCATCAGTAATATTTAGTTTGTTAACATGGCTCCAGCTAAAAAAAGAAACAATATCATGTGTTTATCGGATTATAGTAATAATTTTATTACCTCCATATGGTTGAATATAACCTCTGTCTTTTCTAAAACTCAAACATGACAGATAAAGGAAAACCACCTGGTGATTAACATACCCTCCGGTCTGACATTCATGCACACACACTCACACAAAGCCGCTGTGATCTGAGGGCGTTCAAAATGACCCCCTCTCTCTCAGCATGGATCCTGGTCTGCCTGTCACTGGCGTGTGAGGACAATGATTAATGACGGAAACATACGGCCTCGGTGGTCTAACGTAAACCGCCTTCCACATTCTGCCGGGGGAGCCGGGAACCCTTACATGGCAACTTTGTGACAGTGAAGGATGCTCAAGCCGTCACGCGCCTGCTTAGCATCAACAAGCCATCTCTCCTACCTTTCAGAATTATTATTCCAATCAATACAGCAGGCTGACATTTGAATGGTATTTAACATCCTTGTTGGGATGGCCTGGAATGGGAGGAAGGAGGTGTGAATTTGTGTGTGTGTGTGTGTGTGTGTGTGTGTGTGATAGGAGTGATGGGTGAGAAGGGGAAAGTGAAAATGAGCGACTGTTTGAGCGGAGCACCGGCCGATGTGGGCATTTATGTGTATGTGTGTGCGTGTGTGCGTAGTTAGGGTATGGGGGATGTTTGATGAAGTCCTGAGTGGATGCTGACACAGCACACATGCGCACACACACACACACACACACACACACACACACACACACACACACACAGCCCTCTAGCACTGGGGAAAGGGGCTGCAGGTATTGATCACAACCACTTTTCAGGCTCAGCACAGAATCAGAGGGAGAGGGAAAGATCAGCCTAATACTTTGGGGTGAAACAGTCCATTGCCACAACAGATCCTCCGCCAAACCCAGAAAATTTATTAATCATCCATCCCCGGTTTAAAATATTTTTGCTTATGTCTTCATTTAGTGGCCCACAAAATCTAAGATTTTATCATCCAACACAAAACCCCTCTCGTTATGCTTTGATTCAAACACCCCCTACGCTGTAAGCCCCTTCATCTCCATAATTCCAGAAAAAGTTTTTAATTTCTCTCCTCATCCAGCGACCGGAGCCGGTGGCTGATGGCTGGTGGCATCTGGTGATAGTGTCAATATGTGCTGGATCTGGTAACAGAGGACCCAAATTTAGCTCTGAAGATGACTGAGGCCAGTCCGTCTTCCGCCCCGGCCACCATCACCTCCCGTAACATAATCACTAATCAATAAGTTATTCTGGGCGGCCAGCAGGAGTATTAGGTGATAGTGATGGGGGGTCCTCAACAGTACAGTACAATCAGGAGTGTCTGATGCTTACGGCTGGGAAATTGATTTTGGGGAGCGAGACGATTAGTCAATGTTCCCTGGACAAAAGGCTAAGCTATTTCATCTCATCTCATCTGGCCTTAGTAACATATTGGGATTTCCAATGCTTAAAATTTGAATAATGAATATTCCACTCTGATGGTGCTCCGGCGGGGACGGGGCACTGAAATGGGTTTTATATGATCAAGACCGAATGGCAGTGTACCGCAGGTCGCCACGGTAATGAGATATGCTGGTGTTATCGACGGAGAGAGGGTTGTAGTCACTTCCTGGCTGTATTGTATGTCCCTAGGCTTCTAGCTGTGTGGTCCCTGGCTGAACCCAGTTAAAAGTAATTATTATTAGTTAACTGTTTATAATGACCTTAGCTGGGCCCGTGCGGAGACAGCAAAACAAACCCTTTTCCCATCAACCAGTGTAAGATGTTACCTCTATGGGACGTATCTTTTTTAACTGACGCTGCATTGTCGGAGTGACTGTCCGGGCCCTAAAGAGCTGGCGCAGGTATGCGGGAAGCCAGGTGCTCAGGGCTAAATAGTGCTGCTTTATCAATAAATACGTAACCTGATAGGCCATTAAGTGCAAACGCAGGCAAGCTAGGTTTGACGGGAGGCAGGTTGTAAATTTAGATTTGTGGAGGCGATGAAAACACTCAGCAAACTGGATCTTGAGCAAGCTGTGAGAGGGCATTTAGGATGGAGGGCAGCCAGAGCCGGAGCAAGGGTTCTGAAGTGGCAGAGAGAAGAGAAGGTCAAGCAGGGGGAGTGGAGGCAAAGTCAAATTGGACAGTCGATAGAATATTATTATGTGATTCAGCATCACTCACTTTGTGTTGCAAAGTTCTCCCAAGGTTAACTGTAATGAGCTACAGTACTGACTACAATATACACTCTAAGCCAAGGTGTTTTGGGTTTTGAAAGCCTCAGGCTTTATGCTCATTTTACAGGCTATATTCAACCCTTAGATGTGGCCATTTCCATATCACTGATGGGCCATGTGAAATCCATCTCCAACCATCAAAGATGGAGTAGCAAAGCCTCAACTCTATCATCATTTACATCAGCGAAAATCATATTCACCAGGAAGCTTCACTCATAAGCGGAGCTCTCAAATTCTCCCTCATTCATTGGACCTCTCTCTCTCTCTGTCTGTCTCTCTCTCTCAATCTATCTCTGTTCCCTCTGTCCCATCTGTCAGGCGCCCTGCCGGACTGTGGCATGGACTATTGCGGGCCATGGCTAGCCTGTAGTCTGCATTATGGATTAGACGTGGGGTCATGGATTGGGCTTTTTTAATGAAATAAGCAGCAAGCCGTACGGTGGGTCTTTATAATGGAATAAAGGAAAGGCTGTAAGCTCAGGAAGAGCAAACTAAGTGGATTAGGGCCAAGACGGAGGGAAGGAGATGGAGCAGGATGAGGAGATAGACGAAGTCTGCATCGTTTTTCTCTCCTTGCTGGTAATCGCTGCAGCATCAGGTCCTCTTCTCCCAAACTTCTCAATTTGATTTGATTGGCTGATGGAGGAAGAATGACATTTAAAAGAAGCTGAGTATACAGCCTGAGTGGCTCTTATTCCCCCTATGTTAGTAAGCTGAGCAAGGGGTGAAGAAAACAGTTCAGCACATGTCCAGCATTACTGTACTGTTGTGGCTGTCACCACCACTGATCATTTTTCAACTGGGGGGGAAAGTTAATAATGTCAATAATAATTTGTTTTAAAAAGTACCCATTATTGGCATATGAGGCAATCAATATTTTTAAATCGCATTGTAAGAATTGATTTTTTAAAAATTACATTTTCCTAATTGGTTTCTGCAAAATATGGAACGGTGAAGGAAGAACTGTCAAAACTTTGTTTACCTATTGAATAAGAATTGTTCAGAGTGTTTTTGTGGAATCAATGCCGAGGACCATTGAACCTCCTCTGGCAGGAAGTGGTGGCCCAGAATCTTACAAAGACTTACTAAGGCTGATGGGAATAACATAAGATTTGCAGGTATACTGACATCATTTTGACAAATTAAAATGTTGACCTGATGGCAGAGGAAAAGTTAGGTGATCAACAAAGTTATTAAAATTCACCCTGAGTGTAATTAGAAAATCTGTAACAAAATCTGTAACAAAATGAATGGCAAACCATCCTACAGCTGATGAGACAACTCACTCAAAACTGAGAATGTCAATGAGAGTGTCCCATTCCTGGCATAATGGCTGGCGCTAGAGGTAAAGTCATAGGAACACTAAAGTCAGCAGGACTCCTTTTCTGGGAACGATGGATTCTTGTTCCAGATTTTGTGATATTCATCACATAGATGTTGAGATGTTTTAGGCAGGATCAAAGTGGTGGACGGATCGACTGACAGACCAACAGTGACTTCCCCACATCCCTATAGTAATACCCACCAGCTCTACTACTATTACTGCTAATATCAGTGCAAAACAATGTGGTGATTTAGTACGACAGGCTCTAACCCCTAATTACATTTGATAGGCCAGGTCTTGTCTAAAAGCTCCGTCTCTTACCGACAACTCATTATTTTCCGGCGTGAAAATTAGTTAAGAGCAGACCTGGCAGAAAACAAGCCATATGAATGCTAATGATATTCAGAGGGTTTTTACATGGTCATGTTGTTTCATGCCTGCTTGACTCATTTATCCGTTGTGTGTCTGTGTTTCTCTCAGTGCCATCCTGGCCCCCCGCTGACTGAGCTAATGTGCTGAGAGGTTTAAGCTCTCAGTCTCCTCACAGACTAGAACAGCCTGGCACACAAAACTTTCCCGGTGTTTATAAACAGAGTTGCCGAGAGTCGAGGCAGGCTGGGAGAAGCAGTTTTTTGATGCTGTGTTTTGCGTTTGTGCAAGTGTTCTGTTTTTTTTGGTTGTTTCGTGAAAGCCGGAGCAGCGGAGGTTCATTGTAATTCTCCATCAAATGGCAATATTTGTGCTTTCAAAACATGCAACCTTCGTCAAATCATTGCTTCTAAACATTCAAAGGATCAGTTGATTTTTTTTTTTTTTTTAAAGCGCAAACATATGCAAAAGTCAAAGAAAATAATTCAGTAGAATCGTTCTCTTAAGAAAAAGTTGTGCATTTAAATGTAGTTTTTCTGGAGAACTTCGTTCTGTGTGATCATTTACATTGGGGCCAAAAAATGCTCAGAGTACATCCGTCATATCTGTTTGTTTACCCCACCTAGACCTCCTGGACTGTATTTCATCGTCTCGCCTAAACTTTAAACAACCCAATCCACACCAGCACAATTTTCAGTGTAGATTCCTGCGTAGAGTTGGATTTTTGGTAATGTAGGTACCACGTTTTGACAAAGAAGGAATTAAAAAAAAGATGACATCTCTGGTTCTGCTGCACCGATTTTGATCCTTGAAAAAAACAAACAAACAAACAAACTGTGTATCGTGGCTCAATGAAGCAAAGTGCAATGGAGTAGTAGGAAAGACAAAAAATTACTGCAGCAGCTGAAAGCCAAAGCTCTAAAACACTCTACTGATCAAGATGCATAAATTAAACTGTAACTGAAACATACTAATTAAAACTTGGAAATCAAAAACCTTCAACCTGATCTGTACTCGCGGTCACACTGTCTTCCGAGGGATGGACTAATTAGACCCCCTATGGCTCACATTGGCTAAATCCAACTGTTACATAGGTTTATAGTTGTAGTGGAAGCATGAATAGGGATGACAAGGCAGACAGTGAAAAATCTCCATGGCCTAGAGGTTTGTCCATCCGTCAAGGAAGAACAGATGCTTCTCCTCTGCTCCTTTTTTGGAGCCCCCAGTCTTTTTTTGTCTTGATTATCCACCTAGGATGACTTTGACTTTGGAGGCTGTCACCACTATTTTTGAATTACACCAAAGTTTTTCTTTCGTGTCCTTTGCAGAGGGAAGGTGAGAGGATGGGGGGTATAAGCCTGGATCAAGGGGAGAGGGAGAGAAAGAAAAGAGGGAGGCAGATGATGGATTAACTCCTAGTTTCATGGGACTAGCTGGGGTGTGTGATTTTGTGATGAATGATGTGAGGTGTGATGCTCTGTAAATATTATTCTCCGGTTCACATGGCCACCACAGAGCAACAGTCCCCTCGCGTATTCTCAATATTTTCCTCCCCGCGGTTGAAAAACTTCCCCATCTATTCTGTTTCATGAGGAAAACCGCTTTGCACTTGAATACCGCCACCTTCCTCCCCTCATGCATGAAATATAGGAGCCATGCTTAATGTGTGATGAGGAAAACATGGAGGCGGTGGCTCACGTGTTGTCACTGAAGACAGGAAACCATCCTGCGTGGTCCCTCCCACCCCGTTCAGACTCCTCCCCTCCGAGTTTCTCCCTCCCAGGCAGCCGAGGCTCGGAAACAGATCACTTTTTAAATCATTCATGAGCTCTCCCCAGAAAAGAAGGGCATGCAGAAAGCTGAGGGACCGCAATGACGAATGTGTCATTGTTCCTCTCATATGCGATGATTTATGACACAATGGTTGTAACTGATTTGATAATCACAGTTTATTTCCCCTCAGAAGGGAAGAAAGTTAAAGTCAGCGATTTCGCCTGTTTTCCTTTCATTCCCTGTCTTTTGTTTCATAGATGAATGTCTTTTTTTTATCCCCACCCTCTTCAATACATTTTGTTCCCCTGCACCTTCCCCTGCCCCCCCCCCAACTCATCCCATAAATATCCTTTTAAATTCACAAATACAATAAAGAATGCTCCCCACTAGTGCCTGCACTGTTCTTTACCCAGCATCTGGTGAGAGGGGAATCTCTTGATACCGCAAGCGCGCTTTAAAGCTGAAAAGCATGCTGGGAATTGTAAGTGGGAGAACATGAGGTAGAGGGAGGGTGTCCTTGGAAAGATGGTTTGTTCTCAGTCAGCCACATCAATTAGCATAGCATTATTACAGGCACGGTGTGTTCAAAAACACAATGGTGTCTCTACTGCAGGACTGTCACTGTCATTACTAGCATGTAGATGGGTACAGAAAAACAATTCAGCTGGAGTGTGAATGTGAGAGACAGAAGATAAAGCCATGTGTTTGTCAATTACAAACACAGAATCTCATTATTTGATCAGTCAGTTTTTGATGTCAGAGTTTTCAGTTTTTAGTCCAACAAAACAGGAGCTGTCCTGATGTTAAGGTTAAGACCAGTTATCAGTTTTGATGTTTTGGCTGAATTATGTCATGTACGTATATATATACAACTACTTTAAAACTTTAGAACCAGTCATTGTTTTTTTTTTATTTTTACTTCTTTCTGTCATTTAAAGACCAAACATGTACTCAATTAATCAAAAAAGAAATTGCCAGTTTGATTTTCAGTCATAGGGTTAATTTGATGCTGTGTCTCAATGAGTCAGTCATTAATCATGATTATTATTATTATTAGTTTATAAATAGCATGGAGTCCTTCAATTTAGCTTCATGTACCTGCACAAACCAGAGGTCATTTCATTAATTGCAATACAATTCTAGGCATTTGCTATGTGAGAGTATCAATGTGTGTTCAGCTGAAATATTTATCTGCTTTCTGAAGCATTTCACCACAAGTCATTCATTCTTTCTGCTGCACTGGTAAACATAGTCTTTTTTTTTTTTAACAATACCCCTCAAGTTTTAGTCCTTGTACTAATTGTCTTGTAAACTGCCCTGGTGTGTTTTGAAACTCTCCTTTCCTCCTTCCCCCTTCTCCTCCGCTCTTCCTCCATCCTCACCTCCTCTCCTCTCCTCTGGCCCGGGGCTGGGGTAGCTCTCCTCTCGCTATGACTAATGATGTTCTTTCAGTTTCAAGGTTTTAGCCGGATAATTATATTAACCCCTGTCCTCTGGCTGATCCCAGCTCAGCTCCTCTTCCCCAGGCATCCTCCCCTTCACGGTCTCGCTGGAATTAGACGCTAATACACACACATGGGTATACATCACAGTTGTACACCAATATGTGTTTTTGTACAAGCAGGTGTGTATGTCTGTAGTTGTGTGATTGTGTGTGTGTGTGTGTGTGTGTGTGAGTGCAAGTTTTGATGACTTTTAGGAGACTTTTTTTTCCCAAATGAGTATATCATTTAAATGAGAGGACACACAGCTAAGAAAATGGGAGCAAGTAAGTAAAGTAATTGTGTTTGTGTGAAAAATTAGGTGCGTGGGTGAAAATGGGTGAAGGCCTGCGGGTGCCAGTTTGCAAATGTGTTGGCGTGCTCAATTAAAATAACATGCCTTCACACATTAGAGGTTCAAAAGTGTGTTGTGTCTCTGAAGTTCGTATGGCGGGCATATTATCTCAGGGAGGAAGCTCCAGATATCCAGAGTGCATTCTGTTCTCCCCACTAAAGTTTTTCATTCTGATATACACACACACAAGACATAAAGATCCTACAAAGATCCATTTCGCCCTGGGGAGTCAGAAGACTCTGTGGGGGACCGCACAACAGGAAGAACCTCCCACCAAACCCCATGTCGTCCCAGAGTTTCTGTTTCTTCATCACTTATTCATTCATCCCCTCGCCTCCAATCTCCCTTTACTTCTTCTTCCTTGTTCATATCTTAAAATAAGAGGACGTATGATAACCCCCCCCCCAGCTCACACCCAATTTCCTCTCTCCCCAGGTGTTAGTCTTTGCTGTAGTGTTCATTAAAACACATTCAGCAGCAGTAAGGACTCTGCAGGGAGGTTATCCTCTAATATCTAGCATGGTTGCACAGTGATCTCAGGACCATCAGGACTGGATGGAGCCAGGCCGGGCTCCCTTTAGATGGAAGGAGCCTTGAGATGCGGTGACATGGCTGCCTCAGTAAGACCAGTGTCAGCCATTCTGCATCCTTTATGCTGCATCATGCTGCATGAATATTACAATGCTGCCGTGCAGAGTTTTGAATTACCACACGCCAAGTGCCAAATGCCAGTAAAATATGTCTGGTGTGGATGAATTAATAAGGGTCATCCATCACAGTGGTCAGTGACTTTTGTGAGTGCATCTATTCACTGGTGATAGCATTCAGAAATTGTTATTATAATATTATATTTCATATTAAATCATATTATTATTTTTAATATGAAGTGCAATATAGTTGTCTCTTGTTTACACAAAATAAAATAGGAGATGTTTTTGAGTCCACAAAAGAGGAAAAAAAAACAAAACACAAATTAAAAAAAAAAAAATTACGTGCAAATACATTGCTTTAAATTTAGTTTCTTGCAACTGTCTAGTTTGTCTCTGCATTTAATCCAGAAAAGAAATTTTTCCCAACCTTTGAGTGATATATGTGGAGTGATATAGGTAGAGATTTATGGATTTGTACAGGCACCTCTTTCAGGGTTTTGCTTTTGTTGTAGATTCCGGCAGTTGGTTTGTTGATGCAGAAAGTGATCGCATCAGATTTTGTTGAGTTGGTGCGGACAGAAAGGTACCATACTTATGGGGCAAATGGTTAGTTTGGTTTTAAACAAAGGAAAAAATGAATCCATATCAACAATGATCTGAACTGGACTGAAAATAACATCTAGGTGACTTGTGATATCAAAATTTGTGGGAGACTCAGCGAGACAATAAAATGCCAAAAACAAAGTCCATTTAAAGCAACAAATCCATGAGTTTGAAGCACTATTTGATGTAAAACATTGCACAGCCGTTTATTATACAATGGACCAGAGATATTTGATTGATGAGGAAAAAAAGAAAAAGAAAAAAAGCAGCACAACCACAACTGTCGGCCTCGTGAGTTCTGTCATGGGCCCGGGCCGCCGCACTGGATGCACTGCATGACGGACAGGAGTCACACGGCGTCACTTTCACTGACTGAAAATGAAAAGCAGCTCAAGCTGAAACGAGCGAATGATTCAACAACATCCTTGCAGACATGATGGCAGAGAGCTCACAGCCCAACCCAGAATGGCAGTGAGAGCGATCTAAAAATCCCCGTTTAGAAATCTTTGGATTTTGGTCAGTACATGGCAAAATTTTGGAAGCTCTACATAAAGCTGTATACAAGCTATGTAAGGTAGTTAACCAGCAATTCAAGCACTTACGACCTGAGGGCGCATCTCAAAAATGTGCATCAAAGTAGTTATGTCTCTTGATGTATTTGCTTCCCCTCTTATGGACATAATGCACAAAAATTGTTTATTGATTGTTTTTACAACATTTTTTTAAAATAATAACCTAAGTACATTTAGCCAAATTTGACAGAGCTAGAAACCATGTAACTGAGACACTTCTTAAAACAAGGGTAACACTCACTGTTTAGATGAACAGTTATCTAAAAATCCTGCTTTATCCCCATTCACAGTATGAGTATCACTGAAAACAGCCAGGGTGACAAAATCCTTTGAAAGCTGCATATTAATTACCCCTGCAGTTTGAAAGGCCAGCAAAAACAGTAAATTTCAAACAGCTGGCATGTAACCCACACCTGAGCTGATACAATATATAGCTCTCTCTCTTTCTCACACACACACACACACACAAACACACACACACACACACACACACACACACACACACACACACACACAGTCTCTGCTGGACTCATGAGAGCGGTCCTCTGAGGTCCGGACCGGAGAACAGGATGTACCGGGGCTCCATTATTTAGTTATTTGGCCCTGTGCATACAGTACATACTTCACGGAGCAGGTAGCTCAAAGTGGGCCTGACTCTGCCTGCTGCTCTTTACACGATGCAGCCCCACCAATCAGAGGGCTGCTCCCTCAGATCTGAGCACCAGCTAGGCAGCACGCAACAGCCATTTACTGTACTCTGTGTAAATAATTTACTCATGTGCTTCGTCTTGGACAGTCTCTCACTGTCTTTCTCCCTCCTTCTCTCTGTCTATGTCTTTCTGTCTCTATATCCATCCCTCTATCTAGTGCATGATCCCAAACTAAAAAGACACAATTTGTAACTCGGAGCAAACTGTGCTAATATAATGAATCATCCCACATACCCACCAGGGAGGTCACACATCCCCAAGCACTGCATAGTAGACACACACACAAACACACACACACACACACACCAAACACACACATGGTGTGGATTGCAAAGACAATCAAGGTCATTCCTGTGCTTTGAATAATTTAAGATTTCTTTTGCCGGACATTTCACTCCACTTTTTTTTTTTTTTTTTTTCAAAAATATCCAGTGGCCCTTGACATTGAACATATTTAGCAAGTGCACATATTTGTGTGTATGTGTGTGTGTGTGCATGTGTTTGTGTGCGTGTGTTTGATGTGTTAGAAAGAATGAGAGACCCTAAACACACAGTCCCTCAGGCCTGTCCCTCGCTCACTTAGATGCTCCAGTGGAAAGTGTTTCCTCTCTTAGAGGGCATTTGGGATGTGCCCAAAAAAGACAGAAAACCGAGAGAGACCAGAAAGAGATGGAGGAAGAGGGAAAGACAGGATGAGAGGACTGATGCAGGAAATGTATCTAATACATTTGCGGTCTTTTGCTTTTAACTTTGATTAGATATGACAGATGATGAGCCTGGCTGGAGTGACTTGCTTAAAAAATGTCATTGGTTCCGTTATTAATGTAAGAGAGTGACTGAAATGCATCAGGGTACTATTGTGGCTATGAAAAGAGGCAGTGTGTAATTCCTACTCCCTACATGATTTCAGGGGAGGTCGGTTATAGATTACCTGTTTAGTGTGAAAGGATAGAGAGGGAGCACCCGTGTGAGAGAGAGGATGGATGATGGAGAGAAGAAAAAAAGGTGAGGTGGGGTAGAGAGCGGAGGAGAGGGAACGTTTGAAGAGACTCACGCTGCTCCCCTGCCACGGGAGGCTGCACTCGAGGAAAATCGATCCTCTCCCTTCAGAGAAAGAAATTTATGAAGCTGGTACATAAACGCAGTCATGTCCAATTAGCTCCTCTGAATTTACGAGGCGAGGCGGGGGAGGAAGTGGGAGGAGATGCGGTGATAAAGACTTCAGCAGAAGCCAATAAGGCGTGCCGCTGATCAATGATCCAAGCTTCACGCAACTCCCACTCCTCGCTCGGTCACCTCCCGCTGCAATCGGGACAAACTGTGTTGGAGGCCTAAGCTTTTTTTTTTTTTTTTAATCTAAATCAAAGCAGGCTACCCATTAACAATCAGATTTTAATTTATGGACATACTAAAGATCACCTCCAGACATGTTTTAAGAAATACAAAAATACTCTGCTTTGAATATTAATTTGTGTCTGTTATGGTTCTTCTACAAAAAAAAAGTTCAATTGCCTAGTTAAAATTTCCCTCATTGAAAATCCAGGATCTATGAATATGCATTTATTTTCCATTTGAAAAGTACAGCGAGTAGACACAGGATGTCTCCTACTCCACTGAAAGTCCATTCTCACTTTTAAATGTGCTGGAGGCCTCAGGTTTCCACATCACACTTGTGTAAGTTGCATACTTAGACTTTCAAACTACTTGCCATGTCACAAAATCATGCTAATGTGTACATGTCTTAAATTTAGATTTGGGGTGAGAAGCAGGGAAGCCCCCTTAAGCAGATGAATGTTAAAAACACAGTCTCTGCACATAGAGCACTGTACAAAAGCTTTAGGCACGAAATGTAAAGTGTGGATGCTTTTAATGCCATGGACAGTTTTTATTTATCAATTGATTTCATACAAAATCCGGCGAACAGAAAAAAACCTATATCAAATCAATATTCGTTCTGACCAACCTTTGCCTTTAAAGCAGTACCAATTCGTCCCAGGTACTTTTTCACGAAGTTTTTTTTACTTGGCAGGTAGGTTGTTCCAAGTATCTCGGAGAACTTGCTACTGTTCTCCTGTAGATTCCGTCTGTCTCAGTGTCTTCTGTCTCTTCATGTGATCCCAGACTGACTCTAATATGTTGAGACCAGGGCTCTGGGAGGGCCTTAACATCTGTTGCAGGACTCCTTGTTGCAACTGTTGTTGTCACTGAATACGGTTCTTCCCGTCTGGCCGTATGTTTGGGGTCACTATCATGCGGCAGAATGAAGCTGGGACCGATCAGTCGCCTCCCCGATGTTGCTGCAGGAAGAATCTAAACATCTTAAGTGCCTGAAACTTTTCCAGAGTGCTGTTCATCATCTGGCACATTGAAGGCCAAAAATCCACATGAAGTATTAATAAGCAAAACATATTTTACAATGGCCTCCGGTTACAAAGGAAGTAAGACTAAAAATAAGAAAAATAAATATAATCCCAACAAAGTACAACATCAGGATGTACCACATGACCTGAATCAAGCCCTCTTTCTAACAAAAATGATATATTGCAGACTTCACAAATGTAAGGCTAAATGTAGGGCTATTGTAATCTAATCTAATTTCCTGTCCATTTTTCTGCTACTTTACCAACCATGCGTCCTAAAAATTCTATTTCTGTGCAACTAATTTGCAAAAGTTTCTTTTTGTGCCAAAATATCCAAGCTTGTAATACGAGATTACGTGGATTGCAGCGACTACAGTATTATTAAACTTTTTATGGTTATGTCTAGGCACTTGCGGCACACTTATGGTTGACAACTGTTAATCAACATTTAACCTTAACCTTAACCAAAGTGGTTTTCATCGCTGAAACCTAATCACATGCAGGACTCAGGGTGCAAACACTTGCGCAATCCACCTCAGCCACCTCCCTGTATATAAATATAGAGATTTCATTTGCTCAAAAAGAAAAAGTTTGACTTTAAACATAGTCTAGGCAACAATTAAGTTGCTCAACACAATGTATCTGGGACAACATCAGCCCCAGCACAAGCACATCGACCTCCATATCATCAGTCACTCCTGGTTTGGGTGTAAAATCTTTCACCCTCTGACAAATGCCCATTAGGCTCTCACTCTACTATTACTCCAGCAATTTGTGTAGCCGGTCGTGTATTTTGTGGTATCAAGGGAGGGAGTTGTTGCGAGCACCAAGTGGGCCTTCTCAGTGACGGCTGATCGAACACCGGGTAGAAGAGGAGGGAGATCTCCTGCTGGGTCAGAGCCGCATCGATGCAGTCTGTCATCGCAGGTTAGAGCACGTCAATGCGGACCCTCCTCCTGCTCCTCCTCCGAGCCTCACCACTGTAGTCAGGGAGGCAGGCAGACTGTCAGGGCTTTGACACAACTGCCCTACTCCCTGCTGTACGGACGTCTCAGCCCCCCACATTGTCTACACCCCCTCCCCTCTATTTTCTCCTCCAACCACCCCTCTCAAACACATGTCCACAACCCAATTTACCCGATTCCTCGGTGAGCACTGGTGCAACGGGCGGTAGCAAAAGAGCTGAAGGGGTAAAGCTGCGAAGATAGACAGAATGGGAAGAGACAGAAAGGAAGAGAGATGGATTATAAAATGGGAAATCAGAGAGGAAGAACAAAAGCAAAGATCGGAGGAGTGGAACGGCTACGGTACATGAAGTTTAGGAGTAAACGTAAAATATAGAGTGGGAGGAGAGTGCAAAACAGACAATAAGGGAGAGGGAGTGATAGCTGTCTCCCCAGAGAGGAATAGAGGAATAGGTGTTGACTACAGTAAAGAGACAGATAAAGCCCCATTAACTGCTGCTTCCAGCTGTTTTCTCAGGCTCTGCCACCACATGACTCCCCCTTGATGTTTGTTTATCTTTCTTCTTATTTATTCCCCTAATTGCTGCGCCTCCGCCGTCTAAAACAGGCAGCCCTCGTGTCATTAAATACGCAGGGCCGATGTGACTTCACAGAGACAGACTGCGGAAAGGAAACGGACAAAGAGTGGCGCACACGCGCAGCCAGACAGGCCCGGGCAGCGACACACATAGGCTGTTAGATAATTACCACAGGTCATTAGTTAGATCCAAGACATAGTGTAGGCATTCAGATATGTACATCGTACATGAATGACGTTACGGTGCACGATCTTACAAGTGCCAACCCTGCCTCCAAAAATGGACCTTTAATTCTCGCTAAAGGCTTTTGCCTTACATGTTTTGGGGGAAACGTAATTGCTGCTCGGATTATGTTTTGCTTGGAACTTTTTTTTTTTTCTTTTTTTAAAAATGAAAGAATGAAGCTTTCGTGTCCCATATCCTTTCTCCTGAGCATAGCACAGAAAAAAGTAATAACGTCTTTTCTCATGTTGCCTTAATTCCACCATAAAACATTATAGTTGCCAGAAGTGGATATTGCACTGGAAGAGGAAGGAACTAACATTAGCGTTTGCAGCGATGAACATTTCGAAATTCAGCATTAATTTGTTAAAAACAGTTGCTCGTTCTGATGATAAAAAAAAATTTAATCTTACGTTTCTCTCAAAACAAACACAACGTGCTGATGTGAATCAATAGTACAGGTAATAATTTTAATTTTCAGGTGACAGGGGTTATGTTGTACAGTGTGTTACACCACTTTACTTGAGGGGAAAACTTATTGATGTTTTGTCATTTAGCAGCTGATTCAGTAGGTAATGATTCATTAAAAAACTGATCAGTAAGCACAACTAATCATTAGTGATGGGTTTCTTAGTATCTAACACTCTTTTCTCAAGTAACTTATGATGATCGACTTTTGAGTCCTCGATTTCATTCAATATGAAAATTTCGACACTGCAATTACGTTAATTACTTAGATTGATTTAAAAAAAGACAGTGATATGTTTCTTTCAAAACACACTGCTGGTGCAAATTACTATGTTAATGTAAGACATGGCTGCATGCACACAGATGCAGTGGAAAAAGTAAAGATACTTAAGATTTTTTTTGTAGTAAAAGACATTTTTTATACAGGGCAGCATTTTTTTTAGCACCTATCATTCAATACATTTGGAAATGCTTCAGTATCTATGTAATATAATAGCATTCACTGGTCAAAACTGTGTTTGCCACTTGAAATCCAAATTTCGCAAAAGGAAATGAAAGGAATATATGCACGTACTGTAAACCATGCAGAAGAACACATGCAGTTCATCGCAAATTTTATTTTGTGCTCGTCTTGATTAAAAGACAGAATCCCTTCAGCCCATAGTTTGTTTGGCTGAACAGTAATCTGTTGTGTTTATTGCCCGCAGCGGTTGGTGCATTGTCGTTTCCAGCATACTCTGGCACCTGTATTATGAAACCCCCCCCACTGTTACCAAGTGTTACCAGTCCAACCAGCTGAAATCCTCAGTGGTCGGGATCATAACTTTAAAAGGTGCCCTGTGGTGTTTTCTTGTAAACAAACAGGTTACTTCTGCATCCAGTGTTTCTTGCCTAAACGCACTGTGTATCCCTGAGGTCCGACAAACGCACTGAATGAATTTCCTACCACGCAAAACATGTCAAAATACGACTTTTCTTTAAGCTTGAAACACGTCTGTGTTAAGTAGCGTCTTCGCTGCCTTTGCTGCCTCGTGGCTGCCTATCTTGGCCCTTCATCGCCACCTGTCGGCCGGTGGAATAGTATGAAGTCATCAGCAGGAACTTGAATTAGATCAAGTGCATGTGCGCCCTCGTGCACCCACTCGTGAAAAACTAACACCATAGCGCTGTAAAAACCGAACAGAGTATGTTTAAGGCGACATAGCCAACAGACTGATAAACAGAAGTATTGACCCATAATTACACCAGCTAATTAAAACACCACCTTGTGTGTGTGTGGTTTCTAATGTAGACTGGAATGCATTTGCATCCCTTATTTCCTCCTGTTCCTAGACACTCCCTCGCCCTGCTTTCTCTTGCCCTTCGTCTTTTCCTCCACTCACCTTCTCTCATTTCATCTCCCTCATGCTCTCTCTCTTTAAGTAAATAGACAGGGTTGTGATGGATCCAGCTGTCCCATCTTAACTTCCTTCAGCTCAGAGCTGCTACTCCCACTTTGATGACTTTGCAGTGAAGGCAGACATCTTGCACATTAACATATGATTGTGCCCATGTATTATTTGTGCGTGGAGGGACCGAAGAGAGGGATCAGGAGAAATCCCAGTGCAAGCTGTCATCCAAAAGAGAGACAGCAAAAGAGACACGGAGCTTGAAAAGGCGGGGTGTCACATCATTCAAGTGGAAGGAGTGCAAGGCTAGAAGTACTCTTGGTCTTCCTGGGCTGTACTATGGGGCAGGAGCCAGAAAAGCAGGTTGAGGAGATAAAGTGTCCACAAAGTTTCCACCCTGCAGGACTGTACAACTCAAAATTACTGATTAAATTAGCAGAGGAGTTCGGTAATATTAGAAAGCCGGTGACATTTCATCGAGGTATGTAGTTGTTCGGATAATCGACGAGAGGGAGGCCATTTCCTCTATTACAGTGCAGCCATTAGGGCCGGCAAGACACATAATGCACAGCGGTATAGCTAGAAAATCACTCTGTTCTTTGGCATTGATCTTAGACTACAACTTCTAGATCCCGCGCTCAGTTGCACTTCCACTTTTGAGATGAGACAGATGAGATTTATCACCGAAGATGGAGGAGATCAGAAGCGGTGATATGTTCGGTGCTGTCAGTCACTCAACACAGGCATTAGTCACCATGCCTCTACTTCTCTGATCCGTTGTCTGTCATCGACACTCTCAGACAAATGCATCACACTCACACTAAAAAGAAACAGGCAAACACACACACACACACACCTGTCTCATTGACACTGACTCTCTCATGAATGCACGCACTATTTTCTCCATGAAAAAGAGATGTTCAATTTCCCTCTTTGCTAAGTGGACAGCTCGTGTCCTTCAGAAAGCGCGCAGGAAACAAGGCCTTGTCGGTGGATGGATTCTCCCTGGCACATCCTGTCAGCTCGTCCAGGTGATCAGAGTGAAACGTGGGTAATTTATAGGACTGAGGGCGACAGTGTGATATCAGATACACAACTCTCCATGATCGACTGTCTCCATTTTTTGTCCTGTGAGGATTTCAGTCATCGTTATTCTGTATGTAATGTTGTGGAAGTAGGGTTGAATTTGATAGGGCTGACAGCATAAACCAAAAAAAAAAAAAAAAAAGAAAGAAAAAGATGAGAAAGCGCGGATTAGTGTGAGGAAGGAAGATTGAAGTAGTCATCTCTCCAGAATACAGGGGCCATTCTTTGAATATTTGATGCAGACGGATAGCTGTTCACTCCAGTGGAACAAACCGGATTGGAGTCCAGTCGCTCATCTGGAAAAGGCTGTAATTTAAAGTCATGGCTGCCGAGTGTCCTTAAGATCCTCATTTCCTTCTCTGCAGAACTTCAACCTCTGGAGCAGCCCACCTGGGCCCTGCCCTCTGCTGAGGTCGTAGCGTGCACGCGCATATGCACTTGCGATCAAGCGAGCTCATACGAACACACACATGCTCACAGACACTTGAATTTCGCAAGCAATAATTGCAAACAATAATTTGCTCCCAAAACAGCACTCCTGCATAGAGAGCGGGTAAATAGATTACCAAACATCTTGAAACCACTACCACTACTCACAGATTTTCCAGTTCACAGCAGTCTGTAAGTTGTCCTACATGCCATTAGTTATAAAGAGGATATAGAAAAGCGACTTTTACATGTAAGATATTCTATGTATTTAAATTAAATATCAAACTGAAAAGATTACACAAAAAGTACTATATATAGTATACTCTATATACTTGTTATACATTTGTTACAATAATCATCAAAATTCTTTCAAAATAAAACCTTAGAGCATAATTATGTGCAGTTAAGGCAGAAACTAATGATCGGTTTTGTTTTTAGTTAATAGGCTGATTATTCTCTCAATAACCCTATTAATTGTTTCTTCTATACATTGCTAGTTGATAGTGAAAAATGCCCAATACATTTTCCTTGAACCCAAGGGGACCTTTTTTTTAATTCCCTATTATAGTCAATCAACTGCACAAAATCCAAAAATATTTGCTTCTGTATAATATATATTATGAGGAAAGATTATCAAAATAGACGCTTATTGATTTTATGTCAATCAATTGACCAACAGTTTCAGCTCTACATCCTGTCAATCAGTACCTTTTTTTTTTGGAAGACTTTTTATCTTCTGTAAAGAAAAACAAAAAACAAACAAACAAAAAAATTGTTTGGTTTGGTTTGTTAGCTTTCTCAGTCAAAGCCACTAGTGGAATCAGATGCCACTGAATCAGATTGACCGACAACTATACAAACTGCAATAGCACACATCAAAAAAGAAATGGATGCTGTAGCTTTGCCAGTGACTTCTGACAGAAAACTGAACTGGAGCCAAAAATGAGGCACTTAACACAGTAAATCTACCCATAGCAACTGTGATTTTTTCTACATATAAATAGGTTTTTAGCCAATTATTCTTGAGGGCATTGCATGTCGTATTTCCGAGTGTGTTGCAACTCTCCTTTCTGCTACATTTTACTGGTTTGCATGCACAAGTGTGCACACACAAATGAAACCACACATATCACAGAGTGCAACAACCAAAGAGTATAAAGAAAGTTACTTCTAATATTAAGTTTTTCTTACTTTTTACTTTCTCTTTGTCAGGTGTAAACAACAAATTATGGACGAGACACATTTTGTAACGTTAATCCTACAATCTTAATCTTGTTTTACATCTATTACCATAATGCAATTCAAGCACAAGAGGTATATGTTCTGTCTCAGCATCAGATCTTCAATAGTTGGCGCTTGCACTTGTCTTTTTTTTTTTTTTTTTTTTGATTATGTAAAAATGCTCCTTATCTGGCACCATTAACACAGCACTGTCAATCAGTGAGTGATTGCATCTTTCACCTGCTGCCTTTTGTGACAAACACATACTCGCCTTCAACACACATACACACACACACACACGTACATGTCACCCCACATGTGTTAACTGTCAGTTCTCCTTTACTTTTAAGGTGTAAGTGTAACCTCCATGCCTCCCAGTGCCTGCTGCAGGATGGGAACCTCCAGTGCCAGTGTGAACACAACACCACAGGCCAGGACTGCCAGCGCTGCAGGAAGGGCTTCAAAGCCAAGTCCTGGAAGGCTGGTTCCTACCTGCCAACACCGAATGGAACCCCCAACACCTGTACGTACCCACATCAAGTTTATCTGCTCCCACTGTGTTCATTCAACTCACCAATTTGACTCAGATACTTTGATATAATACTGCAGACGTCTTTAATATACTTTCACTATGGATTTGTGTCACCGTGCTATACTTAATTATGCATGGACTATTAATACATCTAAATACGGAGGCATGTCACAGGAGGGGCCTAGGATAGTTACCGAAATTCCCATGGACACCATGACTGCATTCAGCCCAACTTACTATGCCTGAAGAAAAACAAAGTCACTCTAGATACTATTAAAGATTTAGGTTAATTTATTCTGTATTTAAAGGTAAAGTTTGACATTTTATGAAATGCATTTCACTTTCCTGCTAAAAAGTAGATGAGAAGATTATAATACCACTCTCATGTTTGTACGGTATATTAGAAGCTACAGCAAGCAGCAGGTTAGCTTAGTTTAGCACAAAGACTGGGAACAGGGGGAAACAGCTAACCTGCCTTTGTTGAAATAAAGGAAAATTTGCCTACCAACACCTCTCATGCTTCCTGGATTCTCAGCTGCAGAGAGCCGAGTAACTGTCATGCAGATAACTCCAAACAAAAAATTGTTGTTCTTACACTGTTTTTTGTACAGACTAAACAAATGAGATATAATGTGTTATCTAGTGAGCTTCGGAGGTGCTAGTAGCTGAATTTTTTTTTACTTTTGGGCAGAGCCAGCCTAGCCGTTTCAACCTTCTTTCGGTCCTTGTAATGAGCTAAGCTAAACAGCTGCTGACTAGCTTCATATTTGAGTGAAAGACATGACAGTTGTATCATATCTGTCATCTAACCTTCAGTAAGAAAAGAGAAAGTGTATTTCCCAAAAATTGTCAAACTATTCCTTTAAACTTATTTTAGGATTATTTCCAAGAGAGAACCCTGCTAAAAACAATGAGGATTAAACCTTCATTGTCTATTTTTTTATTTTTTATTTTTTATTTTTTTGGCTATGTAGAGTAACGCAACAGGCTGCCAATTCAACACTGAGATGTGGCAAAGTTGTCAGCAAACAGTTGCTTAATCGCAGATGCAGCAGATATGGAGCAACAGTAGTGTTTGTAGCCACCTGATGAAGTCTAATATTCACCCTCCTTTTAGCTCTCATTTGGTCTTCGAACAGACGAACTTCTGAGGAAAATATCTGGCTCTTTAGTTGCTAAATTGCTCCACTGTGTTCACCAGCTAATTGCTAAATTTGCCTGCCTGCTGTTTGATGCTGAGCAGGTAGCATACAGAGGGTTGTTGGAGCTTTTTCACTAAAGCAAATCAAAACTGGGCTGATGAGAGCAATGAAAGTGAACCCGCAACAGTAAAGCTGGGGCCTGTAAAACCCAAAATAAAGAGTTAAGAGATACTAGAACGCTTTGCAGAGTTGAGGTTAACTGCAGAGTTGATGATAATCCTCTTGGATCTCCACTACAGAATCTTATTTAATCCATTGTTCATATCAAATATAATGATTAGTGTAGCTTTAAGATATTTAATCTAACAAGCTTGATGGTTGCCCCATTAACTGCTTGTCCTCTTATCTAATTCTAAGCTTGACTAGTTTTATGTTACCCTGATGTCCCGTTACCCTTAACTGCTGGTAGTTCAGACCCACTAATGTTATGCTAGTATGGTGTCTTGCTACCCAATGTTCCAGCTGCAATACGATACCGTCCAGAGCCCTGTTAGCTAATGCGGCCCAGAAACTAAAGAGTAAAGAAAAGGCATAATTCCTGCTTTAGACATCCTGAAAGGCAGGATCAAGGGACAGGGTTGAAAGAGCAGGAGTCGTTGAGAGAAGCCAATGGAGAGAGTGAGGTTTCTGGGTTGTCGTCACCTCAGTGCAGGGAGCAGATCAGAGCTGTGCAACAACGGGAGTGTGTGTGTGTGTGTGTGTGTGTGTGTGTGTGTGTGTGTGTGTGTGTGTGTGTGTGTGTGTTTGGTGGGTGGGGGGGCTCATCCTCTTGGAGAGTGTAGCCAGCTATAGTAGCAAGCTATGATGAAATAATAATCTAGGGCAGCCCCTCCCTAGTTTCCTCCTTTCAAACAATCATGAACATACGCACAGGCACAGAGAGAGAGAGCCACACACAGAGAGACACACTCATACACCTGTACCTGCATTCGCACTGCAGAGAATGGCTCTATTGTCAGTCCCCCCTCCCCTTATTTTTTTTTAATCATGCTGTTGTTTCCAACAGAGTTCTAATGCTACTGACACACACCTTCAGAGTCCATCACCATCCTTTTAAACTCCCAAATCCCATTAGCGGAATTTAAATATTAAAATGTTTGCAACTTTCTCAGTTCAAATACTTGACAAAATGGCCATGGCTCGAGGAAACAGTTTGGTCTCTACAGATTGCATTATGCATGCCAAGCTAAGCTAGCTATAAATACAATCAGGGGAAATATGCAAGGAATGCAAAAAGTTTTTGATTCAAGGGTAGCAAAGTGGCAACGCTCTCTTAAAACATAGATATATGATGAGGACCTCTGAATGTGAGGGTTTGGGAAGGAGTAACAGGCTAAATTAAAAAGGCAGTGCAGACCCAGTAATTACTCCGGGACACTGAGAGGTGGTCTACAGCAAGCCCCTATTTTGCAGAGCAGCTCTTAAACTCTCTCTGCCACCTGAGTCTGATGAATGAGGCAGAGTCAAGTCTTTAGGCAAATTGAATGCATAAATAAACAAGTTCTCATCTCCTCTTCCTTTTCTTATTCTCTTTCAGGTACAATTGCTGGTTCCCCCTCCGGTTCTAGTAAGTAATAATGCAAAGCAAGGCTGAGGAAGTGGTATTCCACTATCTCGCTCTTCCCGTCTCATCTCTCTTTCTTGTTGCATTGTTTTAAAATTTAAGTTTTAACCCCACACCTCGCCCTCTGTACATTTCCCATACTCCCTCACTCTCCTGTGATGTTCAGATTGCTCTCCAGTCAGTCACTTCTCTTTTCCTGCGTCTCTTCTCTCGGTGCTGCAGCTCGGGCCCCGTGTGCTTCATTATTAATAGGCCTCTCTGTCGCCATGTCCTTTCATCACAGCACATCACCCTAACCTGCACAGGAGGAATTCTTCCACAGTTGTGCTTTTCTTATTTAGACTAAAGACAGTGGTGTTGATGGATTGAAGAAAGGGTAGATGAGAGAGGGTTGGGTGAGAATGGGTGGTGGATGGAGCAGCAAAGGCAGCTGAGACAGAGAGCGAGAGAGAGAACTCAGCAACAGAGAGAAATGGGAGAGAAGGATGTGGGCTATGTTAGTGTGTTGTAATGCTGTGCGATTCCGGGTGAGGAGCTCAGGGAGGCAGGAATAAAAGGGAATTTGATTAGGGATTCTCTCTGTGGAGAGGCTCTCAGCCTCCGAGCAGTTAGACAGAAACGATCGGCAAAGTGGCAACATCAGCCCTGACAGCACTGGGATTTTCTCCACATGGCCCAACAGTAAAATGCTGATGCATGGATAGACTGACTGAACAATTGGACTGCACTGCAGAAGTCCTCTCACAATTAGATGCAACTGTAATGTTATTTGCAAAAAAAAAAAACAATGGGTATAATTTAATCAAAGAAAAGAACGATGTTAGTGGAGTGATTGTGGGTAGAGTCGTTCAATTTCAGGGTCCCCACAGATTCAGTTACTGTTTTTTAATCAAGATTTCTACCTGTGTTGCTGAGTAGCCAGTTCATCTAAGACATTTACTGTTCCCGAAGCTGAAGACAGGACAGCGGGTGAAGCTAAAGTTGAAGATGAGGGTGAAACTGAAGGTGAAGGTGAAGAGGAAAGAAAGGTTGAAACTGAAGCTGAAGGCGAAACGCAGGGTGAAGGTGGACCCGAGGGCAAACCAGAGAGCGGCACAACTATCTCGGAAGGCGAACGGTCCCCAGCTGTTACTCATGAGCCCTTTGGAGCCCCTCAAAAAGGTGTGAGAAAGTAGCTTAGCCGTAGCCGTAGTACCAAACTACATTTACTAAATACTGTACCACCCTGAGATCTTTTTACCCCACCACAGTATAAGTATTTGACAGTAGGGCTGGGCGATAAAATGATCTTGATGACAAAAAAACCCCAAAGAAACAAAGTAACAGTGATAAAATGATGAATAATTGTAATGCATCATACAAGAAAATTGTGGCGAAGAGAGGTCACACAACATCAGTGATTTGGAATTTATTTGGATTTCTGAAACTGGATAAAAAGCAGAGCAACGTCTGCAACATGCCAACAAAGATGGAAATCACATCAAAACTAAACCATTTTAAAAGTTAAAGCTACTATCGCATGGAGTCTGCCATCTCAAACTACTAGCACCAGCAACCAGGCTTCATAACAAGCCTCTTATGGTAATGCTAGTTCAAATCCCAGCAGTAGTTGCTCCTGTTTGCCTTTTCAGACAGATAAGAGCTTAAAAAAAGTTTGATTTAGGCCATTTTATTTTATTTATGCAGCACATAAAAGTAAGTTTATTAGGGATTCAATACTAAAAAGAATAAACCCTGTGAACTTCAAATTAAAAAGGTACCCTGTGGAGATTTCTTCCTAATGAAAAAAATAAATAAATAAAAAATTGACAAGTTATGTTTACATTATGTTTTACTCAATAAAACACATTGTTTGTATCCTTGGGGTCTTAAAAAATGTTTTCAATGCATTCCTTTCCTTTTTGTCCACATCGCTCGGTCCTATTTGACATCTGTAGCTGGTAGTTACTTTGCAGATTAAAATTTTACATACTGCACACGCTGCAGAAATCCCCATTTTACAAAGTCATTTTTTGTCCTAAAAGGGAAAACATCTGCCAGTGCGGTGACACAGTTTCAACTGAAGTCAACTGGTTTCATGAATTTTGTAGAATATGGTGTCACTTTCCCTTATTGTCTTCCTTCATGATTCTCATGATTATTTTTAGAAATTCTCTTTAAGGAATAGTTTGACATTTTAGAAAATATGCTTCATTTATTGGTAGAGAGCTAGATGAGACAATCTATGTTGCTTTCCTGTCTGTCCCTTAAATATAAAGCTGTAGCCAACAGCTCTTTAACTTAGCACACTTGGTTTGCACTAAGATAAGCACATTTGTTACCATTGGACAATGAGTTGGGTTACTTTCCTATCTTTGTGCTAAGCTTGGCTAATCAGCTGCTAGCTGTAGCCTCTTAATTAATATACTAGACATGTGAGTGGTATAGATCTCTTCATCCAACTCTTGGAAAGAAAGTGAAAAAGCATAGTTCCCAAAATGTTGATCTGTGCATCTAAATTAGTTTATTTAAATAGGGAATGGGTTGAGATGAACTAACTAGACAATCAGATTTTTATGATTTTTTTACCACCTTGACCAGCCAACATCAAAATTCTGCTTACAGCTGAATATACATACATACAATAAAATCAAACATCATATAACAGATGCCAATACACCTGAGTTCTTTTACTTGATACTAAAAAAAAGTATTATTTTATTGATAATACTTATTTACTTTTGCCAACATAAAATTTTGACCAATTTTGACTTTTACTTATACTCCCCTATTTTTACTCGCTGGTATTTAACCTGAGTCAGGGATCTGAATCCAGTACCACTGTTACAGCACAGTACCTGTGACAAATCAAATGTGTGAGCCTCTGGATGTGCTTATGGACGCCAACAAGCAGTGTGTTTTTTTGTCTATGTATACATCATAAATAATTCATCCTGTGTCTTACTGGAGCTCTTACGATGTACACGGGCTGTTTCCCTGGACGTGTAGATCTCTGATGTTAAAGTCAGATGTGGGTTGTCCCGTCTTGAGGGTTTAGGCATCAAACTATATGGACATTCAGACTTAATTTGTTCTGACTGACTGATCTTAAGCAACCCGGGACGGATGTGAGCAGATTCTGTCAGACGCTTGAATGTACAGTAAAGTGGTCCTCAAACCCTGGCTTACCCTCATGCTAAATTTAAACCTGCCATTTTGGTAGGCAGCGGACCTCTCATGTTCCACCAGCAAAGCACTTAGGACGTGGGAGGATTTCGGTACCGCTGTGATGTCGTCGTCAAACTTTTTTTTCCTTTTTTTTTTTGTCTGAAGGAAATCCATTAAGAGCGTTTGCTGAACAGCACAGCACTTTTGTTGTTTGGCTGACATCAGTAGGGAACTCAAAGAATTCACTGATTAGCTGTGATTTAGGAGGGGCTGACAGAAGCTTTAACGTCATATAAACAGAGTTACAGTCCTTTGTAAGCTTTTCAAAGCCTGCTGTGAAGGACACAAACATCACAGATCATCAAAATATAGACTTTTCGGTTAGGTTTACAGTTTTGTGATCATTTAAATTGTATTTTACATCCATAGTAGATATGCATTTAACAATTCTATTCATTATGAATTCCTCTCTGGATTATTTTTTCTTTCGTTTAACCAGGAAATAGTGAAACATGCCCATCATGATTTCCAAGAGCCGCAGGTCGACATTTAATGTTTTGGGGGTTTTTTAGACCAACCAATTGGTCCTAAACCAAGATACTCAGTTAACTACATTAGAGTTTGTCTAGTCGTTAAAATTAACTGTCAACTATTATGTTATTCAAATAATCATTTCTAAGCAAAAATGTGAAATATTTCCTGTTTCTTGCTTCTTTAATATTCTTCTTGAAATTAATAATGGAAATACCTGTTAGCTGCAGCCCTACACTATATCAGAAAAGTAAGAAAAACCATGAAAAACAAAAATCAGATTTAAGGAGTTTCACCATTTTTGTACTAAAAAAAAATGACATGAAGGATTATTTGATTATCTGAATTGTTGATTGTTGATTAATTCTGTCAATCAACTAATTGATATATTCTATAAGCATTGCATCTACAATCCATAATGTCATATTTAAGGTATTATTCACTTGAAAGCTTTGGCTTATCTTGTTTAGGGGGAAAAAAAGTCAGTACAGACTAACAACAGTTTAGCTGCAATTCAGTGTAGAGTTGTATTTTTTTTATTTTATCTCCAGTTTAGAGAAATGTATTTGACATGAACCTGACCCTGATTTGAGCGAAGCCTTGTTATCTCTGTGTGTGTCTGTGTGTGTGTGTCTGTGTGTGTATTTATAATAGGCATATGGTGCAGTTCAGTGAAACCCATAAATCATTTTCTTCCCCTCTTTTTCCTCACAGATATATGAGGTCTTAGGCTCCATTCTCACAGACAAGCCGCCACTACTGTTTTTACATGCACACATAGATACACACACACGTTTTATCTTATCATGTGGCTGAAGGTCCTATTAATAACTAGATCACATTATAACATTATTGATCATCTTAGTTTTTTTTCTCTGACTAGCAACTGCCATAGAAAATACCTTCAAAGCTTGTATTTTATTTTAAAATATAAGTAGCAGCAACACATTTACAGTAAATGTTTACTTAATCTGTGAACTGTGTAGAGGGGTGTTAAAGCAGCTTTGGATTGTATTTCTCAGTTTTTCATCCAAATAAAAGTTGGTTATATAAATCATATTTACGTGACCTTTTCCATGAATACTAAAATGCAAATCCCAGTTTGGGCATTCATTATTGTGTAATTCACATTAAGATCAGTGATAAGTTTTTTGACTGTAGTCTTTGTTACCCTAGCAGTGGCATAGTGGTGGTATAAACATGACATTATTTATGGGTGGGACAGCATGTCATAGTAGTTGCCCCCTTTGTCATGTCCCTGCCCCAGTTAAGTCAGTGAGCATGCTCAGATGAGGATTAGCGATCTATTGGCAAGAGAGTCTGATCCACGAACTGTGCAGCCCATTGGTCAGCTGGACAGATGGGCGTTTGGCGAGGGGGGAGGGGAGGTCAGAGAAACCAAACCCTAAAACCTAGTAGTACATCTACCTCTTCCAAGCCACCATGACCCCAAATGACCCTACTTCAGCTTTTCACTCAAGATCCCAGATCCCAGGACTGCAGAGGAGCCCGAGCACAGACACAAGATAGAGACATAACAAGAGTGTGCAGCCTCACAGGCACTGGTGATGTATTACACTAGGTAAACCGCGATCCTATCTTTGCGCCGCTAACATCTCTCTCCCGTCCATTGAAATCCTTGCATTTTGATAAAGGTTGAACTTGACCTCAGATGGGGAGAGAGATTGAATCATGTCTGGAAAATCATGTGACATGTTAATAGCATCCATGCTGTCACTCAGCCCGCCCCCATTAGGTGTTCTGGCAAATGTTAACCGTGCCCGAATCACAATGGCTTCATTAGCGTGGAGCTAAATCAATGTCTAGCACTCTGGTAATAAATGATGAGAATGCTAAGACTGACAGGTGGCATTAAACATTATTGTTATCATTTCTAAGGCCGTATTAAAACGAGTGACAAATTATCTCAATATATGCAAATGCATTTGTGTGGAAGAAAAAAAAAACCTGTCTGAGCAGGGAGTGCACATGAACCAACAATGTATGCATGCTTAAGTGTGTGTGTGTGTGTGTGTGTGTGTGTGTGTGTGTGTGTGTGCACGCACACGCAGGGACTCTGTCATGGGACAGTTATTGAGTTCATCTGTACAGACAGACATGCACATGTTGGAGGATTATGTCATGAATCAGCTTAGACTGTTAATGCATTGCGTGAGAGAGTGATGGCGCTGTTGCATGGCTGAAAATGAGACTAAGACCTTGAACCCTGCCCTTTTTCTCTCCCCCCTTTACATACAGAGTCTGTTTCCTTCAGCGGCTCTGTTTCTAGGGTTGGAAACTCACATTTCAGCACTCTAAGCCCTCACCATTTCGATCTAAAGGAAGGTAGGCACTTAGAAAATAGGTAGTTTAGACTTCCTGTGCTTAATGTAATTTAGACGTGACTGCAGTGTTGCTATACTAAAAGTGAGAGCTTTGCAAATATGATGGTAAAAAGTTATGTAAACTGCTGCTTTTATTGATGATGTAGAACTTTCAAACAACCCTGGACCCCAAATCCCTAGATAGCCTGAGATTAAAGTCTGCCAGATCCCACTTTCCTGTGCCTGGTTGACGCTTTCTCCATCACTGCCTTCCAAATGTCTAGTTTAATCAAAAATATCTACTTTACTATGGAGGTGGACAACCCTCTGTTGCTTAGGGAACAGAATCACTGGAACTGAATTTTCACTCAGCCTTTGAGATGGGGAGTGAGTTTGGTGATACACTTCTGTAAAAAAAAAAAATGTTTAAAGTGTTTTTGTGGCTGCTGCGGTGTGCCATTGCAGCACAGGTGTAGTTGGTCTTGTTTACATCATATTTTTTAGGAAACAATTGTGGATCGGCGAGCAAAATAAATCGGATTACCTTTTTTTATTAATTACTTTTGAAAATGTACTGAAAGTGCATGTAATAATAGTGTAACATACTGTGGTGCGCAACTGGAGAGGGAACATCCCTGCAGCCAAAGGGCTGAATGTCTAGCATTACAATGGTGTTATTTCCTCTCATTAATTAACTGTGGAATGAAAATGAGGCCACCGAACCATTCTAGATTCACATTAGCAGACAAAAAAAAAAAAAGATTGATGATTAAGCCTGGACATCAGAACGGCTTAAACAGAGAAACACTATACCAGTAATTGTTCAACTACGTCATAGTTAGTATGCTGTAAAATTATAACTGTAATCAGTAACTGATTACTTGCTGTTGTGAAGGTGCAAGATTAACTTCTCCATTATTTTTCAGTTTTCCTTTTCATTCTCAGATTTAGACGTGATAAAATCTATTCTGTGCAAACACATATGCACACATCCATACACATCAGTGTAAGTGTATAACAGAGTAACACACTTTGACCAACATTGTGTGATATTAACAATAGTCACACCTCTAACTGTGTTTAGCATGGAAAAAAAAAACAAAACAATTTTCCAGTACTGAAAGGGTTGTGGAACAGCTTTTGAATTTAGCCTATCTCAGCAGTGTGAAATCACACTTTTATTGTGTGTTCTCACTTCTGTGTGTATGAATGTGCATACTTTTGAGTGTGTGTGTGTGTGTGTGTGTGTGTGTGTGTGTGTGTGTGCGCTGATTCGAAGGAGGAAAAAAAGGAAAGATAGGCTTTCTTTGGATAAACAATCTGAGGCAGCATCTCTTATGCTAATGTCTTAGCCTGCTCATTCCTCTTTGCATTTACATTCTCTGTCCTCATGCAACTGATGCAACAGACATCAGAGATCCACCAGCAGAAGTTGCAGAGAGCTCAACCCCGCTAACAGACAATGTGTTATCCATCGACCCTTTGTCTGAGCCTTCATTGGCACCCATGGGCGAATCTGACACACTTGTTGTTACACCGGAGGTTCTCCCTCCTTCAATATCCACTCCACCAGAGGAGAACCCGGTTTCCATGACACCAGAGGAGTTCACACCTTCAGAAACAGTCCCTCAACACTCACATCTATCTCACCCGGTCCCAAAGGAGTCCACACATCATGCGGTTGTTGATCATCATCATCATCATCATCATCATCACCACCATCATCCAATCACAGCAGAGTCCATCCTCCACCCCCACACTCATGTTCACCATCACACAAGCCTGGTCGAAACTGAGGTGAATCGCTCAGAGCAAAGGCAAAGCGAGAGAGGAGGTAAGGCACACCCATAACTCTAGATGACAGTAGATATAGGGTAGAGGCCCCTGGAAAATAGAATAATCTAATTTTGAATCAGGAGATCATTTTCATTTCCAGCCAGCGAAATTGTGTTTATGGTGTCGAACCCCTCTGAAATGGGCAATTTTCAGGAGGTTAAAGTCACTAACATGCTCTTATATACAAGCAACAATCATTTTATGGTGCTCGGTATCATATTACATGTCAGAGATGCTTTTTCAATTTAGATAGTGACAGCGAAATCTCATTAATGTGGGTGAGCGAGTGAGATGCCGTTTGAGGGTGGAGAGAGAAACGGGGGCGTATGAGCACTGGTGGTGGAGGGTTTTTGAAAGTCTGAGTTCAGTTTATGCTGTCTTTGCATCATTCAGAGACAATGAGAGGTCTGTGCCACACGATCAGAGTGATAAAAAGATATGAAGAGGTAAAAGGGAGACAGAATCAGGGCTAAGTCCGAAATTTAATGTCAACTACCTGCGCCACATTACAAAATACAAGTTTGTTCGGGGGCAGCATTAATATATGAAGTGTCGCGGTTCAAATAAAGCGATCAGATGTTGTTCGAGGTCGCTTTCTGCTGGTTTTGGAAACCTGATGTCAACCTGCCAGTGAGGGAGCAGATGAAGAGCTCCATCACTGTCATGGTTTACTAAGCCCAGCAGACTCTCGCACACATCCGTCTTTCAGTCTGTCTAGAGCAACGGGAACCCCGAATGCTCAGGCTGCGAGTGTCTGATGTCAGACCATTCGGGCTGAGCTGATTGAGATTAATGCCAAGAATGGCTTGAATCACTCCTACCCCCAAGGCAGCATGGGTTACTAAGATTAAATGCATTTATGTTCACTGCTGTGCTACATCAGCCTTTGAAACAACAGTAATTCAGAATCCTGCTTTCCGACTAGAGAGTTTTTTGGGGTTTCAGGTTTGTTTTTTTTTTTTCCCAGCCAGCATGTGTGCACACGTGTGTGTGCAACCGAGACAGATGTGAGAGAGAATGGGTCTAGTGGGGCCAGAGTCGGACATGAGTAGAGGTAGGTAGGGGTTACTTTGATGAGATATAATGATGGCATGATGCCAGTTGTGTGAAATGGTCCAGGGTGCTGTGAGAACAGCTGCTGGCGTCCTGTCTCACTGGAGCCCCAGGGACAGGGAGGGATGAAGGGGAGTGAGTGGGCGGGAGATAGCCTGGAGGGGGATGCTCTGCAGGGGAGCAGGATGCTTGCAGGATGCCCCTCTCTGAAGAAGAACAACTGGAGACGTACATCGCCCATGCAAAAACACCTCAAGGGGAAACACAGATGGAAGCAGGCAGCACTGTATTCTCTAGTGGTCTGGTAATCATTAGTCCCTCAATGACGTGCACGCCGTGGTCGCATTGTGTGATTGGTTATCTGTATTTTTAGCCTTAATCATTTCTGTGAGGAGGCGTGTTGTGATTTGGTTTATCATATTGTGCGTGTGTTGCAGTAAGTAGAAAGGTAAAAGGAAGAGGAGGCTTGATCCAAGAGCTGAACTAGTTTCACATCTCTACTTCTTTCACTAGTGCTCACTGTAGCTCTAAAAAGTTGAAGCAAAGGACCCAGGGAATGGCATAAAGCCCTCTGGGAAAGTGGAACATACAGAGAAAAAGGGAAAGAAGGCAAAAAACTTAAGCAAGAGACAATTAAAAATGCAGTAAGAGCCGGATGTGTGTGCAAAGTTGTCTCAAGTAGTATATTGATTCGATGTGTTTTGTGTGAGTGTATAGCCAGGGAGAACATTAAATCTCAACATAAGGTCGTATACCCATGAGGAGAAATTACTATAATATAATACAATGTATAGCATTGTATGAATATTCAAATTTTGGATAATTACAGTAACAAAAATAAGAGCACAGACAGATCCTCTTTTTCTATTATGGGAGGGAACAAAGACACAAAACTCAAGCAAGTACCAGTCAGAAAATTTCATGACATTCAGATAAAATGAAGTACATGTCATTTCTTTTACACCCAGAGTGAAAGTGTAGCGATGAAGGAGTATCTCGAGCTGCTCTTACTCTCACAGCTTTTTCCCAAGCCCAGGGCTAAGGCCCCTGATGAGGCAATCCAGTATCTGAGAGAGAGAGAGAGAGAGAGAGAGAGAGAGAGAGAGAGAGAGAGAGAGAGAGAGAGAGAGAGAGAGAGAGAGAGAGAGAAAGGAAAGAGAGGTCTCAGAGGGAGACGGGAGGAGAAAGAGATGCAGACAATATCAGTAATCTATCAGTGAGGAAAGAATACCTCATAAAATGTATTTTTCTTGTTGTGTTAATGACAAATTTGGTGTGGCAGTCTCCCACGAGTCTGAGGAAGATGTACATGAGACTAAAGGCCACAAAACAACAAAAACATCAACATCTGAGCATGGAGAGAAAAGAAAGGAGGAGGAGGAAAGAGAAAGAGTCACTGAAAAGACAGGTATTTCATTTTATAAGAAGTAGAGGCAATGTTCTTTTCGATTAACATACTGCAGTTGACTTATGGTGCAGTAAATATGCAGTAGATAGCTTTGACAGCTCAGAGTGAAAACTGAGACCCTAAGAATTTGAAAAGAGATAAAAATTTATCCCAAATTATCTCTTCACTGGCATGATAATCTGTCAGTCAGTTATTATGATGTAGCTATAGAGCTACATCATCATTCAGCTATAGAGCTACATCATAATTCAGGCACCAACAGTCCTGTCAAATTTTTATCTGACACAATGACTGAAGCTGAGAATCAAGAAATGAAAAAAAAAAAGCAATGATAAAATGTAATAAGTTTTTTATTTATTGTTTAGGATGCTGAGAAAAGAAAATTTAAAAATATCCTATAAAATATCTTTATTGTTACATTGTGGTGTTTCAGTCTCCCACAAGTCCGAGGGACACGTACATGAGAGTCACGCTCACAAAACAACAAACTCACCTGAGCACGGGGAGGAAAGAAAAGCTGAGAGTAAAGGTATCTCCTTTGAGTGTAGTAATGGCAATCTCATCAAATTTACCTCATATTTTTGCTTTTTTATTTCAATGACAATAATGGCATGTCAGTCTCCCACGATTCTGAGGGACATGTGCATGAGACTCATGGCCATAACACTGCATACTCATCCGAGCATGGGGAGAAAAAAAAGGAGGAGGAGGAGGAGAAGGAAAGAAAAGCTGAAAGGACAGGTATCTCTTTTGTATGTACCGGGCTTAACTGTAGTGGAAATGGGCGGTAGATAAACTTTCAGCACATGTTAACCTTGAAAACATGAAATAAAAAAAAAAAAAAACTGGGCTCTGAAAAACTAGAAACTGTAAACAGCAGAAATGTATGTAAATTTTTGTATCTCATGTTTTTTTGATTGTCAGTCGTCCCCAAGTCTGAAGAACACGCAAATGAGACTCATGGCCACAAAACCCCAACCTCATTTGAACACGTGGAGAAAAGGGAGGAGGCAGACGAGGAGAAAGAAAGAATACCTGAACAGACAGGTATCTCTTTTATGTGTAGTGGAGGACAGCACATAAATCTACAGTGTATGTAGATTAATACATACAGTATGTTCTGTATATGTAGTTTAGATATTGGGCAGATCAAAAGATGGGCAGTAGACTAAAGTTAAATCCGCCAACTCTGAGCAAAAAAATGTCCCCTACAAAACTTGAAACACCATATATATATATAATTTTTTACGTAGTATTTTAATGGAAATTGTGGTTTCAGTCTCCCACAAGTCTGAGGAAAACATACATGAGACTCACAGCCACAAAACAGCAACAACATCATCATCTGAGCATGGAGAGAAAAGGGAAAAGGAGGAGGAGAAAGAAACAAAAGCTGAAAAGAAAGGTATCTTTTCTATATGTAGCAGAGGCAGTGATTTCCTAGAGTTACATACAGTAGTTCACTGAGAGAAACGGTATCGCTTTACGTCTATGTTCTGTAGTTTTGGCTAGAGCTAACTGTAGTTAGCCTGTAGTGGTGGAAATACACAGGGCTTAAACTTTGACCTTGTTTCAAATTTGGCAACTCCCAGCAAAAAACAGAAACCTGCAACAACAGAAATTCACCTAAATTTTTGCTTGTCATGCCAACAATGATAATGGTGCATCAGTCTCCCACATGTCTGAGGGACATGTTCATGAGACTCATGTCCACAAAATTACAACCCCATCTGAGGAGGAGGAGGACCATAAAGAAAGAAGAGCTGAAATAAAAGGTATCCTGTTTTGCATGTAGTGGTAGCAGTGTCCTTGTAGTTTTTTTTAGTTTTAGAAATGAGCTTGCTGTGCAGTAAACATACAGTTGCTAAACTTTCACTTGAGTTAACTCAGCCACTTGAAACCAATAAACAGCAAATCCTTTGTAACTTCAGCGATATAATAGAGCATCAGTGATCTTCATTAGGTAGAGAGTAACTGCAGTGGAGGGGCAAGGAAAAGAAAAGACAGTAGATAACAGTTTTTTACAAAATTACATGCACTGTTTGTTTGGCTTGTTTTGGCTTGTTTGGCATAAAATATTTTTGATTTTGATCTCGTGATGATTTTTGTGGGTCAGACCTCCACAAGTCTGAGGGACACGCACACGAGAGTCATGGGCACAAAATAACACATTCTGAGCACGACGAGGAAAGGGAGGAGGAGCACAAAGAAGGAAACACTGAAAAAAAAGGTAGTAGTTTTTGATGCACTTTAATGTTGGCTTCAGCTACCTGTAGTTTGCCTGTGTAGTGCTGGAAATATGCACTTAACAGATCACGGGTTGAACTCAGCAACTCACAGCTAAACATGGTCCACTGAAAAACACTAGAAAAAGCAAGAAGTGTCTTTAAATTTTTGCTTGTTCTTTAAATCACGATTGTGGTGTTTCAGTTCCCCATCAAACTGAGGAACAAATTCATGAGACGCATGGCCACGAAACAGCATCCCCATCTGAGCATGGGGGGGAAAGGGAGGGGGAGGAGGAGAAAGAGAGAAAAGCTGAAAAGACAGGTATCGGCTTTAAAAGTACTAGAGGCATTGTTCTAGATTTTACAGAATGTAGAAAACAGTAAATATGGTGCAGTAAATATATAGTCTAATTAAAATTCATGAGATGTTTTTGCTTGGTATGTTTATGACAATCATGGTCAGTTTCCCACAAAGCAAGGGGACATGTACATGGGAGTCATGGGCACAAAATAACACCTGAGCACGAGGAGAAAGAGGAGGAGGAGCACAACAGAAAGAAGAGCTGAAAAAAAAGGTATCTCTTTTAGATGCACTGGTTGCAGATTTAACACAGAACTTTAGTTTGCCTGTGTAGTTCTGTCACCTTTTAAAACTCATATCTGAACAAATGACTACATTGCACGGGTAAAATTTCAGAAATTACAGTGAAAAATGGTCCCGAGCAACAGACACAGAGCTCAATTTTTAATCACACACCTTTTGTCACACTAGAAAAAGCAAGATAAGTCTCTTAAAATTTTTGCTTGTTCTTTAAATCACGATTGTGGTGTTTCAGTTCCCCATCAAACTGAGGAACACATTCATGAGACGCATGGCCACGAAACAGCATCCCCATCTGAGCATGGGGGGGAAAGGGAGGGGGAGGAGGAGAAAGAGAGAAAAGCTGAAAAGACAGGTATCGGCTTTAAAAGTACTAGAGGCATTGTTCTAGATTTTACAGAATGTAGAAAACAGTAAATATGGTGCAGTAAATATATAGTCGATAAACTTGCACCTTAAAATGAAAATGTGCCCATAGAAAACGTATAACTGGAAGCGGCAGAAATTAAAATTCACCTCATGAGATGTTTTTGCTTGGTATGTTTATGACAATCATGGTGCGGCAGTTTCCCACAAAGCAAGGGGACATGTACATGGGACCCATGGGCACAAAACAACAGCCTCATCGGAGCACGGGGAGAAAGAGCACGAGGAGGCACATACAGAAAGAAGAGCTGAAAGCAAAGGTATCTCTTTTAGATGTAGTGGTAGAAAAGTCCATGCAGATTTAACACAGAACTTTAGTTTACCTATAGTAGTTCTGTCACCTTTTTAAAAACTCATATCTGAACAAATTAAAACATGGACTACATTGTAGAAGTTGTACTGTTTCATAGATGAATTTCCACCGCAAGTAAAATTTGAGAAATTACAGTGAAAAATGGTCCCCTGTACATTCAGGAATGGAAACAAAAAAATTATCTGAATTTGTCTGTTGAGCAACAGACACAGAGCTCAATTTTAATTTCACACCTGCGATTTTGTCACACACTAAAGCTGAAGGGAAAGAAAGATTTTTATTTTTTTCTAGAGATATATCTCATAAGATGTTTGCTTGTTCTATTCATGACAAATGTGGTGTTTCAGTCTCCCACAAGTCTGAGGAACACGTACATGAGACTCATGGCCACAAAACCACAACCTCATCTGAGCATAGGGAGGAAAAGCACGGGGAGGCACATCCAGAAAGGAAAGCTGAATGGAAAGGTATCTCTTAAGTAGCAATGTAATGTACCTGTAATGATGGAAATGTGCAGTAGATAAACATTCACCATGAGTTAAACTTGGTTATTTTTAATTAAAAATGGCCCCCTGAATATTTAAAATAGTTAGAAAATATACAAAATCTAAATATTTGCTTTTCATGTCAATGAAAAATGTCTTATGTTAGTCTCCCACAAGTCTGAAGAGCATATACATGAGACACATGGACACAAAACAACAACTCTGTCTGGACATGGGGTGGAAAGGGAGGAGGAGGAGGATGAAAAAGAAAGTAAAGGTGAATACCAAGGTGTCTTGGCAATGTCCGTGTTGATGCATATGTTGTAGTTTACTATGCAGTTGCTGAATTTTTTACCACAAGTTGAACCTGCCCACATATGGAAAAAAATAGACGCCTAGAGACTGCAGCAGAAATGTATCTATATAGGTCTCAAAAGTGACACAATAGACTGTTGGTCAATTCAAGCTATAGAGTTTAATCTTAATTTGAGAGAAGAGTTGGTGTCTTAGTATTATTGTTTAGTTTGCTGGGGAAATAGCACACCATTAACATCATGGTAATTGTGGTGTTTCAGTCTCCCACAAGTCTGAGGGACACATTCATGAGACTCATGGCCACAAAACAACGTTATCTGAGCATGGGGAGAAATGGGAGGAGGAGAAGCATAAAGAAATCAAAGGTATCTCATTTATATTTAGTGGTGCCAATGTTCTTGTACTTTGATCAACTGCATTTACCTGTAGTGACATTCGCCACAATGTTAACTTGTAGGATAAAACTCCCCCCAACCCCACCCCGAAAACTAAAAACAGCAGAAGTAATGTCTAAATTTTTGGTTTATCATGTTCATGACAATTGCTTTGTCAGTCTCCCACAAGTCTGAGGGACACGGACATGAGACACATGGCCACAAAACAACAACCTCACCTGCGCATGGGGAGGAGGCGCATAGGGAAAAAAACCCCGAAAAGAAAGGTATCTATTATATATTTGATAGTGATAGCAATGTTCTTGTATTTTTATAAACTGTAGTTTCCAGGCAGGGATGGAAAATACAGTAGATAAACTTTCACCACAATTTAAACTTACTTGATTGAAAAAAAAATGATAGCTAAACAGCAGGAGCAGCTGAAATCTAAATTTTTGCTCATCATCTTAATGACAATGGTTGCTTCAGTCTGAGGGACACACACGCATGAGACTCAATCCTCGTAACCAAAACCTCATCTGGGCATGGGGAGGGAAGAAAAGCTGAAAGCAAATGTTGATTTAATAGATAGTGGTGGCATCTCGTAAAATTTACCTCATATTTTTGCTCATCATGTTGATGGTCGTGGTGTTTCAGTCTCCCACAAGTCTGATGGACACACACATGAGACGCATGGCCACAAAATGACAACTTCATCAGGGCATGGGGAGGAAAGAAAAACCGAGAAGAAAGGTATCCCTTTAAAGATAGTTTTGGGAAGCTTCACATAAAATTTACCTCATGTATTTGCTCGTATGTCGATGATTATTGTGCTGTTTCAGTCTCCCACAATTTTGAAGAGCACGTACATGAGACTCATGGCCACAGAACAACACCCTCATCTGAGCATGGGGAGGAAAGGAGGGAGGAGGAAGGGCAGACAGAAACAAAAACTGACAGGACAGGTATCTTTTCTATTTGTAGTAGTAGCAAAATATATATATATATATATATATATATATATATATATATATACACACACACACACACACACACACACACACACACACACACACACACACACACACACATATATGTACATTTGGTGCAGTTAACATTCAGAAGATAAACTTTAACCATGTGTTAAACCTGGCACCTCACAGGGATAAAAGAGGGAATATCAAAAGCCTCTAAATTTATCTCAACTACATGATAACCTGTCAGTCAACATAAGCTCTAAGGCCAAATCTTAATTTAGTACCAAACAGTGGCGCCATATTTTTCAACTGAGACAATGACTGACACTGAAGGGCAAGAAATAAAGAGCAGACGGGAGGGTGAAGTGGAAAAAAATGGGCAGACCAGAAAAGAAGATGAATTTGACACTGAAGATACTCTTGAGATAAACACAATGTTGTTTCTATGCTCAGAACAGTGGGAACATAAATACTCTTATGTCTTATCTTATCAACTGTTTAAAAATAGTATGAAAATTTTGCGCATTATGACATTTGGCTGATAACTTGAAAAGAAAATTGTGAATATTTAACTTTGAAAACACAGATGCATTACATTAGAATATTAGAATGGGATCCATGTTAGGAAATGTGTCTCACAAATATTTGGATTTTGTAGTCTTTTCATTAGTCTTTGTAATATCTAGTTGGGTAAAACAACTCATGCTACATCAGTATAGAGTGATTTGGCAAGCTTTCGCTCCTTTGTAGTGCACCACGTCATTGAGAAACCAGAGGGGGAAAGAGGGACCCATGGGACTACGAAACACACTTTTGGGAGAGAGAATGAAGACAGAGAAGAGAAGGAAAAAGAGAAAAGGAAAGGTAGAAATCGAACAAGCAGTGTAATAGCACAGTGAGTTATCTTAATGAGGTTAAAGGTGACAAAGTACTGCATTTACTTAATGTTTCCGCTCAATTAATTTGTGTTGATTTGAATTCATTTGATCCCAGTTGCATTGTACTTTTAAAAAATTAAAAGCATAAGTTTCAAGTTTGATTTCACTTGGAGGATCCTCAACACATACCATACGAAATATTCATCCAACATTTTATTTTTTTTTTTCAACTTCGGTTTTAAAAACTCTCTCTGGAGTTGATTTATTGTTTCGCACAACCGTCTTCAGCAGATGATGTCTGCCTTGTGTGAGGGTGTAGTGCTGTAGACGACTGTGACACAGTGAACGATGTGCAGATGACTCTTACACAAGGATTCCTTCATCCCTCAAGGGCTTCTGAAACTGTTGATCTCAGGTGAGCCCCAGGCCAGACAGTTGTTTGGGATCATATACGATGATTTCAAAGGTAAGAGACCAACATGAGCAGCACGTGGTCTGATGATACAGAGAAGAATCTTGAGCTTGGTTAGATCCTGAGATCAGTAGATTGTTAAGTCTTTTAGTAATTTGACAAAAGTGTCGATGCTGATTTTCAAGGATGAAACCTGTGGAAAAATTCCTTTCACTGCATGTTTTAAGTTTTTATTTTGTTCATTTTTCCCCTGTGCATCTGAGACTCCCTCATTTTGTTTGCTTTACGTGCATGATCAAGGTAAGTCTTTAAATTCACATTAAACCATGCAACAACTGCCTACACTGGCATTTCTGTAATTTGACTTTAGAAAAGATGCTTGTTAGCAAAGTAAACCCCTTATTCTTTCAACCTCACAGACTCTTTGATGCAGCCATCTTTCTTTCTCATTCGCTCAGTCTAGCAGTCTTTCAGCATTAACAGTTCACAGCTGATAAATACCAATAAAGCTGCATTTTGAGTCGTAACATTAATTTGTGGAACAATGTCCCTTTGCCTCTCTAGTCTGTGGAGTAATTGGCCATTTATATTTAATTAGGAAGTTCTTCCCCCACTGCGAGCATGGTTCCCTCAGTGCTGAGGGAGGCATTTTATGGTGCTCCTCTCGCTGGCTTCCTTTAAACCAGCTCATTAATATTTCAGCTGGCATCATCAACCAAACAATAATAAAATAATAATGTGACGGCTGATTAAACAGCTAAACTCCGACTTTTTAATGTGCATTTAAATGTGTATTTGCATAAACATGCCTGGTAAACGCCTCTTTAGAGGACAGTGATGCCTAGCAGCACACTATTGCAGCCAACTTCTAAGGCTTAATAAAACCTTAATTAGGTACCAGCCTCAGCCAAGATAATCTTAGCAAGAATGTAGAGCAACACCCCTCCACCTCTCGCTGCACCCCTCTACACAATATGCATACTACAGTAAATGATATCAGGGTTTGATTTCTCTCTCTGTGGAAAAATTATAAAAAGGTCTTATGCCATTCTCCACGGCATAATTTTTATAGCTTTGGTTTTAGGGTGTGAAATTTGGAAGAAGTCTTAATTTATCAAGCGTTCAAGCATGTAGGGTGAAACTTTCAATCAAATCCTCCCATATAATTCATGTATTACAAAGAGAAAATTTAATTAAAAGCTCTGATTGCACAGCACTTTATCAACGAGAATTCAAGTCTGTTGAAATGAAGAAAAAACACTGAAAAAGGGAGAATATAGAGTAGGTTCACGCTGAGGATAATCAGGGTCAGACTGATTTCATAGTGCCAGGTGCAGATCTTAAAACACTTACTGTACTGTAACATTCAACTCATACTCCCTGGGTTATGATTCTGTAGTTTATAATCTAGTCATCCGGTAATGCAATTAAATTCCCAGACACAATTAACATGCCTGTGCTCACACGCCTGCACACACACAAACAAGGATGTACAAAGCTTGTGTGTGTACTTACATACACACATGCACACACACACACACACACATTAGTGGAATTCCCATCAGTAATCAGTGCAGCACGGTGAAGCAGACTCAGCAAACCTGTGAGAGTAGTAATGGAGAGGGAGTGGTCTGTCTTTATTGAACCTATATACGACAGAGAGGCAAGTCATAAAACACACACCGAATCATTCATTTGTTCAGTGATTCCCAAAACTAAAACTTTCAGACGTCTCTGTTAGTGGAAGTCATTTTTCATTTCCTACCGTCCTTGAAGAATCCAAGGGGATCATAACAGCTTAAAAAAAAAAAAAAAACCTTTCCTGTAACAATTTTTCAACATTTAAATTTTGGGTTCAACATAAAAATGTATAACTATCCTCCCCTAAGAGAGGAGCTTAAATCTGTCTCTTTTACTTCAGACTGTGAGTGCTACGGCCACTCCAACCGCTGCAGCTACATCGACTACCTGAACATCGTCACATGCGTCAGCTGCAAGCACAACACCAGGGGCCAGAACTGCCAACACTGCAGACTGGGATACTTCCGCAACGCCTCTGCTGAATTGGATGATGAGAGCGTCTGCATCGGTAAGTCCACAGGGGGACAGTGTGTGTGTGTGGAGGGTGACGGTGTGCACGCGTGTGTGTAATTATGTTGGTAAAGTGTTTGTTTTTTGTGATTGACATAGAAAGCAGGAAAGACTACACTATATGTTAGCTGTTAATGCTTGTTCAAGCACCCACTCAGATGTTTGTTTTTTTTTAACTACAAATGAACATATCTCTAGTTTTGAGATTTTAACAAATATTTTTCTTTTAGGAAATATATTGCATATTTTGTTGCTCTGTACTCCAGGACAAGGGCTTTAAAAAAGAAACCATGAATATGAGATTAAATCACCTTCAGATTCAAACTGAGTTCGATTGTCCACATAAGTTGAACAGTAAAAAAAAATTGTTCTCCACCGTCCTCTAACAAGTTTAGGAAAAATGTAATTGGTGATATTACAATGAACTTAAAGCTGCACTGATAAAAATGTTCAACTATTATTGATGCAATAACCCTCAAGCAACCTTAAAGCTGAAAGTCAACAAGTAAACCTCATTCACAATCCAATCTATGGAAGTTCAGAGCCAAAACAATGACGCACAAACAACTCCTCTAATACTTTCAGACTGTACCGGTGGTAAATACTCTTTTTGGACAGTGATATTCATGGTTTGTTTGCTTTTTTCAGAGTATTTACTCTTTCTACACTCAGCCTTATTAAGGGCACGTCCTAGTAAGAGGTCATTCTGTTCACATAGCTGTGGAGCGAAAAATCTGGTGTTGATTTGGATCCATCTGTAGGTGGACTGCAGGGGGTTGGAGGGTAAACTCGCCATGGTTGGGGAGCACACAGGGCCAGGCCTTGGAGTCAGCACAAATAAGGCCCCATTAAGTCATCTGCCAGCGCACTGGCATACCGAGCATGGCAACAGAAATCAGTTCACACCAGTGTCTCTGGAGCAAGAAACGATGTGCTCTCCAGCTCTAATGCATTTGCACACACATTTTACACAGCCACACATAATCCACACACATTGACTCTCAGTGGCTCACGTACAAATGCCAGTATCAATGCACATGACCCAAAAACGTACGGATACCAACCGCCTCACTGTGGATGTGTTATCTGGGCCTCTTGGCCCCTTTTCACTTTTATAAATATTTCATAATAAATCAGTTAATTTGATCTTGGGTTTAAGTAAAGGACAAGCTATTGATTTACATCAAGTCATGTGAGACATCCTGGTTCATCCCAAGTCAACACGCAAATGCAGTGCAAATATGCAGATCTGCAGTTTTTTATCATTTCTGATCTGCTACCAACTACCACTGATCTGGATATCAGTCAGCCTCCATAAATATGTCTGTTTGTAATGATAATATTTTGCAGAAAAGAGGGAGAGAAACACAGAGAAAATATGTTTGTTTTTTCTTTGCAATTAATCAAAGAGATATTCAGTGTCATCTTGTGTTAAAACTTGTGTGGTAAATCGGTCAGTGTGATGTGAAATTAATCTTAGTAAGGCTTTAGCATTTCAGTGCAACAAAAAATGTTTGAACAGGTCAAACATTTTTTTTAAATTCTCCCTCACAAGTAACCACATTTTATTGTGGAGTTGGAATTAAGGGTATTCTGAGGGTAAATTTGAGTTTGTCATGTTTGATTGGCCATTTGAATCATAATAATGTTGACGGAATGAAGTTAAAGTCCTATTTAATTTCAACAAAAACACACACAACCGTTCAAAATACCACAAAATGTCCGCTATACTCATTCTATCAGCCTTTGAAAGCAGATAGAATATGATCAAGAGAACATGCAGTTCTATTTAGATGGAATTAGTTTCCCAAACAACATCTGAGACATACAGTACTTTCAGACATTACTTTCTAACATCTGTCATTTAATTTATCTGTTTAGATGAGAGAGGAGTCACTGTAGTCTCCTCACAGTGTGTTCGAATGTACATGATAGGTGCTGTTTTTGTGGAGCCAATGCCAGCAATACATTGACCTCTAAGAGACCTTGGGAGCAGTTTCCTGCAGAGGTTGTGTAATGTATGACAAAAAAAATAAAATCCATGATTTGTAGTTAGAATATGCAGAATGAAATAAAAAAGCAGTTTTTACTACTGGCAGCATTACATTTTTAACAAAATATGTGATGTGATTTACTGATACTGACACAAAATCAGACAGACAAATAATTCTGTCTAAAACGGACCTTAATTTCAGGTCTAAATCTCTGCAGCATCTTGGGAAATCTCTGTAATTTGGAGGAGCTCCATCTTACATGCATAGTACTGTAGCTCCAAAGCGCTTCAATACCAAAGACAAATCTGTGGTCTCATACACATGCACAAATTTTTGTCTGCACTTAATTCAATTCTACATCACCCCCCCCCCCAAAAAAAAATACAAGAGGCAGGAATTTCTAAACAACTCCCTCTTTTTTCCTGCAACCATTCTCTTCCTTCAGAGTGCAACTGCAACCAGATGGGTTCTATTCACGACCGGTGTAATAGTACAGGCTTCTGCCAGTGTAAAGATGGCGCCACGGGGGTCAAGTGTGACGACTGTCTGCCAGGCTACTACTGGAAGCAAGGCTGTTACTGTGAGTATAAGGAAACCGATTTTTGTTCATGTCTAGAAAATTCAGGGTTGAGGAAATGTTGGAGCCTTCCTGGTCCTTCATGAGTACATCCCTCAATGGTTTCTTTACCCCCGAGGGAATACATCATGTAGCTCATTAGCAGCATCAGCTGCTCCTTTAATTGATGACCCTGTCACACCTTAACCCCATTACCGGGAATCGCCTTCCTCTACCATCTACCATCTAGTCAGGGGCCTCAAATAGACATTCCCCACCCACCAACACACATATCCCCACACACGCACACATCCCCACACACGCACACATCCCCACACACACACACATCCCCACACACACACACATCCCCACACACACACACACACACACACACACACACACACATCCCGACACATGCACACACACACACACACACACGCACGCCAAACTTTTACAGGCATGTACTCATTGTCAATGTGGGTTTATTTATTACAATAATGGACACATTGTAGGAAATAGTAGCACAGTTTGTTTAAGGTTTGACATCTTACTCCAAATACTCCATTGCACCAGAGCCAATTATCTCTGCTGTAATAAAACTGCTATCCCATGTAATTATTTCTTGTCATGGAGGCCCGATCCTCTTTTTTTCCTCTCAGAAAATTTTTAGGTCAGTAAGTTTTGCAGTACTACCTTTGCGCTTTATCTGACGCCTTTTACAGCCCTTTAATGGTGCTATTTGTTCCTCCAATCATTACGTGAAACATCACAAATGCAGTGTGTAGTGTAGTTTCCATTGTGTTTGAGACAATGATTTTAACTTTACCCTGAGAAAGTGCAGGCTCAAGAACAGAGACAGGAAAGGGCTGCAGAAAACTAAAAAAGGCAACTGTTACCTGATGTTGTCCCCGAAGCAAAGACTGGAGAATTTATTTTGCCTCTTTTCTTCTTCCCGCTTTCTCTTCTTTGTTCTTTCTGCCCTAAATTCTCCTCCTGCCCCTGCATCGCTGTTTCTCATCGAACCTTTTCCAACATTGCCCCTCCTTATCCTCCCCCATCTGTCTTTCACTTTGCCATACATCTTTCTTTCGTCTCTGTGCTCTTTACTCCCCCACTATCCTTTTACCACCTGTCACTTTGCTGCACCTCTTTATTCCCAACTCCTCTCTCACTCTCCTTACCTGTGCAATTCCTTCCCTCTCCCTATTCTCCACTACATCTCCCTCTGCTGCTCGCTCTGTCTGCTTTCATCTCCACTCACAGCTAACGTTTGTGATGAAGAGATGCTCCTGTGCCAGAACGGAGGGACATGCTACCAGAACCAGAAGTGCATCTGTCCCCCAGAGTTTAAGGGGGTACTGTGCCAACAGTCCCGCTGCGAGGCGGGAAAGGACTGCAACGCCGCCTCTTCGCCACACCTCTCAACAGCCACCCTGCTGCTCTGCACTCTGCTAGCCCACCTGCTGGCTATGTTAACTCCCCACTGAACCACAGACCCCGCCCCCTCCAGACCAAGGACCATGTGTATATGTGTGTGTACGTGAGGGAGACCCAGGGTAGTTAGGGTCGCCCCAGTCATGGACCAATGAAGACACACCGCCACACTCGCAAAAGAGCACACACTCACACAACACTTACTATCTCCAGTCTCCTTTCAAATAAATGCGCGCACACACACACACACACACACACACACACACACACACACACACACACACACACACACACACACACACACACACACACCTCACAGGACTGTTAAGATACTGAGTGTGTGCTCAGGTGTGAGAAGAGGGACAAACAGAGAGAAAAGGGGAATGACCTCAGAGAAAAGAGATGCAGACGAAGGGGAAACAAAAAAAAACAACATACCAACCACTGTTCCCTTTATTACCGAGCTGGAGCAATGTGCATCAAACCAAAAAGCATAAAGAAACCACTTAAATCACCACTGTTTCACTTCAAAGGGAATGGCTGTTGTAACCACAAAGACCTGTCTTTTTTCTTTCCTTTTTTTTTTCCTTTTTTCCTTTATGTTTTCCTTGGTTGAGCTAAGGACCTCACCTCCTTTAAACTGGTGGCCAAAGTGTGTGTGGTCAGACTCGGTGAGAGGATGAGACGTGTCGACACGAGGAACGGGTCGGGAGGCGAGGTGCACATTTGATCCTGCTGCTGAGGCCTACATAGTATATTTACCAGGTTTCATTTCTTCTTGAAAGATGGGACTTGATTTTACATCTATTCTTGACACATCTATTGTTGATTTTACATCTATTCTTTTTTTTAAATTATATCTTTTTAATTATATCTTCAGTCATTGTATCTAATGTGCCCACTAACAGTCGCTGAGATTATACATATAATATAATATCAAGAGGGTTACGAATTATAAAAATTTAGTCACTATTATGGTTGTTATAGGAATGAGTGATTGTTGCCACACTTAGCGAGATTTAATCTTCACACAGTATTCAGGAAACAGAATTTAAGAGAATTTACCTTATCAGAAGTCTAAAAGAGAGAGAAAAGATATCAACCACGTATCAATATTATATGACATTATTTGACTATTTTTTGTAGAGATTATTTTTGTTTGGAGTTACAATGAATTATAAAAAATGACATTTACAACTATTCCAAATGAGCATTTTATTACACTGAGTGTAAACTTTGCAGTAAATATGACTGTTATTTGCCTTCTTGCTTGTACTTTTTTTCCCCATTCATGTCCACGATCACATGCTGTTAACATCTTTTTTTTTTTTACAGTGGGGTGAAAAAAAGAAAAATCGAAAAACAAGAGAGCCATCACTCCAAGTCATCCATTTGATCTACTTCAATCACTTTGGACATGTTGTTGAATGCTCATTATTACAAATGGATTATTCCAATTTGAAATCCAACAGCCTGTCTGACAATCACAAAGAACTGCTTTCCTGTCCAGCGAATATAAATTATTTTACTCTGATAAAAGTTGCAAAGAGCTTTTATATTTGAAAATGTCAACTGCAAATGCACCACAAATAATGGGCTAATTAAAAAGTATTTTCCACAATATAAACAGCAGAGATACACTGATTCACAATGTTCCTAAGAGACAGAGCAACTCATCCCAGGGCCAGATTTTCTCATCTTTGACTCTCCTCGAGATTGCCAAAATTTTTCAGAGGCTTCAGTAAAAATGTCCATCAAGTGTTTTTCCCCTAGCAAACCGACAACTTCATTTCACTCAGAAATGTTCTATTGCTGAGTCAGCCCAGGTACACAGTGGATAAAGAGACACAAATGCTGCATTACAGCAGGATACAGTGTACATCAAAGATAAAAGCAACACTAAGCCTGTGAGAAATGACAAGACAAGGGTTCTGGTATTACTACTCTCTTTCTGAGCTGGTGGTAGCTGTATTAGCTATTCCGTGTGTAGGGCTCATCCCCTCTGAGCCTGAATGGTGTCAAGAGCTGAGACTTGGGAAGGAATAGTTTATGAATGTAGAACACCTAGAAATTATATAAAGGAACATATTTCACCATGGATCAGAGAGCAGGTAGTACTTGTAAGCAGAAGAAAAATGTATTGCAGTACATTGTGTGCATTCATGATTGACTGTAGCATGTTGTTTACACACAGTACAAAAATCCCACTCGTGACAAAGGAAAACAAGATTCAGTTTAGATTAATATAAGATCAATCACACGAAATATGAGGATTAAATTGACTGAAATAGGCTAATTCATTCTTGTAAATGTTCTACATTCTTAAAACAGAAACTGAAAATATGCCAGGTTTATGTAAAACTTTAACATTTTGGAAAATACAGTTATTCGCTTTCTTGGCGAGTGTTTGATGTTATTATACTGATACCTCTTTCATGCCCATACGGAAGGTATGAAGCTACAAACAGCAGACAATTAGTTTGGCTTTGCATAAAGACTAGAAGCAAGGGTACACAGCCCACCTGGCTCCATCCAAAATCCAAAAATACACTTATCAGAAGCTCTGGAGCTCACTAATTAACACACACGTTGTTTGTTTAATCCTTAGACAAACACAAATATGAAAACTGTCAAAATGTGATTTGTGGGGAGGGTTGCATATGAAACGTTCTCTCTGCAAACTGCAGCTGGGTGCAGTGACTAAGGTTTTTTTCATGAAATCCTAAAATGTGGAACTATTCCTTTAAGAAAACACAAGCGAAGGAGGAAAACATCATAAATAATTTGGCAACACATACGTTACTAAAAATAATAAACATGATGAAACCGGATATAAATGGAACACAACCAAGTCGAGAAAGCCACTTGCCGATTTGACATCGCATATGTCACATAAATAAACAAAGAGAAAACAAATGAAGGAAATAAATATGGAAATTCTGTAAGTTATGCAAAACATGACAGTGGAAATTTCCAGTGGGACACTAAAAACCTATCACTGAAACATTAACCACCTTTCAATTCAATGCTGCTTTTTAATGCTGCGAAAAAGCATCAAAAATGTTTATTTGTTTTAAACATTCTCATTGTGTGAATTTCCTATTCTAATAAAGTAAAAGGCTAATGCTAATACAACTACTAGTATTAGCCATTTACTAATTACTAGTGTGCTCAGTTTGTAGTGTCCCATGGAAGCTTCTATAGTGTTTTCACTTAGTTCCAAAATTCTATGCGACTTGCAGCCTTTCTGTGTTGTTGTTTTTTTTTGTATTTGTGTTGTGTACGTTCAGTCAAACTGGTGAATTCATCTCTTAATTTGCTTTTCTGGATTATTTTCTGTAAATATGACACATGCGCTGTCAACGTGGAGAAGCTATTCTTCATCTTCTTGTGTTTTTTTAAACTTGCATCCGTTTCTTAAGTTGCAGTGCACTCAGCCCTCTCAGCCACCATAAAAATTAAATTCAGATGGAAATTAAACAAAGGAAGATTCTTTAAAAACAAAATAAAAATAAAAGCTACAGGATGCTTGCAAGAGGGATATCATACGTACAGTCATACCTATAATTTAATATTTTGTGAACTTACAACAGGACGCACTTATTTTTCTAGTTAGTGGCTTCGTATTACTAAATATTCTGTGCTAACATTTAACAAATGATAGATCTTCTATCAATATATTGTTAATCAAGAATAAAACCATGCTCTTTATTTTTTCATGAATGAAATCTGACAAGTATGTTTGGAGCTGCCAAATGATGCCTCTACTCAAGAAAATCCTTTCAATAATTTCATCATTAGTATTTATTACAGTAGTAATTGAATATTCAGATCCACCTAATTAAATTAAAATGGAGCAACGCCGTGCTTTGCTGCCTTGAAATGAACCTGGAGATATATAAAAAATGAATGAGAGTAAACTCTGAACACAAAGCTCCTCTTTTTTTTATCTCACCTTTGAATAGCTGAATAATGAGTATAAAAGAAGCTCTCAATCGTCCTTAAATTTATATTTTATCTTTTTAGCTCTTTACAGACAGTGAGTGGGCATTAAAGTAAATCTTAAAGTGGTCATACTGTGAGACAACCCAGCCGCATTTATTAATACAAGGAGATAGAGAGTATGACAAAGTGCTGCTGATACAGAGGTACATACTGTCACAGCCAAAGCATGAACATAACACGTATAATCTGATCTCATAAACTGAATTATAAGGGTCGACTGCAGCACCTGCCAACACTGCTGTGTTTGTGTGTGTGTCTGCGTAAGAGATCAGAGATGTGGGAGAGCGACGGCTGAACAAGTTTGTCTCCTGCTGCCTGATGAATGTGTCTCAGACTATGTTGAGAAATGTCTCTATTCCTCCCTGTCATCTCTGCTACTACTGTTTTCTCAGCTTTACCACTGCCTCCTGTTTGGACTATTCTCGCATGTGGGTCCTTGAGGCTTCCGCGTCTCATTGCCCTAAGATTTTCCTTTTTCAGACATCCTTTGTTATGGGGATACACAAGCCGGTTACTTTTGCCATGTGTGCCCACGGGACTCTGCCAGTCATACTTCGTACAGTCCTACTATCTCCTGTACATGACCTGATTTTATTCTGGGGTCGTGTGGTTCTCCAGGGCTTCACTCACATTTCGTCATCTTTCATAAAAACATGTACGATTAGCGGTACAACAAACGTTTGCAAGACACAATCCCTCTGGATAAAACCTGACTGAGCTCCTTGTGGTTTTGTAGCATGTACTCAAAAACCTTGTGAGTTTCACTTCTCTGTATCTCTTTTTGTATGTTGTCATCTCCACACCAATCACTACATCATACATTTGTGTCAAGAATTCAGATTAGTTCCTTTTTAAGAATGTTACTATAAAAATATAAAATTAGAGATGCACAAATCCAACATTTTCGTTCCCAATACATAGCCCAATATTTAAACTCGGGGAATCTGCTGACACTGAAAACCTATCCGATATCAATGTTTTTTTTTTCTTTTAAACAAATTTAAAATATGTATTACTTATTGCTTTAAATTTAGAGCGATCATAAGCTAAAAGGCTCAGACAAATTAAAAAATGCAACTTCTTAAATATAAGTGGAAATGTTCATCCACCATCACTCTGGTTTAGATTTGTGTATATTTTAATGATTTGTTTTTAGACAGTTCATTAGATTGCGTCCTAATAGCACATGAATTGGTTTACATTTTACCATAGCCTCACCTGAGGGCAAAGACACCATCACGTTCAACCTGTCTAGTACACGTGGCCCAAGCATTTTGTGCTGTAGGTTTACAGGTGTTGTCTACGGATACGCACAAGCAGTGCCGAGCTACGGCGAGTAAATGGTGTAACAACAGAGTAACGGTGATCAAAGCCTGCGAGTCCAGTTGAGGCAAGAGGCGCTGTTCAGCTTCATTTCATGCTCGTGCAGCTCTTCAAACTCCCAACGAACCAATCCAGCTTTGAGTGGCTCCATATGTTTTCTTTTTCTCCGAAACAAAAATTGGCCTTCTAAACTGGTATCTTGCAGGGTTCGCCCATCCTGTTCTTCTTTTGCTGCTGTTGCCAGAAGTTTTCATTTAATAGGATATTATGTCAGTTCTCATTTTATGAGCCACTCTTCTTAATTGAGCTTTGTTAAATATGTAATTAAATCTATTTATGTTTTTTGCATGCAATATTTCAAAATGACTTTCAAACAATAAGTGAAGAAAAAAAAAGTTTTCGAAAAAAACTTGATTTAACTTTTCGGTAATGTAGCGTTACTTCCGAGTTCACGGCAAACAGCTACCACAGCCTGAGAGATACAGGCAGTTAGTATCAGCAGTAGCTTAATGCATCCAAGTTATCAGAAAATCCAGCAAATGAGTGGAGTACAAAAGAAAATATTTTTTGGATTTTCATATCTGGTCAGAGTAGGATTCTCTTAATTTTCTTAGGTTTAGTTTTGGAGCCTATACCCATCTGATAGATTGGATCAGTGCTTCCCTAGACAAAACATCACTACTCTATACTACATCTAGCTTGACTTTATAAACATGGTTATACAGTCAACTTTTGTCTGATGCTATGATTAAATTAAACCAATGTTAATTTCTAGAAACCTTTGGGAAAATGCATAAATCATACACATGCCAATTTTAATTTACAAACTGGACTGGCACTCACTAGAGTACATACCACCCCCAAAGGCGAAAAATGCTTTATCTAGCATTGTTAGTGTTAAAAAAAAAAAAATTCTGGATCCACAAGAAAAATTCACTGGATTCTTCCGTGGCCCGTGATCAAGCCCCTCTACCAGAAGCCAATGAATAAACAAACAAAGTGCCAAACAGACAGGGGTGAAATAAAACCTCTTTGGCAAAGGTTTTGGTTAATAGCTGGATTGCTGGTCTCCTTCTGACTCACTCTCTCCTCTATCAGATACCGGATATAATTATGCCCCCCCCCCCCCGATCTCATCTACAGTTCACACCTCCATCCTGTAGTCAACATCACAACTGCCAGAGAGAACAAACATTCTTACTGACAGATTAGTAAAATGTTTTTGAGGCACCTCTGTTCAGTGAAATGACTGCTTCTTCTTTGAAGGTCTACAAATGCATTAATGTACAGCCAAACTATTACAATCAGGTAAGACCACGTGTAATGACGATGTAAATATTTACCCAGTTTATAGTTCTAAGTCTGTAAAAAATAACCTCCTGTGGCTAAGCCCCAGTGATCTTTGCAAAACACTCACCAATGGCTGGTTAGTCGCAGTAGTGCTGTGACTACCTTGCTGCTAAAAGGCTGCAGTTCTACTTCACTGCCCTTTGAAAAAGTCAAAACCGCAAAAGCAAGAGAAAGAGGGAGGAGAATATTTTATTTTGTGATGAGTACAGGACAAAATATTCAGCATCTAGTCAAACATCAAGCTAAATAACTAAACACGTTTAAATAAAAAATAGGCTTTTATAGAATCAATTATATATTACTTCAAAAACAACTCTTAGAACAGCTTAACAGATTTCTACAACTACCTAAAAATAATCAAAAGATTATATCCCATAAATGTCATACTATATTTTTCTAATGAATATACGCATGTTCATTGCCATATTGCCATAAATAATGCCATTCGGCATGTCAAAATGTAAGTTTGGGCTGGGTGGATGTTTTCTCTTCAGTTCATATTCATCTAACAATCAATATCCTGGCACACTGCTCTTTCTGTTAAATAACTTGTACTATGTAAATCAATACAGAAGAGGGAAGAAATGTTTTTTTGTGCATATGAAATAGACTCCCTTGAAGGAGATGGTGCAAAGATGCGGATACTGAAATCCCTTATTCTGTTAGCTCTCATTCTGGAGAAAATCTTTTTCATTGAGTCAATTTAATATCCTAAGAGCAGTTACGTGTGTAATCCTTTCCCTGTCCGAGCAAAGAAAGCTTCAGAACAACCAACATTAAAAAACTTAAAACAAAATCTCCAGCATCCCATTTGTTTGTTTGTAATCACAATGAAACAAGTTGGGTGCAGGTACTGTAGGTTAAGTTAGTATGAGAGGAAACTATACTGAAGCTATATTTATATGAAACCTTACTTTAAGATTCCACCTGTTACCACTAAAGTGATGCGATAGCAGTGTGGAACCTGTGATGAATCACTGAATAAAACGGCATTAATATGGTGAATACTTTCTGCTTCACCAGGCTTCCACCTAGTATGAGGATGTATCAGCGTCCAGTTGGTGTTAAAGTTTCAACATCAACGACTTCGCGGTGCATTGCATTTGCCTTAGCCGGGGCTCTTTACACGTGAACACTCAAATGTCTAAACACAGATCTGTTAGAGGTGAGACACGCTAACAATAATTACAAATGGAACCCGATCTTATAATATGATTAAATTAGATATACATTTTGCAGCTCTGTGCCTTGAGTCAGCAGAGTGTAGTCCCACTCTGCTCCCCGTTAAATGGTCAACTTCCCATCACTCATTTTGATAAGGTGTCTACCTGACACGTCTAGCCTGAGGCTGAGCTAAAAGAAATCTGTAACAACACCCAGAAGCGCTGCCAGACATACAGAGTTCCTGGGCACAAGCCGGCAGTGCACACACCCCTGAAGGGTAAGTTTAAATCCATAAGACAGAATCTTCGCCCTGAATACCAATAACTTTCAGGTGAAGAAAACTGATCCAACAATTGTATTAAAAGTTTATTCGATAAAAATAAGGACCCACGGTGTCCAAGAAACACAGAAGACTACAGATTCAAGGAGCACTGCTGAGAAGAAAGTGATGTACTGGTTCCACGTGCCATCTGTAGGAATTGGTATGAAACCTAACCAATACTTGGGGGCAGACGGACTACGGCTAGTGTTGTACCTTCCACATCTGTGACTGTGGCAAGGATCTGCTAGGGAGTTATGTAAATATCATCATCAGAGGGTGTATGTGAGGCTCTGTGGGGATGTCCGTGTAAAAAAATTTGTTGAGACAGCACACCACTAGGGTTCTGACGGATAAAAGTGACAACAGCTTTTTCGGCCGTCTGTATGTAGTATGACATCGCTAAACCCTTAATGAGGTAACTATAATAGGCAACAGACCTTGTAGAAGCTATTTTAATAGTCATGGTCACATGTGCGATGAGCTCCGCTTTGCTTTTTGGTTTCGAGGGACAAATTTTCTTTTTTGAACCTTTTCAAGATGCCCGCCAAGCAACTTCCCAAGGATTGAAATCCATCTTGGACGCTTCTTGGATAGATTCACACTCAGCACACTCCATTTCCATCACTAGCCAGAATTTCTATTGCAATCTCTTCGTGCCAGATCGATGTTGGAAATGCAATCCAGGCTTTCGTGATCATCCCTCTACCTCAGATCAACACCAACATCGGTCCATTCGAAGTTCTTCAAACGTATTGACAGCTTTTGTTTTAGCAGCTTTTGGCTGCCGTCACTATTCAATCAGTTTCACCCTCCTTATTTAACAGCTTTTTACTAGAGTAACACCTGCTAAAGACGCATCACATGAACTTATTGTCTCTAAACTGCCATTACTATGTAATTTTCTCTGTTCCCCCTTGTTGTTACGTCCTTGACAGCTAATTGGCAGCTATGTGTGTGCAAAGTTAGTAGTTTTTTTGTTGAATAGGCAAGTAAGAAGCGCTTACAGCGGGCCTTAGCTTGGCTGTCTTCCATTTCCTTTGCCTTATTTCTCACACTGTCCTTTACCACCACATGCACATCTGTAGTATCAGGGTGCCATATTTCAAACATGTCTGAGAAACGGCTGCTGCTGTGCAGTATGTAACCCTCAAAATGCCTGTGCTGCTGGCCAAAAAATGAGATCTTTGTCAATTCACTAAGCTGTCAGGCTCAGGGTACCAGTGGGGCTGACATCAGAGCTCCAAATACCAGTTGTAAAACTTAGGGCTGGGATATCTGCCCTTTCTGCTGCTCCTGCAGACGTACATGTGCATGGAGATGTGAGACTGCATGCTTGTGGCCCGAGGCTCATGAATACAGCCTCTGACAATGTTGAAACAAATGTTGGTAGAAACATCTGCAATGATTTTCATGTAAATTTCTATGAAGCGTTTTAATAGTGTCTCAGTCGAATTTCTTTGCATTTTTAAAGACGACTGTCACAGACAGAGTTTGTGTGCCGCGATAAGGATTTTTTTTTCCTGTCTTAGTTGATGTATTGGTAATTTCTGCAGTGCTTTTGGGGGTTTCAGCATGCTTTCAGGCGGCAAATTAAGTTTGTTTTGGAGTAGTACCTCTGCCATCTAATTTGTCTGAAAATTTCGTCAGACCAAGCTTTACAGATATGAATGGTTGATATGAAGACAATATTTCCAAATCAGAAATTGTGTTTTTGCATTTTAATATGACAGCAGGGTATATGCACCACTGAATGCTTCTTTGGGGTCTTGATTAAATTCGCAGCAGCATATTCCTCCACAGTCATTTGACAGTATTCAAAAAAAGAATGTGGAAAGGTTGGCCTTATAAAACTTGTACCGAAGGGAGTTTCAGACACATAGTGTACAGAGCAGTAGATTAGTGTGTATATGTTAGAATTTTGAAGATGTTCTCTGATGAGCACCAAGTCATATCAAGATGTCCATAGATGCAAATTAATGAAAACAAAGATGTATTCAGTTTTTTAACTTCACTCTGACATCTGTAATTTTTCAATAAGATTTGAAAACTACCCTAAAATAAGAAAAAGCTCAAATAAGTTATTGGTTGACCCTTTGGCATGCTCAGATTTGTTTTAGAAATAAAAGTGTGGTAATGTAGGGCCTAACCACTTGAATTTGGCCAGTGGTGGTTGCAGGTATGAATAATCTCCTCTATCCTTTGTGGGCATTCAGACTAAAAAGGGCCCTGCATTAAAACAACACAAGTGGCACCAGACACATGGGAAAGAGGATCAAGGAAGTTCAGTTTGGGTAACAGATCTATGAGTTTTAAGGGCTTATTAGATGCACAGACTGAATTTTATAACTCAGGAAAAGTTAGTGTGGCAGCTAACATTTTTTTTCTTACACATTATCTAATCTATGTGTGTACACCCTTATGTATTATCTTAGCATACTAATATACTACAAAGATTTCACCCTGATAAAGCTGCAAATCAATACTGAATACTGAAAAGACCACTAAAAGCATGCGTAGATTAAAAATGTTGTGTTCTTGTTGAAAAGCATCAATGCGTGTGTCAAATTCAATATTGACACACTCCTGTACAAACACACACACACACACACACATAAATAAATATATATCTTCTGCATAATATACAAAAAATAGAAACATAAACACACACACACACACACACAATGCAGCAACTAGGTAATTACACACAGCCACGGCGGGACATTTAACCATCAGGACAAGAAGCACGTAGCAAAGAAATAGACACAAACACAGCCAGGGGGTGGATTTCACTCACCTCCTTAGATGAAGACCTACACCCTCCTCTCTTTTGTGGAGCTGAATTTGTCCATATCCATACGTTGCCGTGTCCCACTTGCTGCCGTGGTGGTAATTTTTTGCTTTTCTTTTTCTTTTTCTTGGAGAAACGAGACCCTCATCTCCCTCCTCCTCTTCCATCCCTGCTAGTTTTCTGGTCTTACAAAAAAAAAAACGTGGTAACTTTAGCGGCAGGAAAACAAGCTAGCTCTCGGCTGTTTTGTTCAAATTGAGCTGCTAACTTTCTATTGCTTGTTGTGATGCTCACTTTAGAGTTTCTCCTTTTGGTACAGTTTCCTGTTGATTTGTAGTTTCGGAGAATATATATAAAAATATACATGTATATATATATATAAATATATAATAATGTGTCAAAAGTTGTCACCTGCACTTGACGTTTATTTCACAAGACCGCTCAGACTTTTAGGGTGCAATACCATCTTTGACCACACACGCTGGCGACGTGTGCAGACGTTAAAACCGAGGGGGGCGCTGTTTCGTTCACTTAAAAGAAACTCAACGAGAAGCGGCGAAGGGACCAAGACCAAGGTCACTCGATCGATCACAGAGAAGAAAATTAAATTTTACTTATATAGTGACAAATTACACAAAACATTATCTGAAGGTGCTTTACAGAGGAAGGGCAGGACCTTGCAATCTTATTTAACTTGTTTAATGTATAATAATGTTTAGTTGTGTCATGCTTCACTTTAATGATTACAGTAACACCTTGTTTGTTTTAAGTTGTACTGATAGATTGTTTGTTGTTTGTTTTTTGTCTATGCATGTCCAGATCCCAATGACTGGACTGAATCTGTGATCTATGTTTTTTCTGCTCCTTTCTTCTTTTTTTTTTGTTTGTTTAATTGTTCTTTAAAAAAATCACATTCCACTCCATATTATTATAATAAAGATAGCTATTTTGAAATGTGAGGAAGCCCAGGGTTGTCTTTTGCTCTTCAGACAAAAAAAAAAAAACAAAAAACGAAAAACCACTGCATTTCAGGGTGGTCACTAGGGGTCCAGGATCGTTGCCACAGGGGTACTGCCCCCCTTGGACTCTTCAGACCCATCACAGAGCATCAAATCAGCACAAAATTGATGCCAGACACAGGAGGCATCCATACATTCAGCTTCTTCACTTCCATTTGTTACAGTTAGTTGTTAATGTTTGAATTTTATTTTTTATTTTTTGCAGAGGTCACAAATGAAATATCTAGTAGGAATACAACTTTACCAGCTATGTATGTGAACTGATCCTTGCTCTGCCACTTTGAACCGCATCATTCCAGAGGGGTTTCAATGACTGGGGGCTCAAACTTCCAGCAAAGGTACCGTCAAAGCTCCTCTTCGTTAGGCCTGAGGGGCTCACTTATCACTTCTCAGTAACAAGTGGCAGGGAAAAGAAAGAAGAAGCAGGGTACTCATTACCAACTGCGACAGCTTGGCTGGCAAAGTTTTCACCTCGTGAGTCTGTGCGTGTCTGTGTGTGTATGTTTCAACATAGCAAAATGTGATCCTGGAGACACTTACTGTGGCTGGAACTACCACAGAGGCGGGATGGGTAATTTCAAGGGTGTTATATGTCCGTATGTCTCTGACATATATTTAATTTATCAACATTGTAAGGCACAAGATAATTTGCAGCCCCCGTTAATAATAATAATAATAATAATGATAATCATCATCATCATAATCATCATCATTATACTCTGCCATTGATTCACTTCTCCTTATCATGTTTTTTTTTCTACTGGAAAGCCTCTAATGTTCCAGTAAAAGTTGTTTTTGTTTGGAACAATGAAATGTTTATATCATCCAGACACTTAACTTCATTAAAGATGTGTCTATGTCCATTGTTTTGGTGCAGGGCCAATGAAAAGCTACAATGTAAAATGCAAATTTACATTGTACTAAACACAAAAAGAAGAAGCAGACTTCTTTGTACTCCATGAACACATGAATTATTGTTAACAAGTTTGTGTACACTAAAATAATATAATGTGCAAAAAGGAGGATGTTGTTTGGAACTCTAAAGTAGGATGTGCCAATAAGATAAATCCCCAAATTACATGTGTAAATATCATTCTTTGTGTGGAAAGTTGGGCATGCATATTTTTGCATACTCATCATTGATACATCTGGTGTGTTGTTTGGCAAGGATACGCCAAAACCGCAGGTGACACAGGTGCAGGGTGCACTCATCTGCAAGTCGGAGGCTTTTATTCATATGAAGAAACTTTAGCTATAAAGGACACCAGGGAGCTGACCGTCATTCCTCACAGTCACATACCCCCAGATGGCTTTGTCTAAAAACAAATTTGGGCATAAAGTAGCGCCTGTCACAAAGAGATACTGAGAGAAAACACTTTGTGTGTTGAAGAAGAGGATGGTGATTCGATTAAGGAATACCTTTGAAGAAAATATTCTGTCCCTTGTATGAAATGAGTCCAAATACATGGGAGCATACAAATAGGAATTTGAAACAGAAATTTTGGTAAACATTGACAGTTATTCATATCAAGCAGCAGGAGGGAATTCACAAACCCACTTCTCTGATTTCAGCTCGTCCAACTACACTGATTAAAAATGAGATCTGAGAGAAACACACCCCTCAATAATATGGAGGTCAAGAGAAATTGGAGCAAGGAATAATCTAAAAAAAAAGAAAGAAAGAAAGAAACCACGCACAAAAGAACACTTGGCAATAAGTGACACATGGGAAGGAAGCTGAGTTCATCAACAAAGCACTGACATTTAAGAGATGCTCAACATTGCAGAGTAAACATCCTCCCCAGCAATGACAGTCCTGTAGTTTAAGTCACCTGCTCAAAAGACAGCACAGCTCAGTCTCAGCATCTTTTTCAAAAGAAACTTACAAACAAACTGAGAAACAGCCTTATTTTTGGGGGGAAAATAGTAGAGAGAAATGAACATAGTCACGGTATATACATTAATATAGGCCATAGCATATGGTTGCATTATTCTAGTATCATAATTTCATTGTGATTTGGGTTTTAATGCTCTAATTTCACAGGAAAGATTCAAATTGACCTCATCAATAATATCTTGAAATCCTGGGGATTTATTTTTTTATGATTTCAAAAAGCCTCCCATAGCCACTCTGTTTTTATACACTCTATCAAGATGTATATTTCCACCTCTTTTGTGGTCTCTGCTCTTGTTCGTCTCTCTGAAACACTCCTCTCACAGTCATCCCATTCCTGCACTTTCTTCATGGATGGCAGAGCACTGTGTCAGCTACTGTCACACATCTGGACGTTCAAGTGAAGGCTTCAGTTATGCATTTACTGTATACTGATGGAAAAAAAGAAAAGCTTATTTTTCTGAGAAAAGGAAACAATAGCTGTGTACCTTTCCCGAAGAGGTATCAGTTTTCAAAACCCTGACAGACTTTGCAGTGAGGCATGTGACTAGCCTTTCAAATTAGACATTAAAAGATTCTGCCCTGAAAAAAATCTACAGACATGAGATTGACAAGATCTACTCATAGCAAGAGTGGATCACCAACCAGGCTCCAGTTCCCTTAGGGTCCCCAAAGCCCAAGGTTCACTACATATCAACTGGTTGTACATAATTTGATCAATTGCACATTTTTTTAAAGGAATTTGCACCGCTAAAGTACAAATATAAACCAAGATGAATCCTTTATAATCTAATCTTGTGACCCCAGTCTTGCAGAGAAACAACATGTAAAAGACCTTAATCATTTTTGTCTATATAGTGCTCAAAAAATATTTCTAGGTGTCTGGGGAAATAATGAAGTTGTTTTCTATTTGGGGGCCATAGGGGCCCAAGAACTAGTTTTTCCTCAGGGGACCCCAAAGCAGGTCAATCTGTAATGAGTTAACATTAACAATCCTCACTTTTATTTACATAAAGGATTTACATAGGAGCTCACATCATTATTATACTTTCCAAATGGCACAACTAATGATGTTTAAAGACTCTCAGGGCAAGGAAAAGTAGGGACTTTCTAATTTCTGATTGATTCAAGAACTTTTCGATGTTGGTAAAGATATGTGTGGCCTTGGGGAGATCTGCTATAAGCCTCTTTTAGACGTTATGTCTGGCTTTAATGAGATCTGCCAAAAGCACTTTAAGAGAAAGAGACAGAGATGGAGTCAATAAGGTCAATTTAGAAAGAGCAAGAAAGTGAGCCTGTTCAGAGTCTCCCTGCAGACCTGGGAAAAGAAAATCAGAACTAACACTGCAGAGTGCAATTATCTTTGTGCAAAGATTATGAGCATCTTTACATTTCTCAAAAATCTGGATACTCTATATTTTATTTGCACTAATGCCTCAGAAAATTGGTGCAGTTTGAAAAAATCTAGTCAATCATTTTTGATCTTCAGGATATGAAGAAACACTAAAACATTTCTTATTCGCCACTTTTCAAAGATGTTTGCTCCTGTGTTTTGTTTCATCAGCAGCCAAAAAAAACAAGATTGACGAGTTGGCTATCTTGAACTTGTTTGTTCAGTACAAATGAAAAAAAAAAAAAAAGGAGTGATTATTCAGGTATATGGAGAACTCTGCCAGATACCCAAAGAGTGTTTCAGTGATATTTGCACATGGGAGGACCTGATGGAGGTGTTTGGTCAGCATGTCTGAAGCGGAAGCAGAGGATAACAGTGTTTCTGGTGTAACGTGTGTGTCCTGCCAGCAGGCAGCCTCCGGGGTGCCTAAATGTACCATCTGTGACCAGCTCTGCCATGCCATCATACCCTGTACCTCTGCCGCTGCTGATGAGGACATGTCCGAGCACATGACTTCTGCGCTCAATGCCCGAGTTGAGCCAACAGGAGGCAGTGTCATTTGGTTTTCTTTGCTGACACCGATCTATTTGATATCAACAGAAATAACAAGAAACAAGACCGAGCTGCTCTAACGGATCCTGCCCACTGCCATCTTTCGTGCAAAGCCAGACAAAAAAAAAACAAAAAAAAAAAACAAAACAGACATCTCTGGCCTGAATATGCTGAAATCAAATTGTTATTGATCTTCTCATGTAACTCTGTTAAAGAAGCCAGAAAAGTATAATTCCCCAAATATAAAGAAGTTGTCCTTTGGTGTCATCTACTGTGATGCTGCATTATATTTTAATCTCGCAGTGTGATAATGTGCAATTTTTCTGCATGTATGATCCAGACTAATTTGAATATTGTTGGGATTTTACATATAATAATAATAATAATAATAATAATAATAATAATTTCTTTTGACATTGTGAACCAGTCCAACATGTGCAGGCATCATTGAGGACCTCTGCCAAGTTCATTACAACTTATCCTCAGTGCCCAAGTTTGAGAAAATGTGTCATAACAAGTAATTCATTGAGGCACCACAAGAACTAGTGCAGCAGAAAAGTTAGACTTGTCCCTATCATTGCAGCTGTTAACCAAAAGTAGCTTTTAGAGATACAACAGTGGAGTGACTTTGCAAGGTTGAATGATGTTTACCGCACTCTGTACATAAGTCATTTGTTGCTGTTGTTGTTCTGAGTCTGCCACCAGGCCATGGTATTGATGAGGCAGTGCCAAGGGGTTCCCAGAGGACATGGAGCTAAAGCTCTGCCAAATGTTATCTGCAGTGCAGTGTGAAAATTGCTAGACATGTATTAATACTAAAATGACTATTGCCACCAGAATTTCTGTTATTAATGAGTAGATTAAACAGATATGTTGAAAGCACAAAAAAATAAAAAAGGGATATATAATTACAAAATTGGTTTGTTAGATGCAGTGACTGATCTATCATGTTGTTACCAACCACATGAGTAACAGGGCCTTGATATTGTGCATGCTGGCTCTATGGCACATATAACTTAAACAGAGCAGTCACCAGTGTTATTGAACTATGCTGTTTTGTTTTGGGTTTTTTGTTTGTTTGGTTGTTTTTTTTTATATATGACAAGTCAAAAAGGGAAAAGATGTATGAGCTGAAAACCTACTATGGAACCTACTGGTGAACAAAAGGCCCAAACCAGGGCAGTATTGCCTCCCCAGATGACCTGCCCCCAGGTGTTATGACCAGCAACTTCCAGGTCCTCGGACAGGATGTTACGCTTCCTGGTTTCAAGCACTTCAACACACTCTTTGTTTCACTTTTTTTGGATGATCAACATTTAACACATCTCGGTTGTCTGCACCTTTGTGTTGAAAGCGCTTTGCAAAGCTTGTTATATCTGTTTTTCCTAAATGTCTTTTTGTTCTATTCAGACAGACAAACACCTCGTACAAGCATTCCTCTGCCCCCGAAAAGGGGTTTGAAACAATTTGAATCCTAAACTGGTTGGAGATTAGGGCAGACATCTGGACAAGCAGCTGTCACGCACATGATCATGTCAAACCCTACTGCATTCACAGAGTATTTCCCGAGTGGAGACGTGACAATGTGACTTATCTTTATGCAACTGTTTCTTTGTCTATCTTATTAACCTGCTGGGAAAAATATTTTCCCTTCCTTTGCTTGAAACAGAAGAGATTTTATGCACGGGAACTGTGGAAGCCAAAATACGCCTTAAGTGTTTGTAAATGACCTTTCTTATCGTGGACATAGTCATGTCAAAAATAGGTGTAGCAAATCATGGTGATAATAGCTGCATTTCATTTAGCTGTGTCAGTTCTTACCGCTCACTGACACACATGAATTGAACACAGCCTTTGTTAATGTTATGTGTTACACCTGTGCTTTTTCTGCTGCTGTGAGAAAGGTCTATTATTAATGCAATCTCTTTTTTCCCAGCTGTTGGGAAGTTTTTTTTTCCTATAAAGTTTGGACCACTACATTTATGTTTTTCGGGTTTCAGATGAGAAAATCATTTTCAGTTAAGTCCTGCTTCAGCTAGCTGCCTCGTATTGAGCCTCGTATTGAGCCTCAAACTAGGGAATTCAATAAAATGAGTGTTAATATAGCAGATGTTTTGATGAACAAAGATGAGACCATTAGGATGAATTGCTGCTTCGATTACTGTCTGGAAGGGATTATTTGCTGGCCTACTGTTGGTCAAATATCTTGCTTAAAAGCTTGTCACCCTGTGGAGTTTCAGAGTTATATGAGAGTTGGGACACGTTCACAAAACGAAGAAACAAAAGAAATGTTGCAGTATTGAAGGGTGTCAGTACGGGCCAATATTCCTGGTGCTGTCAGAAAGCTCAGGAAATCAGAAAAGCATGTGGACTAAGCTCCCTGCAGTTCTCAGATGGATCAGTGCTGTCCATCACTGCACGCATGGTGACACGTTCCATCAGTTAAATACAAAGCATGACAGGGAGAGAATAAGTTACTGTTTAACTCAGTGCAGTTTTCAGAAGTACTGCATAAATGAAAACTGTGTCCCACGGCAGTCACAACATCTTCATGTACTACACAAGACACATTCCACATCCTTATTGTGCATTTATTGTATTGTCTTCGGTGTATTTTGTCAAAGCTATTTTATGGGAAAAGCACTGAGGTTTTATGAGGACACAGTATCTGGAAGTATCCTGAGTTCATCTTCCGTCCCAGGGCTGGGCATCCGACCACTGATTGAGCAACAAGCGCCAGTGGATTCCGTTGGGGGGGGGGGGGGGTTACCTAGATCCAAGGACCTATGTAACCGAACTACAGTGTCCTTGGCTGCAACAAGAGGGAAAGACAACAGTCAGTGCTGCACTTCACAAATCTGGACTGTGTGGGAGAGTGGCCAGATGGCAGAAGACAGCAGCCTGGAATTTACAAAAAGGCAATGAAAGATTCTAAGTGCATGATGCAAAAGACTGTGGTTTGATAAAATGAACACTGAAGACTTCAGCCATAAAGCAAACTGATATTTTTAGTGTGGTTGATATTGGACATTGGCACCATCCTCTTCAGTACTGGGGACAGGTTCACTTGCAAGGGTGGTGGGAAATCAGATAGTTCTTTGTAAAAGCACTGCCTCGGAGAGCCCACATGTGGAATTCTGCTCTGGCAGGAAAATGTCGTCTAAATCCAAAAAAGTGAGCTGAAAGACACTAAATAGCTTGCCTGGTGATAATTCTCAGTGGGTTCTTCAATATAAGCAGCCCCTTTCACATTATACATCGTCATTTCATCCGATGTCAATTTAAAACTATTGATCGGAGCAGCTTTAACACACACTGCAAAATAAAATAAACAACTAAAGTAAACTAGAGTCAAAAGTCTGCACACATGGAGATTCAGGTGATGCCAGGACTCGTATGAACAATAAAACTCAAGCTGAAGTCCAACAAACACAGTTTGGCCTCTTTATTTATCACTTAACCAATTAAAACAATGTGGCCCGCATGTGTGATTACAAACTAGTCCTGTTCGCTGACGATACGCACCTGTGGATTATCATGCTCACCTCACTGCAAAGCATTTTCTACAACCCACACAGCAGGTTCCTGCTCTGACTCATCCAATGGACATCTCCACCATGAAATGGAAATTATGTGACTGCCTCTGCCTGTCTATTCATTTGTGTGTCTCTAATCAAATTTCACATTCACGCTCCCAAAAGAAAGATTGTTTGATTTCGCAAAAGCACTGTGTCTCATTTGCTCAGACCATTAGCCTTTTTTGTTCCCATCTAACCACATTAGAGCACAAAAAGGTTCCAAATCTCATTGGATGTTTAGTATTTTTATCTCACCGGCCATGAGTCTGTCTTAACTTGTCCTGACCACGAGTTTTATTTCAGACGAATCCAATTTAAATTCTAATCACTTTTGCATCAACGGAGCCTGACAAGACCAGTACAATAATAAAAAAGAAAAGCATCAACATCCCCATCAGGACAAAGCAGAAGTAGGAACAGGTGACAACTTGCAAGACCATTAAGGAGGATAACAAACCATCCATTCAGACTGTGAGGATTATGAAGATGAGGGACGCCCAGGGAAACCAGCAACTCCTGGTCGTATTTGATCCTGAGCCTCATCTCCTGCTGGCGAAGGAGTCCTTTCTAGTTTAAATGGTCACCAAGGTCATTACAATTCACCCTGAGGGGAACGTGAGCATCGCCTCCAAATTTCATGACATTTCATTGGATAGTTGGTGACACATTTCATTAAAAACCCCAAATTTTAACCTCAGTGTGGCACCAGAGGAATAGTCAGGGATCACCAAGGTCAGCAGGAGTCATCCTCTGGGGAACTAAAATGTCTGTTCAAACTTTCAGTTAATCTAACAGTTGTTGAGATATTTCATCCTGGACCAAGGTGGATCGACTGGCCGACACTGCCAAGCGCAGATCCACACACTATCCTACCTAAAAATTTGTGGACGTGTGTGTTTGTATGTGGGAGTCTTCAGACAGCTTTGTTCATCAGAAAGGTATTAAGTATGCATTTATATTCATTGAGGGATTTAGAGTCTTTTGCTGCGCTAATGCAATAATTCCAAAAATACAGTTCTCGACCTGATAGATAATTGATAAAGGGTAACTAGTGCAGGAAATAGGGAGGTGGGTGTTATTATGAGAAGAGGCAAAAGCCCAGCTAAAAACACAAACAGAGAAATATCCACTCCACGCACACTTTTATGAACACGGGAAATCGTTCGTTATACTCCTCATTTCATTTAGTATAGTTCACGGTTTTAAGATAATCCAATTCAATCTTCTTTTTTCAAGAATATATGAAAAAATTTATAGCTCATAGGGTATTGACAGTCTATCTATTCTTCATGATGCAAACTCTGCTAAATTTCTTTTAAGGTACGTTATATGATATTTTGGTTAAGGCATTTTTCGTTGATTGGTTCCTTTAACACCTTATTTCTGCCCTGTAGCAGAAGTAAGGGGCTCCTAACACGAAACTGACCATCATCTGAAACGGTTACCGGCTGCTGCGGTAACCAGGAGAGAGAGTGAAGGGCAGCAGGCAAAATGTCTGGTTGTGAAATGGAAAGGCATCAGTGGAAAAAGGTGAGAGAAAGCCAAGATACGGTGAAGAAATAAAAGGTTAGGTGGTGAAGGAAAGTGACAGCCTGGGGCTGTGGGGAGGTAAGTTTGCGGTTGAAGAACACCTGAAAAGAACTGGAAATGGGGGGAGGAAAGAAAGAAGACAAGGAAGGAAAAACCTGAAAAAGTACAGGAGATGGAGGAAGTGCAGGAAATAAAAGTCAGAGGACATTTGCCTACAGAGCTATTATACACAGAGGCTCGCTGTGACATTATAGCATGAAGCGATCTGTGCATATTTAAGTTGCAATCCTTATGATTTTCATGGAATCAGATCCTGTTTTTGCCTTTATTGTTGGCAGTTTTCATTGGTGGTGGTGGGGTTCACCGCCCTGCACCTGATTCAATACCATAAAACCTATATTTTATTTTGGAAAAATACTTTTGCCACGTGCAGGATGGAATCAGGCTGCGTTTGCAATTAATATTCTCTGACTTTTCACTTGTTACTTGAGTTTGTTTGGCTTTACTGTTACCAGATACATCAGTCGCTCTTCTAAAATATCTCTGACAAAGTAGTTGCTTAACAAATCTTAAAAGCGAGAGAATATTCAATGCTGAATTTTAAATACCATTGAATTTATGGCATTTCAATATTTTTACTTCAACAAACATCTATCTGAATTTGAATGCTCTGAATCCTCCTTGTTAAAACTATTTTGCAGCAGACAGCTGTTGTCAAGTAAAAAAGCTCTGAAAAACCCCTTTACACTACCAGCTCAGCACCAAACAGTGAACAGACATAGAATTAGTGAGGAGCAGTGGAGCAAGATCTAGATATTTCCCCGGCGAGCTGGTAGAGACCAAAACCAGAGATAAAAGGAGAGTAAATACTAGATTTACATCCTTCAGATGGTCAGCAGCCCCCCCCCCCCCCACACACACACACACATACACATACACATCTGCAGCATGAGAGTCCAACTGGTGTTTCTTTGGGCTGACACTCTTAGATGAGAACGTTTCTCATAAATTGGAGCACAACTTGTGGCAGTTAGATCCACTTTGAAGCTGTATGCGACAGCTAGGCAGAGATTTCACAAAAGCAGGTGTACAGAGGCACATGTTGTGGTTCATGGGTACAGTATTGGATATAAATAGTGCCAGGCCGCAGCTTTAGAACTGTGTCAGATTTTTGGTTTTTGGGGTTTTTCTTTTTTTTGTTTTGTTTTATCCTCTGCAATATTAAAATTAGTGCAACATAAGCTTAATATTGTGTAAAAATAGAACCACATGTTCACCAGCTGGCCTAAGATCAGGACCTGACAGAGACTCTCTCTACTGTTTCCCTCATTATTGTCTTTATTGTCTAAATAAAGACTACAACTACTGGAGGTGAGGCCAGAACTAAAAAAAAATTCTTTTAAAAGTCCCAGCAATCAAAGTGTTTAAAACATCTTGCAGTTTTTGGAGAAGTCTACCAGCATGTTGCCTGATGCGGAGTACACCTCCTCCTAGACCATAACTGAATTGAATGGACATACTAATGGATAAATGTTCTCAGTATAGAACTAGACTTAATCCTGGTCTTAGAAACCAAGGTTAAAAAATGTAAGTAAAATATTTAGGAGCTTTAACTGGCTACAGTTGTGCAATATAACAGACACATACAAACAGAAATGTGATCACAATTTTCCTGCCAAACATTTTTGTCCTTTAAAGAGCAGTTTTGTCCTTGAACTGAACCCATGTTACAAGGGCTCTTCAACCTACTACAAAAGACTTCAGGCCAGTGTGTGTTGCCCCCAAGTGGAGAAACTGCTGAATAACAGAGAGACAAGAGTGGGAGCAGACATTAAAAGCTTCTAACACCTGAAAATTATGTGACGATCATTTAGATTGATAAATAATAGATATATCAATCCTGGTACCTTTTATTGTTCCATCCAGCGGTGGGACGAAACTACTCATTTTTACTTCTACTTCATGACATCTGAGAAGAATATATTGTGCTTTTCACTCAGCCGCACTTATCTAAGAGCTTTAGTTCCTAGTTTTTTCACTAAGATTTTTCAGACAAAAAAAAAAACACGATGCATTTTGTCATATAAAAAGCTTCTCATTATCAAGTCATTTTTTTCTACACCCGATTCCTTCAACCTCTTTTCTCAAAAAAACCATTAGTGTAGTAGAAATGCTCCAGCCTGTTTTTTTTTTTTTTTTTTTTTGCAAGTGCAAATCAGTTTGTTTCATCTTTTGTTTTTCATAAGCAGCAAATCTTATTTACAGTTTGTAAGAATGATAGATTCACACGACAGTATTGGACTGGAATTGAACCGACTCCCACTATCATTTGGAAAATGAGGAGGAATTTGCTTTGATTTTCTTTAACAGTGCTAAGAACTCCTCTGACATGTCGCATCTAAAGCTTAACAGCTTAGTAAAATATTTAAGTTGCATCGGAGAAGCGAGAAATATGTAATCAGCACAGAACCTTTTGTGAAACATGCGGTAAATATTCACAGGTCACGCTGGAGAAAATGGCAGGTGACGGAAGTAGAGCAGGGGATTTGTCTTCCTCGGCATCGCGAGCAAACCAGCTGTTGTTGTGCTTATTGAAAGTGATGCTCGCTTCACAGTGTCCCTTGTCCCCCGTACAAGAAACAGGCCGCTGTCAGGCCGAACAGCTATGCTTGCTCAGGTGAAATGGACAGACACTGACTGTGACATTTCTCATGAGGGTAGATAATGGACAGGAACACAGCTGACACCCAAAATCTGTGCACGTTACAGGGGATTTGATGCTATTTCAAGGTGACTTCATCTCAGCTGATTTGAATGGGAGACATTTCATGTGTAGGACAGATTCAACAAAATGTGCTTGTTTGGCTAAATAGGATGTAAGGGTTAGGGTTAGGGTTTAGTGTAAGATATTTAGCATTAATACCATGACATCTTTTACACATTTGTAACTTTTGGTAATTATTGTTATACTGGGTGTATTTACAATCTGTAATTGTGGAGGAAAAGTATTGTGTGCAGTGTCATTTGACTGGCTTTTCTTGATCAAACTCAGGCAAACAGATTCATTTGGTTTTTCTGTCCTTATTTCTTGGTGTCTGTGCTCCAGTCAGTCAGCTGCCGTGTTGTTGCTGCCTGCGGTTTCTCAATCTGTTGAGTACAGCAGGAATCGACCCGTTTGCAGAGGCATTTCTTCAAAAAGTATATCTTCTAGACATCTGAGCAGGGGTCCGCTAACTGAGAATAAAGACATCACCTGCCAGGGACACCTGATTGTTTTACCTTTCCAGCTACAGAGACAAACAACGAATAAATATTTACTCATTGAATGAATTTCCTCATAGATTTCACTGAATCGACAGGCTCAGTGAGCTGCGAAAGGATTTTGGGGCCAGACTTAGACAAACTTTTGGCCCATTTTACTCCCCCCCAAAAAAAGAGTTAAAAAAACGTGTGCAGCCTTTGCTCAAACATTTGTTCAAATGCTGTTGTAGTTAAATGTACGATCAGACAGTTTGTTTTTGGTGTTTTATGCTCTATCCTTGGACCAGAAAAAGAAAACTGTGGGCAGCAGTTGGAACACGCGTTATACCTAAGCCAATAGTGCTACCTGTACAAACACGTTGTTTACATGTTCCGGCAGAAGAGATAGTGGCTCTTCAGCTACTAATTAGACTCCTCAGTGTTTCGAGATAAGTTAGTCGGGTCAATATAACTCTCTTCATTAGACTAATATTCATCATTCAACTATTATTTAGGTTGGTTTTGTTTTTTTTTAAACCCAGTCTCCCTGATTCTTTTGTCATTTATGTTGGCGAATCTACCTATTTTACTTTTATTGATTATTTTTAAGTCTTGAATAACATATGACATTTGACAGTAGAAGGTTGATTTCACATGCATCTCCTGCAGTGGTAAAGTTTCTCTGTGTTCACCTTGAATAGTATAATACTACAGTTATCAGACTTATCCAAGGGTAGTCATTTTACATTATTATGTCCAGTAAGCCCTCTAAAATGCAACTTAGACTAAAAATTAATATTATCTAATACTCCACCATGAACATATCACATGCTGAGAGTGAATTTTATAAAGGTCTGGCTCTGAAAACTGGGTGTTAGAGTAATCTCAACCAGGCTGAGTCAAGCACAACTAGTCTTTCATATACTGTGTATAGAAACTCAGATGCTCTTCACTAAACATCAGGGAAGAACATTAAGGCATTAAAAGCAGTTTGATAAGGCTCGCAGCCTCCCGTGTGCATGTTGATGGCGTGCAAACATCTTTGGTGGGTCGTATGAGTTACAGTCCGCCTCTGCTGTAGCAGCGTGCAATACTTCCTGGACAAATCTGTGCTAATCTGGTTGCAGTCCTTACTGCAGATGTAGACTGGATGCCATCTAGTGGCACTGGTTCAGCAGCAGAGGCAACGTACGTGCACCGTACACTATGAAGCACTTGCTCGGTTTGACCAAGAAGGTATTTGTAACCCTGAGAGAACCACCTTCTCTCAGACCTCTCTAAAATCGGGATCTATCTCCAAATGACAAGCTGTGTCTGTATTATTATGTGGGTGTATCATTGGAAAAAACTACAGGTGAAAGTCTGGAGAAAAAGAAAAAAAGAGAAACATCACTGAACTGCAGAAAAAATAAATTCCTACGTGATTTCTCGCAAATAAAATTGTCAATATGGCTTCATGTATATCCAGCAAATGCTTACGGTGTTTGCATTCCTCTTGGTGTATCTGCTCCGTAAGACTCTGTGCATGTATGCACAGCAAAACAGCGGTATTCGAGCAAAATTCCTGACATCACATTCGAGCAGAGCAGCAGCTTCGTTTCTGAGTCTGAACACACTCTGAGCCGCCGCTGCCAGCGTCCTGTGAGATTACACTCTGAAATACTTTCCAGGGTCTGCTGGCAGAAAGTTCCACTCTCCTGTCTGCGAAATCTGATGGAAATTCTAAACTAGACACTCGACTCTGGTGTTTGTTGCAATAAATGTTGAGGTAGTTGCCCTCATGAAACACACTTCCAGGACTTGAATCCAAATCAGCCGGTTTGGCCGAGCTTAACAGGCAAGCCAAACCAAACCAGGGGACTCAACAAATGCAAATAGCAAGTTGTTTACTTCATTAAGTAAACCCCCCCAAGATCTTTTACTCGATACGTATGCTTTTCATCCAAAATGCCAGTGAAACCCTTTTGGTCCAGACATTTTTGATTAAGTGCAGATAGTACAAGCAACTGAATATATCATTTACTTTGTCACCGTTTCTGGCCACAAAGGCCACTTCATTTGTGTAAGAATGAGAAGCATGACGGAAAATCTCCTGAGCATGACTTTTTAAAATTATTTTTATGGCTCAGTGTCTAATGGTTAACATCTTAAATTTATAGCACGAAAGGTTGAGGTTGACCGACACTCATCTTTCATTGTCTGCCATGACAAAACAAATGCGAAGCCAAAAATGCTAAACTTGCAAGAAAAGCGGCCGTTCACATGTCTCAGCCTGCCATTAACTGGTGATCAAGGTACACAGGGTTCAAATAAACAAGTCCACTGTGGACGAGATGTAGTCAGACAGCAGCTTGTTAAACTGGGGCCGCTGTTTGATTAGCCCAGCGATTTAATTTGTTCCCTGTGGAACAAATTAAAGTGAACATCATTAGGTGAACAACATTCATATCAAATTTAAAATGCAGGGTAAAAAAAATTATATATATATATATATATATATATATATATATATATATATATATAGGCTGACATTATTCCATATTTTTCTAACTGCCAAGAAATCTCATGGAAACCAAACAATATCTCTCAGTACTTTCTGACTTCCCCACCCTGTTTTTGGCTCTTCAGCCTGAGCCCTTTGTTCCGAATGAAGTCATAAATATTTTAAAAACATATTTTCATTTTTCAGAAAGGCGCAGCACTTTCCCGAAACAACTGGGCACTCTGGTTTTGAGCAAAAGTTAATCAAACGGGAGGAATTAGTGCATTTGCCGAGGACTATTTTCAGCCGCTGACTGATTCGTATTTGGTGACCAAGTGAACTCTGTATGTGGAATTGACTGACGGTAAACTTAAATATCCATGTTCATTGCAGGAAAGGCACATGTGCGCCGGGCAGCTGTGAGGCTCGCTGGCGTGTTTATAAAGGTTCTGGACAACAATGGAGCTCTGCTGCCGAGAGGAATAAGCTACATCAGACTGTTGGCCACAAGATCATAACCTGGTTTTTGATCTAACAAAAAACTAGAATATCATCTGCATCATCCTTTTTGAGTCCCTTAAAATGTGTTGTAAACATTCCTGAAAAAAAGGCAACAAATTAAAGGAAAATCCCGATTAAATTAGTATAAAACATAAGAGATGCAAGGGCTTCAGATGATAGTTAAGTGGTTGAAATCCCATGATGTTCTATGACAAAAATGCTGCGAAGGCCCAGCTGACTTAAAGCACAAGATCTAAGTGAATTTCATTTTATGATGAAACATATCTGACCTGACGGGACTGGTCTTCACCAAGATGACAACACCGCCATCCAGAGGGCAGGAGGCCTCACTGAATGGTTCCAAGGGTACGAAAATTATGTAAATCATATGCTCTGGTCTTTTGCAGTTACAGGAATTCCAACCAGTTTGAACACCTGTGGAAGATAACTGTCAAAAAACAACAAATGAGGGAAAATCTTTTTCGAAAAATGGTGATCATCCCTCCAGCAAATTTCCTGAGACCGAGTCCTGACCCAAAGTACCTCGGTGAGGTGCTTGAGTAAATGTGCAGAATGTGCTGACTTTATTTTCTCAGTTATGTCTGGACAGCACCATGCTGCTATGAAAATTGCGAGAGAAAACTGTGAATTCTCCATTTCATCACACAGTATAAAAAATACACTGCATCTATTGAGGCTTTTGCATACAAAACGGCTCGTGTGCTCCACCCTGCCCTGCAGACATGACATTGCCTGCACAGTGCAATTGTAATATTTATTTCGGCTACTTACACATTTATCATCTTTTACTTGGTACATATTTCACTCCTCTAGAAACAAATTATTTACGGACTGAGGCTGTGGACTGGTATTGTATTTTTAAGCTTATTGTAGGACAGCGTCAACTAGCTGCCTTGCATCAAGCTTTTTGCCGTGATCATAATATTGTTCTAACAAATTTCATACGTTGGATGTCAGTCCTCTAGGTTTAGTTTTTGGAGGGGGTTTGAGCATTGGACAGCTCAGCACCACTGAGCTTAAGTGTGATATATCTAAGCCGATAATGTCAAGGCTGACTGTGACCGCAACTTTTCATAACTATGAGAGACAAGAATTAAACATCTGTTTGTTGGAGCACAGCCAGGCTCAGTTCACTAAAGACATATCTGTCTAGAGGAGGTTGACCACAAGCTCTAGACCGTCCTTTTGACTCCCATCCAAAAAAGGTTTCTACTGAAGTGCTCACTGCTCATCCAAACACTGCAGGTCAGAGAAAACAGCTTAGGAGAAACGGAAATAGGTCGAGATCTTCATCATTTTTTATCTAGGCTATGCCCGTTCCCGACGGGTGTTTGGGGATAGCCCGAGGTTAGACCTGAAAAGTGAATCAAAAATGGAATGGGTCGTTTAAATAGGGCAGATGCTTCTTTTGCACTCCACAAATCGGGAGGATAGGCCCGAGGTATTATCTCGAGCTGTGTTCAGAAGTAACACTGGGGAATAGAGTGCAGGGAGAAAAATGTTTGCTGCTCCCTTCACAAGACATGGAGCTTGTTCAGTATTTGAACTGAGGCTATTTTTCATTTGTCACCAACACTGGCCCATAAAGTCTCCGAATACATACTTAAATGCTTCTGCCTCTGGCAAATAAGGCAACTTTTTTTTTTTAATTCATTGTTAAACATTTTCCACCATAGTTTGTGTCCTCTGGGGAGAATAGGGTTGTGCGCTTTCACTCGTTGTTTACTACCTCGGATGATGCTAGCAAATTACTATTGGGCACCAATTATCACATTGCATAATTTATTTAGGGAAAAAAAACAGTTGTTTCTAGTATTTATACAGCCTATGTTTTTCTTGCCATGATAGCAACATGGCTTGAATGCATTGCAGTTGCTTTGATGACCTCTAAACCTATTCCTTAGGGGTTACATCAGTTCCAAATTTCAGCACCTGGTTTAGGACTAAATATCTGCAAAACTCAAGAAATTTCCATCAGCCTCAGCTGTACTTTGAGTTTAGTGCCATTTAGCAAATGTTAGCACGCTAAGTGCAAAACTAAGACAATGAACACAGTAATCATAGCTATATGGAGTCAGCATGCTGACATTAGCATTTAGCTCAAGCCACCACTGAACCAGATTTGCCTCTATAGCTGGGCGACAGCCCAGCCACCATAAAGCAGACACTTCAATGTTGTGTACGTAGTAAACAATCAGTAAATCAACCTATAAGGTGCCACATTTGCTCAACAGCCAAGACGCTCAAAGTAAAACAGCTCTTTGAATGCAAATAGATGCCACCAAAAGTATCACACTGGATACATCTATTGTACATAAACACATTTTATTCAGCCTGATATAGGTTACACATGAAAAAAAAAATCAAATTCTAAGAGAACTATTTCCCTTTGTGGAGCTAATGATATGACAGTTTTAAATCAGCTTCAGATCCCCACTTGACAGCCTTCAACATTAGCTGCCGTGGGCTGTGAGGAATTAAGCATAATCACATGCTACGACTGACCTGAGGCTTTTTTTCCTTCCTTTCTTCAAAAATAATACAAAAAGAAAAATATCCCCTCGGCAGTCATTATGTATGTATTCACAATAAATGATATGGATGGTTATCTTAGAAATGCAGGTAAAAAGAAAACTGTTCTCTGCAACAGCAGGAAACTGTATTAAAAAAAAAAATAAAAAATGAGAGGAAGAAAATGGTCCCCAGAAGTCTGTTTCCAGGCTGCTACTGTGTGTGAGGCATTAAGAAAAGACCACCTCAGTCCAAAGTGTGTTCAAGAACGAAAAAACAAAGACACAAAACTGAAACCTGCTGCTGTGATTCAGTCTCATTATCCTCAAACATGGATATGAACAGAAAACCACAATCTCGATGCTCAATAGTACAGAAGGTACATTAAATTTACACTGCTTGCAGATCAGCTTCGGAGTCTAATATATTAGGACTGACAGTCATAGACACAAAGCAAAGACTGAAGAGGGAAGAGAGGGAGAGGGTCTTAACATTTAACTAGTGTTAGTCTTTTTTTTTTTTTTTTTTTACTTTTAAATTTCACAAAGTGCAAATTTTCATTTATATTACATGATAACCAATTTTAGAAATTGTTCATTTTCTATTATATAACAATGAAAAATGGTTAATTCCACATACCCCCCAACCTAGCCATAACCACCCCCCCACCCGCCGTGTCCCACCAGCTATTCATCAGAATATTAAAAAAAAAAAGAAAACAAAAGAAAAAAAGACAGAAGAAAAAAGGAATCACTAAATTCATGCTGCAATGACGCCCACCTTTTTGTTTGAAACTTAACCAAAGCATCCTTTTTTTGCCCCTTGAATCTCTTACAGTACACTGTTACTGTCAGCGTGCGTTTATAGTTAAAATCTATATATTAATCTATCATTAAATAGTATGCCTCTTGCACAGTCTTGCATGCACTGAAGAGCATTTTGGGCAAGCTGTACAAGAAGGAGAGGCGTGTGGACGGACTTGCTCAGGCTGTAGGCTCCGGGCCAGGTCCAGGCACTCTTTCGCCACCTGTAAACGGTTTTTTGCCCTTTACTCCTTGCAACCATGTCAGTCCAAAAGATGGTTCTCCAGTGTGTTTTTGTCGAGTAAGAATTTCTTTGTGTGTGTGTTTGTGAGAGTGAGTGAGTGAGTGAGTGAGTGAGTGAGTGAGTGTGTGTGTGTCTGTGTGTGTGTGTGGTCCTACGGCCAGTTTCACAAAAAAACTGTGTAGATCACTGAAGTTTTGTTCCAAGCTTTCGTTGTCTGTTCCTAGAGGGAAAAAAAAAGAACTGAGTAATGCTACAAATGCATCATTCTCAAAAAGACTAAAGGTCATATCACATTTAAAAAATTTCACAACATAATTCATTCATTTCAGTAGAATCGCTGCCAAAAGTGGATTCACCGAAGGGTTGGGGAAGAAAATCTGTGTGAATCTTTTGCATTTTGTGGAACTCTGATGGACTCTGATCTTTGTATTTATGCCATTTAACAACTGCAAGAAGCCTTGACAGCACTGACCTTTGAGTTATCATAGCTTATTAGCTCTTTTGAAACATCCCGCTTATTTAATCGCCTCAGAGTAAAAACTACTCTACAACCGAGGCATGTTCAAGACAGTTAAATGATGGGAGTCGATGGTACAAATACCAATATTAAGTGTGTGAATGTCTCATTAGAGAATGACCTGACTTGCACGGGCATGTTTGCTGCAACCAACCTGGGCTAGCATGTTCCCATCTTTCCCGCATTACCTCACCAGCTACAATAGTTAACCAACCAGCTCTGTGAGTAGTCACCATGTCACTTGCTCAGGATATGTAAGTAAACTTCACTGTGCCATCTTCCTGCTGTGACTGGGCTGAATGGTTACAGATGTGGTGTAATGGGTGATTATTCCTCCAAGACGGTTCCTTACCTTGCCTCTGATCTGGTCACTGTATATTCAAACCATAAGATATTGGGGATCAGACTTGTGTCTCGCACCAGGAAGTACTCTGATATTGGCCTATGAGTTGTAATAAGGAAATGACAGGATATTAGAAAATCACATTTTATCGGCTTATTCAGGCTGAGGATGAAACTGTCTTCCCCCGTGACATGAGAAGGAAGCAGAGAAATGAGAACGCCACTTACCACGCTGCTATTTTGGGGAATAATGGTGTCAGCATCTCCTGTGTGATAAAGAACCAGACTATGCCAATTGTACTACCGGCCACACCGCCATAGAAAACCTGGCTCCAGGTATGATACAACAGGTAGACTCTGAAAATATGAGAGAGAGACAGACAGAGATAGAGAGAGAGACAGAGACAGAGAGGGAGACAGAAAGACAGACAGACAGACAGACAAGGACAATGTTTAGGAACACAAATGGCACTCGAAGTTCTAAACTAAATTATGTCTGGCAACACACACTTCAAATAGTATCACACTTAAAAGTGCTCACACAGCCAAAATAATGTTACAAAAGGAAACAGTAGAATTTTGTATTCTTGTGCCAAAGTGTGAGCAGCGTGGTCAACCAAACAATATTTTAAAAATAAATAAACAAATCTTGTCCACCTGCTCCAAGTACAATGGTAGTGGTAAACAACGCCATGCTTAATGACCTTCACATGTTTTCGAATAGTTGATTAATCAATTCGTTGAGTAACAGTAATCTAAAACTTACTCACTTAACAGCATCCCCTCGATAACTAACATTAATACTACATACTCGGTAGAGAAACAAGACTCTGCTAACAAGGCTTGGAAATTAACTTTAGCAAATAGATATGAGGAGAAACTGGTTAAGTGTGCAAATAGTTGTGTGAGGCAGTACAGTTTCACAATGACATTTCACGGATAATAAGGTACAAAAATACCAAAAGAAATTTTCTGGGTAGTAAATGCCGTAGTTTTTTTTTTTTTTTAAAAAAAAAAGTAAAAAAAAAAAACCAACACCCTTGGATTTAGCTAAAAAAAAAAAACCTGATTATTAAATCTTATTTTTTTTTTGTCTTGTGTGTGTTTGTCCCATCCACTACCAGCATTGCAGTGCAGCTGGTATGAGGACAATGCATATTAATCGCATAATCAACATTTCTGTAAATGTGCCAGTCTCAGCTACCTGGCTGATTTTCAACTGCAGTCCTTACTGAGATTTTTCGGAATTCAATGGAGCGATGGTTAAAAATTACTAACAGAGGACAACATGACGCCTTCTGAGGGTAGTGCACAAGGCACCAAGGCTGACAGAAGACACAGACTTGTTCAGCTCTGAAAGAATCTGCTCTCTCTCCTCTAGTTTTCTTATCAGCAAACAAAAAAAACATACAAAACAGTTAGATAGCAGCTTCTCATTTTTAGCCGTCGCTGACGATCGCTTTCGCCAGGTAAACTGATGAGTGTAGCCGGCTGCAGTTCATACCAGCTGATGCTAATTAACTTTACTTCAGTGAATATCTTCAGATACTTTTGATGTGAGCTGCTAGATCTTTTTTTATTATTATTATTTTTTTTTTAATGGACCTAGCAGCTCACGACAGGTCCATGTCTACAGTAGCATCCTCAAACCTTCCCTCTACAGTTTATCAATGATTTAAGCTGATCGACTTAAATAGTTTAAAAACCCTCTGTATTTGGATCAAGTAGCTCATGGAAAATGTTTGCCACATTTAGTAGGCTACACCTGTTACCCTCTGATATATGTTTAATTAACATTCATGTAAGCCTAAGTATCAGAACAGACTCCGTATCAGCAAATACTCGATGTTAAAGGACTTTGAACAGGATTGGGGCCAAAAGTACTTGATTAGGGGGTCAGTCCCTTACCTGCTGTATGAGACTGATAAGGCTATGCCCAACAGGATGATGGACAGTATATGTCTCCATAGCAGGTCCACACATCGAGCATTGTTCGTTTGATGCATTCTGAAAAGAGATGTTCAGATTAGAGTACAATATTACATCATTAAGTACCCACTTAAACAGCAGAAATAAATATAAATAATACGCTTGCTTAACATGATTATAATGTAATGTATAATGTAACATTATGTAATCAGTGACACAATGCATGTTGGCATAAAAATTATTTAACATTGTTTGAAGCTGTAAGGAAAATGTTTTATCTGCTTCGTCATTTCATATAACAAAAAGCCAGTAGAATGGACAAAAAAAAGACTATATGATAAGTTTGCATACATTAAAATTTTAGTTAGTTGCTGTACTTCGAAGAATTCCATAGCTGCATGTTTCTACCCTTAAAATTCCCCCAACAGCAGGAAGAAAAAAGCTCACCTTAAATAAAGGAAAAGAAAGAAGTAAACAACAAAGAACCAGATGAGCTGGGAATGACTTGAGGGCATCCCATACTCTGTGTGCAGATTTGTGTGAGCCCCTGCAGAAAGACAACAGAACCGGATTTAAATATTCATTTACAATATGGAGTTCAGCTCACTTGTTGTATTAATTCAAAATCAAGTATTTCGGTCGGGGCAATCAACAAAGCCAAAGTTTGTAACTATAGTGAGAGTCTGTTAATTACTAAACTACATATAAATATCTTGTTAGGGTTGAATGATATGACAGCGTAATCCATTTGAACAATTTTTATATTTATATTTAAATTGTTTAAAGCCACTTGTAATTGTTTTCTTTAAAGACAATCTTTTTTTTTCAAATGAGAATCAAATTTTTTTGAGTCTATAAACTGTGTGTCTGCCCTGTGATCATCTTCACTTTCATGCTGTAAGTTTTTTAATTCTACCTATTTAAAAAAGGATTTTAACTAAACTTGATCATACCGTCTATACTGAGGTAATACTTTTCATATCACTTGCTCTTATAGCAATTAGTAATGAAGTACACTGATTATTCAGGTATTCGAATGAGAAGAGCCAAAAATATATTCTAAACGGTGAAACAAAAATTAACAACAAAAATTAACAAAATTAAGAAAAATTAAATCAGCCACAATTCAAACATATCATGAAAATAATGTGCAGATCAATCAATTAAAAAAAACATAAGTTACAGCCAGAGATTAAGTTGGGGCTGGGATGAACAACTGTTTTATTAGCGGTGATGTCTTCAAATATCTAATTTTTGCCAAACAACAGTCCAAAACCTGAAAATATTCAGTTTGCTGTCAGTGACAAAGAAAAGTATTAAATCCTCCTATTTGTGAAGCCGGAAGCAGCAAATGTTTGGCATTTTTTTCTGAAAAATTATTATTCAAACATTAAAAAAAATATTTTAATATCTTAATAGTTTTATTTTCTATTAATAGGCTATGAAAGTAGATACATGTGACGGAAGATTTTATTCGTGTGGGTCACTGTTACAGCTGGATAATTATATGAATCAACCACTGTTTTTAGTGTTTCCTCCATAGCCCTCGCCTCAGCAAAACAGTAACACTTTCTGTGTGAATGCAGAACGGAACAGATGCAGCCTTGGTGCGATTCATGCCGTAAGAATGAATTATTGTTCACCTGGGCTGTGGAGAGCACAGCTCCTTCGCTCACTCACCTGCACATGGGCGTGGCTCTCTGAGGATGTGCTTCAGCAGCCAGTTCACACCTTCGTTCAGGACGAGTCCGCCAAAGAAGGAAATCTGTCAAAACAGATCAGCGACGCTTGAGAACCTCACTTAACCTGTGGCCTTTTTTTTTTTTTTTACCTGTCTGTCACTTAACAGGTTTCACAGGTGTGTCTCCGCGTGCAGGACTCACCGTGTGCAGCTCCCGTTTGAACACTATGAGGGTGACGAAGCCGACGAGGATCGCTATGGGCAGGAGACTGATGTAGGCCAGCGCTTGTCCCGTCAGATCACCTGAAACACCGGGACACAGTACTGATGTTAAACATACCCCGAGCCCCGGTGGAGTCACCTGGTGGGAGGGACACCTTTTGGAGGTGCTCGGTCAAAAACAGGGTTCCTGAAAGGTTCCGCTGCGAGCGGCGGCTACGAAGCTGCTGTGGCGGAGTCGCTAAAGAGAAAACTCCTCGACTAGTTAACGGACCACGTTGTTTCACTTGGTTTAGTTAAGACAGCTCGGCGAGAAAGGGGGCTATGCTAGTTACACTAATCAGTATCGGGCCAAGGAGCTAGCTCCTGCGTTAGCATTAGTCCTGGCTACAATGCTATAAGGTGAAATAGCTAGCCAGTTCCATCGCAGTCATAAATCACATTTCGGTTTTCTTAATGCCTGAATTTTGCCGAATAATTCTTTCAGGACGCCGCATATTCGCTAATTCCCGAGAGCTTACACCCGAGTCGATATTAAGGGAGCTAGCAGGCTAGCTAGCCTTCATTGTGGACGCCGCGGCCCGACTGCGCATGCGGGCGACGTCTCACAATTTAGCAGCCCGAGCCGCGTTCCCCGCTGCGCCCGTCGCTTTCACGGCGTCTCACAATTTGGCAGCGTCGCCGACGGCCGCGTCCATTCAGCAGCAGGAAAAAAACGCGCACGGCTCCGGGGGCAAAAAACGAAAGGACGGGAGCGGCCGGCGGCCGCCGGAGCCCGGGGCGGTTTTAGAAGAAGACGTCGAGGCTCACGTACCGTCGGGGAACTCTACGTGTGTCAGGGATATGGACCGCCATCGAGGTGGTGCCGAGCACTGCTCTTCCAACGCCATCTTAGCCCGGACACAACCGGGCGGCCCCAGCGAAACGCCCCAGACACGTGTCTAACCAATGGTGGACGGAGCTCCGCGTTCAAACGGCGCCCGGCGGCGGAGGAGACGTCCAATCCCGGCCGCACGCCGGAGACGAGGCGTTCTGCCCATGGAGGAGAATTATTGAATGGAAAAAACAAACAAACAAAATAACAAACAACAACAACAACAACAACAAAAAAAAGCACAACACAAAAAGTCAGGGATTCCATATTAAAGCAGAGAACTGAACTCACCCGTATGAATAAATGAATAGATAAATAAATAAATAAAGGATTATTTAAATTATTATTATGAATGAAAGTAGGCTATAAATCACTTTCTGTAATATCCTGACCGGGTACACCCCCCCCCCCCGCATATTTATCGCATGCATCCGGGACATCCCGGTTTATGGAGTCAAATAATGAAACGCTCGCCAATAGGTTTACGAGTTGTAAATAAAATAAAATATACGTCAATGTTGTTTTATGAGTCATTATTAAGGCTCAGTCAGTCGCAATCAGTCAAAAGTCATTCCAAAGAGTAGGACTGCAGCTAACGATTATTTTCATCATTTCATCTATGATCATCATTCTTCCAGTTTCTTGATTTAAAAAAATAATCATTTATCCTATAACATGTCAAACAATAGTGTAAAAAATGCTTGTTTTGACCAACTACTTGTATTAATGATATTTTAATTATAATCATCATCAGTTGTCATAGCTTTGTGCGGCTCGCAGCTATAACAGATGTAGTGTGTGTGGTTTGAGATTGTGGGCGGGCCCTTGTGCGCAGATTCCTGTTGAGGTTTATTGTTTTGTGTCTCTTAGATTATTTTTATTTTATTAGCATTTGTATTACTTGTGTTTATTTTCCTTTAAATGTCGGTTGATTTTCATGTTGTTGCGTTTGAAAAACCCATTGATTATGCATCTAAAGTGGTTTGTCCTCAAATTACATGTTGATAAAAATAAATAAATTTTTGCCTAATTTCATGCTTCATGGTTGAAATAGAACAAAAAGCGACTGTGGACAGAGTAAGTGGCAGGTGCCCCTCTCCCCCACCTGGCCTGGAGAGAGATAGATAGTATATAGTCACCCATGCACACCACAGACAAACTCACTGGCCTCTTACAACTCACATAAAGTCAGTCATGAAGAGCAGGTGCACACAGACCGGCTAAAACAGGACATGCAAAGTAAACAGAAAATCTGAATAAGTGCAAACCAATTTTTCTTTTTCCGTAGTTTACTTACTCTATAAAGAGACAGAGTCCCTCCTAGTGTGAGTTAAAGTAATCAAAGAAGAATCAATAGTCAAATGTAAGAGATGTGTGTAACCGTTATATCACAGTGTCCATAAAACAGGTTAAAATGAAAAGTAGGGTAGGATTTAAAACCCTGAGATGTCACGCAGTGCAATGTGAGGACCATGTAATGTAACAGGGACAGAAAATCTGTGAAAAAACGATACCAAAAACCAGAGTTTTAGTGCCTACAAATCTCATCAATACTGACCCTCTTTGAAAACTGATATATGCATATTTTTAAAATGAAAAATGGGGTAAAAATGTCTGTTTATTTTTCTTTTAGGGTCATAAAGGGGAAAAGCTGTGTTGTTGCTTTTTTTTTTCTTTGCTAATGGAATTTTTAGTTGCAGAGTTCCATCTTCCTAAATGAAAAGAAATACAAACAAATACATCTTTACAGGCTAAAAATACTTCACTGTAGACGTGAAGTAGATAAAATTAGGTTTCTGAGCTTTTTCTGCAAAACTTCAATAGGACTTGTGCACCCTCTACGGGACTAACACTGGAGGACTATGGAGTCTGGTCTCCAGCTGTCTCTCCGTGCCTTTTCATGGTCTAAGTAATGAGAGCACTGCAATCGATATTCACTCTTTATTTCCCAGTTGAAGCCAAACTAACATTGGCAAGAGAAAACCAAAAGTGGTCTTCTATCATTCTGGGTTTCGGGGACAGTATAGAAGAAGAAAGGGTAGTAGAGGAAAGACTGAGAATACTCAATGTCACAGTGCTGCTTTAAGCTAAGTGCTTAAAGTCGGGCGGGGGGCACCAAAGTCATTAGGGTTCATCCCCTGGGAAGCCTGAATGTCTGTATAAGGGTCACTAATGTGAAGTGAACTAATGTATGTTAATGACTAGAAGGCAAAACACCAGTAGCAAAAGAACTGTTTAGAATCTCTGTTATGCATCATTAGGAATAACAGTGGTGATAGTTCCTTACAAATTTAATAATACTTTTATGTCCTTGTGAGTAAGATAGATTAGACATAAATCTTTTATCATTGTAAGAAATATACCTCTTTACTGCAACAACAAAAATCCTTCTGCGTTAAAAAAAAATAGATTCCTGGTTGAACATGAAATACAATGAGCCGTTTTTTTAGGGAGGGGGTAATAAACATGTTTAATTTAAAAAAAAAATTTACTATGAAGAATCAAAATCAGTGTAGTTTGTGCTGGCATTGTTATTTAACAATAGAAAAGACAAAGGCATGAATAGGACACTTGAACAGCAGTGACTTTCAAAAAACAAAATATTTTTTCCACATTTTGGCCATCTGAAATCCTTGTAAAGCTCTATAATCCATTGAATGTATGCAAAGTGCGAGAGTCCATTTTGACTTTAAAATGATTATAAATTTTTAAACATTGTCTCCACCTTATTTCTAATTTGAATTTCTAAGCTAATGATAACTAGCCTTATTCTTAATGTTGCAGGAATACACTGATTGATGCATTACTTAAAAAAAAAAAAAAATCTACACTGTCAACATGCAAAAGCTCCTAGAGGAATACATCCTGATGATTGACTCTCATTACACTAAATATCTAAATATTAGCATTTTTCAATACTTGCATTTACCTGCATGATAGACTGCTGATACACTAACGGGACTAAAACAGTGGAGGAAAGGTTTTTTTTTTTTTAAAGCAGTTCATCAGGGATTGAACCACACGCGGTCAATGAATTGGAGAACATTGAACATTGAGACTAAATCAAAAACGTATGAGAGTAACCACAATAAACAATTTCCATAATATAGTTTTCTGTGAAATATAGTTTCTATACTGTACAGCATGTACAGTAGGTTCTATGTTATTCTGTTATGTAATATTTCAAGTCTGTAAAGTCAAACTCAGGCCTAGTATTAAAAACAGAGTTGTGGGACATTCCTGTATCTTTCTGCTTTTCTTATAAAGTGCAATATGCTGAAAAACACAAAGCTGCACATCTGTCAAAACAAGGAACTGAATTATTTTCTTTAAAGTCTCTATTTACAGGTCTGGTTCATGTTTGACAGAGACAGAAATAATCTTACAATGCAGACTCTTAATGCAGGTACTACATGACGACATGTAAGAGCCAAAAAGAAAAAAAAAAAAAAATTAATTTCAGCGGCTTGTTGCAACAAGGCCAGGATTTGGATTATCAGGACCATAAAACACACACTTAAGTGATTATGAATAACAAAGAGCTGACTTCTCTTCATTTGACTGATAAACTATTCCCTATGAATCACAGAATGATTTGACAGAAATTTTGCAGGCAACAACAAACACACAAACAGCGCTTTTTCTGCCATTAAGAATATTCTTTTCATCATGTTTCATTGAGATAATTCAGCTTTTGACAATTTTGAAAAACATAAGCTACAGTCTGCATAATGCAAATCTCCTTTTGCAGTTGCGGAGTTATCCATTTTAGGATTGCAGGAAAAAACTCCTTTTAACTTGGCATCTTAGTGCCCCTCCAGTGTCTCTGTGCTCCGACACGGTCAGAGTTTTGGGAAAACAAAGACAACTCAGGGGCTGTCATCAGTGCACTTATGTAGGTTACAGTCTGACCGCACAATGCCTGCCTCGTCGTCGCAAGTCTTCATGGAATCAGAGACAAAACCGCAATATCCTTGCTAAGACGACTACTGTACTGGTTCATTTAGTGGTGGTATAAATCTTAGAATGGGCTGCAAAGAAAGTGAGCGACACACAGCATGTGTAACGTTATGGAAAATGTCCACATGTCGGTTTCTGACCAGTTACGACGCTGAGGCAGAGGGCTTTTTACAAAGCCTCAGAAGGCGTCAGATGGTATGAAGTGTGCGCTTTGTCACAGCCATGAGAGCAGGCCTTTTTAACAGAAGACCTTTTGACACTGCAGGAAAAAAAAAAGCACAGGTGCAAATAACAAAATGAATGATGGCTGAGTTCCATTTAGCTGCCTCAGCTTCAGGGTATTGTGCATGATGTCTCACGGTCATAATGCAGTGGTGGAAGAATTACTCAGATCCTTTACTCATATAAAAGTAGAAATACCACAATGTAAAAAAATATACTCTACTACAAGTACATGTCCTGAATTCAAAAACCCAAGAAAATCACAAAAGCAATGTCTGTAAAAATGTACCTCAAGTATTCCAAGTAATTGTAGTATGCCTAAATCTTATTGTAATATAGGATTATTATTACTGCTGCATTTATATGTAAGTAGCCTTTTAGCGTTATGGTTGGCCGATGTGGAGCAAAATTTAACTCTTCGGCATACTGTTGGGTAGTTTAATCTGCCATACCCCTATTCTCATGCAGATATTTCTGAATACAATTGTAGTCCTTAAAAATATATATATTTTCCACACAAGTGAAAAATTTCTCAGTGCAGTAAGGACATCGTTTTCAATGAGTTTGTACTTTGAATTTGTTTAAAAATGCGCTAGAAAGGACAGCCTGAAGCCAGATAGAACGAGGCAGGTTGCTGCACAAGAAATATGAAGAAATGAAATTGTTTTTAGAAAAAACTTGGAACTGAATTGGAAAAAGGCTGGAATATTCTTAGAGCACTGTCAGAATTCTTTCCCTTCAAGACTTTTGAGGACTAAAATGACTTGATCAGCGTAAAATTTTGTGCACTGAACAATGTGTTATATCTTAAATGGAGCGCACGTGTTTTGCAAGTCAAGTCACTACTAACTATAGCTGCCAAATAAATGCAGTGGAGCAGAAAGTGCAAGATTTGCCTCTGAAATATAGTGAAGTAGAAGTACAGAGTAGCATAAAAATGGAAAAACATGAGTAAAAGACTTCAAAATTGTATTTAAATACAATACTTGAGTAAATGACTTGTGACAGATTGGCGACCTGTCCAGGCTGAACTTGGCCTCTCGCCCAGTCAGTCAGGATTGGGTCCAGTGATCCCTGTGACCCTCTAAGGATAAGCTGTATACTTAATGGATGCCTGGACTTGAGGAAAAGAACTTAGTAACTTTCCACCACTGCTGTCATGGCTCACTGGGATATTTGAATAAAAACAGTTTCATTGTTTGTGTTATTAGTAACACTTGTGCCTCCCCTACTGTGACGAGTTAAAATGTCTACTATGGGAAACAAGACCTATTGAGTAAAAACAGCAGATTTTTTATCTAATCCACTCATCCTGTACTCATTTACAGAAAGAAACCCATTAGAGTAAAAACCACTCAGTAAGTATTACTGCTCCACATTTTACATTGAAAACACAGAATTTTCATCTAATTTAATTTTGTATAACTTGTGTCTGAATACTTTCGCCTTAACAAATTTTCCCATTTTATTTATTTTATATCCAATGAATCAAATTTAGAGAGTTCTACAATTTAGCACCAAATATTTGCAAGGAATTTAAGTGGCTCAACCAATAAACTAACTGTAAGAATTTGAAACAAGTAATGCAACGTGCAATATTGATATCAAGTTAGGTAATACTCTGAGACCAGTGCTGTGTTACATTGTTCAAGATATTTTTTTTCCTGTTGCATCTTCATTATATTCACATTAGTCATTGCCAGAGAGGGATAACTGTTACTTAGTAAAGTAAAACTTAACCACTTGCATCTTAGCTGGATCACTGCTGTGTCCACTTTGGCTGAGAAGACTGGACTTGTCTGAGGTTGGAATATATCTTAGGGATAATCTAATTTCTATATGATTAACATGTTAGCACCCTGCGCTAATTTCATATTGTTGTCTTTTTGCACTTAACACAGTCGCTTTGATATGTCACACCTTAGCCTGCTTAATCAAACAAAATTGGAATAAATACTTATTCAAAATTAAAGAGGATTAAAATACTAGCAGTGGGGAGACATAGTCATTACATCCTTCATCATGCAGCACAAATCTTCACTTGGCCAAGGTTGACCGAAATCATCCAGGATGTAACAAACATCCTTGCCCCTTTAATGAAAAAACAAAATATCAAAAGACTCACAACTTCTTTTCACATAACAATCAAGACTATGATATCCAATCCGATTTTCACAAGTCAGATGAATGGAAGGTTCCAATGCAACCGAAGTTCCCCGAAGACACTCGCTCCATGTGGAGTAACAGTGTAGAAGGCCCAGTCTTCATGTGGTGGGAGTGCTTATGTCAGGTGTGTTTTTAAGAAGTATCCCTGTCACCCAACAAGGCAGAGACAAGTCTTCACACGTCTGAGATTACATGACTACGGCAGGCATTCTCCGTACGCAACACAGCAGCTGATAAGAAGGGTGAGGTGGTGCCACATGATTCAACCAGTCTCCCTCAGTAGTACTGGTGATACTGTAGGTCTAGCGAAAATATTCGATGAACACAGGTGATCTATTTTGGTTCTCAGTGTTATCATGGGAGCACGTTTGCCACCTGCTTCAGTTGGGCCTTGAAATGCCCTCGGTGTCCGTGGGCAGGGCACCATTTTGCTCCCCAAGGCTATTGATTCCCAGATACCCTAGTAAAATCTCACTCCGGCGGTGGGAAAGGTTCAGGATGTCCTCAGCCAAACACTGAGCAGAGGTGAAGCGGACCTTGTCATGATCAAACATGTCCTTGAGGTACTGCACAATTTGTTGCTATAGAGGAGAAGAGAGAAATGAATGGCAGAGACTGATACACAGCTTGGTGAATTTAACTTTGACTTTATAGGGGCACTCTACTGATTTTACACATGAGGGTTAGCTTGCTCCTACTCAGCCTGTGAAAACAATTGTGTAAGGTCTTCTGTGGCACTGGAGGAACTAAGTCATGTTTAAAAAACAAATACCATAATGATGGAATCAGGGTTATTTCAGTTTGGGCTTGTACAAATTCACCTATGCCCGCTGCTGCTTCAGATTTGACATTGTCAATGTTAAACTCCTCAAGAGCCACAGAAGATGTTATATAACAGTTTTACAGGCTGTTTAGTACTTATGATGATGAGTAAACTGAACTGCATGTGTAAACAAGAAAGAGGGGAGTGTCCCTTTAATTCATACCCCACACACTTTTCTCACCTTGAAGATAGTGCACACTTCACTTAGGTGCTGTCTGGGACCCAAAAACCCGAAAGCTAGAACTGGGCTCACATGTTCTGATATGGCATAGAAGTGGGAGATAAACCCATCAGGAACCTATGGACAGTAGAGAAATAGCTGTCAAAACCAAAGAAATACTTTTAATTGTACTCCAAAAAGCAAATTGCAATATAAAATGCCATTTTCAAACTGACTCAAACTCACCATAAGCAGACGCCTTTTTGCTTTAAGGACCGACCAGCAAGCAGTCGCCAGAGCCTAACAGAAAAACACAACTCTGCTATTAGAGCAAGTTATAACTCACCTATTGGTGATATAATCAAGGGATTTGTGTGTGTAAGCTAACCGTCTCTTTAAAGCTGTTAGAGAGCCAGCGATTCCTCAACACAGCTACCACGGAGGAGGGAGGGCTCTCCAGGTCTTCAAATGCATCCATCAGGATGAAGTCCAACACTATGTCGAAAAAGTTCATACACACCACCTGCAGAGATCATGAAATGCGAACCCCAACAGTGCACTGTGTTAAATATGATATCAATGCTTCTTTTCGTTACATTTACATTCTATTAAAAGGCAACCTATGGAGACGACCAAGGTAATAGTGCGGTGGAATGTTGTTCAGGTGACATGATACACAATCCTGCCGATGGTTTCACACTGTTCACACTAATCAACAGTTGGCGACAGTATAATAAATGTGTTTATTACTACAAAACACCATTACAACTCTATTCGACATGTTTCAATAAATTTTGAGTATGTATCTTAGGGTTTTTTTTCTTATTCTTTTTCTCTATTTATCTAATGGTGAATTTATATCAAGATGATGCTTGCTAATTGACAGTTATATTGATGTGAAAATTAAAGATGAACAGAGCAGAGTCTTGAGGAGAAACCACCAAATGTGTGTTGTAGATCTTCTAAGAGATCTGATGCATACAGAATAAATTAATCATTTATATAAAGATGGACTGTTTGCCTGTTTCACAACCATTTATAGAATGACCTTAAAAGTGAGGTTTATACTGAGTAAAGCGGTGAGTAACCTGACTTTTAGTTAAAGTTTAATTCAGGTTAGTCACAGGGTATCTCAGGTTTATGTAAACTGCCAAAGTATTCCTGTTTGCTCGAATAGATCAATACACGTTTCGAACAATACTGTCAGCATGAAAAAAGGGAATGTCATCTAGTCAATCTTCTTGTAATATGGCCCAATAATTTTCTGAGCTGTTGTTAACACACACACACACACACACACACACACACACACACACACACACACACACACACACACACACACACACACACACACACACACAGGTTCTGACAATTGTACCTACATGCTGTTATGTTAAGAGGCATATGCTGAAAAACAAAATGGACAGGAAACACAGCGCCATGACATGAATGGCAGTTTTACTCACCCCACGGCCCTCCAGCTCCATCTTAGTGATGGGCCACGTTTCCTCTCTCTGAGTGTAAAACAGCATGTCCTTGTAGCTCTCCAGGAAGGCTTTGGGACTCTGAAGTAACACAAAAAATACAAACACAGGAACTAATTAGTAACAGCTTTGCAAATATGTCCAAAGAGGCAGAGCCTTGTCCTGTTTATCGAGATGGCAAAAGTTAATAACTAGTGTTTTACCTTGTTTGCCTTCACCATTAACTCTGTGATCATTTGCTTCCCGGTCTCCATGAAAAATGTGCGATGAGATTCATCTAACAACAGTACCTGAAAGTAAAAAGCAATATGTTGGGTTTTTTTGTCTATAGTCATTTCTAAAATCATTTGGTGAAGTTATACAGTGGGTATCGGATTTTGTCACAGGGCCGACTCATTTTCAACAAAGTGTTATTTTGCAGGGCTGCAACTGATTATTTTTTCAGCATGCTTGAAAACCAATCTCTTGCTCTACAGTGAACTTAAAAGTGAGCCATCTTTCGCAAGGGGAGAATGGAGGGACTGATCAATGCAAAGCAGAGTACAATTACTCTCTTCGACCAAAATGAAACACACGTGCCGATAAACACAACAGAGTGGCTTAAAACACAGCAGATTCAAATGTCCCCTCAAACTCCAGCTGAGCATTTGTTCACATATGAGATATTAAGCAGATGGGCTTTAACTTTCAGTAAATATGTTTGCCTGAGACTGAAGAACAAAGCTATAAATGAAAAGTTGTACAGAAAAAGACACATGGCATCATCCGTTTTTTAAGTGAAATGAACACCACAAGTCACCCCTGCCGACCGTAGCTTCCATTTTCATATTTGACCTCGTACTTTTTGTCTGAATGGAGCTTAAGCAGAGAAACCTGACTCGCTGACTGTGGAGGCTACGGCTGCGACTGCTTCAAGGTTGCATATTAATATCTTTTTGTTTGTTTAGCTTAATTCATTCTGAGCTTCACAGCTCACTTAAGAGTTTTAAAGTGAATACAAGTACTGCCAAGACTAACCTAGCTCATGTTGCTAATTTATAACCAAAATGATTACCATTTCAGGCAACCCTGAAGTGCTCTGGACCACTAGCAGTGCTATAGTGCAATGTTTTAATGAGAAGGTCCCTCACTGTTTGCACGAGGATATAAATTTTTGCCAGCTATAGTGGGGAATAACAGTTGATTGTGTTTTAAAAGAAAATCCCACGCAATGGTAGATATTAATCTCAGCAATGGTAGATTTATACACTTAATAAAGACTTAAAAAGCAAAAAAACAGATTGGTGGTTATCTCCCAAAGAAAGAAAATTATCTATATAATCTAGATAAATCATATGAGCTGAAACCAACCTGGAATGCTTGTCTCACACAGTGAAGTTTGGCAAGGAAGTCTTGATCACCATTACATTCAAGTAATTCAGTCCTGGTAAAAAGAGAGACAGATTTGGAACTCAGGGTTGATATAGCAAAGATGTCAGCGAACAGCTGCTTATTTACACATACAGCAGACATAGAGCAACATTAGCATTCATTTCTAGCACCTTGTTGATGAAAAATATTGATAAGCAAAGCCTAAGTATTCAGGCAAAGACAGACTGCATAGTTACCTCAGGGACCTATATGCCACTTTGCCCTCCCGGACCAGAGACATGGCTTCTTCATAAAGAGCTGCTGGCGTAAGTGGCTGGTAGATGTCTTCTATGGAATCAAATTGCTGCACACACAAAATACACATACCTAGATAAACAGTCCATGTACTTTATATGCAGAAACAGCAGCAGATGTGATTGGATCTGTAGGACCTAGAGTGTACTTGAACATGTACTTGACACAAACACCCGGGAGCCCATAGGAAGTCTGTGACAGCCATAATGTGTCTTCTTATCTGTTGGTCCTTAGAGGGAAGGGGAAAGGAACTCACCTCTGCAGCCGAGAAGAAGGAGTCATCAGAGGTAAACGCATCGTCATCTTGCAGTCTGTGGAAACTCTCCACTTGAGGAAAGATAAGAGTTCCTTCACTCTCTGAAAACGGAACAACACAAACTCTTACTCAGAGTGCAAGAATCAAAACACAGCTGTGATAACAGGGATATAAAATGTCTGCCCTCACTGCAAAAACAGAAACTGTATAGCTGCGCGTATGGATACAGTCCAAAACACTGTATCAGTCCTACTCCTCACTGATAAAGTTCAGTTATTTCACCCTCCTCAATCATTAAAATGTTTTTTTTTTGTTTTTTTTGTTTTTTTTGTTTTTTTTTTACATACTGCAGATCTCTCGTTTTTCTTAAAACTTGAGACCATAAATCAAATTTCCTTTTTAAGGTCGCTTTTAACCTGAAACAACTCTTACCAAAGTCTGCCAGCACGCTGTCTGTTGGGATAGTGCTGCCAAAATCCTCCTGTAGGTGGTATGCCCTGTGCAGTAGTGTCTCTAATTTCTCAGCAAACACTTTATTACGGGTTTCAATCTATAATCAAAGAGAAAAGCATTTAAAAGGACCATCATTAGTTCAATATTATTTAATAAAAGACTTTAGTCCAGGATCAGTTTTACTCTATTTACTCATACTGCATTGGTACGGTGTCTCCTATGACCAAACCACCAATATCACAAATACAGGAGGTGATAACCCAGATACACAATAAACAATACCACATTTAAATTAGGAACTGATCCTGCCATGTATATGAGTGTCAAGGCAGTACGCACTAATAGTGATTGTTTTATGGTTACCATGGAAAACCTTTCACATGTTGCCCCCTGTAGGCTGTTGGTGCTGGAGGTAGAAGGGGTGTGATGGCGAATATTCAGGGCCTGTTCCCACTTTTGCAGAGCTTCCTCAAACAGCTCCATCCCTAGCAGGAAAACAGCATTAAGACTTCTCTAAATGGTCTATTTGTGAGATAGAAAGCCAAAACCACAAGCTAAAAGTAGCAGAGAAGTGTGGCCACTGGTGTTATTTATAATGTTTTTTTTAGTGCTGGTGCAGTTATTACTTTATCAAAAATACTGCTTTATGCTGTATAAGTGACCTGATTCTGTACAGTTTCAAATTGGGAAAAAAGACCAGAGAATGAAAAATTAAAACAGTTCATGCATGATAATCCAAATGACCAACAACCAATGCAGTAAAAGTTCTTTACCACTTGGTTATTTACAGCTTTTCCACCAAAACAGATCATTTTGTTTTACAATCCATTGTTATTTATGATTAAAAAGTACTTTAGGCAAAGGAAAAGTGGAGCATTGCCTATACATTATGTCTTCGCGAAAAAAAAAAAAAAGATTTCACACAATATACTTCATATTTCACACACAGACTATATGTCAATTTTTTTTTTTTATAAAATCCCGTGTAATAGTAAATACCTACCCAGTTTATACAGATTCTCTGCATTAGCATCTTCTACTATCCCTGACTCCTCCACCACAGGCTCTGCTTCCCAGGGGGTGGATGGATTGGCCGACTGATTTGGAGAGCTTGGGACCTGCATCTGTGCCAAAAACACACATCGAAGACAAAAATTTGGAAAATGGGACACAGTTGAATAACGGAAAAGGCAAACAAGCATGACAAAAAAAAAATGAAAAACTATGGGCATGAAACTAACAGATGCCAGGCTGTGTGAGGAATTCGAGTGTTTACTGGGAGCCAGAGAAGATATTCCACTCATGGTGTCATTGCTCCTGGTGCTCGGACTCATCTTCTGTCGGCTGGTAAACAGACCTATACAGAAAAAAAAAAAACCCAAAACATTCTATTGTCTGGATATATCCAAACGTATGAGAAATGCTACAACCCACGAAGCAAGGTAATAATTTCAAAGTCAAGTAAAAGAGGCATGCACACCTCTCTTTAATGAAGAGGGTCTTCCAGTCCTTATCAGCTCCTCAGGTATTCCAACTGTCTTCTGTTCGCCCTTCCCTTGTGTTGCCAGCTTCCTTTTTCTCCCCCTCCTTTTGAGGTGATGAGCGGTGAGCGCAAGAGCTGCACTTCCCAGTGCTGTGGCAAAAAGCACCTTCCTCAAGGTTGGGGTAAGCTTGAGCTGAGAAAATATGGACTAAAAGCAGGAGAGGCAAACATGAGCTGCTGTCGCAGAGACCTCCTAAACTTCAAATCAGCCAGTTACTTCTTTTGTATTTGACAAGTCTGCCGTCTGTGCTCGTGTGTAAAGATGCAAAACTTTACTGTATATGCAAAGATATTCACCTGCCCAAATGTGGAACAGAGAAAGGCCGGGATCTCTGCTACGGTCATGGCCAAAGCCTGGGCGATGGACATCCCGTCTGCTCGTTGGACTGACATCTCCGAATCTGAATTGCCTCAGAGGGGCAGAGGCCTCCTCTCTTCAGAGCTGTATTCCGCTGCACAGGCCTTGCAATGACAAAGAAATGGCATCAACAGGCACGGTCATCAATACAACAGCGCTTTTGGCTCCGGGGGGAAATCCTCCAGACACAGACACAGAATTAACTTGCGATGTCTCATGGTTTAGGCTGGGAAGATCAAGCTCGCATTAACTGTTAAGCAGCAGAGTAACTTGACATTCTGCCAGTTTCCTACCTGTCTACACCGTCTGGTATGCAGCCAATTGACCAGCCTGCCCTACACCTACGATACATAACAAACAGCAGGTGCAGCTTCAGCGTGACAGACTAACTGACTTTTCCTCTCCCTTGGGAGCAACACTGTCTAATTTAATCAAACGTCGACTGATGCACAGAATGTGTACAATCGTTCTCCAGGCAGAGGTCAAATAATTAAAGATGGAGAGGCTGTTAGTTGAGGAAAACTTGACTGTGGAGGTGAACAGCAAGCTAGGCAGTGAGTCAGAGGCCGTGAACCCCCCCTGCCAGCGCCGTTTCAACTTTCGCCTCAAATACATAGCGAGTCTGAACCTGGTCTTTGAGACAAATCTCATTGTTTTTGTTTTAAACGACAAGCCAAAAATAAAAAATCAGCACAAGCGAGCGGGCGAAAGCCCCTAGCAGGCGGGGCGATGCTAACGTTAGCCGGCACACTCAGCTAGCCTAGCTCACAACGACCTGTCACTTCACATCACGGCATCGCCCGGTCGACCGGCCCTAAAAGCCCCGGGGGCTTTAAACTGACGCCTCCCGGGCTCGGGCGGCTCTTCGGCGGCACAAGTAATGAGATGATCCCTCACACGGGTACGTTACCGAGAGTTTCCAGGAGAGTTTCCAGGGAAGGACGTTCCCGTGTCGGTGAGAGCCGAAATTTGTCCCGGAGGCGTTGCTTTGGAAACCTGCAAAAAACTGACGTGAGCGTTAACCAATCAGACGCGATGCATATCGGGTTGAATTTCTTTTTAATTTTTAACTTTAACGCCGATTTTTGTTGTTTTTGTTGTTTTTTTTTAATGATATATGCCCTGCACACGTTTTTTTTCCTGTCTCAGTATTTTTGACTGTCGTCTAGATTGGACGTTTCCAGGGGCGCATTTGTGTGCAAAATTTCCGCTCTAAAAATGTAATATCTTAAATAAATGTTAAATATTTAATCACATGAATCCGTTGCGTATGATATAAAAGAGCAATTTGTGAAGTTATCTATGAAATGATTTAAATTCAACTCATTAGAAGATGTTATTTCGTCCTTCTTCCTTTCAGGACGCGATTCATTATTTAATAACAGACATTTTTCCAGGATAACACTTTTTTACTTAACGACACATTTAATTTCATAATGTATGAAATTGGGTAAAATCAAACTTGAAGTGAAATGTGCTATGGGGGGGGTGTAATAATGCAATAAAAGCAGACTTCTTACTATGGGAATTTTGGAATAAAATGTCTATAATTGAGTAAAATAATATCCGATTCAGGTATAATGAAAATTACTGATAATATAATATTTTATAATCAATTAATTTTTGATAATTCGTTTGATCATTTACCAAATTGCTGGTCGATTTATAAATCCTAGACTATTCATAAATTTTTCACAATGTCTTTTTTTGTTTTTCACGTTTTAACTTCTCCACCGTCCATTTCTCAGACGACGCTTTTGTTTTGACAGTCGCGGCGGAAGCCACGTTGCTGCCGAGCGGACACAATCCGGATCCGCGGCCCCGGGAATCATTAACGGGCCGCTGTGTAAACACACCCGGTCAAATAGCGGTACGCGGCCCGTCGGACCCGTCGGCTGCCCGGGGATGAACACTAACACTGACGGGATCCCGTATTTCGGAAGAGCCGCTGGGGGGGGGGGGGACCCGAGCATCGGGGCCAGGACGCGTACGTGACTATGAGCCCCTTCGCTCATGATTCGTCCGCGGCCGGGGTTGTCTCTCCTGCCGGTTCCGCCTCGGGTTAAACGGCCGGTGGAGATGAGCTTGGCCGGGCTCTCTGCGGCGGGACCTCCACTGAGACCTCGACATGAAATCCCTGGTAGGAGCCTGCAGCCTTGATCAGGTCGGTGTTTAGTGCATGTCCGGATGTGCGCCCTTCGACCCTAAACCTCCCTGTTCCCACTTACACAGATGCTCCGCTTGCTCTGCCTGCTCGGCCTGAGCCTCCCTCTGCTGTTTTGGTTCGGACGTGTGATAACGCGGGACGGTCCGTCGCCCGCGGTGCAAAGCACCGGGCTCGGGGGCTACATGAGGATCAACCCCGGCGGGATGGGGCAGGTAAGGGGCGGGGCTCCGGGATTCAGGCCGGGGTCACGCAAGTACAGCCCCCAGGGGTCTGGGTCCAACTTATGGCTCATGAGTTCAAGGTGACCTTGAAATCTAGTTTGGATCATCATATTTTACGTAGAAAATTGTTTATTTTTTGTTCCATATCTCATCTTATCCAACATTGCCCCATTGGAATATATCGTACAGGAATAGGGCTGCAATAAACAATAATTCTATCGATTAATAAATTAATGGTTAAATTGATTGAGCTATAAAATGTTTGAAAATAGTAAAAAAAAAAATCCTGTCCCTATTCCCTAAAGTCCAAGGTGATCTTCAAATACAGTTATTCTATTATTCAGTATTAAAATAGTTGCAGAGTAATCGGCTGTCGATTGATTGATCTTGTAATTGCTGCGGCTCTAGTTCTCTATCACTTCAAGCAAAGAGACATAACAACATTCTCACAGTTCAGAGGCTGGAAATTGGGAGTGTTTTGCATTTTGCTTGACAAAACCATGTAAACAGTTTGGAATTCCGAACGCAATGTCTGGTGAACACCAGGCACTGCTCATCAGCTGGCTAGCACCATCCCTACGGTGAAGCATGGTGAAGCACAGGGCAGGGACAGGGAGACTGGTCGGAACTGAGGCAGGGAGAGGTTCTGGAAGAACACCGGCCCCAGAGTGCACGTGACCTGAGACTGGGGTGATGGATAAAGTTTAAGCATGACAGGGACCCAAAGCGTACAGCCAAGACAACACTCGAGAGGCTTTGGGAACAGTCTCGTGACTGTCCTTGGATGGCCCAGCCAAAGCCCAGACTTAAACCCCCCAGAACATCTGCGGAGAGACCTGACGATAGCAGTTCACAGATGCTTCCCTTACGGTCTCACAGAGCTTGAGAAGAGCTGCCAGGAAATATGGGATAAACTTTTCAAATCCAGGTTTACAAAGCCTGTGGATACTCAAAGCTGTAACCATATGCAAAGGGGTTTCTACAAAGTACTGAATCAAGCGTCTGAATACCTTCATAGATGAGAGATTTTACTTTGCACAAACCCAAACCTAGAACAGCTTTTATTTCTTTCTCTTTTCTCTGTCAGCAGTTTCTGGACACGCACTGCAGCCAGTGTGCCCTGGTTTCCAGCTCCGGTCAGATGCTCGGAGCTGGCGCCGGTGAAGAGATTGACAGCATCGGGTGTGTTATCCGGATGAACAATGCACCTACGCAAGGATATGAGAAGGACGTAGGGAGCCGCACCAGTGTTCGGATTGTGTCTCACACCAGCGTTCCCCTATTGGTAAAAAATGAACAATACTATTTCCAGCAGTCGGCAGACACTACATATGTGTTCTGGGGTCCTGACAGGAACATGAGGCAAGACGGGAAAGGACGCATCTTTAACGCTCTCCTGAAAATAGCGAAGAAGTATCCAAACGTCAGGATCTACGCTATGACCAGAGAGAAGATCCAGTACTGTGATAATGTGTTTCAGAATGAAACTGGAAAAAACAGGTACAACTTGAATTAATGTCCCAGTAAAGTACATGAGAGCTCTGACTGATGCACTCTTTATCGTGTTTTCCGTAGACTTCAGCAAACCAACATCAGAGGTGAACAAAAGTAAACAAAGATAGGTCAAGACAATAAGTTACAGGTTAATAGTAAAATTAGCTAACGCAACACTTTAGCAGTTGTTATCACAAATACAACATACATACCTAATAAAGTACCTTGTTGTCGCTTTCAACTGGAGGTAAACTCGTAGCTCGCTCCCCATTCAGCCTCATTGATTATTTATCTCTGTGAGCTCAGTGTGTTACTGTACTTTTTTTTGTTGCGGTTGTTTTTCTATGTATAATAACATAAACAGTAATGATGTCTTGCGAAGTTATTGACTTGGAGCAGTTTTAGGCTTTTTCATCATTAATTAATCTCCCCATTATTTTTTGAGTAATTGTTGAGTCTATGAAACATCAAAAGTAGAGGAAAAAATGCTTTTCACAGTTTTGCAAAGCCGAAGGTGATGTCTTCAAATGTGTTTTTTTTATTGTTTTTTTTTTTTTTTTCAACCAACAGTCCAAAACCAAAAAATATCCAGTTACAATCCCATTAGAAGAAGAAAAAAAAGCAAAAAACTTCTCTTTGAGAGGCTGGAATCCAAGAATTTTTGGCACAATTTTTTTTTATTGAAACATAACAGAAACAATAAATTGGTTATTAAAAATGTTTTATAAGATCAGATGTTTGATGTCTCCTATTCAGGATGAAGACGGGGGCGTTTCTCAGCACTGGATTTTTCACGATGATTCTCGCAATAGATATGTGCGACAGAATCCACGTCTATGGAATGATTGACGATAGCTATTGCAGGTGAGACATTTAACGTTAGGCCTTGAGTTTGTGATCTACACTTAAGCTCCCTCTATTTCACAACTTAGTACCCTTTGTAACCTTTCCCAACTTGTGGTATTTTCCTCCTTCTGACAGTCGGGTCAATCAAAGCGTTGTTCCGTACCACTACTATGAGGAAAACCGGCTCGATGAGTGCAGGATGTACAAGGTCCACGAGCACACGCAACGCGGGGGCCATCGCTTCATCACTGAGAAGGCCATCTATGCCAAATGGGCAACACGCCATAAAATTGAGTTTAAAAGCCCCTCTTGGAGCTTCTGAAGAGGAACATCCTAAAACCCAGAAGATTTTCCTGGACTTAATAGTGGTATTCACTTTTGCTAGCTTCTGATCTTCTCTGCTGAAGGTCTCGTTTGTTTGTTTGGTTGGTTGGTTTTATTGTACCACCTCAGTTTTAATGAACATGTATAGCCATATATCAGCATAGATGATGATGAAACATAATAAGCCACTGGACTAGGCTCTAAAACCAGTTTATGCCAAAGCTTATACTTAAGAATTTCTTTGTACCTGTGCCTTGACTTTTTGTCTGATTTTATGCTGCAGTCTGGCCTGTGTAATTTAGAGCTACAATATGCACCTTTTACTTTATGAGTCAGAAAGCATTTTGTTTAAGGCTGGAACTTATTATTATTTTCATTCATGACCAATCAGCGACTGATTATCTCAATTAGTTGATTCCCCTTATGCCAAAAAATATTAAAATAAATGTCCATCACAGTTTCCCAGTACTCAAGTTTACACATTTATAGTACTGGTTTTGTGAAGTAAGTGGTCCAAAGTTATTCAATTTACAATCATAGAAGATTAAGTAACCAGCAACAACCAGAGAATTTTCATCACGTTTGCTTAAAAAAATCAATTAGGGTTTTCATAAAATTTTTCTGACATTTCCTGTCTATCTGACTGACGAATCCAGCTCCAGTATTGTCTTTCCTGCTCTCCTCTCAGGCATTGGGTCGGTATATTTGCCTCAAAACATGACAGCTCTCTCAATTTTCTTCCTGCCTTGGTGCAGAGTCATGTTCAGAGCATATATAAAGCAGCACACATGGGTTGTATGCAATTTTAAATAGAAAAAAAAAAAAACACTGACAGCCTCAACTGTTCATAATCATATACCAGACAAACAGCAAATGAACATACTTGAATACAAGTGCAGATTCAGGCTGTTACTTTCTTCTTCTTCAAGTACTTATTGTTTGATACTGAAGCTTTTGGATGTTTACTTTCCCATACTACAATCAGTTACAGTGTTTAAATGGTTGAAGTAGTAGTAGTACTAGTAGTAGTAGTAAGCTTTTCATTTAACCAAAACATTTGGTAATGGTAATGTTAATCATGTTCCCATGTTTCCACAATGTCCTGAGTGCCATTTAATCCTAAGAGTGAACATGCAGTTTGCAGGTGTTTTTACATGTGGTATCAATGGTATAACACTGGCCATTGAGCCTAGAGTCATTTTGGTCTCACACACACACACACACACACACACACACACACACACACACACACACACACACACACACACACATGTGCCCACGCATGCGCGCAACTTCTCAGTCAAATACAGTACATGACGTGTGTGATAAGGTTTAAATCAATAACACAACAGAGGGTATTAAAATGTAACTTCAGAGTGGTCTCCCCTGTCCATCACCTCCAATTTTTAGACATCTATTTTAAAAATGTATATATTGCTGCCTTTTCAGTTGCATAATGCTTATCTTTTTGACTAATTCCAAAGACTGTAATAGGATTTGCACTATTGCGCAAACTACTGTGTCAGAGTATTTTACTGCATTTAAAACCATGAATCAAACATGAATCGTTTGAATTCAAATGTATTATTGATTTTTTTTTTTTTTAGTAAGAATACTTATGCAGAGAACTGTGCAAAACAAACAAAAAAAAGAATGTTAACTTGACCACCAGTTGGCCTGGCCGCTACTGTGTGATTGGTGTCAACAGGAATAAATGTGCTATCAAACAGAGTATGATAGTCTGTGTGTGTGTGTGTGTGTGTGTGTTATATTGTGTGTCTTTTGTTTTAAAGTTGCATTTTATGAAATTCCATTTATCTATTTCTGTGAGTCAAGTAATTAAAACAAAGGAAACCTATTATTACTATTCTATCCCATAATAACTCTTAGACTTCAACCAACACGTATTTTCATTATCAACAGTTCTGACAAAGTTTCATAACTGAAGCCCACATTAAGTTATTCTCATCTCTTGTTCTGTCTGACCAGCTTTCAGAAATACAAAGATATTGAGTTATACTATCACAGAAATGTGGGGAAAATAGTAAATACTGAACGACTGGAATGAGTGAATCTTTGCCATTTTCCATTTTAAAAAAAAGACTCAAGTTATTAATCTTGTCAATTCATTTTATGTCAATCAACAAATCGGTGAATCAGCTAATCATTTTAACTCTAGAGTGCTTCCAGTTTCTGGATGCCCGGGGAGATAATGTCACTGCCATGTGCAGTGGAGGCTGAGAATTTCTGCCCAGGGGGCCTGAGATGGTTAATCTGGCTATCATCAGGGTTATTTTTAGTAACATTTTTAATAACGACAGATACTGTACATTCAGTGCTGGTCAAAAGTTTTAGAGCACCCCCATTTTTTATCAGTTATGGAGATTTAAGTCTAGTCTAGTAAAAAAAAAAAAGAAAAAAGTTTAGGACACCAAAAACTAAACATTTATATAAATTTCATGTATTAAGAAATTGGTTAATTTACAGCTTTTCTGCAGCAATGCAGGTAAACGAAGTCTTCGACGTTGATGCAAACAATGCCCAGAGGTTCATCCAACTTTTGTTAATTATTTACACAACCTCTGTCGGGATGTTTGTGCTGTATGTTGCTATCAGAATGAGGCAAGTGACAAAGGAAGACAGACTGGTTGGTCGTGGGGTGGGGGGGGGGTGATCCTGGGGGGGAATAACGACCCAAAACATTAAAAACACACGGAGCTGGTTTTAGGATGAACTGGACAGAAAGTGAAAGCAAAGCAACCTGCATGCGTGACATATGCGGGACCCTCTGCTGAGATGAACTTCCCGCAACATCCCGACACTGAGCGCTGCCAAGCGCGTGTTCGGCTGCTGAACGAATCGAGGACGGAAGAAAGAAAAATAAAAAGAAAGAACGAGATTAAACCGGGTTAAAGGAAAAAGATCCTGTCAAATCTCAAGTAGTTTATCTTTTATTTATTTGTTTGCTTTGCTTTGCTTTAACACACACACTGATAACTTCCAGCTGCGCAAATACCGCAAAAGGACCGGGAGAGCTTCTGTGCGAGCACGCACCCAAACAAGCGCAGAGAGAGAGAGAGAGAGAGAGAGAGAGAGAGCAGGTCACAACAACAACAACAACAACAACAACAACAGCAACGTCCCCGCGCCGCAGCGGTTCGACGTGCCCCTGACGTCACGGGAGTGGCGCAGGAAGATGGGGGACGTGGGAGACCGGAGACACCGCGAAAGCAGAGGCCGCGAAACGGTAAAAGCCCCGCGTTGACGCGCCGCCGCCGCCGCCGCCGCACCTCACCGCACACTCACGCGTCACGACGGTCGACGCCGTCGTCTCGTCGGCGGGATGTCGTTTTCCTAGGAGCCGCCGCTGAAGGTACGTCGACGGCGTTAAGATGTGCGTGTGTGCGGGTTTTTCTGCTACTGATAAAAAGCGCCCGCCGCCCTGAACGTCTGTGGCGAGATAAAACACGTCCAGCACCGCGGGCGGCGGCTCCGCCTGCCCGGCGGCGGCTCCGCTGGCCCGGGCTGCGGACCAAACTGTCCGCGGCGGCGTCGTTACCACGCTGCGACGCGGCTTGTTTACATGTTGACACCTACTGAATCTGGACTGTGACATCGGGCGATGGCGTCGACGGGATCTGAACCAACGCCGTAACTTCTCTGTCTCTCTCTCTGTCTGTCTCTCGTCAGGTATGATGCCAGACGGTCACGGCCAGTGCGCTGGGACACAGCCCGATCGGAAAGCATGGGGCTCAGGCTCAACGGCAAGGTAAGGCGGGGGAGGGTGTGGCCCCCGGACCCCTTCACCTTCACCTTCACCTTCACCTTCACCGTCGTCATCATCGGTAGCATCAGTCCGGACAGAGGGTTGCATCCCTGCAGTCAAATTAAACAAGAATATGCACTCAAGTACTGTGCTCAAGTACAAGTTTTAGGCTACCTCGACTTTACTTTGGCCATTTCCTTTCATGTACTTTTCTGTCTCTAATTCACTTCAGCTCAGAGGAATTTTGTTGTACTTTTCACGCAGCTAACTTTAACTGCTAACCTTGGTTCCATTGCAAAATTAACATGTCGCATAAGAAACACACAAATTGCATACAAAACAAGAAACTTTCTTATAAATGAAACAAGTACCGCTGAAACTTTTGTAGTAACTTTTTTTTTCCAGTTATCTAATAAATTGTCTAACGGCTTCAGCTCTAACTTGATATACTATGAATTAGTATAAGAGTATAGAATAAATAGTAATTATAGAAGTTGCAGAGAATGGAAATAGCCAAAGTATGAAGTACAAGGACCTCAAATTAGCATTTAAGTACTTGGTAAAACTCACCCACTGCTCTTGTTTACACTGCAGGGACCACAGAGCCACAGGATGGTGATCTTCCTGGCCATCTTCATCCTGATGACACTCCTCTTCCTGTACGGCTCTAACAATGGCAACAGTACCGTCTACACTCCCTTCCGTGCGGCCATTAATCACGCGAGTCGCAAGACCACAGACTTGAAGAAGTGGGCTGGGAAAGACGGTTATGTGCCATTTTATGGCAACAAGGTACTTAACAGTTTGCGCACAAACACAGAATTGTCACAACTGGAACTTCAACAAACTTTGAGATAAAACACACTAACATTTGGTGCACATGTACTGTGAGTTACACAAGGCTTTTCAGTCGGTCAAGGACTTATTTTAATTTTAGTTTGCATGTAGGTTGATTTGTTACTGTAAATACCAGTGGAGGATGCAGCAGAGGTGATCTGTATCGATACTGCTTACCCAGGCAAATTTTGTATTTTGGTAAAAACTCTGAACTTGACTTCAGCACTAAATGTAACAAGATGTCAGTATGTCAGTCAGTGTTTGCAAACCTGCACTGCGAGCTCTGTTAACAAAATGAAACCAGAAGGAAGTTGTTCACCATTAGAACTTAAATCTATACTTGTTTTGATTAGGGAAATGCTGCAACTGTGAACCTCATAGTCGTTTGCTAGGTCATTTTGGTCATTTTGTTTGAAAAAGCTTAATGTTGTCTTTCCTTTTCAGAATATGACCAATCACTGTCACAGCTGCGCGCTGGTGACGAGCTCCAGCCACGTCCTGGGGAGTCAAGCGGGGGAGGAGATCGACCACACGGAGTGTGTGATTCGTATGAACGACGCCCCCACGTTGGGGTACGAGAATGACGTAGGGACGCGGACTTCTCTGAGGGTGGTAGCCCACTCCAGCGTGTTCAGGGTGGTCCGAAGGCCTAACGAGTTCTTACACCGCACTGACAATGAACCCGTGATCATTTTCTGGGGACCCCCGAACAAGATTGGGAAGGATGCCAAGGGAACTTTGTACAGACTGATCCAGAGAGTCAGCATGACATACAGTAACCTGTCTTGTTTCAGTATCACGCCAAGCAAGATGCGCAAGTTTGACAGTCTCTTTCACAAGGAGACGGGACGAGATAGGTGAGTATTTGGGGGGGTAGTAAAATGTTAATCACATCTTATTGTCTATTAACCCAGCATCGGCTAAAGGTCAATTGCACAAAATCTGCTTTCCCATTTGTTTTTCTTCTGCACAGGCAAAAATCTCACTCATGGCTGAGCACAGGCTGGTTCACGATGGTCATAGCTATTGAGATCTGTGATAACATCAAAGTGTATGGGATGGTTCCACCCAATCACTGCGTGTGAGTAAAATGATGGTACTAATCAACCTGCAGTATGTAGACTCAGTATGTAGACTCAACCCACTGGTTAAATCCTTCTCTTTCCAGAAGGAAACCCGGATCAAAGAAGATGCCGTATCATTACTACAAACCCCGAGGGCCTGACGAATGTGTGACATACCTACAGAACGAGAGCGGCCGAAGAGGAAACCACCATCGCTTTATCACGGAGAAGCAGGTGTTTGCACGCTGGGCAAAGCAGTACAACATCACCTTCACTCATCCCACATGGTGACAAGACTGAAAACAAAGAGAAAGAGATCTCTCTGCACTCACAGAGGTCGGAAAAGGTACCACGGCCCCATATCATCATTAACTTTCATAATTGAGCCTTCAAATAGCCACAAGCTTTTTTCGGGGGGGGGGGATTATATATATATATATATATATATATATATATATATATATATTTCATTGGACCACATGACTGAGGAGATGTACAGGGATGTTTTCAGTTGCAGAAACTCAATCTTAAGAGGTTTCTGAAATATGCTGTGTATGTTCCACATTGACATGTGCCAGCTGTCTGACAAGTGTTTTTGTAAATAGAAGAGAAAATGAATTTTAAGATGAATTTATACATGTTTATATTTTTATTATCGATTGAAAATGCACTCATGTTTGCAGTGTTGAGGGGGCAATATATCAACATGCATTCTAATTAGATATGTGATTAAGTGGCCTATAAAAAAACGCTATATAGCTTGCATTTGGCCATTAAACAAAGATTATAATGTATAGTAATTGCAGTTATATTCAGTAGATCATTTTCAATCAATAAAGGAGCCATACAGGAGCCTTATGACACAGTATATAAGCAACGCAGCTGGGTACCATTTTTTGTGTGGTCGCAGTTCTTGAAATCGAAACCAAAAAAGTACTTTGACATCTTAGCTTGAATATAAGCATTTCTACAGAAGTTTCACTTGAAAAAAATGAGCCAAACAAATCATTGTTTGTCTTAAAACACAGCATCGGTAACATTTTGAAATAAGTCTAAAATTGGCAAAACTGTGATTTTCCATTAGGAAATAGAGTATTAAAAAGTAAACATGACTAAAATTATGACCAGGAATTCAATGCTAGCTCACAATACTTCAGTTTTTACCTGATACTATGAACAAATTTCGATAGGTACTCAAAAAGTATTTAGGGCTTGAAACCCAGCCCTGGTTAACAGATGTAAATAACAGATGATTACAAAGACCATGAGGGAGAAGAACATAGGAACCTCTGTTTGGGGGATTTCATGCATGTTAATTCCACAGTGACATAAATTACAAGAAGGTTATGTTCTCACCCATGTCTGTTTGTTGGCTTGTTTTTTACGTAAAAAGAATTGAACTGATTCGCTACATTTTGTAGGAGGGCTCGGTCATGGGCCAGGGAAGAACCCATTAAATTTTGGTGTGGATCAAGAAAGGTTTTATTTAACTAACAATGCTATACAGGGCATTTTTCATCTTGACAGAGGTATCTGCTCTTCTGTGCGCCCGTCCAGTCCACCCCCCCCCTTTTATTAAAAATGAATGATACATATCAGGTTCTACAAATTATGTGGCACCAAATTTATTCTAGAGATAAAGATTGTGCGTTTCTGTTCATCTCAAACAAGTTGATATACACTAAATTTGAACTTCATAAAAATTTTTGCTGTCCTGGATGTTGGTTTTAACATAACGAGGAAAAATAAGACCATGAACATGCATCTTAATCCTTTTTTTTTTTTTTTACCTCTATGGCATTCCAGCGCATGCAGCTTCAGTTCAAATGCATCAAGGTCCTGTTATGCAATGCTGCCTCTTGCAAGGGATTTATCTCCTCTCTTAGATGCGTCCATCTGCCGGAGAGGCTTCTTACCATAATGCAGGCGATGTGCTTGATTCATTGTGGTCAGATGCCTTTTATCTCTGATTCTAATAGTCAATAATTAACAGAAGAAATATACATGATCTGCACTGACTTTTGAACAGCCTGCTAAACTTATTGAGACAAGAGACTGAAACAAAAATGGAACATCATAACACTTACTAAAGGAGGATTTATTACAAGAGTGTGATATTAGACCACCCGAGTTTTAGATAAGTTGACTTAACGATCTGGAAACTGGGTTTATCCAGCCTATTCACAAAAGCACAAAGAAGTCCTACAAATAACCCAGATAAATACTGCAAGCCCCCAGACCAAACCTGACATTAAAATGAAATCTGTCTGGCTGTCTTAACTGAACACGAAATGCTAAAATGAGACGTAGATGCAACCAGAATATGACCATCTAGAAGACCATCAGAGAGCTGTACAGACCTGTAGCCTTGTAGAAAGGTCCAATTTTCAGATGTTGCCCAAAAGCAGATGGGCCACTTTCCCGTAATTAATAGAAACGTGTTTCTCTCAGAAAGCTCCAGTGTATATTGATGAAAGTTTAACTCAGAAGCTCAGTGACATTCATTTGTCCATGTTGTGCTGGTCTCATCACTGTGTTTCATGAAATGTTCTCTACTGTTTGATAAATTATATGCTTTGGAAAAAAAATACAAGTCAGTATAGACTTGGGGATAATGTTTGTATTTAAATATGTACAATTTTGCTGGATCATTTAGAAACAAAAATAGAGAATGACAAATAACACAAAGAGAAATCCGAGGTATCTAGCATTGACAGTCTTCAGTGCACTGATGTGTGTGATGTGATATTAGAGACAATGGCTGTTTGCACTGTTTTCAGTAGACAATGCTAAAAAGGTCCAATTATGGAAAATGAACAGCTTCATGGTAAATACCAGGTAGATGATAAAACATCTGCCAACATGTCCTTGTTTACTTTCCTCCATCACAGATTCTTTCACAAACTGTTGGAAACATCTGAAAATGCGGCTGTGATCTTCTGCCTCAGCCCTGCCATGGAAATTAAGATGGCCTCCTGATGTAAAGAAAACAGGAAACGGTTAAACACAGTGCTGAGCAGAATAAGGAAGTTGAAGGCATAGCACAGACCACAAAGCACTTGCTTTTAGAACAAAGAGTTTACATTTATCTGTAAAGCTTGGTTTAACATTTCCGTCCTCACCTCTGTGCGAATCGTCCTGCTGCCCTGAGCGGGGCATGTGTTGAGGTAAAGGTCGAATAAAACACTGGGATCAGTCACATCCAGGTTTTGGTCCGCATCTAAACTGGCCTCCAGTCCCTGCAGACCTCCAAAAACTACCAAAAGGTGCCTAAAAAGTGGAAGGAGGTGTAGTTTAATAATTAGAACAAAATTATCAAATATCAGTAATGAGATAATACGACTAGGAGTCTACAGCCATGCCAGCAGCTCTGTGAGGCTGCACCAAGGCGCAGGCCTGCTCTGAGCTAAATGCTCCCACTGCATTTATTTGGTCATAAACCAAAGTGCATCACAGCTGATGTGCCCTAGCTTAGCATCAGAAGATGTTTCATTACAGCTCTCAGACCGGAGAAACCTGTGACTACCTGGAACAGACTGGTTGACAACCAGGGAGAGTTTGGTTCCAGCTGGGGAGACAGCAAACCGGGGCAGTATGGAATACACTTGTTCAGCCTCAGCTGGGTCTCCTGAGTGAGGGTGTCGAAAAGACCCAATGACCTCAGCTAACATCACTGTTGATGTGCCCTAGCTTAGCATCAGACGATATTATTACAACAGAACCAACTCAAATCTTGACCTGATGATTGTGCTAGAGGAAAAGCTAAAGGAACAGGTAAGTAATTATAATTCTTAATTCCAAAGTCATTGGGATTCTTTCTTTGGGGACCATGAATACCAGAAAAAAAAAAAAAAAATTCATGACAATCCATCCAATAGTTGAGATATTTCATTCTGGACCAAAGTGGAGAACCACCTGAATGATCTACCGACCATCACTGCTGTCCCAAGAGCCACACTGCTAGCATGGCTAGTTTAAAAACAAACAAACAAAAAAGGTTCTTGACTTCCCTTCCTGTCTTGCTGGCTCTGAACCTACCTGAATGGTGTCAGTGTGGTCTGGTCCATGTTGCTCCCTCTCTCTGATGTGCCAATAGTCAGATCGTATCCTTCTTTGTATGGACTTTCTGTGAAAACTGCACCTGCATTAAAAAAGCAACGGCGACAAGGATACAGCAATCAACGCTGGGCCAACTCTCATACTGAATTCAGCGCTTCACTCGTTTTCTCATACGTTTGAGAACTCGTGGTGTATTAAGAGAATAAGAAACCTACTGAGACAAGATGCCAGGCGGACACTGTATCCCCAGTAGAGACCCCCTTCTGTCCTGGGCACATGAGGAGCCACCACCACACCTTGAAATATTTTGCTCTCTGAGGACGAGGGACAGACAAATGGACATAAACACTCTGTTGATGTGCAGCATCTTGAGCATAAAGATAACTGGAAACAGAGGGACTAAATAGAAAAACCCTGGACACAGTTATAGTCTGATGGACAGATTTACCTTGGTTCTGTGTCTTGTTGAGTTCCACCGTGACCCGAAGTCCAGACTGCAGCTGTTTATCAATCCGAACTTCCTGTGGGCGCAGATGGACATACACTAGTTCAGTCTAATGAGCAAAATAGGCAACTAGAAAAAAATAGTCTGCAACAATTTTGCCAATTAATCATGTTTGGGTAATTTTTAAATGCAAATGAAAAAAGAAAAGAAAAAAAAGCAGATTTCTGCCTCTTAATCGTGAATATTTTCTGGTTTTCTTTGTCTTCTAATATAGTAAATTCAATACATTTGGGTTAAAAAATGTTTTAAACTATTTTCTGACATTTTATAGATCAAACACTAGATCAATAAATCCAGAGAATGCCTCAGGATTCATTTATAATTAAAATAATCATTAGTTGCAGCCCTACATTCTATGTTCACAAATGAAAGCCAACACAACCTTTTTGTCCACATTAGATGATGGCAGTAGCCTCTGTGAAGATGTGCTCACCTTTCTCATTCCACAGTTGACTAATGAACCTTTTCCCTGTTTTCCTGGCCTATCGAGGACGATTCCTTCTCGGTATTCCGACTCCTCATCTATCCTCATGTGGTGAGGACTGTCTAAAGGGTTAAGTAAACCTGGTAGAGGAAAAAAGGCCGGTAACTTGTGAAAATTTGTCTCTTTTTGCCTTCACTTATAAGTCTGTTTATACCTGATATAACAATGTTATCTTTACTGAAATTTTGAATTAGAATACGATCCAATATCAATATCAAGTTTTCTTCAATATCAAACTTATCTAGTGACAGTTGTCAGTACATCTGTGGCTATAAAAAAAAATAGGAACTGCAAAAATAGGAACTGCTAGATGATTTGGGGTTTCCAGAGGCGCCCCTTACATCCGACTGGGCCCCACAGTGTCAGTCTTTGAAAAGCCGTGCTGTAAGAGAAATGTACGAAAAGTATATCTAAATTTTTTTTTTTTTTTAATTTACCTGCATACTGTAAATCTTGATGCTTTGGGAAAAACCACTTGCGCAGGTACCTGGTGGAGAAGAAAAAAAAAAGATGCAACCCGAATCTTATGAAATTGGCTGATACCAGTGACCTGATGATGATACCTTCCAACTTACTGTGGACATTCGAGATACTGAAGTATTCTGGCAAGCTGAATACAAGCATTCCCTTTCTTCCCAACACCTTTAAATTCTCCTTCAACACTCCTACGGGATAAAGCCAAAAAGGGAAAACTTTTCTATTAGCTTTGTGATAGTCTCAGGGCTGTGTTGACCAACATGTTGAACCTCTGTGTTAACTTACTTGACTTCTTCCCCTTCTTCATCAAACACAACGATCTCATCAACACAGAACACCACGCAGGCTCGAGCGATCTGTCCGGCAAGGTATGTACGAAGTTCAGGGGACTGAGCGTTGTCCAGGACAGAACCTGGCAGGGCCACACTCACTGTGTAGGCCCGACCTAAGAGGAGCAGATCACACGTTACAGAACTCTATTTTCAGTCGACTGACAACAGTCCGGGGGAGGACGACTGAGTTACCTTTTTTGCTCTGGCTTTGTACAAGTTTTGCACACTCTGCGGCCTCTTGCTGTTTCTGCTTTTCCAACTGTTTGATGAGCTTGGCCTCTTTCCTTTGCTTCTTGGATTCCTTTACTGTTTATGAGGAAGAATCAATGATACCGGTGGGAAAATTAGATGCATCCAGAAAGAGTGGCGATATCCAAATTGATGGTCTAAGGAGGTGGTTCAGAGCCTTTCTGGCTCACCACCCTGTTAAAATAAGGCTATATCTATTTGTGATTAGTTGATCGGCCAAATTAATCTATAACTGATGATAGATAAATAATTAATGCCTTTTTTATCATGTGGAAACCCATTGAAGTTCTGAGACCCATACTGGGAACCAGTGGTTTATTGATATAGGCTGTCGTGATTAAAAAAAAGTGTAAAGCTCCTGTTTTAAAAATAAATGCAATATAATGAGGTAGTCTTATTGAGAACATGATCTCTTTTTTGAGAGAAACAAATACAGCAGAAGACATAAGACCAGAGGTGAGACAAGCATATACAGCAACAGAAACAGTTAGACATCTCTTTAAAAAAGGTCCAAAATTAAAAGTTCAGTTTTATACCATGGGATGAGACATTCAAGATTCAAAGACTGTTGTTATTCAGTTCATTTATGTGGAGTTTAGTTCATTATTTACTCATCCCTGGTTTGAGTCTGATGAACAGTAGTTTTATATTTGAGAAGAGACGTCTTATACTAATGCAGCTTTAGTAAGACACATATATAAACATTAAATAATGTTTCTCAAGGAACGTAGGCAGGGTAGTGTTAAAAAGCATGATTTTTTTTTTGTTTCTTTCAAGGTGGAATCTGCACATGTGAGTGCAAGATACATCCTTAGTCGCATACAGTCATGGTCCTCAAAATGACAATGTTTTATTAAAGAAGCCCAATTTTTTCTAATCTTCAGATTATGTGTCAGTTGTTCCACATAAGATATAAAAGTGAGACTGCCATCTTCCCAAATTTGTGGTTTTCTATTTCATAAATAAAACTGACTATCCTATTTAAGACCCCCTTACACATGACAAATAAAACCCAACATTAAATTACTCTCCTAAAGGTCGATTTATAAACTTATAGGACTTCTATTATAATCCTTCACATCACATGAAATGCCGTTGCTTTAAAATACACAAAACCCACTTAACGTTTTTAACAAATAAAAGAGTTTGCTGCAGCTTAGAGCCATCAGCTAATGTGGCCGTGTCTTCACTCACTCTCTGCTTTTCTTTTCTTCCAGTCCACCTTCTCCTCAATCTGTGAAAACAGAAAAGGAAACACGTTGTAGGAGATAAAGAAAACAAATCTAAATACAGTTTTATAATAAACTTTAGAGGGACGTTACCGGAGAGGACACACTTTGGGATCTTTTCGCAGCAACGCCGGTAGACATTTTTACACACACACGTCAACACGTGAGGTTTATTTACTTCCGGGTCGCGGTCTGCTTTTCAAAGTAAAAGCCTGCCTGTGCTTCGTGGGGAGAAACGAAAAAGGCCCAAGGTTTCTGTCAGTTTAACTGGTGCGGTTTTCTTAACACAAATTCATAAAAGTTATTGGCCTATAAATACTTTCTCTTCCTCTTTAGATTAAGGCTAAAGACTATATGACAAGTTTCAACTTAAAGATAGGAACCTTTACTTTCCAGAAGCAGGTCATGGTTTCAAAGTGCCACCTCTATCATTTTTCTAAGTCATAATTTTATAAAATTAAATATTACGACTGCTGAAAGTATAAAAACCAGCAATGATTTTTTTTTTCTTCTGCTTGAATCTGGATCAAGAAACAACATTATACACTTGGCTAACCATATGTTTTGTTGTGGATGGTATAATGGGTTTTACTTATTCAGAGCATTTATGCTAGGAAATCATTTATAGTATATGGCTCAGTTTAACCGAGATGACCAAAATCAGTTTAACTAGCCTGTTGAAGTATTACCGGACAGATAATGCATGACTCTAGATCCTCAACCAGTTTACTTTCTGTGGCCTAATTTTCTCAAGTAAGTATCAGGGATGGTGTCATCCTGTTGGATGAAACCAGAACTGTAAGATGAACTGACAGAGAGCAACACATTGAAAAAAGAGACTATTTTTTTTAAAGGATATTTCAAGGTTGTCAGCCTAATGGTTTCAGTGGTTATCTTCTCTTGAATTAGCTATTTAATAAATCTGAAGTCATAGGTTTTATCATTAGTAGCCTGGTCTGTGAGCCCCCCCACCCCACCCCGTTAAAAAGAAAATCAATACAGTGCATCCACTAATAATGAGAAAGTGTTCAAGCTACACTGTCTTGGTTTATTTAGTAACTCTAGTCTGACCCATTGTTTCTGGCACAAAGGGCTCTGACCGTGGATAGATTACTGAACAGGCCCCCTGGGCAAAGGCCCAGGTGCCCAAGGGTTCAAGGTTCAAGGAGACAACTGACTGCATAGAGACACAAAATTACAACTCTGATAAACTACAGTCTAATTTGCCACAAGACTGAGTTGCCTCCACCTGGCCTACAAAATTGAGTGGTGTTACTGCTCAGATTCTTCATGGAAGTTAGAAAGAGGTGAATTAAGTTAAATGTTTCTACCTCAAACCTCCTTTAGTTTTCAATTCAACATAGATAATACCATTACAAACGGTCAGTGAACTGCTGACAGCATAACATGAGTGATACATAATCCATACAAACTGCTGGTAAATATAATAAAATGGGATCCTTTACAAGGAAAAACATAGAGCCGATAAACAGATAATAGTAGCACTGAAAAACAGAATATATGGATTAGTTAAAATCTTTATTCAACTTTTTGCTTAGTTTGAATCAGGACAAATATCTCTGTTGTTAGAATGTGGCACTCAATGAAAGAAAATCATTAAAATTTATAAAAATCACCTTAATGTTTACAACTTAAAATGACAAAAAAATAGTTATAACATTTAGAATATTTTATTCAGTTTTCTGCATAGAATCATTGCACATGATCATTAACAAGGATTTTTTTTTGACTGTTTTAATGACTGTAGTATGAGGAAAAATTCAAAGTGGATGTTGTGTTGTGAAACACAGAATATGGCTCATTTTACGTGAGGAGACAGAACAAGCCAGTTTAAGTAGCCCGGCTGAAATCTTGCTGGATACGGCTTCATATCACAGATGATTTTAATGTCCTTGGCTCCACTTTCTCAAGATGTCCTCTGCTGCATCCAAGGTGGAGTCCTCCTGTTGGACAAAAAAAAAAAAAAAAAAAAAAAAAACAAATACAAAGAAACCCAAAAACAAACAAACAACAACAAAAAAAAAACAGTCAGTGTGCATGAGAAGGACTGACAAAGGGCAAAAGAGTAAAACAGGAGAAGGCTTGAGTCAATTTCATTTCAGTTAACTAGGTTGAATTTACCTTGACAAAACAGAATCTGATGTACTTGTCGAACTCCTTGCTGTGCTCCGGACTGTAGAACGCAGAGACGGGGATTGTCGCTAAGCCCTGAAGAAGAAAAAGACAGATTTGATAGTAAAAAAAGGCAGAAAAAATTGAAACAGGATATTCCAAATACATCAAAATGCACCTATCTCACCTTTTATTTTCTTACACTTGTGTCAGTGCTTGGGAAAGAGTACATTTTTTAAAGATTTAATAAATCTTAAATCTTTACCTTCTCTTTAATTAGCCATTTAACAAATCTGAAGTCATGGGGTTCATCCTTAGTGCTCTGGTCATTGAGATCCACCTCTGTTAAAAAAAAAAAGAAAGGTGAATATTAATTAGAGTGATAGTGTGATAAAATAATACATTAAACAAAATCAACGAAATAGTAAAAAGTAACGTAATAACAAATGCAAACCAGTTCACATGGTCGCCCGTCACTCACTGACAGAGGCGATATCTGTGATCATAAAGTAGCCTCCCTCTGGCATGATGGGCTGCAGGCCCACGCTCTCCAGACACGAGGCCAGCTTCTTCCTCCTGTGGTGCAGCATCGCAGGCAGCTGCTGGAAGTAGCTCTCTGGAGACCCGAACAGCTCGTACTCTCTCTCAAATCCATGAGCCACTGCCTCCTATTATTGATGGGGACGGATGAAAAAAGGCCCAAAAAATTGTTTTTAATTAAATTTCACAGATGTTACTGAAATTGAAATGAAATGACAATTGTGATTATAAAACTCAACCTTAATACAACAGTATTGTGTGTATTGTCCTTTAGTGAACATTTCTCTTGTTTTATTAGTTTTATTTTTCTCAGTTTTTATGATATGCTAAACGAAATGCAAATAATGTTTAAGAAAAAACAAACATATCTTCCTGTCTGATAACTTCAACAGCAATGGCTGCAGCCTCAATGAAGTGGAAATGTTCTAGAGGATTTACGTTTCATTTAGTCCCCCCAGTCAGCATGACATTTACTTGTATATTTGGTAAGCCCTGGTATTGAGCCTAGAATTTAAAAATAAAAGTTCCTCGACTGAGCCCATCTATTCTGAGAGGAGCTACAGTGAAGAGGCCACGTTTTACTGCCACGACAACATCTGAAACATTAAAAGGAATTATTGCGTGTTTACCTGAGCAGCTGTTGCACAGTGGTAGATGGTGTTCTGATGGATGGTTTTCATGTGTTTGATGAGATGTCTGGAGCCCATTGCCCAGCCAACCTGAAGAGACCATAGGGGCCACCATCACAACAATGCCTAATGAGGCAGATCATGCAACTTTGGCGACCGTGCATTACCTTCCAGCCGGTGGCACTAAAAGTCTTCCCGGCACTGCCAACAGTGATGGTTCGCTCCCACATACCAGGGAGACTGGCTGTCAATAACAACAGCAAAAACAACCAACGATATTAATAACTTCGCTCTATGATTTGAGCTTTTTTTTTGTCTTAATGTTGCTGAACTCTGGTTTTACAATATCTCACCTATCTTTACGTGCTTGGCTCCGTCGTAAGTCAGCCACTCGTACACTTCGTCGCTGAAGCACAGCATGTCGTGTTTGATACACAGATCAGCAATCATTTGGAGCTCTTCCGTCTTGTAAACCTGTAATTGACAGATAAATGTAGTGTTAGGTTCATGTGTATTTGGACAGTGATACAACGTGCAATTGTGCCTCCGTTTGTGTTTATATCCAACACCACATTCTATTCAGTTGAACAATGAAATTCAACAGTAAACGCACAGCAAAGCTCTGCTCTCTGCAGGCTGGTTACATTATCCGACTAGTTGAGAGCAAATGATCAACATCTTACCTTTCCTAATGGGTTGTTGGGAGTATTGATGACAATGGCTTTTGTGCGCGGGGTGATTTTACTGGCCAGCTCCTCAGCAGAGAGAACCCAGTCTCCACTTGACAGGACAGCACCACCTTCAACTTTCTTTTATCAGCAAAGAGGAAAAAAGAAAAATAGCTTGAGGTGAACGTATGAACGTATGCCGACAAACACAAAGGTGGCATTGTCTGGAGATGTGTCACAGCTCTTTTGTAGGGATTCTTTTGTAATGTGTTATCACTCACTGGCCTCAGAGGTACGTATACTGCCTTTCCTCCAGCCATCTTCGTCATCGGCTGATAGCAGTCAAAGAACGGCTCGATAATTATGACCTGAAACGTAAACATCCATTAGCTGATCTTTTTTGAAAAAAAAAATAAAGCTCATGGGGAGCTACTGTATGTAGAGCCTTTACACACACTGCTGTGCTGAAGTTACAAACCAAAACCCTCCGTCTAATGCCATTAGTTTTCTTTAGCTTAGTATTTTTTTTAGCATTATGTGGAGTTTTAATACAGAGAAAACCACACACACACGGTTTTTATAACCTTGTGCAAATATATTCTGCATTTGATTCTTTTTGATTTTTATATTTTCCTAATCCTTGTTGAACTGTAGGACATTTTGACTTGACCGGACTGATTTTTCGCACCTCGTCCCCTTCATCAACCAGAGCCTGAAAGGCACAGAAGAGAGCCTGATAAGCTCCGACCGTGACCAGGACTTCTTCCAGCGGATCGATCTCATGTCCCACGATCTTACTGAAGAATTTTGCCAGAGTTTTCACGAGAGGGGGGTGGCCCTGAGGAAACGGACAACATAAAAATCATGGGGTGAGGCTCCCTGTTTGTTTTGCATCGAAGAAAAATAGAAATACTGAAATGACTCAGAGAAGCATTCGTCTCTGACATACAGACACAAGCCTTCCCATGTGTCCAATCGAACTTACGAAAGCGCGGGTGTACTGGTGCATTGCGGGTCCTCCACTCACAGCTTCCCGAAATGCCTCCAGGATAAACGGAGGAGGGGAGAAGTCGGGAAATCCCTGTCCGAGGTTCACTGCCTTGTAGTCTGCTGCAAGCTGTGTGAATTCCACCCTGTTGGCGCAAAACATCTGGTCAGACACTGCGGTGCTGTAACCAGAACCATTGGTTAGAAATAAACACCAATAGGTAAATGACCAAATCTCATGTCCTGTAATAGTCCTATTTTGCCCCCTGTCATCTGAGCAACCGGAGCCCCTTGAGCAATTTAATCAGATCCAAATTTTGAACAATTACAAGTCCTATAAGCAATTAAGAAAACAATAAGATGCATGTATAAACAAACATATGTAAATAATAAATGCTTCTAATAAATAATTCCTGCAGAAAATGCACTGTTTAATTTTAGATTTGGGTTTATGACTTTTAGGACATGCGGTGAGAGGTGGAAAATTAAATAGGGGTCGGTTCAGCCAAACGACCAAAGTTTTCAATAAATCAATATATTTTTAAAAGCCTCGTTGCTTCCATTGGTACGTAGCTTCTATTAATAGTGTTATGGGATGTCCATCTCTGCAACGACTGACATGACCTGGAAGCACCTTTTTTTTTTTTCTTATACAGTTTACTTGGATTACCTTCTGTCGGACGGTCGGTTGATTTCGTCTATAATTAACTTCTTGTGGGGGCCACGGTGCCAGCCACACACACACACACACACACACACACACACACACACACACACACCTCCTCCCTCCCGGACCACCATCACAACGTACCACACGTTTTTGTCGACCCCGTCCGTCCTGGCCGCCTGAAGTCGCCTCGACATGGTCGCCTGAAATCAGAGCACCGCGTTACAACCCGCCGTGTTGTTGTTGTTGTTGTTGTTGTTGTTGTTGAGCGGAGAGTCGCGTCTCTCCGGCGGAGCGACGACGCCGCCGCCTCCCACCTGATGACGGCTCCCGACCGAGCACCGACGAACCGCGGACAAGTCAGCGGCCAGATTCCGGATGAGTCCAGCGGTCAGGTTCCGGATTAGTCCCATCGACGGACCGTCATCGCCTCGGAGGAGGATGATTAGTAAAAGTAATTCCTCAATTTAAAGGCGTGGATCTTCGTCCCGGGTCATAACTGTGTTTGTTTTCTTCACGACAGTGATAGATTTTCATTTACTTTTTGGTCCTTGTGTTTTGCCTCATAATTCTTTTTGTTTTGTCTCTTTGTGATTGGTTTGAGTCTCTAGCATCATTTTGAATCCTTAAGGTGACTTCGTGTGTCTTTGTGGTCCTTTTTGATTTTCTTTACAGTTGGTTGGTGTCTTATAGTCATTTTGAGACTTTTTTTTTAGTTGTTTCTGTGTCACTTTTGTCATCGACGCGAATCTCTTTGTGGTTGTAGTTGTTTTGTGCCTCTTTATGGTTGTTAAGGTCTCTGTGGTGGTTTGATTGACCTTTCGACAATAAAGTTTTACAGTTACTTCAAACAGAGGCTCTGGTGCCTTTTTTGTACTTTCACTCAAGCATTAAAGACTTATGCCTATAGTGAAAAAAAAAGTTGAGTATTTTTACATTGTGGTATTGATACTTTTACTAAAGTAAAGGATATGAACACCTGCAGTTTTTTTTGTAAGCCTCGGACAATGCATCCTGGAAACTGAGGGTGGCGCTAGTGCCACGCCGTGGGCGCGAACTGCCGCCAAACCTCAGGGACGAAGAAGAAGACCGCAGCAGCAGCAGCAGCAGAAGAAGAAGAAGAAGAAACCTTTGGACTTTGACATCACTAGACTCCTGCGTGTTCACGACCGCGGCGTTTTTCCCCCCAAATCAGTTGACACTTTACCTGAAAAAATACCTTTTGCCATAGAGGTGACACCTGCGCGAAATGGAGCCGAGGACGCGTCACGTCCTGCTGCTGTGGCTGCTTCTCTGCTCCGGTGTGAGCGAAGCCATCGAGCCCATCAGCACCAGCATAGCGGTCGGGGTGGCTGCGACGCTGACGGCGTTTTTAGCCAGCTACCAGAACATTTTCTACTATTTCCACGAGTGCTGTCGACCCGAGTGGATTTCTTTCAACGAGACAGGTAACACGCGTGAATCCGGCTACTTAAGCTACTCAAACAGCTTCAAACGAGGAATTTATTCAACGTTACAGGTTTGCTACACCGTCAGTAAGATATACAAGTTCCTAAATGTTATAAACTTCCATAAAGCACACTGTAACACATTGTGTTATTTTATTACACGTGATTTTCAAACTTTAAACATTTCCCAATTTGTGTTTAGCTTAGGTCAGTGTGTGTTCGTCACGTGTTAATGACGTATACGGAAGTTCCGCGTTGCAAAGAAGCTGGGCCTTGTGTGGGTTGTTGGTTGTGTGGAATTAGCGCGGTTCGACCGTGGCTTTTAAGGTTGTTTTACCACGTAAAAAGCGACAGATGACAGGAATTACGTTTTTTTAGACCATGAAAGCGTCACATATATTTTTGTTGTTACATGTTTTGTCGACAATTATCGTGCTGGTAGACTCGTTTGATGTGGTGGTCGGAGTCTGTGCGGCTCTGGGCCGGTCGATCTACACTTACATACATCGAGGTTGCGATTCGAGGATAGCCTTCAATGTAACAGGTGAGCGTGTGCAGCCTTTTTTAACGGGCCTAAAGGAAAAAAAAACAATTAGATTCTTTCGATTAATATACGGTCAAAATGACATTAAAAGGGCCAAGGCTTGAGTGTTTGTTTAAACACTCCTTTTAGTATAGTTCAAACAAAAACATATCTGCAAGAGTGTGGCTTTCTGCTTCAGGGTGCAATGCTTCAGCATATACAGTTTGAAATAAAATGACGTATACTCCAGTAAAGTGCTAAGCTTCAGCTTTTATTTGAGTGCTTTCATATAGATGGAGATGCTGGGATGACAAGGAACTCAGTCTTTTACGGGTCAAAATGAAGTTGGTGTTCTTTTGTGAGAAAAACAGATGTTTTTTTTTCCTGAAACCTTGGTTGACAGGGATGATAGTGTAGTACATTGTGAGTCAGTCAGGCTACGTGTATAGAAAGTAGGAAAAGACTAACCGGTCTGTTTACCTGCTCTGTGGACTCGCACAAGTTGGACTCGCACAAGTAGACTCACAGGTCTTTACCCAATTTGGTCTACATACAAAAGGCTGACACTACAGTGTAGCTTATGTGTTTAAATACCAGGAGGTATTATAGCTGAACCTGTCCCTTTCAGATTTTCCGCCTGGGAACAACAGAAAGTGAAATCACAAATTGCTCAGCTCAAACAAAGCCTGACAACAGGCTCAATCCTAATCAAACTCAAAAACAGAGTTTCAAAAACACTTAGCAACCAACCGGCTCCCTCGATGTTCTAGATCACAGCTTACTCTGAGTCAGCATCTGGCTGGAATCAACCCAACTCACACTTACAAAGTCTGCCAGTAACTTGGGTATCATGATGATGACCAACTAACCTTGAAGGTCAACATGGCCTTAAATGCTCTTGTGGATTTGCCCTGTACAACATCAGGAAGATCAGACCCTGATCTCCTGGTACATGTTCTTGTAAAATCACGTATCAACTACTGCAACTCCTTACTGGCAGGCCTCCCTGCATAGCATTTCAAACCACTGCAGATGATCCACAGTGTTATAGCACGTCTTTTTTTCAACCAGCCCTAAAGAGCATAAGTCATGCGCTCCCTCCTGGCTGAACTCCCTCATTCAGGCCTACACCCCCCCCATCATGCTCTGCCAATGAGAGACACCTGATACAACCACCACAACAGGATCCTCGGTCACTAGCTAGATTCTTTTTTTATGGTTCCCCCGGTGGTGGAACAATTACCAAACCATCCCATCTGCAGGATCCCTCTCAGTCTTTAAGAAAATACTAAAGACCCAGTTCTTGACTGAACACCTCTACACTTAATAAACTGAAAATACCAAAGCCTCCTTCAGCTCCTGCTGATATCGTCATATTTGATAATTTGTGGAAAATCATTTGCAGTCAATAACAGCCTGAAGTCTTTGACATACAGACATCAGAGGACACTTTGTATCTTCCCTGATGGTGCTCTCCCAGAGCTTCACTGAAGCCTCCTTCAGCTCTTGTCTGATGTGGATCCTCTGTGACTTTAGTCTGGTCTTCAGCAGACTGACTGAGATCAGATGACCGAGTCACTCAGTTGAGGATATTTCCTTCAGCCTGAAAAGCTCTTTGGTTGCTTTGGCTGATGTCAATGATCACTGTCCTGCTGAATAAAGAAAATTCATCTGATTGGTTTTGGTGCATTTGAATTAATCTGACAACAAAATGCTCCCCTTAATCCCTGCATTCATCCTGTTGCTTCTGTATGCAAAACTATCAACGAACTAAATGGATCACTGCAAAATTTTGGTGGCTTTCAACCTGAGCTATATAGTCTGAGAAAGGTTTTTCTGTCAAGTGTTTGTAGCCACTAATCCTGATGACTCTGCTTTGTACTTTCTAGGTCTCGAGAAAGATCTGGAAAACAAACTCTTCGGACAACACATTGCATCACGCATCATCTTGAAAGCTGTGGGTGGATTCATGAGCAATGGCAGTCCGAAGAAGCCCCTGGTGCTCTCTCTGCATGGATGGACTGGCACAGGGAAGAACTTTGTTAGTCAACTGATAGCTGAAAACATTTATGTGGAGGGAATGAACAGCAGTTATGTTCATGTTTTCACAGCCACACTTCACTTCCCACACCAAAGTGAAATTCTAACGTACAAGGTATGGAGCACAAATAAGTTGATTAGTTTCACTTTCATTTAAAACACAGTGACATTGAGTTCTGTTTCATCTTTTTGTATAAATTAAATATGATGCTGTTTCTCCTCAGTCTCAGTTACAGCAGTGGATCAAGGGGAATGTCAGCAACTGTGAACGCTCAATGTTCATCTTTGATGAGATGGACAAGATGCATCCTGGCTTGATCGACAGCATTAAGCCATACCTCGACTACTATGACAAGGTGGATGGAGTTTCTTATCGGAAAGCCATCTTCATCTTCCTCAGGTGAAAAGCTGGAAGCATTCCTAAGTGTTGGCTTATGCACAATAAGAATTAGTCTATGTAGCATGTTGTCTGACAACATCAGATCTCAGAGGAAAATTCTAATATGTTGCTTGTTTCTGATCTTCATCATAGCAATGCTGGGGCAGACAACATTGTACGGAAAACATTAGATTTCTGGACAGCAGGACGAAGTCGAGATGAGCTGGAGCTCAAAGACTTCGAAACATTGCTCTCGCTCTCAGTCTTCAACGACAACCAAAGTAAGTAGAAATTACATGAAATGTTGTCATCATTCAGAAACTAGCTTTAATTAAAAAAACATTTGTATGTTTTGTAACATTTGGAAATTAATCTCTCCTCGTAGGTGGCTTTTTTCATACAAGTTTGATTGACAAGAACCTGGTGGACTTCTTTGTCCCGTTCCTGCCTCTGGAGTACGAACACGTTATCCAGTGTGTTATGGCTGAGATGGAAGCCAAAGGACTAAAGCCAGGCCGGAGCGTGGCAGAGAAGGTGGCCAAAGATTTGGTTTATTTCCCCAAATCTGAAAGAGTCTTCTCTGCCAAAGGCTGTAAGACGATAGAGAGCAAGTTACTCTACTACATATAATGTCGGCGTAGGATTTATAATACATTCAATCACTGTGCACTTTTAAAGAAGACCCCTCTCAGCCAAATGACTAAAGAGAGCAAGTCAAGCTGACTGAACTCTGCAGCGGTCTCTCTGGTGGGGGAGGGGGTTTCCCTCTGTCTGACCTTGGGCCTATGAAGAGGATATCAGCAGGCCTTCTCAGATGCTGCATCTCGCTTACACTGAATGAAGGGGCTTATAGAGCGCACAGCGCGCGTTGACTGAAACCTATCAAGATTGCAATGCTATCCTTTGTAACTGATTTAAAGGTTTTGATCTCTGCTTTTATGTCACACAACAATGAGGTTCAAGGATGGTATTATTTTCCTGAGAGATTTCTAATGACTAAAGTGTCCTGAAACTGTGGCATTTTACTGTTTGCATAAATATTTTTTTTATATGTCCTCTGTATATGACTTACTGGAGAAATTCTGCCTTAATTTTTTTTCAAAACTGTTGTTACATCTGTTATTTCACACGTCCACTGTACATACGTGTTAATTGACAGTCAGTGTTGGAAAGTGTGGGTGGGGAGGGGAGGGAGTCAGCACTGCAGAGCCACTGGCAGAAAACTCTCACTCTTCAAATAGAATTCAATACAAAAACACATAATGCAGAAAACATTTTTTTGTACTGTACAGCCACTTGCTTTTTAAAATGTAATTTGGTTAATAGATACATTGCAAATTGTTATGTATGAGTAATATAGTACTGATATCTTTGTGCCCCTAGTGAAATATAGAAATATGCAGATATAAATTTGCCTTACAGGATACTCCCAACACAAGTTTACAATAGATTGTTTTTTCCTTTTTAAAAACGTAGGTGGTTCTTAGTACAAATTTTGAACATTAAATATATGATTGGCTGGTTGCTCAACTGATTTTAAATGAATTAAAGTTTATATCTGATTCCAGTGAAGTTTTTTTCCAAAGCACAATATATCTCTTAAGTATATATCCTGTATATATACACTTCCTGAGGAAATGTTAAGTCAACAAGTACTAGCCCTGCCCAAACTTTGTGTTGGTTTTGTATGACTATAAAAGAACACTGCAGGTGTGGATGTGAAGCTGCCATTATCAAGCTTCTTTGTTGCAAATGCCACCAGGAAAACAATAAAATGAGGTTATTTGTGACATTGTTTCTGCTCAATGTTTCACGTTAGGGTGATGAGTGCCCAGCACGAGTTATGAAACAGAGTTGGACAATTAAATGAAGAGGTACTTATTAGAGCCCATCAGCACCAGCATAGCTGTCGGGATGGCTGCGATGCTGACGGCGTTTTTAGCCAGCTACCAGAACATTTTCTACTACTTCCACGAGTGCTGTCGACCCAAGTGGATTTCTTTCAACGAGACAGGTAACGCGTGAATCCGGCTGAACACATTGACTGTTATATATTATCTAGTCTTTTCTCCTACTTAAACTGCTTTAAATGAGGGATTTATTTAATGTTACAGGTTTGCTACATCGTCAGTAAGATATACAAGTTCCTAAATGTTATAAACTTTCATAAATCATACTGTAACACATTGTGTTATTTTATTATACGTGATTTTCAAACTTTAAACATTTCTTAAGTTCTTAAGCTGTTATACTATTTCCATTTGCAAAGAATTAGCTCAACCGCTGAAGTATTATATTCTTGGATGGAATATTTTACTAGTAAGCAAAGAAAAGGACAAAAGTAAAAGAACTGTCAGGTGTCAAATCAGATTTATTTATATCAAATTTAACAGAGTGGTCACTGCATTTTCTTTTCCTTTGAGCGTCCAAAAACGGTTGTGTTGCATCCATCACCCTGACAGTCCCATGAGTTTAAGCCCGTTGCTTGTTGCATCTTTGTGGTAATTCACACAAAGACCACATGTGAATTACCAGGTACAGTCTGTATAAAGGTTGAGAGTCTTATACCAGCAGTACTGCATTAATGCAGCCATCATTTTCTGGGTTATTTGTCACCTGGGCATATTTACCTGGGAAGCAGAAGAAATTCCCGACATTATCACATACAACACAATATATATACATAAAGTTGATATTAAGTGTCATATTTTGAAAAGTTTTGCAGATTAATTAATTAATTAAAACACTTTATCTTTTTTCAAATACTGACCTTGCTGCTTATCCATAAAACTGAATAGAACATTATCTTCCAAGCTGATGTTATTTCCACTATCTGTGATCTTTTACAAGCATGTGCATGCTTACACATGACCCATTAGAAATCCAGCTAAGGATATACACATTGCCAGGTTCATCCAGAAATGCAGTACTGTATATTAGTTTCTAGAATTTAAGATTACTACACTTTTATCCATAACTCAATACTAAATTCATTCTGAAGCATGACAATAGCCCCAACCATACAGAAAGAGTTAAAGAACTATCATCAGAGTCGAGAAGAACAAGGAGTCCAGCAAGCTTTATCAAGGCCCTCCCAGAGCCCTGATCCAAACATCATGGAGTCAACCTTGGATGTGAAGAGGCAAAAGTTGCTAAAACAGTATAAATCCCCAGGAGAACTGTAGAAAGTTCTCCAAAATGTTTGGAAAAACCTACCTGTTGATAAACCTTGAAAAAGAACTGGTGCTGTTTTCAAGATTTTTTTTTAACCACACTTCGTATAAAATTAATAGGTAAGCCATTTATGGCATTATTGTGAAAGCATCTGTACTTTACAGAATTTTTTCACAAGTTTATGGATTCACACAGACTTGAGCACTCACCCCAGATAACCTTTCCTCCTTGTGTAACCAGGCCCAGCTCACTGACGTTGACCTCTATGACTGTTCCTTTTGTGATGACTCCTAGAGAGGTGTAAAGGGGTGAGGATGGGTTCTTCTTCACTCCAAGGATGGGAAGACAGAATGTGGCCTTCAGCTCAGGATGTGTGACATGAGCCTTCTTAAAACGCAAACCCTGAAATAGGAAGAGGAGAAATAGAACATTTAGGAATGAGGCACTTCAATTAAAAGAGAAATGCACATTTTAACTTTAACATTAAATGTGAATGCACATAAAGAAACAGTGTGGCTGATTAGTTCAAGTGTTGAATGTCACATGACGTATAAAACATTTCAACTCAAAACTATAACCCAATCTTACCATAGGTCTGATGAAACGCTCATACTTTGGAGGTTTACGAGTGAAGCCGTCACCCACAAAGCAAACTTTGGTGACCATTCTCTTCCAGGCTTTCTTTTGTCTCTTCCCAGTTCTGATGACTTTGAGCACTTCTGTCTCTCCCTGGGCACGAACCTTTGGCAGGGGCACCTCCCATTTGCCCTAAACAGAAAACATTACATGTTTGTGTTTAAAAACCATCAACACAATTTTCTCTCTCTCTCTCACACTCTCTCACACACACACACACACACACACACACCATGTCCACAGAATTAACAACTGCAAGATATGTTTTACATAAAAGCAGAAAATCTTCAGTGTTATGCTACTAGACATCCGCCAAAAGAGGGGGCTGCTGACAAGCAGCTTTCACTGGACACCTACAGCCTTCTCTTTCCTCTTCTGTTTGATCATGTTGGAGAGGACTTTAGCACGGGACTGTCCCTCTCTGTCCAAAAGGTAGGCTGGCACTGCTCCCTCCGGGGTCTTATCATCATTCTTCTGCTTGGTCTTCCTCTGTTCATGCATTTTGATGCTGCAAAGATTCAAGTGAGAATTATTTGACATTTATTGGACACAGTTTTCATACCCCCCAAAAAACAGCTAGAAAAACAAGCACCATTAAAGACAAACACAATATTCTCCCTCTATACTCACGTCTTCTTCATCTGGATCTTCTCTGCATGTCTCTGTTTGTGGTACAGCTTGGCCTTCAAACCAATCAACTTCCTGGCTTTGTGGGACCGCTCATGGGCCTCGCGGCTCTCCTTCTTCCTTTTCTTTTCATGGTGGTCCAGGCGGTAGCCATGCCGCTTGCGGTGCAACTCAATGTGCTCGTTCTGGGGCTAGAGAGGAAAAAAATCAAACATACAATTCAATTATTGTTAATGTAAAACATAATAAATGCACAGATTTTGTTTGGCACAGAAATCTTAAGTTTCTACGTCCAAGTAAATTCACCACTAAGGATAATGATAAAACTTTACAATAAAGAGGCTCTGATTTGGACCAATAAAATCTAACAGCCTGTTCACGAGGGTGTTGTTTGAGAAACTGACAGCCAATGCATGGGGTTGTGTTTGCAAACTCTTAAACTATTCAACTCAGCAGAAAACATTTAACTGCTCTTAAAAAACAAACAGCGATCCCACAGTGGCCCAAAAAACCAAAAGGCCAAACATTCTCTGGTCCCAGTTTCATAAATGTAAGGATCTGCTGCTTGGTTCTGTTACCAATTAATTGCATTCGGGTTTTTGATTGTTGGTTGGACAAAGAAACAATCTGAGGACGTGCAAAAACATTATCGCTCTCCATACCAATTAGATGTAGATGTCATTATCAAGGGCGACAGCTAGGGACTTGTTATACCAGCTAGATGACTAGAGACACCAACGAGTTGTAAACTGCATAAAACATTATATATTTATTACAGTTGAAGAAATCTAACACCGTTCACACGTCTACAACTGAGGAGCGCACCGTATGGATGGTAAACAAATGAGCCAACTATCACTAAAACGAGTTTTCAGGCTCGCACACCCTTAATCACAACTGGATCTGCCAGTAGAGGTCAAAATGATCTCATACAGACACTTTAAGCTCGGAGACACGATATAAACAGAGCAGAAAGGAGCAGCACGGCACGGCACCGTACGGCACCCTGCCACATGTGAACCAAAGCTAATGCTAGCACAATATGCTAACGTGTCAAACTGCCCGATAAAAGTCAAATTATACCGTTTATAAAGGTTTCTTTCTTACCATTTTGTGTTCAAGAGGTTAAGTGTCACAGTGAAAACGTCGCAGGTGGTTACAGTTGGTACAGACGCCGAATATTTGCCTTTTTTTGCTTGAGGCTGGGGTTCTTCAGATGTTGTTTTCCCCGGAGCCGAAACTTAGAGGAATTGCGTCTTCCGGATGCAGCGGGTTGTCCGTGGGTTTAATACGACCGGCTCACCGCGACACTTGCCCATATAAAGGAGATACATCACATTATTACTTTTTTTTCCTGAATGAAAAACAATCACGTATAAAACAGATGAGTACATTTTTTGAACATATATAAAAAAACAAATTTTAGATGATAATGTTGATGGAACCGGCTTTGTTTTCATATCCGGAACTATAAGCCTCACACCGTTGTTCCTATGAATATATTTTGGAGCTGCGCCTTATGAAAGCGAGACTTTCCTTTTTTGACATTTGTCACAAGACGACCCATGTGTTGTTAGATACTTTAATGCCTTGTTAATGTTTTCAGTCTTGAATACGTCCAGTATTATTTTGCTGAATATACCAGTAGTCTCCCTGTCACCTTTTTCTTTTCATCGGTACCATGTAGCCATAACAAATAAGGCTGACATTGGTCCGTCCGGGCTCCTTTTGACTAATTTTCCTCCACCATGACTCACTTAAAGCTTTGTTTCATCCTGAGGAAGAAACCTGGAAGATAAGCAAACATAGAGGATGCGTGTTCCGGCCTTTCGCACATTTAGCAGGATGGTCTGGGTAAGATATTGCGTTTTCCAAAAGTACTCGCGTTCAGAGATGCATTATATTAATATCATATTGAGTTTATAACGCCGTCGTTGTCGTTGACAGGGAAGGTATTTACTAACTGCAGGGCTCCAGAGCTGCAGATGCAGAGTGAGTTGTCATGTGAAGAGACATTACAGCTTTCTTCCAGGTACGTTGTACGTTGTACATTTAGTAGATGGGGGTTTTGATTATATCACATGATCTTCATCAGTCCTTCTGTCATGGAAATTTAGATTTTCATATTTCCATTTTTTTTTTCCTGAGCGCTTAGGAGAAGTTGATCTGTGGAAGAACATGATTTACTAGAAGAACATCTGCTAAATGGAGGTTACATGATGTGATTGAAAGCTCCAGAACTGCTATTCAATCAAATTAATTTTGTTCTCTCCTGTTTGCAAGGTCGAGAACAAACTTTGAAACTGAACTCGTACTTTTTTGGGTTGTTCTTTTGACCAAAGCCAGCAGCTCTGTACTAGTCATTATTTTTGACCTTGTATTAATGACCAGTCGGTAGATCATTGAAAACATAGTCAGTAATAAAAAACTTTTACACAGCATCACTGATTCAGTCAGATCATCATTATTGTACTTCATGTTCACTGTCATAGATGATGTGAAATCATTGCGGGCTGTGGTCAACCCCGACATATCCAAGTAAGTATTTGCATGTTGCAGTCAGTTGTTTGAAATGCTCTTTAGATTCAGCTCCATGTTAATTTCTGCGCTGTATCTGCAGGATCCGAAACATTGGCATTATGGCCCACATTGACGCGGGCAAGACGACAACCACAGAGAGGATGCTTTATTACTCAGGCTACACAAGGGCACTGGGAGGTGTGTGGGAGAAAGAAATGTGCATATTGTTCATTCTTTACAACCCTTAGACTGTTTCTGTCGCTCACATTATTTCCTCTCACTGTCACTGCTGCTTTTAGATGTAGATGATGGGGATACAGTCACAGATTTCATGGCTCAGGAGAGGGAGCGTGGCATCACCATACAGTCGGCGGCAGTCACGTTCGATTGGAAAAGTCATAGAATAAACCTCATAGACACCCCAGGTGGAAATATTATATGAAAGCATCCTTGTCAGACCAAAATATCCCAGTGGAAATGAGAAGAAGTAGCCACTCACAAAAGACGCTGTGTGTGTGTGTTTGTGTGTGTCCGTGTGCGATTACAGGACATGTTGACTTCACTCTTGAGGTGGAGCGGGCACTTCGTGTTCTTGATGGGGCTGTCGCAGTGTTTGATGCCTCAGCCGGTGTCGAGGTTAGCCTGCTGCTTTTGAACACCTTCCTTTTTCATGTAAACAAAACAATTGCGGCATAAATTTGGGTGCACTCTGAACACAGTTGTCTGTTGCCCTGAAAAAAACCAACAGGCTCAGACTCTGACTGTGTGGAGACAAGCAGAGAAGCACCATGTTCCTTGCATTTGTTTCCTGAATAAGATGGACAAACCTGCAGCCAAGTGAGTGATTCAACATTCAAACCATATACAACCTATTTTTCTTTTTTCTAAATTTTACTTGGATTTTCTTCCATTTTTTTTCTTTCTCAGCCTGAGTTTTTCTCTTGAGAGCATAAGACAGAAGCTGAAAGCCAATCCAGTCCTCCTGCAGGTAGGCATGTAGCAAAACTGCTAAATTAACAATGCGAAGAAAGTAAGTGTAAGAAAACCTAATGAGAGTATGTCAGTGTGTTTATTATCTGTCTAATGAATCCTGTTTCGTAGATTCCTGTCGGCAACGGCAAGAACTTCACAGGTGTGGTTGACTTGTTAACCAACCAGAAGCTGATATGGAAGCTGAGATCTATGGGAGATGATGGACGAATGTTTGAAAGCGAACCTCTTGACCAGTCTGATGAGCCAGAACTCCTGCAGGAGGTTAGCGAGGCCAGGGCAGCTTTAATTGAACAGGTACATGTCACATCAATTTCAGCAATGGTGGCACAACTTTTACATAAAGAAATGTTAAAATGTTCTCAATTGTTTTTTCTTTCCCTTTTTTACAGGTTGCTGATCTGGATGACGAGTTTGCTGAACTGTTGCTAACTGATTTTAGTGATAATTTTGATGCAGTTCCCTCAGTCAAAGTGAGTAATCCATGTTTCCAATTTATAAAGCCTATAAAGTAGCACAGTTACTTGTGAATCCACAGTAAACTGTGCTGCTTTGTCTCCAGCTACAAGAGGCAGTGCGGCGGGTGACTCTGGCTCGTAAAGGCGTTCCAGTACTCTGTGGGTCCTCTTTGAGGAACAAAGGTGTTCAGCCTCTCTTAGATGCCATCATTGCTTACCTGCCGGCCCCTAATGAGCGGCACCACGACCTGGTGTAAGTAAAATCTCGAAGATATATCTAAAGTAGACCAGAACTGTCAGAACGCAGTTAAAGAAAGACTCCAGCACTGTAAAAGTATTTGTCCAGGCTCAGCATTGCAATGCTATGGATAATGTTTTACAAGTGACAGTTTATATATATACTGACTCATTTCGTGGGCTGTGTAGTAGTTTTCCTTGTTAATTGGAGTTTAATGGGTATGAATAAGCTTGTGTCCTTTCACAAAACTGATTCACAAAAAACTTCTATGGTGGTGCTCATCAGTAAATTATCCCAATGAAAGGCAAATGGACAGTTTAAAAAGGGAGCAAAAATTAAAATCCTACTGGAATTGTCCTTCAAAGAATATACCATGCTAGTATGAAAATATGTTTCTGTATACATTTCATCTTTGATATCAGATGGTAATCCCTGTTTCACATTCATCATCCCACAGGCGTTGGTACAAAGATGACTTGTGTGCTCTGGCCTTCAAGGTTCTCCATGACAAGCAGCGTGGTCCTCTGGTGTTTCTTAGGATTTACTCTGGTACTCTGAAACCACAGACGGCCGTCCACAACATCAACAGGAACAGCACGTATGTAGCTTCCATTGCAGTGTTGGAAAACTGACTGACCCACCGATCAGCTCGACACAAGTCCTTCCTTGGATATGTCCAACATTTTTATATGCGCACCTCTATGTGTTTAGTGAGAGGATGAGCAGGCTGCTGGTGCCGTTTGCTGATCAGCATGTAGAAATCCCCTCAATGACAGCGGGAAACATTGCACTAACTGTGGGACTGAAGCAGGTAGAACGTCACATACAATATTTCCTTATGTGCTGTATCGAAGGTTTGCCTCCCCAAAGCGTTTTTTTATTCTTTCTGCATTCACTTAAGACGGTCACGGGGGACACCATCGTTTCGTCCAAAGCTTCAGCAGCTGCTGCAGCCTGCCGAGCCCAAAATGACAGCACGACAGGGAAGAAGCGTGCGGAGCAGGTTACCGTGGTGCTTTCAGGGGTGGAGGTCCCTGATCCCGTCTTCTTCTGCACTATAGAGCCACCCACCATGGCCAAACAGGCCGGTGAGTGACCGGAATTATAGTTCTGTTCAACATTCACAAGAGCTTAGTTGTAGCCGGTCACATACTTGTTTTTTTTTCCTGAAAGATCTTGAGAATGCACTTAACTGCCTCCAGAGAGAAGACCCCAGTCTTAAAGTGAGGGTTGACCCTGATTCTGGGCAGGTAATACCATCATTGGATTAGCCAGGGCGTCCTTTTAGTCAGAGCATCTGCCACAATGAGTCAACTACATGTCCTTCACTCTCCTTTCTCAGACTGTTTTGTGTGGGATGGGAGAGCTGCACATCGAGATCATCCATGATCGGATCAGAAGAGAGTATGGCATAGAGACGCACCTTGGACCACTACAGGTGGCTTACCGGGAGACTATCCTCCATGAGGCCTCTTCCACTGGTACAACAGACAAACATTTCTTAATCCTTGAATTTGGTGTGGGAAAAATTACTCTTGCCAACTACATACTGTTCCTGTATTGATTTTCCTCATTGCTTATAACGTAGATACACTGGACAGGACAGTTGGGGAGAGAAGACATGTTGTGACGGTGGAGCTCGCTGTCAGACCTGTGGACTTCTATGCAGCTGGTTCATGTGAATTGGCCTTCACCGAGAAAGTTGTAGGGCAACTACCACAAGAAATGAAAGATGCAGTGGAGAATGGAGTGAACAGCTCATATCTTCAAGGTAACATTGGCTTAACTAATTTATTATCTTTCTTAAATCTAAGTCTCAAATTTCATATATTTCTTCTCTAACATTAAATATCCATTACTAAATAAACAACAAAGTTTAAGTTTAGAAAAAAAAATCATATTTACTGTCTAACACTCCAAAAGTCAGCTGATATTCTTCGTCGGGACTGCATGGGTGTTATGGTTTGTTTACAGACATGAGAACAGAGTGTATATACATCATAAGACAATTCGGCCACAAAAAGCAGTAATCTCTCATTCACACACCGACACACTAAATAACCAAAGCTGTTCTAACTCTGGCAAAGACTTTTGTGTTCATGTAGGACCCCATCACCCACAGTGAGAAGCTGAGTGAGAAAAGTTTTTCAGGCCCTTTAAAGAAGGAATGTAACTCAGGAGTAAACCTATTTGAATAGGCAGATTTCAGTACATAAGAGGGCTCACTGATACACTAATTGTTTTCCATGTCTTATACCTTCAGGTCCATTGCTAGGTTATCCTTTACAGGGTGTATCTACACAGATCCAGAGGGTCAACGTGGAATCAGGGACGTCACCAGCCATGGTGTCTGCCTGCGTGTCCCGCTGCATGCTCAAGGTAAAGCATTACGGGCTCCTGTGTCATAACCTGAAAACGACAGGGTTTTCAATAGATAAGCTACATTTCTGTTCCTTTTGACGCAGGCCCTGAGGCTGGCAGGAGGCCAGGTCCTGGAGCCAGTGATGTCCCTGGAGGTGACGGTCGAGGAGGAGCACCTCAGCTCTGTGCTGGGGGACTTGGCCCAGAGACGAGGCACCGTCAGAGACATCCAGAGTCGTCATGGTAGCAAGGTGCTGCTAGCCACCGTGCCCTTGGCGGAAATGATGGTGAGGTGAAATCCGGTTCAAATATTTTGTTTGTAGTTTCTTTCGGTTTAGTTTGCCACCCTAAAAAAAATTACTTACTATTCACCCACCTTTCCTTGTTAAGGGCTATTCCACCATCCTGCGCACACTGACATCCGGCAACGCCACCTTCTCCCTGGAGCTGGACATTTATGAGGCCATGAACCCACAGGACCAGAACACCCTTCTCAAAAGAATGGCTGGCCTGTTGTGATTCATGTTTGTAACAGATCAAGAATGGGACCAATGGCCTTCTGAGACACAGGCACAGCTACTAACCAAACAAACTTTTCCAGGGCCCATCAGATTGAGTAAAAAAAAAAAAAAAAACTAATGTAAAATAAACGTGCAGCCAATTACTTCACCATCTTGTTTTTAATACAAAACAACCGGCTACATTTTATTCACAATCAATTATACAAACATTCATACAAAAAAAGAGTTAATTCGTAAATTCAGGCTGTTTATAACATTGGATGTGATCAAGAGTTCTGTGGATCAGATTCAAAAAAGAATGATTTCTCTTGTGCATCTCCACAAAGGCATTTCAGTATTTGATTTCTCGGTGTAGAACGCAAGCATGGAATTGATTGTACATGGATTTGATTCCCTTTCCCATTACCCTGACCAGCCTCGTGTGTTTTCAGATTCCTTTGTACTCATGGCGACAGTGGCTGGAAAACAGCGGCTCAGCTGCGATCCCGCGCCTTAGACAGGAAAATATACTTAATAAAAACACATTTATCATCTGACCCATGTTTTGCATAAAATTCTAACAGGAGTAAGCCAGTTAGATAGAGACTGGCAATGGGAATTCGTTTGCATAGAGGAAGTAGCTGCAAGTAGGATGTGACCATAGATACTTACTCCACCATACGACAGCGGTGCAAGGACAGTCTGTTAAAGGCATCGCCGATGTCCCTCACATCCTTGGCACTCCACAGACGCTCTGCCACGGCACTGGCACGAGGCCTGGGAGTGATGGAGGAGAAAAATAATAATCAAATAACAGTAATAAAATATCAGTCTTATCATGTGACGTGTCAAGGTTTCAAAATACACATATCCTGATTTGAGATAATTAAGGAATCACATGAACCATACCAGAGTCTGGGCGTCAGGTTGGTGGCGTCCACATATTCTCCCCACAAACAGGCTTCTCCACCAATCACAAGCTTCTTCTGCTCTTCAGTTCCTGTTTGAGAAAAAACAAACAACAACAACGACGACAACAACATATTTGATGAGATCAGACAGCACAACCAATATCCAGGGAATATAAAAAACTCCACTGGGCTAGGGAAATTATAATTAAGTGAAATAAAATGGTTTATTTAACTAAATTAAAATTATATGGTGATTTTCTCTATGTGAAATTTTCCCTTCTGTTTATTCAACAGGCTTACACATATATTTGCACAGGAGTGAGAGCTCTGACATTTCAGATCTGTGTCAAAAGTCAAACAATACAGTAATAAAATCGGAGTACGTTCAACACCGGAGCAATAAAATAGAATAATACTGCTGACACAAACTAAAAAAACCCGTCATGTAAAAAAATGGGAAAAAAAAGCAATGTTGCCTAAACAGAAAATAGGTGGGAGTAGGAAAAAAAAAAATCTTGCTGAATAAATCAATCGTGGGGACACAAACCATCGAAATCCTGCGGGTCAGCCTTGTAATGGCCCTGCCAGTCCTGGCCGTAGGAGATACGGTTCAGGTACCAGGGAGTGGAGAGCAGGGTCTGGTACCCTGATGATGTAACATTTGCCATCTCATTCTGGTATTGCTGCTGGTTTCCTTTCCAAACGTGGATAAGTGTGTCTGGCTTCAGCTAGACAGCATATATACATACACAGAGGTATCAGTGTCAACAAGATAAGAAGGTAAAATACAGGGCGGGGAGCAAAGATGAAAATGTCCGGGCCTTGTATTGTTGGGTGCACTCAACAATACTCATTGTGTCTTGTGTTTTAACTTCTGCTTTTAAGTTATATGCAGTGCATAATGTCACATAATCTGCGTGTTGACATCTTCAGGGAGCGCTTGGAAATCCCAAAAAAAAAAAAAAAGGTCCGGCCTAACTTTTGTCTTGGACCATGTCTATGGAGGACCAAACCTGACTTATTTTCCCCTGGCTTGTGGCCCTGAACCCAGGGCAAGGTGTGCGTGCCTTCTTGCCAGGCTGCAACCGTTTGCTCATTAATTACACCTTTTTTTTTTGAGCATGCGGTGGATTGGGTTATTATTTCAAATAAACCAGGATCGGTCCTCCATAGCGGTGAGTTACATCGGCCCATCAAAGACGCATCTGAAACCACCAACCGCACTGCCCCATGTTCACTTCACGTCGGCCTCTGACTGTGTCACATCTGTGCAGTTTTCCAAGCGTAAGCCTGCTGAACAAAAGCAAGAATCCCCTCCTTCCCTCAGTAAGCCAAACCCCAAATCAGCTTTTTCTCTCCGCCTAGTGAACTCATTCAACATAAGTCACCCCCCCCCCAACAAAAACTGACCGTTGAAGTTGAGTGGCTCAACCTTGTAGTACTTCTGCCAGTCCTGTGCGTAGCTAATATAATCTAGGTACCATGGGGCGGAGAGGATGGTGGTGTATCCTCCTGCAGTCACCTTGCTCATCTCCTCATTAGAACCTCCGCCGATCCACACATGCACTACTGTGTCCGGCTTTAGCTGGAATAGTTACAGGCCAGGCTACTGTTCTTAGGTCAGATACTACAAGAGTTGCTGATTAGGTTTTGAAAGAGTAGTTCAACATTCTGGGAAATACGTTCCTTCTTTTTTTTTTCTCTTCTCTCCGCGAGAGCTAGCTGAGATGATAGATGGCGCTCCCATGTCTGTAGGCTATATCTGAAGCTAGGAGAAAGTTGGCGGTTTGCGTAACCTCACTGGAAACGGAGGGAATTGGCTAGACTGGCTCTGACCCAAAACCACAAAGACCAGCACCTCTAAAGCTCACCAATTAACATGCTATGTTTTATTTGTTTAATTGGCCCGTAAACCATTGTGCGACAACAACCAGTTGTTTATTTAATGGGGTCATGTGCCAGACAGTTGGCCAACGGCGCTAAATCTCACCCTTAAAACTGCAAGGTTTCGTTTGTCGTTCGGCTAACGAGTCAATCATGGACCTCCAGAGGTGCCGGTAGGGGGATTTTGTGACATCTGGACTGAGTCAAGTTAGCTTTTTACCCCTGTTTTCAGTCTTTCCAGCAAAGCTAATTGGCTGCCGAGTTAGCTTCGTATTTACTGTTAAGCCATGAGGGTGGAATTGAACTTCTCATCTTGTTTCCCAGAACATCAAACTATTCTCATACAGGATGAAAAGCAAAAACACAGATAAACTATGAATGTTGATAAAGTACTAATTTGTTTTTCCAACTTGTTTCAGTCACTATGAACAAATCCCTCATATGTTTAACTCTAATATAATTATTGATACAGCAATACAACAATTTCTCTTTTACCTTAACACCATTGTCAAAGACTTCCTGCCAGATTATGTAGCCCTTCTTGGTAGAGGTGACAATATCCAAGAGTCTGTAAGATCAAAAATGGGGGGGGGGTCCTCTTCTTTTTCATAAGGAATAAAATAAGGAACAATCAATTTACATTAGTATAAATGAAAAACAACAAACACACCTCTGGATGTAGAATGATTCCAGTTTCCTGTAGTCGTCTCCGAAGCCTTGCTGAGCCATAAACTTCTGGATGTCCGGGTTGGACTTCCTGCAGGGCAGAGCAAAAACAGCGGCCAATATTAAACGCCGTCTAGTCTTGGATGCCAAGAAGTTTTCCCACGTTGTGTACACACACACAGTCTCACCAGCACGTGAAGTCCACCTCATCGCCCCCCAGGTGAACGTAGGCGTCGGGGAACACGGTGCTGATCTCGCTGAAGAACTGGCTCATGAAGTCATACGTGCTGTTCAGGATGGGGTTTACCGGTCCGAAGGTGCCGGAGGGCTCGGAGCCAGAGAAACAGGGTGTGAGCAGATCCTTTTGGCCTGAGTGGGAAAGGCGAAGACCCCGTGAAATATACCGCTGCCAAAAGCTCCCAGCTGTTCCTTACACGAAAAACTCCTACCAAGAATAGAACGTACGAGAAGGGTGGTGGCTCAGATAAAAATGTCTCTTAGCCAAAACTCACCTTTGCCCCAAGACTGCGTGTGTCCTGGGGTGTCAAACTCCGGGACAACGCGGATGCCTCTCAGACGGGCAAACTCGATCACCATCTTCACATCAGAAGGCGTATACACATGTGTGTATGGATGATAAGCTCCCTGTGAATAGTGTAAAGAATGGCGCATTGTGAGAAATACAGTGCCCTAACATGAAAAGCTCTTGCTTGTCCTACCCAGGAACCGGTGACTGGGTCTCACTGACCTGCTGGCTCAGCTGTGGGAATGTTCGGCTCAGGTAAGGGAAGGACGGATCATCGACGATGTGCCAGTGGAAGACGTTGAATTTGTTCATCGCCATTGTTTCCTGTATGAATGAGATAAAGAAAAAAAAACAAACAAACCCCAATGTATTTAGACAACGGAAAATCTTTTTAAAGCAGGAACAAAGTAAGCTGCTCTTAGTGACGTACCAGAGTAGCCAAGATGACTTTGACGGGCAGGAAATGACGGGAGCTGTCCAGTAAGATGCCTCTGTGTGCAAATCTGGGGAAGTCACTGATTGCTGTGGAATTGATGCTTTTCTGAAGTATGTACAAAAGGGAAAATTAGCTTGAGCTGGCTCACATACAGTACAGCTGACGAATTCTGGGATGTCGAGTGCAAAAAAATGCTCTCATCATTATACGAAAACTAGAAGCGGTGATATTCACTTACAGCTCCGTATTCATCTTCATACACCAGCTGGCTAAAAGTTTCCAAACCTAAAAACCATGAAAATAAAATTTGCAGTGCAATGCGAAAAAACAAAAACAAAAAAACAACAATATGAAACAATAATGAAAATAATTGTCATATTGCAGTTAAATGGTGAAGAAAGTCTTACCATGCAGGGCTCCCCAGACCTTCGGTGCCTGTAAGACAGCAAATGACTGACCCACTGACAGTTCATCTGTGGACACAAGCAGTTGTACATCGCATGTAAATTTTCAGTGTAGCCGAAGCTTGGCAGATGGTGATTACAGTACTAAAGTCAGGGTTTTGAGGGAGGGGGCTTTAAACGTTTGGTCTGGAGCAACAGCTTTAATCCACATGTCTGCTGTGCAGGTGATCTCTAATTCCACTGGCTATACACAAGTACAGACCCCCCCCCCCACACCCTCCCCTTGTAAAATGTGGCCTAAAGAATCCAATAGATGCCTTGTAAAATAATTCAGATCCTCCCCCAGCTGGGTAAGTAAAAGTACCACCATCAGCATTTTACTTTTATAGCTGGTCGAAGTTCGACAACAAAGTTTTGACCTCTTTACAAATAGTCGGGCGGTTTAACCTTTAACAGTGCAGCGCGTTTTGTAATTTCATCATACAAAAAGTCAAATGGTCAATTTGCAGGAAGTGTGTTTATTTTCTATCATTTTTTTTTTTTTGCCTACTCTCCTTGATTTGAATGGGGTGGACAAAATAATTGGAACACCTTTCACCAATATGACCATACAGCTGAAACAACACAGGGTTTTTTTTTTTTAAGCTTAAAAAACACAGTTTAAACACAGTTTAAGCTTAAACAAAAACCGAACACGACCGACAGGACTCGTTGCACCACTGCTTTTATTTTTAGATCCACGGTCGACGTTAAACGCGACACCGACGCGGAGGAGACTCACACGACTCGTCGGACGCCGCGTTGGGGAAAGCGTCGCAGTCGGCGTCAGGTGAGGTGATCAACACCTGCAGCTCCGTCAGCTCCGCGGGGCCCGTCCCCCAGCTCCTGCTCTGCCTCCTGGCACCTCCAAACATGTAGTCGTAATACCTGTTGACGGACGGGGAGAGGGAGGCTTGTTTTTCTCACCCGTGGCGCGACTGCTTCCTGAATGCAGCACGGCGCTTTGTTTTCCCCTCGGGGGAAACTGAAAACGGAACTTACCGAGCGAAACAAAGACACATATATGTATTTATGTACTTGTGTATTAAATCCAGTTTCTCACCTCCGGTACGCATTCTGCAGGATGCTGCAGCTGGGGCCGGCGGATGAGTCTTTGGCGTCCACGATTTTGAAGCCGGCGGGGCTCAGCTTGAACGAGACGTCGGAGATGTCCACTTTCTGCGGCAGAGGCCACAGGGAGCCGAACCTCGAGGCCCGGGCGGCGGGTTCGGCCCAGTCGTCCAGGCGGTCGCTCCGCCGCCCCTCGCAGACGCCGACGGCGAGGAGCAGGAGCAGCGGCGGCAGAGGCAGCGGCAGCAGCGGCGGCGGCGGCGCAGCGAGCCCCGGGTTGGAGAACATGCTGAATGAAAACGGTCCAGTCACAAGACCGGACGAGGAGACGGGGCTGGGGCGGGGCTCACCATGCGGAAGTCAATCCTATGCAAAAAACAAAACAAAAAACAAATCGAAACTGAACAAGCTGTAAAGGGGAACCCCAACCCGCTGTCCAAAACAAAACAAAAAACAAAAAACAAAAAACAAAAAACAAAAAACAAAACAACAAAACAACAAAACAAAAAACAAAAAACAAAAAACAAAAAAACAAAACAAAACTGAACAAGCTGTAAAGGGGAACCTCAACCCGCTGTCCAAAATAAAACAAAAAACAAAAAACAAAAAACAAAAAACAAAAAACAAAAAACAAAACAAAACAAAAACAAAACAACAAAACAAAAAACAAAAAACAAAAACAAAACTGAACAAGCTGTAAAGGGGAACCCCAACCCGCTGTCCAAAATAAAACAAAAAACAAAAAACAAAAAACAAAAAACAAAAAACAAAACACAAAAAACAAAACACAAAACAAAAAAAAACAAAAAACAAAACAACAAAACAAAAAACAAAAAAACAAAACAAAACTGAACAAGCTGTAAAGGGGAACCCCAACCCGCTGTCCAAAATAAAACAAAAAACAAAAAACAAAAAACAAAACAACAAAACAAAAAACAAAAAAAAAACAAAAACACAAAACAAAACAAAACTGAACAAGCTGTAAAGGGGAACCCCAACCCACTGTCCAAAATAAAACAAAAAACAAAAAACAAAAAACAAAACAAAAAACAAAACAAAACAAAAAACAAAACAAAAAACAAAAAAACAAAACAAAACACTGAACAAGCTGTAAAGGGGAACCTCAACCCGCTGTCCAAAATAAAACAAAAAAACAAAACAAAAACAAAAAACAAAACAAATACACATGGAAAATATTTATACATTTCTTTTTTCATCATTAGACATGTCAAGCTAAATGTAAAGTGCAAACAACTCAACCCACCAGAAAACAATAAATCCTGTATACACATATTAGCTTTTGTCATTGTGCAAATTTCTTTCTACAACACATCCGAAGCATAAAAATACAAAAGAAAGAGTTTTGCATGAAAGCAAATAACCATAAATAATTTAAGTAGAACAAGGACAAGTAGGATGGACTTGAATTTTAACGAGACCTGGGGAAATATGTGGTAGATAAATTATATAACCAAGAAGTAGTGTTGCACATCAGAGATGAGTAAAAACGATATGGACACCACAGAAAGAATAACTCTTGTATAACAGTATAGTAACTTTTCTAACCTGATCCACCTTCAGACACGAGACGCAGTGTGAAACTAGAAGCAGCCTGAACCAGGAGATATCTACTAACCTCAGCCTGAAATGTCAGGCTGGACATTGACCAGCTGAGCAGTTTTTAATTTGAGATATCTGCCGGTGTCTTAGTCACCTCGTGACTGATTCATCACAAGTGGCAGGACAAAACTGGTCATCAACAACTCTTAGGTTTGTGTAATCTTGAGCAAACTTTAACCTTTACTTTAGTCAAGCCCACATTTACTCAGTCTTCATTTTGTCCTGTTTCATTTCTTGTATCCTTCATTAATTCTACTAAAACAAATCTTTACCCCCCATGACATAAACACACATGTAAATTAAGGATTATATTAGAAAAAGAAGAAAGAATATTCAGATTTAATACAATGGACAAAAACTCATCATAAAGCAGAAATACCTTAATACAAAAAAGAAACATCAGAGTTTCAAGGACTACTTTATTTCAGTTTTCCAGTATTTAGTCCTAGGACTATTTTGTCCACTAGGTGTCTCTCACACCACATATATGACATAATTGCTGCCAAACAGGTTTTTTCTTTACGACTACACATGCCACTTAAAAAAAAAAAAAAAAAAATTGACTCTCTAACATTTCTATGACTAAGTTTCTCGGCAGAAAAGAGATTAAATAAATACACTAAACATCATAATATTCATTAATCAGCTGTGGAATGAAAAAAAAGAAAACTACCAGGCTAAAGGTTGATGGGTGAAATGTCACAGCAGACAAAAAGAAAAAAGCATCTCAGCTGGGTAAAAATATTCATCAAAAACAATAAAATAGTAAATATAGGTCAGTAAAAAATAATAAGAATGTTCTTAATGTCGTCAAAAAAACAAACCCCAACCCTAAAATAAAATACTATCAACCCCTGAGAGACAATGTCTACAACAGAGACGAATGTACTTCTGTTACCAGTGGTAGAAAGAGTACTGAAGTACATTTACTAGAGTCAAAGTCGTGGCAAAATACCACAATTTAAAAGTACTCCATAACAACTAAAAGTCCTGCATGTAAAATGTTAGTTAAGTAAAATTAAAGATGTGGTATCAGTAAAATGAATTCAAAGTATCAAATAAAAGTGTTCAATATGCAGCAGAATTTCACCTATCAGTGTTACAGTGTGATGTTGGTATACTGGAGTTACATTATTATTATTACTGTTAAAGAATAAGTGCTTAATAAAAAAAAAAAAAGAATAACAAACAGACACAGGCTCAACAGAAGGCATTAATAACTGCAGAGACAAACTGGGAACAAAATGGTGTGAACAGATGGGTTTTAAAAGCTATTGTTTAGTGAAATACTCGACCATAAGGTGCTCAAAAAAAAAACAAACTTAACATACTAATTTTACCAGAATTAGATGTTGACTTCTATTGCATTCTCAAGCTCCAAGTTAATGGAGCCCATCACAGTGTAGGTTACCAAGGCGAAAACTTCTTGGTCTGTGAATTGACTCTTTGGCAAACAAAAGAAGTTCATATTTATTGATGTATAGTATATAAAAAAACGTGGTGAATCACAACACATGCCGCTGTAGCTTCCAAAAAAAGAATATGCCATAGACTCAAATGGCAAAAATGGGTGTGCACACATTATAAGAAAGGAGAAGAAGAAGAAAAGAGAGAGAAAAAGGGTTGGAAAAGGAAGTAAAGCCAGTGTCATTCAAAACACATGGATCTGGCTCATTGCCGCACCAGTCTGCATTTACTCCCTCAGTCAAAGTTTTACATTCTCTGCATTTGTCCACTAGGTGTCTCTCATGTCATCTATCTATCTATCTATCTATCTATCTATCTATCTATCTATCTATCTATCTATCTATCTATGATGCATTTGCTTATAGTTTCTCCTCACAGCTAAATGCACCTCTCAGAGGAACCGGGTGCTGCTTGATGTGAAGCTACAGTAATTGTGCGGTTTTGTCTTCATGAAGGAAAGTGATGGGAAAAGAAACCGGATGAGAGTATGCAATCACCACAACACAAGAACCCTGCGCATGAAAACAAAATAAATAATGACATTATGGCCTCAGGGGTCCACTGAAGAGTTTAGTCACAGCCAGACAGGCCGTCCACAAGGACCACAGACGTGACTCACACGAGATGTCCAGGGATAAAATCGGAAATTCCCTTTTCCCAATTACCCCAAACAAAAACCACAATGTCTTTATAATCCTATAGGGCTACCACTGTGTCTGGGGCATTCACTGGCGGGTATGCTGTGACTCAGTCAGACCTTATGGTATTTCCCATATGGTATTGTTTTGAATTGTTTGTTTTTAAGTTTTGAGCCCAACAAAAGTTATATATCTATCTATCTATATATATATAGTCAATAAAACACAATGTGACATAGGTTTAGTGTATTTTATCTAGTGTGCATCACCAGCTGTTACAATAACATTGCAGGTGTAGCCCACACAGGCACCTGTGCTTTTGCCATAGAGCTTTTCACATTATGAAATCTAGACACGTCGTCTGCACACACTGGCTATGGGACGCAAATCAGCCTGATTTTAGTTCCAGCAAAAGAACAGCAAAATAGAGATTACTCAGATCGCTCACTGAAGTATCTACTAAAGTATCAATTTAACACCCTTTACAACAAATGTTCTTCATGCAATAGTTTACTCATTTAAAAGTACAGAAATATTAGCAATAAAGTGTATCAGATGTGAAAACCTAATGCTATAAGCCCACTACTAGATGCGGGTCATTATTATTGATCCATTTAACTGTAAGCATTACTCAAATGTTGTGACTTGACTGAGTTGGAGCTGATTGCAACTCCATCATAAACTGCTATGAGTTATATTTTATAAAGTGATGATGAGTTTTCTATGTGAAATCTGAATCTTAAAAAGCAGTGACTAAGTACATTTATATAAGTACTGTATTTGAGTACAGTTTTGAGGTGCTTGAGTATTTAACATTTCCTGTTTACAACTCCTACTTTAAAAGTACAGGATCAGCCTGTATAATTTCAGACGTCCATGAGCTTTTCAGCAACGACACCAAAGAGACATTTCCCCTTTAAACCTCTTAGATTGTTTCATTTAAATAGCAGTTCAAGGCCTAATAAGGCAAAAAGGGTCCAGTATGTGGACAGAAGAGGCCAAACAACGTAAACAAATTTGTGTATCAGCACTTTTCGTTTTTTCTTCTTCACTCACTCATTAATCATCTCGTGACCCCTTAGATTCAACTTGTGACCCTCTGGGAGGGGGCCCGACCCAAATGTTGGGAACCACTGGGCAACAATCTGCAACAAATTGTTTTCAAAGTTTTGCTCTTTGTTCTGTACTTTTATCCAAATGGAAATTTTAACTCAAGACTTCTACTTGTCATGGAGTATTACTTAGGTGACTTGTAGCTATAGTTTTCAAATTCAGAGTATGACATGCACAGCACTGGAGACTGTTAGTTTCCACCACGGCTACAGAAAGAATTAGTTTCCTCCTCACACCCTCAGTGCACTGATTCCCCAAACGGTGGTCCTGCAAGGGGGGGCTCAAAGCGCCCCCTCCTCCCCAACCACACGCACACACGCATACACACACACTTCACTTCCTGCACGAGGTGACGGTCCTCCCCCTCCACACTGTAAACACACCCACTGGTTTCACAGCGAGAGAGAGAGAGAGAGAGAGAGAGGGAGAGAGAGAGGGAGAGAGACAGAGAGAGAGGGGACCGGGAGCGCAGGAGCCGGAGCGTCACACAGGAGCGGAGCCGCCGCGCAAAAGGGAAGCGTCCGGAGCGCCTCAGCCCTTCCCTCATACCAGAGCCCGTCTGTGTCGTGGGGAACCTCGATATATTTTATATCTCTACGTAGAAATAACTAAAAATACCCGGAATTTGCAGAAAAACCGGTGTGACTGAAGGGGAAAAAAAGATAGACCCCCCCCCACCCCCGCCTTCATCATCCTCCAAGTGTCCGCCAGCAATTTTCGGAAATAACCCAAGGAGTTACTAGGACTCCCCGAGCGCCAGGCTTGCATCGTGGCTCTTTCACAAGTGGCATGTTCCAGGGATACTTCGGGCACAATTGAACTCCTGCTTTCACCCAAAGAGGTACGGTCGACGAAGAAATATTAAAAAAAATACAAAATAAAAATCTCACGTTGTTTTTAATGCGACGACCGCCGCGTCCCTTTCCAGTCACCTGCTGACAGGAAAAAACAAAACAAAACAAAACTCCGGGTTGTGAGCGCAACAGGGACAAAACAGGCTAATGGACAAAAGATGGCTGATGACTTTCATTGATTATCTCAATAGGCTGTTATACCAGCCACCGTTTCTGCAGCCTTTACTTTATTTTTAGGGAACGCGCTGCACCTCTCCCGTCCTCTCCTCCTTTGTGCTCTACGCAGCGTCTTGTTCCCGCACACTCATGCATGCCCGAGATGTTTTACGTGTTTCTGCAGGCGACATCAGGCGTGACACGCTCTCCTCGTGTGCTGGGATTTGATAATCTATCTATCTATCTATCTATCTATCTATCTATCTATCTATCTATCTATCTATCTATCTATAATAGTGACAAGGCTTTGGCTTAAACACAGTTAACCTCGCCCAGATGTGCGTGGACAGCTGTTTTGAGACTACAGATGTGATTGGGTTTGATTTAGAAGCAGATTGATGCAGACATGCAGATCAATTACTGCTGCTCTGCCCCCTTGTTTTGTATCTTGTTTCTTTTTTTGCCTCTCCCTTTTTCTTTTTCTCCCCCCTTTAAGCCAAGTGGCAGATGTATACAACCGGCCCATATAAAGCCTGGTGTTTACTTTTGAAGTCTCTCCCTCCCATCCCTCTTCCTGAGTCCATGGCTGACTGTGAACACCTGGCAGTGATTTTAAGCAGACCGCGGCCAGCCAGGCCCCAGACACAGTCCAGGGGCATGCGTGTGCATTTTTCTGCCATGTCCTCTGCGAGTGTGGCATGCAGTGTGCGCTTCCTGGTTGTGTGCCTGTGGATCTGCTTTCTGGTGGAGGGGGATGAGGATGTCAGCTCTCGCGGCCGGCCAGCCGGGCTGCACACTCTCACGCTGCTGGCATCTTTTCCCTCTCTCTCAAGGCACGTCGGTGTGAATGCACTGACCCTGTTACTGGAACGGAAACACAGGCTGTGAATCAATCGGAGACCAAGGACAGGTTCCAGTACCTTGAGCAATGATTGTTGATGATGTTTATCTTCATTAGTGATTAATCTTACCATTATTTTTCAGTTGACTGAGTCATCGCTTACGCTATAAATTGCTAAAAGAAAAACCAAAAAACATGACATCCGCTTGTTTTTTCCAACCCATTGCCCTAAACCATATGAAAGTAGCAAATCCTCACATTTGAAAACTGAAGAACAGAAACTGTAGCATAACATCCACTACTTTTGCTTGAAAAAGGGCTGTTACATTTATAAAAATAATTATTTTTCTGTCAGTCAACTAACTGATGACAATGCAGCTCTCTTTGGATTGTTCTGTAAAGGACTATTGTTATTTGATAATTTCATTAAGGCAATATGCACAATGAAAATGCACACAGCCCTTGTGGTGTTATGAAAACATCATGTTTTAAACTAACAACTCTCTCCACTATAACTCTTGCCAGTCTGATAAGTAAGGACACAAACCTATCGGACAAAATGAGAAAACATGATAAAGCCAAGAATCAAAACAGCCTTGCTATCACATTATGAGGGCAACAGGTCATCAGATGAAGGATGGTTTGTAAAAACTTTTAGTTGAATTACAGTCCCTGTTAATTGTTCTTCCTCATAAGTACAAGTTATGTAAATTAAATGCAAATTGTCTGATGTTGTTTTTGCATCCTCAAACGAGTCCTAAAAATCAACTGTAAAGCCGAGGAGAAAATGTGGCTGAGAAAATACATTTATTTGTTCTCAGTTGGAGCAGAAATCGAAAAAAAAAAAAAAACTGCGTGGGGATCAGTCAGTTCATTGCTAGTGTTGTCAAGATTATCCTAGATTTTCAAATTGCTTTCCCGATAGTAATGAAATAACCTATAATTTTCACCGTCCTTCCAAGTAAAGAAAGCTTTGAAACAAAAGAAGCTGATGTTGTCAGATATATCACAGCAACTTGTTGCACTCAGGGTGTTTACAGTCTTTCTGCAACCTGTTTACTGTGAACGGCCGGATTAAAGTAATACTGTGATTTAGGCGGTTTTTAAGCTGAAGTAACCTGATTTTGTTTCCATGTGTTGGGTTAATGTCCAGAGGGATTCAGGGTAGTTTACAAGAATCTTCTTAACATTACAGACAAGCCTAGAGTCTAAACCGCTTCTCATGATTAAGGAGCAACAGAAAATGAATACAATAAATTCAACATTTACAAGAATCCACCTTCGCTGAAATCTTTTTTTTCTTATTGGAATATACAGGTTTGACATACAGTAATAGAATGTCCTTACTGGACAAATGTTGGGGATAAGCACATGTATAACAAAGGACAAAGTCACATTTAAATTACAAATGTATGAACAAAGGGTTTTCAGGACCTGCAGGCCTACTCGGTGATCCAGGCTTTATCCTTTTAAATGCAAATGGGAGAAGTATGTGGTTTACTGCTCTTGTCTTTCTTCAGCTCTCCTGCACTCCCTGCATGCATGAGCGAGCTCATTTAGCTGTGGAAAACTTTGTTAATTGTTTGATAAAATGCAGAACTTAGATTATACAAGCAGATCGCCTCCGGTAATTGTATGGGGCAGTGGCGACAGAACAAAACAGGAATGTACAAACTGTAGTATTTCTGATTACCCTCATTTAGGCAATGAGGCAATCAAAGGAAAATGCAGTTATAATAATAAGATTAGATCGTTGAATAGACAAGTAGATACTGTTATGAGTTAAATAACTTTTTTTTTTAATAATGGGGGGGTTTGTTTGTTTTTTGTTTTTTTTAATCCTTGACTCAAAAATTCTTGTTGGGACAATGGACCAAAATATTGCCGTTTCTGAGACCGGCAGCATGTCGTGCCTCGCAGTTATCAAGATGAGATAATACTGTGGTGCGCTGAGTCATCTCACAGAGGAAATGATTTTACTCGGGAAGTCAGAACACCAGCACTGAAACAACAGATTGTTTGGTGAAAGGGCAGCGGCAATGACATTTACTAACTGCCATTAGTGATCTAGGAAATTTTTATTTGTTTGCTTGTTTTTAACTCTCGTATTGCCTCCCATCGTGTCATTCGAGTTAATAACAACTGTTGATTTGTTCCGAGCCATTTAACTCCATCGTGCTCAGCAGAGCTCCCGTCTGACCAGTCAGTTTCTGCCCGTCGGCTTTTGTGCCTCAGACCTTGACTACTGGAGGTTTTATTTACTAACATGCTAATGATAAGAATATACAGAACCTTTCAGGTTTACTGCCTGATTTATTAGGACCACTTGTTCAAGTCAAGCTGCTTACAACTTCCAGTTAGAAAACATGAACTGCAGTATCAGTACTGTGTGCGTGTGTGTGTGGGAGCTAACATGCAGGTGAGAGGATAGGCTCAGCTAGTCCCTTGTTATAGCTGAACCAGAGGCCTGGAGATGACGGGTTGCCAGTTTTGTCAGTGCTGGAATGCGATAAATCCTGCTGAACCAAACTCGCATTTGGTTTTGTATTTCATCAGGCTCTGATGACTAATATTCCTCCACATATTATCAGTGTGAAACATGACTAAATGACCCGGAAAGCGATGTTTATGCATGTACGGCTTTTCCAATTCCTAAATTAAGCTAACCGGCTGCTGGCTGTAGCCTCAAATTCAGCATGCATGCGAGTGGCACCGAGCTTCTCATCTTACTCCGGGCTAGAAAGTGAATAAAAACGTTTCTTAAGAAGTCAAACTATTCCTTTAAGGCATTATACTGACTCACGTCCTCATATCAGTTGAAAACAAATGGGCAGAGTTCTCCTATGAACACAGGTACTTTCCTACTCTTGGAATTCACACAAAATTGCGAAGGGGGATCTCGCATTCTCTCTACCTTTCTCACCTATTCCCATTCAGGCTCACACTTTATGCTCCTATTCTTTAAAAAGCTTGGACCAGAATGCTACGCAGGTAGCTCGAATACATTATGCTAAAACATGCTGCAGGTTTGTGTTTTCCCCTCTGGCGATGCCACAGCAGCCAACCAGGGTGTCTGGGGTTTTTAGAAGCAAAAACACTGAGCAGGCGGTTTTGGAGTAATTGCGTTCCTGGGACTTATGACAAGTAAGAATACAGTTCTTTTGAAGACAACAGTTGTGAGTGACACTGCTTGTATCTGCAGGGTTCAGGCCTGATTTTGTATTCATGAGACAACATTTTCAGGATTTTAGAGCATATGATGCAACTTGAGGAAAATGGAAACTGTCCTCTGCAGCTGGGGAGGAACCGTTCAAGGCACATGGGAACCTTTGAACTCTCTTAGTCTTGGGGTGAAAATCTATCTTTTGAGGATCAAAACTTCACCACCTGGAGGTTTGTAAAATATTGGCTCGTTGACAGAGAAACAATAGCTGCTGCGGTCGGCAGTCAGTTAGAGTGGATAACAATCGTGATAAGCTTTTAGGGAGGGGAAAAAAAAAAGAAAACACTCATAGTTATTCCAAAATTTAAAAAACACAGAAAAATACACAAGTTCTCTGTTGCACTATGAGTTCAAGCTCAAGACTCAAAGCTGTATAGTTATTTCACTGCGTTTGTGACATACTGAGCATATGGATGGGCACTGGAACAGTTCATTATGCTGGAGGAGTGATTGGAAAAGTTTTTGTGGATGTCTTCCCACTTCGAGAACAACCTTGCTCTGAAAACTTATCGTCCTTGGGATCTACTGTCCCTGCCAGAGTTAAAGGAGAAATTTTTTTGGATCCAAAAAAAAAAAAAAAAGATTTTGAGTGGAATATAATTGTTCTCAAGGTTTACTGATAAGATTAAGCATTCTACCATCAGTCCTTGAATTATTTGCAGATACCTATAGTCCCTGGCACAGGCAGAGACCTTAAAATGTCTGTAAATCTGGTCGAAGAATCTGTCAGTAGTGGATTTACTAGGTCAGGCAGGGACCCAGCACCTCTGGAAATAGAGTGCTGGAGGCACTTGACATGTCTCGAAATTGGGTGGAATGAAAGCGAGCTCTGAACGAGGACAGGGCAAGGACAGGGAGGGAGGGAGCTGTGACTATCTTGAAGGGGTGTGGCGTAAATTCTGTGCATTTCTCGGAGGCTTAAAAGAGTCCTGCTATCTCCTTCTTTCCTCTTGTCTTACTTACAGTATAAATCACGGTATCTCTACGAGAGGGGGATTAGCACTGCTCAGACTTGAAAATCCTCCTGCGCCCTGAAGAGAAGACAGTTCTTATCTACTCGACCTTCATAACTCCAGGACATTTACTACTAATACTTTTAATCACCCATCTTTTGCTAGATGTCATTCTGTCTGTTATGAAGGACTACAACACTCCCAAAAAATGCACTAATTAATTATATAATGAATACCACGGCTGAGCGATGTTATGTTTAAGCACTGACATCACAGGGTGCGAATGTGCAATAATTGCTGCTGAGGATGCAGTTTAGCAAGGCAAATTAGGCCCACTTTACTACTTCATAGAAAAAAAATCCTAAGACACACTCTGCTTTTTTAATGATTAATCTTAAAGACAAACAATCTACTCTCTCTGACAAACTACATAATTTAGCCTGATTTACAGTAATAACAGCCCACTCTTGCATACAAGCTAACATCTCATGTGTATTTTACATCTGACTTTCAAATTAGTGGACAGGAGTAAAAATGATTAAAAACTACAAAAAAAAAACTAGTCTTCTATTTGAACGTAGTAAAAGATTTATTTATATATATATATATATATATATATATATATATATATATATATATATATATATATATATATATATATATATATATATATATATATATATATATATATATATAAAAATAAAATGACACCTACACTTTGTCTTTTACAGAAACTGAAAGCTTCATATGTCAGACTGTATAATCTGAAAAATTAAGAAAACATATACAAAACATTATACCCTTGTTCAATCATATTACATATGAATATGTTTTGCAAAGCCACATGGACAAGAAAAATAATAGGGGTAATAAGTGGAAGAAAGAATACATGAAAGATGGACAACCTGATGGTAGAAGGAGAGACTGTAGGAGTGGAGGTCTTTAGTGAGTTTAGGCAGAAACTAAAATATAGAAGATAAATTCTTAGAACATGCTAATAATCTAATTTCTTTCTTAAGCTGTGTCTTTACAGCACCAAACCTCTATGCTGTTACAGAAGGCTTGCCTCCTCTTCACAGGAAACCCATTATTATGATGCAAAACTCGCAGGGCTGCTCACAGATGTCCTTCAGCTAGCAAATATGATTATTGGCTTAAAATGTGAATTGCATTAAAGAAAGATTTTGCTTGTCTTTTTTTCCCTTCAGGATTCAATGAAAATGTCCGTGTGCGTCCATGAGAACCGGAAATCGAGAGCCAGCACCGGCTCTATGAACATCTACCTGTTCCACAAGTCCTCCTATGCCGACAGTGTCCTCATGCACCTCAACTCACTGCGCCAGCAAAGGCTTTTCACTGACGTCCTGCTTCATGCCGGCAGCCGCTCCTTCCCCTGCCATCGCGCCGTGTTGGCCGCCTGCAGCCGCTACTTCGAGGCAATGTTCAGCGGCGGGCTTAGAGAGAGCCAGGCCAGCGAGGTCGACTTCCATGACTCCATCCACCCGGAGGTTTTAGAGCTCCTGCTGGATTATGCGTACTCGTCGCGGGTGGTCATCAACGAGGAGAATGCAGAGTCGCTGCTGGAGGCAGGGGACATGTTGGAGTTTCAGGACATCCGTGATGCCTGTGCCGAGTTCCTAGAGAGAAACCTTCACCCGTCTAACTGTCTCGGCATGCTGCTGCTCTCCGACGCCCACCAGTGCACCAAGCTGTCAGAGCTCTCCTGGGGCATGTGCCTCAGCAATTTCCCCGCTATTTGCAAGACAGAGGACTTCCTCCAGCTGCCCAAAGATATGGTGGTGCAGCTATTGTCGCATGAGGAACTAGAGACGGAAGATGAGAGACTGGTTTATGAAGCTGCCCTTAACTGGATCAACTATGACCTAGAAAGGAGGCATTGCCACCTCCCGGAGCTTCTGAGAACCGTCCGCCTCGCCCTGCTGCCTGCAATCTTTCTGATGGAGAATGTCTCGACAGAAGAGCTGATCAATGCCCAGGCCAAGAGCAAGGAACTTGTGGACGAAGCTATCCGCTGTAAGCTGAAAATCCTGCAGAACGACGGTGTCGTTAACAGCCCGTGTGCTCGACCAAGAAAAACCAGCCATGCCCTCTTTCTTCTGGGAGGGCAGACGTTTATGTGTGACAAGTTGTACCTGGTGGACCAGAAGGCCAAAGAGATCATCCCCAAAGCTGACATCCCCAGCCCCAGGAAGGAGTTCAGCGCCTGCGCCATCGGCTGTAAGGTGTACATCACCGGTGGGAGAGGCTCAGAGAATGGCGTTTCCAAAGATGTATGGGTCTACGACACCGTCCATGAGGAATGGTCCAAAGCAGCTCCCATGCTCATCGCCCGGTTTGGCCATGGCTCTGCGGAGCTGAAACACTGCCTCTACGTGGTGGGTGGTCACACTGCAGCAACCGGCTGCCTCCCGGCTTCTCCGTCAGTGTCACTCAAACAGGTGGAGCAGTTCGACCCGGTGGCGAACAAGTGGACCATGGTGGCTCCTTTGAGAGAAGGCGTGAGCAACGCGGCGGTGGTCAGCGTCAAGCTCAAGCTGTTCGCCTTTGGAGGGACCAGCGTCACCCACGACAAGCTGCCCAAGGTGCAGTGTTACGACCCGCAGGAGAATCGATGGACCGTGCCCGCGTCCTGCCCGCAGCCGTGGCGCTACACCGCCGCTGCCGTGCTGGGGAACCAGATCTTTGTCATGGGCGGCGATACAGAGTTCTCAGCGTGCTCGGCCTACAAGTTCAGCAGCGAGAGCTACCAGTGGACTAAAGTGGGCGATGTGACAGCCAAGCGGATGAGCTGCCAGGCTGTAGCATCGGGGAACAAACTGTATGTGGTGGGTGGTTACTTTGGCACACAGCGCTGTAAAACCCTGGACTGCTATGACCCCACGCTGGATGCCTGGAACAGCATCACTACTGTGCCATACTCGCTCATTCCCACTGCTTTCGTCAGCACCTGGAAACATCTGCCTGCCTGAGCCCCAGACCCTCTACCCACACTGTTTTCATGAGGTAAGTTTGACCTCCCATGTCTTATTGTCTGTCTGAAAGGGGAGATCCAACAATTTCACACATCAAAGCCTGTTTATAAGTCCTGGGAAGTAATAATTCCCATGGGAAAGAGGTTGTTTAAGCCCTTTGGTTGGAGCTGAAGACAACAAGTTTGAAAATGAAAAAAGCCTGAGTACGTGGAGCCGGAGACAAGTGAACTTATCAGACCTGCTCATCTTCTCTCTTTGAAGCTAGTGACTTGAGGCTAAACCTGAATTATGGTTTTGACATGGAAGAAAAAATGTGTGGGATTAAAAAAAGAATGATATCATCGATAGCTGTTTGATTTTGGTCCTTTTTTTTTTTAAACTGTCCACCATGAATCCTAAAGTTCCGCTTTTTTTATTTTAAATAAGCCATCTATCAAACATTGATTTCAGTTACATTTTTGATATAATTACTCATTTAAGTATTTGTATGTGAATTAGAGTCCAATCAATATGGCATTTTTTTGGGCAGATACTAATCTCAGTATTTCAAAGTTTAAAAAAATAGATAATGATCTACTGGCTGATATTCATTTTTCACATAAGCAAATTCATTTTTGGCAACAGTCCTTCAAATTTGGCAAAGATTCCCAAAAATACCTACTGAGACAGCACATTTTCAAGTTGGTCGATGCACTTTACTATCAAAAATGAAAGTTGCAGTAAATGAAATGAACATCAATTTTAAGTAAGTAAATTTCTTGCAAAATTAGATCTTTATAAAGATTATCTCTAAAAGAAGGAACTAGAATCAAGATAAATGATGAATGCAACCCATAAAACATGAATGCTCTGCACTTTGTATTTGAACATCAGCCAACATACATGCTAATACTGACAATCTGTGATATCCAATGTTGTGTCATTCAGGTGAATAGGAGAAATACTGGCAGGCTAGTTAGAGCCCTCTCAGCAGAAGAGAGGAGGGAGGGTGTTCTGGTCGGGGGGGGCTGATAGGGGCTTGTGTGCGTTAGTTAAGTGAGTTATGTCGCTGTGGGGATGGGCCGAAAGACAGATAGGGTAATCGAAAGAGAATGGGATACTTTTATTGCCCCTGTGGGGGAAATCTCTGTAAGAGGGAAAAGGGGGTCTGCCAATTAGACAAGCCACACACCAGCAGGCTACAACACCCTGGCGAGGCTAATCCACTTCTTTGTTGAGGTTATGGTCTTTACGCTGGGCGAGAGGGAGGCAGCCGGCGACTCACGCAGTGTCGGAAACCATTCATCATCAGTTACAAGTAGAGGTGACTGAGAGAAGTGGCAGATCGGGAAGTGAGGACCCCCCAGACCCCCATCTCCACGCCCAAACCCCCCGAACTTGACAGTCTCTTCTGGCTCCGTCGATGTCTCCTTGGCTTAAATCTAACTCCGATCTCCTGATGATAAACAGGGCAGACGTATGTGGAGCATGTGTAGTCAGCTGGCAAACCTGATCTTTCTGCATGCTGCAGGCTTATATGTGATCACATCACATTACACAAACCCTACACCCTACGCCGATCCCGACCCCCTCCCCGCAACCCCCATACACCCCCCCCCCCCACACACACACAGTCCTTGAAATGGTTGGCGGCCGTCGGCTCCTGAGAAAGTGAAGTAGAGAAGTAGAGTGACTCCCCAGCTGTCCAGCACAACACAGTCCCCCATTTGTTAATGCCAGGAAGTAGCTCGGAGCAGCCTCAGTGCTACGCCACTGTGATGTTCCTCCTCTCCACAGGATGAAATATTTCTGAGCACTCGTTATTCCTTTTTCTTTTCACTGACTCATCTCTGAAAGGGAGAGACTAAGAGTGGAGGTTTGAACTATCTCTAAGCCAGCGCAACCCAGTGTTCAGTGAAGGATATAATCCTGCCACTAATTTAATACAGAATTTGTTTTTTTGTGCGCCTGCCTGTCATGGCAACTGACAGTCTACTCGTCGAACGCGGTGAAAAGACAAAATGTGGAGGAATGGAAAAGAAGGCTGACTGTTAGGGAATGAAAGGGGAAGGAAGTATGTTAGACCTCACAGAAGGAGACTTTAGCTGTGAGAGAGCGAGAGAGAGAGAAAAAAAAAGAAGAAGTTCTCGGTTTTTCCCAGAGGAACAAATCTAACTTGTCTAAGATTCCTCCCTTTTAATTACTGTTTTCTGGAAAGTTTTCAGTAGGGTCAAATGGTATTGATGAAACCAAATAACACAGTATTTTTGATTGACATCATTGACGTCGATATAGTAGCCATATTTTCAGGAGGACTGTTGGTGGCACTTTACAAACACATAAAATTATAAGGTACTATCATAAGAAAATTGACTGATGATCAAACAAACAAAGGCAAGCGTTGTTAACTTCACTTAGCTAGAAAAGTAAGGTGAATTATTCTCAACAGCAGCTTTAAGGCCAAGAAAAAACAGCTTTAAATCTCCATAACAACTTAACAGTTTTAACTGAAATCTTCTCTAAGATGCCTCATAACATCACACTTTTTTCGCCGGATAATCAAAGGATAAGAAATAAATGAATGAACGTCTTGGCCACTTCACATAGAGTAACCCGATCAAGTTCCTCTGGTTTCCAATCCGCATGACTGTTTGGCAGTTTAAATGGTTTCCAAATAGAAGAATGAACGGGGCACATGCGCAGGGACTAGACTGACAGTTTGAGGAATACGCTCGTTCACCTTCATGCCGAGAAGCTAAAGTGCAATATTGATGCCACTCCCATGTCTGTAGATTGAATATGAAGCCACAGCCAGCAGCTTGTTAGCCTAGCTTAGAATCCAGGGCGTAGCTGCTCCTGACCAAGAAATAGTTTGGCCCATAACACCCTGTAAAACCACAATGTTTAGTTTTTAAATATGAAATGAAAATGAAACAAGCTGGAATTCTGTACTTAGCTAGTTTTCTGTATTTCGGGGAAATTCACAAGAGATGGTAATTGTAACCTCATGGTTGGGATCGAGGCCTCATCTGCAACAACATGTTTCTCTCCAAGCCCGTTTAACACTGGGTAGAATGTGCTTTTCGCATTTATCTCCTCCAGCAGCAACAGCAAGGAAAAAGACCCAGCTCCAAGCAGAGATAACTGATATTATTTCACATCAGACACATAAAGGGCTACCAAGCCTATAACCAGGATAAGATGCTGGACGAAGGTCAGACTCTGCTGAGAAAACAGTGTAGGTGGATCAATGGAATCTATTATTCTAGCAGGGGATACAGAGCCGGCACATCAGCAATACCTCTAAAATGTAATGTCATATGGTAGCTCTGAAATAACACAGAATTTTCTGAGGCTCACGGTCTTAAATTCTTGATCAGACTGAGTCGGGGAGATGCAGTTTAATTTCTCTGGTGATTACAGAGGCTGCAGTTTGTGTTGGTGTTGAATAATATCACATAGGAGGTGAATGCAACATCACAGCCGACGTTGGACCTCAAAAGAGTTGAATGGAGAGCTATTGCATTGGATTGGATTGCATTGTGCAGGAGCCGATTTTGTTTTATCCACCCTCTGTACACCCCTCACTTTTAGAGAGAGAAACACTGCAGAAATGAAAATTTCAAGAAGGTTCTGTGGTAATTCAGGAGCCTTAAGCCTTAATCTTGCTTTTGTGACATTTTCAGGTTTTAGAGTTCTTTTGCACTCATACTAATTAAAAAGTCACCTGTAGACTGTTGAGCATCGTTTGCTTTTGGGCATCTTCCTACGTCGCTTCAGCCTGTTTAACGAGTCATTCCTTTTCTCTCCCGCAGATTTCTGTGTTTTGCATCATCTCCTGGACTCCAACTGTGAAGCACACATTCTCTTCCTCTAAAAGAGACACTGAGCAGTGATGTACAGACACCCCACATTCATTTTGATGTTGCAAGGACGCAGAACCGGAGGCACGGGCAGCTGGCCACTTCACCGGATGTCATCTCTTGTTTCTGGGAAGGAAGCTGAGACATACAGTGTAGTAACTCATGCAAAACAAAACCAAACAAACGGCTGCTTGTTGTACGAGGCACAGACTCCATCCTTGTCTGCATCTAGCGTATCAGGCATCATCATGCTGTATTATGAGGACTGCAAACATATTACACAACTTGCATTTTTCCCATTTAGTCACAAAAGACTTGTGAGGATCTGTATTGATGTTTTTCTCTATGATAAAAAATGGAAGAAAAAAAAAACTCTTTTCATGGAGACTGCAATGTTTAGCATGACGAATGTTCTATTTACACTGAGGGAGGGAGAATGCAGTGATTGGTGTGCTAAAGAACAGAAAGTAACTCAGTTTGACTGAATACCGCTGATTTATAAAAGGCACAATGAAGGAGTATATCTCCCCCTTCTCCCCTAAGCTCTTTAGTTTGACCCCTTGTATGTGTTTTTTTTCTTTCTTCTTTTAAAGGCGCGCTCCTCACAGCTCAGACGGAGAAACAAACCTTTGAGTGTTCCTCTTATGAAGGCTTTGGCAGTTAGCTGTCACTAGAAGCCACGAGGTGTTGATGACTGACACCAGCTGAGGTTGAGGAGGATGGAGGGGATCTGTGCATGGCCCGGAGGGTGAGGGTGGGTGGTTGGGTGGGTTGAGGTGCCTCGGGGTCACGACCTTACATGTTTGCTGTTTTGCAGCTAAGCATTAACGCCCGCGGAGTGCTGGTTAACAAACCCACTGTACACAGGGGCGGTATTCAGTGTTTGGATTCATATTCTGCTGTACATCTAATGCAGTAAAAGACCGGCTGCGCTTCTGTTATTATGATAAAAACAGTGACTTGCTTGCTGAGTCATAGATAAAGCCTTTTTAGAGCATGTCCACTCATAGTGAATCAGAAAAACTGGCATGTACTCTTCTCTGTGGTCACAGAAATCTTGTCACCTTAACCTAAACTGAGAATGAATCAGTTTCTTTTTAAACTTGCTGCAATGTAGTCTTAATTTATAATGACGATGATTACTCTGTTGTGTTAATATGTTTATTCCTATTTATTTCCTCTCTGCCTGCGTTCATATGTGAATGTATGTTTGGGTTATGTCATGCATGGCAAGGTGTTGTGTTTTATTTGATCTCAGTTGGGCTGCATTTTGCACAGTTCAGACTTTTCCCAGGAGGAACATGTTCTTTTAAAAGAGACAGAGGTGCAGCTCTCCCAGGGTTTTCAGTTATGTCAGAGTATGGATGGAAAAGGAAGAGTGGCTCCGTTTCACCGTTGACGTAAAGCAGCTTAGGCCACAGGGTTGAAAGAAAGGAAGCAAAAAAAAAATCATTTTACTTCTGATGGATTGGCTCTGAGCTCTAACCTGGGTCCAAACCTGCCTTAAATTGGCCCGTGGGGGGCCCAAAGTACACCAACAAAACAAGAACATATAAACCAGGAAACTGAGAAGGCTGCTTGAACGGCGCAGTATGTGACCCAGTAACTATCAGGGACATCGCAGAGCAACCCTGACATGGTAAAGAATGCGAAGGTCTGTGCAGCTGTCCCTGGGACAGCTGGAGGACTGTGACATGTGCTAACTTGGCTCGTTGGGGTGTTAATCCACAGACTTCTTCACCATTAAGTTGAGAAAGAGTTGAATCCAGTAAGCTGTGTATCGATAAGGGCAGACACCGCAGTGCTTTTCATCATAGTGTTAATGATGCACATAAAAAAAAAAAAGGAAATGGAAAAAAAAAAAAAAACACACAACCCACTGCAAGTTCTTAAAGAGCAAAAGACGAGAATGTCGTAAACACTTGCGTATGAAATTCTCGGTAACTTTAATCAGTGTTTTTGTCTGTATGTCTGTCTACGTGACCTGAACATTGACATTTTACAATTGAATAATAATGGACTCATTGAATTTCAGTGTAAGAAGTAATGTTTCGGTGCAATGTGTATGTAATTTTTCTTTTCTTTCTTTTTTTCAAATGTCCTTTTCTCATGGATTCGTGAATCAAATCAAATCTGTGGGGATCAGTTGGTAAACAGCCCCGTAAATTCCCGCTCAGCTCCTTAAGCCCCCAACCCCCCCCAACACCACCCTTTTATTGGCAATCTCGGGACTCCTACGGAGACCCCAGTGGCTCCATAATGTTGACCTCCTTCAGCCTTTGAACACAGAGCCTCTGGCCCCACCAATCAGATAAGAGCATTTCTTTCCCATTGAAACGCAAGTTTCCCTGACAACAGCGAGTAATGAATGCCCCTTCAATTTGCGCCTAATTGCTGAGTGGCATTTCCCATTTCTACTCTTGCCCTCCTCTTACTCCCTGTTTTATCTGGAAATCCAGCTGGTTCAGATCGGAGCACAGTATCTTCCTTCACATAATGATGTAAATTAGACAGAAAACACTGTCAGTGTGCATCAGTTTCTTTCTTTCTTTCTTTCTTTCTTCTGTTTTTTTTTTTGTCATGTAAGAGTTTAATTTCTATTTTTACAACATTATTTTGTACATGTGATTTTTTTCACAATGTGAAATTCATGGCTAATAAACATAAGAGTTTTTTCCTCTTGACCATATAGCACTACCTCGTTTGTTTTTTGTTTATTTTTTAATATGGAGATAATTTGTCTGTCTCCGTTAATGCCGTAGTGCAGATTTAGAAGGGGAAAGCAGCTTCAGCGCAGCATAGGGTGCTTTCTGATTACTGCATGTTTCACATATTTAGGCAGCTTTGGGTTGAACACAGCAGCCAAAGTGTCCCGAGGTATTTAAGGCAGTATATCATGCGTACAGCTTTTGTTCTGTGGAGGAGGGACTGAAATCATCTTATCTATGCCTCTGGCTTCTAAGCTTCCTGCACAAGAACAGGCGAAACACAGCCAGATACTTTCCCTTTCACTGTCAAGTCACCTTGGCAACGGCAACCTTTATCTGCAAACTGTGGGGGCTGGAGGAGAACATGGAATCTTAAAAAGCACCTCTCTATTCTCCTCTTCCCTCCCTCCTTGCCCTGCCTCCCCTCTCACTTCCTTCCCCCTCTCGCACTTTTCATCAGTGAAACGCGCTGCGAAGCGCCTCGCCAGCGGTGGAGCCCTCCTGCTTTTTGACGTGTCCTGGTTTGTAACAATTCTAACATCCCATTGGCGAGCGACCGCCGCTCGCTGCATTCCTCCGGCGCTGAGGGGTCCGGCTCTGCTCGCTGTTTACATTCCTGGCCCCGACGCGGCTCCTGACCGGTGGCGCAAGGTTGAGAAACACCAGTTTTACTGGATCCCGACCCACATGCGTTCACAAGCATAATACACCTATACGCCGGGGGGAATCGGAGCTTCGGAAATAAACAAACATTCTTCTGGCTGTCACAGTATGTGCCAAGATGTTGAAATAATCGTATTGATACTATTTCAAGATAACTTAGTAGCAAGAGGATTTATCTATGACTTAGAACCAGGAAAGCAGAAAAAAAAAAAAAGAAGGTTGACATTTAAGGTGAAATGTGGGAGCTCTGTGTGCGGGAGGCCCCTCAGTGCCCCTTTGTGATCCAACAGTCCCCCCATTAATCAAGACAGGAAGCTGAATTTCCTGTCCGCCAGGAAGTAGGTCTTATCCTCCAACCCCCCTCCTTCTCTCCCAGAACATACCACTGATGGCTCAACCCTTCAGCACTGTGAGTCCTTTGGGTGCTGTTAGCTTGTGCAGAGCTTGGCTGAACAGACTAAAGTCTAGTATTTTGTGTAGGCAGGCTCCGTTTGTGCTTTTTGTGTGTTTTGTGTGTGCGTGCATGCGTGTGTGTTGTCCGAGTGTGATAAAAACAGTGTATCTACGTGTCGATGTCGCCTGGCAACGCAGGCATTAGCCGTGACACAGCCATGCAAACGTGCACACGAACATGCACACAAACACTCGCGCACACAGACGCACACACACACACACACACGTGTACAGAGAGAGAGAGAGAGAAAGAGAGAGAGAGACCTTCTCAAATAAAATTAACTGCATATTAGTTGCACATATCCTCACATTACACCAGCATGTCAACGGCGGCAGATGTCTAGTCACAGTCATTTATCACATCTAGATTTAGAGGAAGTAGAAAAAGTATATAGAAGAATTGAATAGAAAGAGTAGCCCAAGCAATGGCTGCTGTTTTTCAGAACACATCTTAGAGGACAGGCGGGTGTATTGTAAGTTATTCATACTGTCAACACGTCCCATCAAGGAGGCCAAAGACAGAAATGTGTTAGTCTGTCTCTCAATACTTTGACACTTCCGTTCCCTGTCTGTGACACTTGACTCAGCTCCAAGCAAACTGGTTCTTACTGAAGACATAAATCTTTAAAACCACATTACAAATATGTGGTTGGAGGTTTTTTTTTTTTTTTAAGTAACGGCACACTTGTTTCCTCAAACAGCTGGGCACAGGGGCAATAACCTGCGGACAAATATGAAAGTAACAACGTACAAAACACACACAAACACAAAAAGTCTTCTCCTAGGAAAAATAGTAACTGTACGGTAAATGAAAACTCATTCCCACGTAATCCAGTAATCCAGTTCACGCAATCTAATCCTAACATATATCATTCTGGTCCCAAAGCAACTTGATTTATTCTTATGATATATGACTTTTTCTTTTCTTTTTCTCTAAATTTATGACTTTTCTCGTAAGATTGCAACTATTTATCTTAAAAATATTTTGACCACTATGTCTTAATCTCAAATTTTTCTTTTCATCATTTGCCCTAATGCTTTGTACTTGCATGGTACAAAGATAATACATGTTGGTAGCATCTTTGTTTTTGGTCTTTTCACAGGATTTGGTGAAAGGCTGTTTCTTTAATGAAAGAAAATCATTAATGTTGAAAACCGCAGAGCTACAAAATGTGAAATGTGCATAATGTGAACTTATCTTAACTTAGAAAATATTACTTCAATGTGCCGTCAAGCTACTTAGCAACTTGTGTTGTTGGATCGGACAGATCTACAAAGAAAAATATGACGTGCTCTTAAATATTTTATCATTTAATTACCCACATCATAGATACATAGATCATACAGCTCAAACCCAACCCTTTCCTTGAGGATTTTGGGGGATTTTATCCGCTGGGTGGAGGTGCTGGTAGGTGGATGCGAATCTGAAGGAGCCTGGTGAGCTTTCACCCGCCCACAAAAAAAATATTCCTACCATGCAGGGTGGAGCTGCTTCAGACCATTCCAGACACACACACACACACACAAAAACAGATACTGCGATCATGTCTGGGATGCTTTCAAAATGAGAGAGCCGTCCACTGGGTCGTCCTCGCCTTGACCTCTGAGTTACATCAGCATTCAGCAAGGCAGCTGAAGACCGATCCGCCTCAGGCAAGGGGACTGTGTCAGGGGCCAGTGTGTCGCTGTCAGATGTCCTGAAATGGAATTTAAATCTTATGGCGCAGTTAAAATTTTCAACTTCACATTTCAGAGCTCATATTTTTTGTCAGTTTTAAAAACTACCCCCTATTAATACCAGACCACGGCTGCCATATCACCTGAATTCCAGCTTTTCCTTGCAAATTTCATACTAGAGTTCCCAAATTTATGAATATGTAATGAAAATATTGAAATGTTTTGGTCTTTTACATTTGTGTTGTTGTTATGTGTGCTCAAAGGAAGTTTACTCTTTACTCTCTCTTCAAAAGCCCCACAGCTGACCGTGCTTATCTGGACCACAAGGCAAAATCCCGAGATAACATACTGAGGAAAAAATAGCATCTGCTGGACTGCTACAGAAAGGGCCACGCGAGGCCCCTTCCCTCCCTTATCAGAGCTTCCTTTTACCCGCGGCAAGACGTCTGACTGCAGAGATATTTACTGGGTTTAGAGGTTGGAATTCTTACAAATATTTGTCTCCGTTTGCTCAAATTTATGTCCTATCTCTTAATGTTTTTAAATTAGTTTTCTAAAATTCATTTTTCCATGAATAACACATCTTCATTAGTCCTCTGTTCATCCTCCACGGCATGCCCCCTCCCCCCTGCGTTATTGTGAGAAGGCTGAATGAAAATGAATGAGAGGTAATTAAGTCTGAGGAGATCTGCTCAGATGCACAATGGCTCCTCTCTTCTTTCTCCTTTCATTTTCTTCTGCCCCTGCCATTGTCTCTCACTTTTCTCATTACTTTAGCCTCTTCCCTGGATAATCCCGCTGAAATTTGTCGCTATCCCGAGAAAGATACCCTGCCGCTTAGGTTGCTTTGCGGCCGCACGCCAATTTACTGCTTGAACATCACCTGAAGTGATTTTCCATCAGATGAGGACATTTAAAAAAGCACTGTAATTAATGGAACTCTGGGGAGCAACAAATACGTGACTGACCTTGACTGCTTGCTTCTCGTGTGGCTCCGCAGACTTTTATAGCTGACAAACTTAAACTTAATGGGATAGTTCGACATTTTGTAAAATATGCTTATTAATTTTCTTGATGACAGTTATGAGAGAGGATTGATACTACTCCCTTGTCTATATGGTAAATGTGAAGCCATGAGGAGATGCTGGCCATTGCCATTATAACTCAGTGACTTGCAAAATGTCATATGGAATGTATATGTAAAGTTTAATACTACCAACATTATCCACTTATAGCACTTACAGCATTATAAACTGTTATGGTCATGTTGAGGCACTCGCAGCACTTGTTTAAAGGTGCTATATGTAAGGTTTTTTTAAGGTTAGCTGTGTAGAAATAGCAAAAACATACATGATAGCCCTTTTAAAGTATGGGAAAGATCAAGGTCTTGGTTTAATACATAACAAGATTAAGTTACCATGCTAGCTATCCTGTGAAGCTTTATTTATAGGGAGAGAGGACAGCTTTGGGCTAAATGAAAAGGTTGGCATGCTATTTTGCATACAGTGACAATGCTAACATGTGGATGTTAAACCGGTATTATGTTTACCACATTCACAGATTACAGAGTTATTCTGCTAAACTTGCTAATTAGCTCTGAAGACAAAGTGTTATGGCTGATGATTTTTTTCAAGTACTTGGCTATAAACCAAATTATTGGACTAATTGAAATTTTGACCAGATGATGGAAAATCTAATCTTAACCAAAGTGCTTTGTTGGCTAAGGCAAACCACATGCAGGACTCAGGGAGGAGCCCAGACTCCAGTGTCAGAGTCCACACCAACCACCTCCCTGCAACCTTTGTGCTGCAAATCTATATAGATGCAGCACTCCTAACACTCCTAACAAAAAAAAACAAACCCAACATCAGCTGTGAGCAGAATCCAGGTAGAAATTACATTTCACATAAGATAGTTTTATATAAAGGAAGAGACAGGGTTGGCAATAAAGTGTATAAGCATATCAACAAATGTCAAACTGTTCAGTCAGGATGACGCATAACAGAGCTCAAATTTGTTTATTCAGACAGCGTGAATAAACTGATGGGATGCAGCACAACAGGAAGTAACCAGACAGCGGAAAACAGGACAGAGCTGGGGCCACCTTTCTTCTGCTTATCAGAGTGTCAGAGCCGAAAACCACTTATCTCTGGAAGGAAGCATCTGGAACCTCCTTAATCCTCCTCTGCCGGACCCCAGACATGTCACGCCGCTTCAAAGCTCGAGACTGTACGTGAGACAAAAGCGATTCGGACATGTACAACAGAAACCCCTTTTAAATAGAGATGAATGATTTTAGAAGGGGAGGGTTTGGTGAGAGACGACGTCGCGCTCGGGCAAGGCCAGAGATAAGAAGACGGATGCCTTTGTTAAACAGTTGGCTCAATCCCTGCATGCTGCAACTGTCCTGAAAACCTACTCCCATTTTTTTTTTTTTTGACAGCTGAAGATTTATGAGCCTGTGAATCAAAACACAACATTAGCCTTTGGATATGCTACAGCTTTATCAGGCTTTTTTTTACCATGTTGATAAGATGTGTTTGGGGGTCATTAGTACATACTTATTAACCGCTTAGGGATGCTTTTAAGACCACTTAGCTTACCTCAGCGATCTCCAGGCTTATCTCATTGCTTAAAACCGCAGGAAGATGAAACGCCGCACGGCTTCATAAGGCAGATGTAATAACAGTTTGGGGTTAGTCACTGCAGGCAGTGTGCTCATAACATTGTTTACGTTCTCTTTGAAATGGGGTTGCTGGGTCTTTTAATCAGCATGGCTCAGAAGCATTTGCCCTGCAATTTCTGCTGTTATATGGATTTTCACTCAGGTGTGGTTTGAGGTTGGGTAAGGAAAGGAGGAGGTGGAGGAGGGCTCGGCAGTTTAGGTTGGTTGATGGGGTAAACCCGCTTTAAAGTAGCATAGCTCAGGCGAAGTCAGTTAAACAGTAAACATTATTCTCTCTTGACGTGAATGGGAAGCCAAAACAATCAATTAACTTCAGCCTTCTAATTAAAGAAGGGAATTCACGAGAGAGGTGGCGGGTGTGCGTGTGCACTGTTATCTTCCTCCTTTTCTTGCTTTCAAACAGACAACAAAGGGAACCAGTATGACGGTATGTGAGTGTTTTTCAGATACGATGGATTCTTTTTAGAAATCCTTCAAACACAATCAGAGGCGGAAGAAATATTTATCCAAGCAAAAGTACAAATAACCCCCCCCCCAAAAAAGCTCTGTTACATGCATTCAAACACTCGCTTATGTAAGAGAGGCAAAATGTAATTGAAGTATCGGATGTAACTAGTTTATGTAGAGTTTGGTTGCGTATGTTCATGACCAAGCCCTCGAACAGTCACAAGATGAGGGATCTGAGTTGTCATGAGAGGATTAATGGGGTGGAAAATAAGAAAACTCTGACCTTAGTGTGGTTGTTGTCCTTTTTTTTTTTCTTTTTTTTGAGAAATATTGGATAATATGTCTTCTTTGGATCCTGAAAAATTATTCAAATGAACATGACAGAGCCTCAAATAGACACTGCCTTTTTGCAAGGGGCTACGAGGCAAAAAGGTTGAAAACCATTGGTTTCATCTTTAGAATTTGTTTCATATTTCACTAGGTCATTGTATGTTTTTTTTTTTAATGTAAAATATTAATGTTAGAAGTAAACAGTCACTAAACAGTTACAATACTACAATACTACAAAGTACTATAAAGTAGTATAAAATGAAAATAGTCAAATAAAGCACAAGTAGATTAAAATTGTTTGTTACTTTCCTGCACTGAAAATGATACATGTTGTCCTCTAAACTTTCCTAACGAACAAATGACTTGATTGCCTTAATCTTGGAGAGAGATATGATCCAAACCCTTTATTGCCCATCATACCCAGCAGGACTGACCCTCCCTGATCCCTTGAAAACTACCTGTCAGATAAAGGTCAGCTCTGCTTTCACTCTGACAGGCGTGTCTGTACAAACAGCTCCAGCCTAAGACTTTAATCTGCAAACCAAAGCAACCACGCTAAGAAGAAGGAAAAGAAAATAAATCAAGAAAATAATAAAAGAACACAGCTGAAGGAAAGGCAAGTCTGTGTTTACCGAGGCATGCTCACAATGGGGCTGATAAATGAATGTGGGCTGATGCGAGGTAGCCCAGCCGCAGCTAATGAATGAGGCTGAGGGGTGTGCAAAACTTCATTTTCTCAGGCATTTTTATAAGCACTCCAAGTCAGACTGCGGTTTGAAGTTGCGTTTCTCACTCTCTTTCATCAATTAGAGGAGCCTCCTTAATTAAACGCCGGGCGTACTGATGGAGCAGAGGTGAGGCCGGGACAGCACTGGGAGGGGAGGTGGGGATGAGGAAGCCCACAGAGTTTGTAATTAGCAGAGTAATGCAGGACGTCTGACAGCTGGTTAGGATTTTAACTGTTTTATTCTTTGCCTGCCTTCCCCCGTGGCAGGTTGTTATCTGTGCCTTAGAGAGATTTCATTGGCTTCCTCTGGCCCCCTGATGGGGGCTTCGAAGCTATATCTCAGGCCCTGACAGCGGGAGACCCCCTAAACTTTTAGTATTAATCACACAAAAGGATTCCTTTCCTGACTAAGGCATGTGGTCCCCATTGGGGTCTCAGCAAGCATGAGCGAAGATGAAAGCCTGCCTCCTTTTCCTGCTCCGAATGTGCTGTGCACACGCCAACTCTGCTGATCAGTGTCCGCTTTTGTTCTGCACTGGACCACACACACAGACACACACACACACACACACACACACACACAGACAGACATACATATATAAACACTGCAGACCGCACATGCATCTGAACACACTTCGAAACACCCACAGACACACTCAGTTAGCCACAGTCACTCAGACACCCAGTCCCCAATGTGCTGTGCAAACTTTTCAAAACACCCGAAGCTCTTCGTCAGAAACGATGAAAAGCTTCTGGCATTTCAGAGGAGCTTTATCACGCGGATTTGCTGATGGTTTTAGTGACCACATCAAACTTTTGATTCTGCTGTGCTCCAAACAGATGTTTCCCTCTCTAACATTTTTGCTTCATATAGACTGAGATGGAGCTGGGGGGGCTTATATTTGTGCTCTCATCGTCGTTGGAAAAAGGATCAACATGAAAAAAGTCTTATTTTAGGAGTAGAGCAGCAGCAATATGAAGCTGCCAAGTCTCTCTCAGATGTACAGCACACAGCAGAAATTTAAGCCATTCAAATGATCCTGAGAGGATTGAATTTTCCATTTTCATTACAACTTCCTAATCTCACTTTTCAACATGAATACTGGGAATATCCTAAAAATGCATTCATGAATTATTTAATGAATTGCACTGGTAGAACGGATGTGTATTTCAACAAAGCCGATCCACATATGGAATATGTTAGGGGAAATTACTGGTTAAGAACTGTAAGATACTCTTTGAAAGCAACCTGCATACTGTCTGGAAGGACTTCCACAACAATGCGAGAGGAGAGCAAACACAGCCATAATAAGGAAAACAAAGGGAAATGTGCAACTTCATCAGTTACAAAAAAAAAGGCATTGCTGAAAACTTAGTACAGTAAATATAATCAGGAGAAAAATCTCAGTCCACTCAGCATTCTCAAGGATTTTAATTACTGCTATTCAGTGCATAACATGCCTTTGTTGTCTTTGTTTGTATAAAAGCTACTGGATGCTTTGACCAGTCAGCACATGCCGAACTGCACAGTACTGTGTCATGTATAGTCACCAAGGTAAAGTCAGTGGCAGTGGTTTGAGCTAAATAACAGCCTGGGAGCGACGCATATCCAAACACAAGCCCTCTAGTGACTGGATTTGCCACAGTCCGCTTTTTGTTCGGGCAGTAATTATAATTGGCCTATGCCAGCTACTTCTCAATCCTCAGACCTTGTCATCTTAATCTTTGCTAATCCTCCTTTGTGTTTGCAGAAATTAGTTTGTGAAGTGGGCTCAATCTAGGTCAATCCTTTCGGGCACTTTGGAAAGAGTCTGACGGCGGCGGGGTGGGGTGGGGGGGTCATGTACGTTATGTGTTTTGTGTGAGTCCCCCATGACACATTTGATGGGAGGTTGGAAGAAGGGAGGACGGGGCAGGGGTGCAGTGGTGGGCACTGAGTTGGGCAAACACCTATTATCACCATTTTAATTGGAGATTAGTGGGAGGATTTAGCAGCAGTGTCTGCTGGGAGGCAGACAGCGATGGGTGCTGGCAGCGCTCTCTGCGGGCGCGACTTTGTGTACTCTATATAAGCCTGAAAATCTGTTTACGCTCAATATGGAGAAAAAAAATAAGAAGAGAGTCTATTTGGGGAATACTGGGACTTTTATTCATACTCTATCTCCCTCTCTGTGGAAAAAAAAACAGACAAGATAGAGAGAAATAACAGAAATTTTCTATTACTGTGCAAAAATGAGTTTGCCCTTTGACAAAGTCAAAGGCAATATTCTTTCAGTGGATCCCCAATAACCCACGATAAAACCACAAAGTGCTGCTTTTACACTTCGGCTCCTGTATAACGGAAATTAAGCATTTTTGATTAACGAGCCCACAAGATGCTGGTGGGCAGATTCTGATCCCACTGCCAAGATCCAGGCTCGACACCCCCCCCCCCCCTCCCCCTCGTTTCCAGTCTTCATGCGTTATGCTAAGCCACGCTAATCAGTGGCTGCCTGTGGCTCCTTATTCAGCGTACGGACATGAGAGTGGCATTGATCATCTCATTAAACTCTCAACAAGAAAGTGACCGACTGTGTTTCCCAACATGTCAAACTGCCCTTTTAAAAGAAGCCATCATCAATTCCGCACGATAGAGTGGGAGATTAAGATTAGAGCAAGTCCGAGCAGTCGGTAGAACTGCCTCTCCCAGGCCGAGCACGCAGGCTGAATCAGCAGCCGCATTGCAGGCGCTAATTGATAAGAGGTATTTTTTTTCTTTTATCTGAGGAGCGCAGCACCTCCAGGCTGTTACCTTGTGACTACTGTCATACGGTTACAAGGTGAGAAGTGGACTCACTGTTTAATCTCGCATGTTTAAATGGCTGGAAAGCTCACCGCCATAAACATGCAGGGACATAACCTTGGCCAGAGTGTGCTGGAGTGTGATAACGGGCATGGCTCTCAGTGCTAATGGTTAATAGGCAGGAGACCTGGGGGGGGGGATTTAGCATGATACACTGTAGCTTACCAGGGTTAATGTGCTCGAAAGAATGTCTTTTCATCTTGCTTATTTCGCTCTTTTCCCACAACTGTCTCTTCTCCAGAGCTCTTGCCACCTCCCCGATACCCATTTCTCACTGTCCTCCCAACCAGCTATTTCTCAGCTCTGTTATTTTTCCTTATTTTTGTTGGGTTGAAGCCTTTTGAAGACATTGCAGGGAAGGTCATGGAGTGAATGTCCCTCCTGTTCAACAGAGTTTAAACAGCAGTAGTATATAAAGTAATATTTAAACATTTTGTGAAATATACTTAATAGCATTTACTTAATAGCAACAGCAATGCTAGTTTCATATTTCAGATATGAGAGAGGCATCTGTCTTCTTATATAAATTGTTGCAAGAAAGTAAATAAGGATATTTCATAAAAAAATTGAAACTTTTGTTACAAATATTCAGCAGTACTAGCAATGTTCTCTACACGATTCTCTCTGGTAAGCATGGACATTTTCTTCACAGTCTCGGTCGTCAGTTGAACAGGGTGTCGGGGGACTCGGGAAGAATCTATGTCATTTAAAATATTTGTTTTCGACGTGTGGCTGCAGTCTAAAGAAATTCCCTGTATAACACCTTACCCTGCAGTTCCCATCCGACATAAAAGCTTCACACCCTTTAATCCTCAGCAGTTAGAAACAGAGCACCTCATATCACACGGTGAAGCACTGGGAGGCAGCAGAATCTGTGAGGCACAAGTGGAAATCTCCTTAGTAGTTATGAAAGGCATTAGTGCCTTTGCAAATCATCTCGCCGACAGTTTGCAGTTTGTTTTGCATTTTATCTTCCCTCACACCTTGTCTCTGCTCAAGTCCCCGTTCAGCATTTCACAGTTTTCAGTTTCTTTCACTTTGATGGAAACAAAATATGGATTAAACATAATGAACGATTGTTTTTCTCTCACCATTCAACCTTTGCTCTATTCGTGTCAGACTCCGACATTGTCCCTCTGCCTCTCTTTATTTCTGCATTTACATCCCCGAGGGACGCTGACCCACTTTTCAACTCTTCTTGACTTTTGTTTGAGAAGAAGCAGCAGCAGAAGCAGAAATTCTCCATCTATCAGATCACATGCAGGGAGTACATACAACCCCACTCCTCCTCACTCATGACTAATCAGCTGGAACGGTCTTTCTTCCCAAATGGCTACAAACCACCCTCTCCCACAGACTGCGAGCTCTTGTCTTTACCTCACACCGTCTGGAACTGACCAACCCAACTGGCACTGAAAGGTGAAACGCCAACACTGTCGTCTCATGAAAAAACGCTGCTGGCTATGTGGTGTTGCTTTAAAATAACTGGAGACCTCTTTTACACCTGCCCAATTTGTCTAAATGGACTGTAATCCATCATGATAGTAAAACTATGCATTAGTTAACATTGTTTTTTGATAACCGAATAATAGTTTCATTTATTAATTTATCGAGAGGAAATGAAAAAAAAAATTATAGATGGATATCTGCAGGTTTCATACTTGGACTCCGAGAAAAGAGGCGATTTGAAAACATCGACTGTGACGACAACTGTGGCAGCTGGTCTTCATTATTTTCAAACATTTCACTAATCCGTCAAAAGATAAATTTTTTGTTGCAGTGTTTGTGATTTAACTGGTCGGTTGTTTTGCTGTGACACGTTTACATCGTTCCTGTATATATATCTGTATATTCACATGAGCTCATCTTTGTAATGCTCCTTTAAGAACCTTTCGTAATGACATTTTTCCTCCTCTCCTCTGCTCTGCTCTGCTCTGCTCCCCTCTCCATTAGCCATATCTAAGTACTGCTGATATAGCTGACTGAGTCACCTCTTGGGCACTGGTCCAGTCCAAATGATCCTACTTTGGCCCTCATTCCATCACGATGGCTCCAGCCTGGCATTGGTCCATTTGTGATGGAGCAAGTTTTCTACCTTTGAAATCACTCAAGGTCACCGTTCAATACTCATATTTCTGTTTCCTGAGGCAGGTCATGTACTGTGACTTTTTTCTCTCTCTCTTTTTATCTGGCCATCCAGAAAACTGAAATTTTTGTAGTGTCATTAAATGTCCTGGAGCCAAAGCCTGAAGACTGACATTCTTGTGGGTTTTATCTTCAGCTTGTGAAGCCAGTTTGATATGGTAGGGCTCTGTGTTGTGAGCATCTGTTATCCCAGAAAGCCCCTGGGGCTCTCGGTCACTCTCTGGCACTGGAATTTTAATTGACCTAGAAATCACTAGGTGTTTTTCTGTTCAGCTCCATAGACCTTGAGAGACATACAGACATAGAGATACTATGTGTAATTCCTATGCATTTGAGTACTAAAACTGTGTTTTTTTTGGCCACATAAGGTATCACCCAAAATATGACCCCAACAGTGATAAGAAGAATTGCATTTCCTTAGTGTGGTGGTTTACATGTAGGCACGTAATAATTCTTTGCTAGTGCAGGCAGTAGAGAAAAATACTGCAAATATCGTATGGAAAAATGCTAAGTTTAAATAAATTATACTCACATTAACAAAATACATTGATCAGTGCCAGTGAAAGGATAAGTCTGGTGATAGTCTATTTATCAGTTTTGTCAACAAAAACAGTGAAAGTACCAAAACCAACACTGCGTTAGTCGGACTCTCAGTATATTTCTGACTTCCCGAGCACATCTGTGGCTGTGATCCCAAAGCCTATTTGTTCCAATGAAAGATGCATAACACAAATGGTTCACAAATACAGTATATGCCCTTATTTTTAGAAAAGGCTTGGTAAGTCCCTAAGACACCTGGGAACTGGAGTTCTCTTTTTAGCAAACCTTACTCACACAGGAGTAAACAGTGTATTTTTGGGGGCTATTTTCAGCAGCGGAGTATTCCATCGAATACTCTAGTGAGTATTTACAACATCAGAATGGTGGATATGGGATTGATTAAAAATAGACTACAGAGCCTTTGTTTATTGCAATGAAGAAACATCATGAATAAGCTACATCAGGCTTTGGATACATAAACAATATGTCTTAGGATCAACTCATTGGTTCTGGTCTTTTCATGAGATTTATAAATAATAAGATAATAAAAAATATAGACTTATCAACTGATGTCTCTATTAATAGTCATCCACTATTAAGGATATACAGCAGTCGGCAATATGGAATGTCCAAGAGAGCTCATAGACTTCAAAATCGATTGAGACAGCTCCAAATCATTTGTGCATAAACTGCAAATAGAACATTAAAAAACACCAATAGTAATTAGTTTACAACTTTCAACATGTCAGCAGGCATTGTCTTGTCTTACGGTGTGCATTTTTCTTTTTCTCTATTTTTGTGAATCCATTTCTGTGGGCACCTAAAAGAGTTGTTGACTCAGTTCTGTGGTAAGTTTCATTGCTGCCGCTCCATCACAGCAACAAAACCTACCATAGAACTGAGACTTTGTTTTGTTATTGTGTTGACTGATTAAAGTATGAGGTATCACTAGTCAAGATATTGATCAAATTTAGTCCAAATTTTGAGAGAAGTTCTGCAAAAGAATATGCGAATTAATGCGTGTTTCCATCTACTATAAATACAAGTGAATGGCGACTTAGTGAGGTGCTTTCTTCAGACTAGACTTGTTTTTTGATACATTCATTTTACAGCTATATATGGTGAAGCACCTACACATACAAATATTCACCTTATATGTCGTGGCAGACGAATCACAGGGATGTTGGGTACATGACACTGGAATGTGAAAATGGGAACTGAACAGAATATCAATGGGTGTTTATCCGTTAAGCAGCACATTTACACACATACGCACACGCACACGCGCACACACACGGACACAGACACACAGACACACATACAGACAGACACACACACCTGCCAGTGTGCTTTAGGCCACTGCCTTTTCAAAAAGCCGGAAATTCCAGTAGTAACATGCAAATCAGCTTGTGTAGCTGCTGCTAGGAGGGTTAAAGCAGCGCAAAGGTTACAGCTTAACCCCGGTTGTTAAAGCAGTCAGGTAGTGGCAGAACTTTTAGCCAGCCCCCCCCCCCCCAGACACATACACACACACACACACACACACACACACACACACACACACACCCACCCACCCAAACACATACACACACACTCATGTGCTACGTTTCCACACTAAAATCCTAACAAGCCTATTGCGATTCAGGAGAGGGCGTTTAATTTGCCCCGGAGCCAACACTTTTTCCAGCATGTGTACACTGTAATGAGATTTCCACTGAATTTCCCTGAGCTTTGAAAGCCTTCTCACCACATTTGAATAGAGAGAAACTGCTGCAATTCCCCAGAAATAAAACTTTGTGGTGAATAACAATAAGTACTGTTGGTTGTCTGTTGGTTTTGCATCACTCTGCTGTGCTTGGGTCTCAAGCACTGAAGAGAAAAAGACCCAGTAACATAATGCCTTGTTTACTCATTATTGGTTGTCTTCTGCTGGGGAAAAATAATGGATTAAAATGACTCATACTGCAGCAGTGTGGGCAGGGCAGCCTTTTTGTCATTTGCTGTTTATTGGTCTTGTTTTGTCCTGAAACTATTACTAATTCCCGCAATGCCTCAATGGCTTAAGAGCAGTAACAGAACAAATTAAACGCTGCTTTTATGAAAGTTTACAAATATACCTGAAGATTACATCACCACAACACCACAGTGCAGTATCTGCCCATTCATCATACCGATGGTAATAGGAAAGATGCGGCTGGTGGGTTGAAGCTCAGCATGATAAGAAAACAAAATATATTGCAGCAAAATGAGAGCCAAGAGTTGTTGCTAAATACAAGTTTGTAGAATTAACAGTTATGGAGCTGGAATATAAGATCAAGGCATAACTATATTTCTCCTGTTTGGGAAAAGACAATTTTCTCAGCTGGTTTTGTTGGTCAAGGTGTCAGTGATGTTGCAAAAAGGAGAAAAATAACTAGCATTTTGAAAAGGCTGGTTAAGTGTAGCTTTAAAATAAATGTATGTCATCAGTCATGATAATAAAAAAAAGGTCAATTCTGAGTCATATTTATCAATATAAAAAAGTAATCATGCAAATGTTAGATGCACAATATTTAATTTTCTGCCCCTGGGGGGGGGTCTCTGAATCAAAACAGAGGATGGAGTTCGTTGACGTCGTAAAGTAGCATAGGATCATGGGAGTCGTTGTCTTCAAAGCTTCACCTCAGTATGTGCTAATGAGCTGTTTATGACAAAAATGACAATTACTGTAAATACTGTGGCTACTTTAAGGACTGAGGGGATAACACTGACTATTAAAAGTAAACAGGTTATGCAATGTGCAGAGAGTTGATGCACTGATATTTGCTCTAGATAATTAAAAAAAGATGGTGGATAGAGATTAGATGACAACAAGAGTATTTAAGTGGGATTATGGTTGCCTGCAGTAATATCATTGTAAAAACATTGCTCCCAGTCTCTTGCACACATGCCCAGACCGTAAAGCACTGAATCAGAAAAAGGATTGTCTGGGGGTGGAGAGAGAGAAATATACTGCAAGGGCTGACTTATTGTCAGAAAAACAGACTCCCCGAGCTGAATTAGTCACACCAATACAGCAGTTACAAAACATTAAGAGTCATAGTTGAAGCAAACCCTCTAAAGCCTGACATTACAGTCCCACATCACCCTCCTCCAGCCCCAGTCCAGGGCCCCATCTGTCATAATCACTCACATATGTTTTGGGAAGGGGCCTGGGGCCGTCCTCTAAAGGCACCCAAACATGCCCAGGCTCTCCTGATTAATCCCCCACAGAACAGACACACTGTATTATGCTTAACACACACTCTGCCGTGACATTTTTGATTGGCCTAGACTGAGGAAACAAACCTCCCCTACCCCCTGCCATATGGCCCATTCATAAAAATTAACGTGTGATAAAACGCACTGTATTAACGCAGGCACGCAGGGTTCTCACAGGGGCCGTGTGTGTTGTTGGTCAAAGTGATGGAGTATGATTTTCAAACCTCTGATATGGTGCAACCAGCTTCATCAGAGAGAGCTTCTGGCACCTGCTGCCTTTTAATTGGAAGAGGTTGAAGGTTTTCTTCCCGGCGCTCAGACCCCAGTGTTCTCCCACCTCTTCTCTCACTAATATACCCCCTCCTCCTATACTCTTCACCCCTTTGGCTTTGCTGCTGCTGCTGGTGTCACCTGCTGGGAGAGATTGTCATCTACTTCTCAGCTCCCTGCCGGGCGCCCATTTGGGAGACTGGAGGGAACAACACGAGGGGACGATACGCTGGAGTAGCTTTGCAATTTAGAAAACCCTGGAAGGAGGCAGCGGAGTATCATATAAGGTGTGAACCGCACATTTTCCCTCACGAATATGCCTCGTTTTCTGTCTGTTTCTTCTTTCTCTGTCTGTCTCTGTGTCTATTAAGGGTTGGAATGTGGTGCAGGCCTGTTACACATATGCACAATTAAGAGCCATCGCTCTTCACAAACTTAATCATCTTCCTCCACATGAACAAAATGCATCGTGCAAAATCCTGCCTGGCTAGTTTAACACCATGTCCACAATGATGTAGAAAATTTTGAAAACCCTGTGAGACGCGAAAAGTTTTCTATGCACACTAGCTTTTGCAGTTAGAATGTTCCAGTGCATAATGAACCACTAATTGATTTCAGATTCACTCTTTTAACTAGAGTCTATGAGTCAACCTTGCTTGCTAGCAGCGTTGAGAGGCTGTACATAGGCACAGTTGGGCTAAGAGCTGAATTCCATTTCTTTTATACTTAGTGTTTATGGGGGGGGGGGTCTTTTTCGGCCAGACAAAGTGATGTGACCTGTAGTACCAATGGTGGCCACTACTCACAGACCAGTGTTGTTCCTGAGTCTTTGAAGGTTTTAAAGGTAAAATTCCCCACTGTGCGCCAAACTAATTACTGTAGTCCTGCTTACACTGTTTTTATGTAAACTGAGGCATTTTATCATCATTGAGAATGATAGTAAAAACGACAAAGTTGGCCTAGACTGAGGAAACAAACAAAGTTTCTGCTAACGCTACATAGCCGATGTTAAAATAAACAGATGTTTACTTACCAGTTCCCTTAACCAGCAACGCTGCATGTTCAAGTATCAAGTTCCAATCCTTTACTTGCTAAGAGCAAAAAAAAAAAAAAAGATTGCAGTTACTTCTTTTCTCTAGCACCAAACGTGGTCTCTCGCCCACCAGGAAGCGTTACTTCCTCATTCTCTCATGTTGGACGGACGGCAGGCTGGACGCCACAGTCGCTCACTATCGCCTCTGAAGGTACAAAGTGGTATTGCGAGATGGGATGGGCCAAGGCTAGGTTAGCATGCTAACTTCAGGAAATGTCTCTGCAGCACAATGAATAGACATCTCCGACACGACATCAAAACCGTTATTTCTTAACATACTACTGATGATTTTGATTAATTTTTCAAAGGTTTTAAACTAAAATATTCACATATAACTTTAAGTAAGACACATGCTGTAATTAATCACAATTACCACAGAAACCACCGCATTTGAGTGGAGAGATGCAGTTATCCCTGACTTTGGTTCCGTATTTCAACCATGATACCAGGCTGTAGCTGCCCATCTACCACTGTGGGTGTGTTTCAGTGGTTTTGAATGTATAGTGTCCTAGGAGTTTCAATAATTCACCGCACCGTATGTGTCAGAGTTCTGTTGTGTGCAGGGAGGAGTTGTGGGTGTAAATATTTCATGTCCTTTCTATCTGTGAGCCGGTACAAAGCTGATGGATGACCCCTGATGTTTGCGTCTGTCAGTGTTATTCATCAAACTAATGTGGGAGAGGGAAAGAGGGACACAGAGACTCATACAGGCCCTCTCAGGTCAGACAAGTTTTTCTTGCATTTGCTTTTACTTCAGCGGTCTGTGAAAGTAATTACTTCTTAACAGACTCGTCCCACAGATAAATCATGAATAATATGTTGTAAACCTTTCCCCTCACCTGTAAGGGTTTATCTGTCACTCAGTCCAAAAGCTTTCATTTTGTAAATGGAAGCAATGAGAACAAAACAACAAATAATACATAAGATAAGACTTTAATGTCCCTGCGGTAAAAATGAGCACATAAATACTGTGAAAGAACCCTAAGGCAAATTCAGAACCTTTAACTTCAGGATCAGAGTTAATTTGGACTCAACTTGCCTCTGCATTAATATAATGGTCCTACTTAATGATCGGGGGAAACCAGCTCTGCTGAAAAGGAATTATTTGTCTCGCAAGTTATTTATGAGGTGTTAGTCCTGTGAGCCACGGCTACAGGCCTCCAAAGTCTGCAGTATCAGATGATATGGGCGTCGTATTTCGCTCTGACAGGCATGAACTCCTGATGTGCTCTGGTGTGACCCAGGGCCGCTCGCCTCCGCGAGCCCAGTTTAGGTTTCCACACAGGATTAAGTTCAAACAGATGGGAAATCCTCTCTTGAACCTCTGAAAGTAGCAGCTACTCAGAATGAGTAGAAGACCTGTGTACAAGGCAGAAATGCACCTTTACATTAACTTTACATTAACTGGGGCATAGCTTCCCTGAAATCAGTAGATTTTCATAGCACCATTAAAATTCCCATGTAACAGTGTAAAAACACAGCAATTTGTCACATCACCTCCATGCAGAAAATATCACGCATTAGCTTCTGATCCACTGGTGTTGTAACACAGTTGGGCTTCTTACACACACACACACACACACACACACACACACACACACACACACACACACACACACACACACACACACACACACACACACACACAATATACCCGCATGAGGAAGTAGCTGCAAACAACTTTTAGTGCAAACACCTTTTCTTTACGCTCAGGAGGTGTGGCGGAAAAGTGTAGATGACTGTGACTACAAATATATGTTCATTCATAAAAAAAAAAAAAAAAAAAAAAATTCTCATGAATGTTTTCATTTTCCACTTTAGGCCTAAAGATACTAATCGGGTGTGGCCCACAAACCAAAGGTACAAGGAAGGGGACACAAAAGATGCAGATGCATGAAAAACATAGAGAATAGACATTTAAGAAAAGAGCCTGTTCTCAGAAGCTTAAAGTGGTGTGCGGCCATGGCCTAATAATAAAGCAAGTTGGCTGTGATGTCCTTCTGCAGAAGAGAAATCTTCCCTGCTGGAGCCCAAAACCCTCCTTCCTGCCTTTCCACTTTCCAACTGTCTGCCTGCCCAACAACTGCGTGACAGGAGGGCAGATCAATGTGTTTCAGCCACATACTGTATGTTTGTGTGTGTGTGTGTGCGTGTGTGCGTGTGTGTGTGTTTGTGTGTGTGTGTGTGTGTGTGTGTGTGTGCACTCACGGACCCGAAATGATAACTATGAGCTATGTATGAAACTCTGCTGAAATTCACCCTGAACTGAAGTGCATCTGGTGTGTCCCTGTGTCCTATTGTCTCTTTCAGCCCCTGCAGTATGCAAATGTATCTACAGTGTGTAAGCAGCCCAAATAAACAACAAGCAGATGGAATGAATTTCTTGTCCAGAATCTTTGGGCAAACACACTTTCACCTGTCCGACTTTCTGACTGCTCCTCTCCCGAGATCTAACAGAAACCCGTCGAGCGAAATGTTATCAAAAACAGCATTACTTGTGGCCGAGTCTGCAAAAAAAACCCCAAAAAACAAAAAAAACAACAGCAAAAACAACTGAGGCTCAAAACAAAAGCAAAACGAAAACAACAATTTTCATCTACTTCTCATAGAAAGTCCATTTTCAGAACCATTTCTGATTTACTGCAGGTTTACTGTCCCTGCTGGAAGTCCAAGGGTCCCTCTGCTTTCAAAACACTTCAGAGCAGCTCGCTGACACTTACTGCTGCCTTGGCATATGGCAGCGAGTCTCCCTGCAAATGACACCATTGTGACATTTTTTTTCTTTTTCAGAACACAACAGTATAATGCCACGAACTGTGCAGTTGCTATCTTGTCAAAATCGCCCTTCCCAGAACTGACATTAGAGAGATTATAAACGGTCTCCAGCCACGCGTTCCATTCTACCGGCTTTCAAATTTATTTTTTTGCATCCCCACTGCCACCGGAATTAATAACACGTGACGGCCGGGAAAAAAAAAGTCAAAATATTTCCGTTAAATGTCAGCGGCTCAGGCAAATCTGCAGTACAATCTGCAGTACAACAGATGTGCGCATCACAGACGCTGTTTGTGTTGAGCACATCAGTAGTTTTAGACTTTTTGTGCGAAAGTGAAATTAGACTTTTGCCATCCTCATAAAAAAGCCCAGCAGGAGCTTCATGCTTCCTTCACCTGTGTTTACTTTGTGCCGTTGCATCCTCCTCAGGATTAGCAGGAACATGTGTTTTCTTACACTCATGTAGTCTATGTGTATGTGTGTGTTTGTCTTGTGTTTACATGATTATTTGCATTTGCATTATTTGGGGGGAGGACTCTTGTTACACTAAAAAATCAACAAAACAACGAAGCAGCTTACGTTAAACTTACGTTAAACTTAAGTTAAACTTAAGTTAGAATTAAGTTGAAATGTTATGGTCAGGAAAACAAAGAAACATTCATTTGATTTAAAGTGTCACATTCTTGTTCCTGACACCCTCCTGATGTGCATTTAAAAATGTCCTAAACAAAACTATGAAAAACTACGACCCCTTCAAAGTGAATGTGTGCATGTTTTTATTTAAATTGTTTAAGAGAGAGAGGAAGTGGGGATTTTTGTGTCTTGACAGCCCGGTAAGTTTTAACTTGTGTTCACTCTTATTTCTTAGAGCCCATTTGATTAAGCACAGATGATTTATCATTTAAACCAAAACTGAACCAGCACAAACTCTCTCCAAAACATTACACTCTGATAGACTTGGAAGTTACACTGCTTGAAACCATTTGTTCTTTGATATTTTATTTATTTATCTATTTTTTCAGTTGTCCTGGGGATGGTTGCCTAAGAGGTTGTTCACATGTGTTTGGCCTTCATCCCTGATAGATGAATTAGGATCAGATCCAGAAACTGGACTAGTTTTTATTGTGCCCCTTCACACATAAAAATCCGCTGATTCAGAGTTTCAGGGCATCTTGATGTACCGAGGTGGATCAGCAACAACTCCCATTATTAAGAACTGCCGAAGCTACAAGCTGCATCGACACAATATACTGCATGAGAGCCAAGGTACAAAAAAGGAAAACAAACATTAGAAGCAAACTTTGCACAGCTGTACAAGATGACAAACCCTCTCTCATTGAAATCATGCTCACTATTTTGTAACGGCAAATATGTTTCGTGATTCACAAACCAAGCGTATGAATTAAGTCATATCAATATAATGAGGAAGCACGTTTAATGAAAATATCTGGCATGTTGCAAAACATTCATTGACATATACAATTTGATTTCCCTACAATATCCACTTTTGAAATAAAATATCCTTTCATAGCAACTTTACCACAATAAATGTTTTTCTGGTAATGTTCAGACACTCGCAGCAATCTCTGGTATTAGATCAGAGTCCTCTGCTTTTTGTATGGCAGTTACCCCCCCCCCCCCCCCCCAAGCACTTTATTCACAAGGAAAAACAGTGCCACAAAACACAATCCATGCAGCATTTACGTTTCTCACAAAACAAGCTTGTAGTATTTAAATGTAATTTGTAGGAGAAAGGGTCAAGATGGGAACACGTATAAATAAATACAGTATATATATAAATAAGTATATTACAAAAGCATGTTGGAAAAAAAACAAAAACACGTCTCTGTGACACAGTTGTTCTTGTGAAAGATCAGAACTGTGAATGTGTTTCACTGCCATGGGGCTTGATCTTAATTCTGTCTGTCATATTTTCCATAGAATCTTTTAGATATTCTTTCAGCAGCCCGGACTTTTTGCTGCTGAATGATAAATGGTAGAACATAAGATCGCCGACGCTGTATCAAGAAAATCAGTCAGGCAGCACAGATGAAGTCGAGTCACATGAAAATGGAAAATATTGCTCTTGTGCTAGTTTCACATAAGTACAGAGGGTTGCGTTTGCAGAGTTGTAAAGTGGCAGTGTAAAGAGTGACACCATGGCTGTGTTATAGGGCTCATCTTGACTGGTTTAAATGTTTAAAAGCCTCTCAGAGCTAAACTGCTCTCGGGGACAAGGGGTCCAGACGCCTCTCGCTTTTTGATCAACCTACTAGATTCGTCTGGCTTCCACTGCTACGTGGATCAGCCCGTTTCTGTGAGCGGTGCCTATAGTAGCGGCGGCGGTGGCGGCGGCGGCTGTATAGTCTGACATATTGGGAGCAGCCCCCTCCGAGTCTCAACTCCTACAGTGAACCTTGAACTCCCCGATTGTGTTTCCTGTCGCTGCAGCAACAAGCTCCTGAAGTTTGGAAGAGCCACTCTTTATACATTATGCACCTGTATAATGACTACCTTTATCTCCCCCGGTGAACTTGGGCGGGTTGTCTCATGGAAACGACTGAATGTGCTGCTGTCTCGACTCCTTCGTTGGAGGACAGGGCAGCCTGGTGATTTACTGGGCCTCCACAGTGCTCGGGGCTTTGGGAAATTGAGGGGGCCGAGGTTTACTGGAGCCACTTCGTATATCAAATATGTGTCGCTGACAGACAATCACAAAGGTTAAGACTCCTCTCTAGAGAAAGCGTAAAGGAGGAACATCATTCTACGATACATATACAAACATACTGGATCCGTGTATCATCTATTGCACTTTCAATCAAAATAATGCATTTTCAGGCTTTATCCTTGTCTAAGCATGTGTCAGAAAATTTAAAATAAGTAAGAGGCTTTATACAGAGCTGCAAATGTAACATCTATTATGAGCTATGATGCTGCCACTTCTCAGTAAATCACTGTGGGTCATGTTTCCCAAAGATTATCAGTCAGGAACTGCTTATCAGTTACAGACAAGAGCTCTAGCCTCATACAGGAGGTGTTATGTCTCGGTGTTAACGCGTCCCCAAGATTGTGAATGGGAAGAAGAACACATGATTCACAAACCAGGCAGGAATACATGACTGCTCGCGTCGCATTGCACATGAGTAAAGCCCATTCAGTGCAGCGAATTTAATGGTGAAAGAAGATATCTGAAGGGGAAACTCTCAGGAGGCAAGATGACAGGGGAAAAAATAATGAAGGAGGGAGACAAGAAAAGTTCAGTTCGTCATCAAACAAAAAAGGAAAATCCCTATTGAAATTAGTTTCATTGGACAAAAGACTTTAAATCACATTGTTTGAACTAGGGGCAGATCTATATGATGATACTGATGGGAATTGAATTGCAAACAGAACACCTAAATCTTGTTGACTGACAGTTCCATAAACCCGTAACACCAGCTTTCGCCGATCGTGGATTTGCAGTCTTGATAGGCACAACAGGTTTTTCAGTCTTTGGATTTCTCCACAAGTGGAAGTGTGCATGGGGCCCTTTGAGAGCGATACCTGAGGGTTGAGTTTAAAGGGCGGCGTCTTTCACTTTTAACTTTTCAAAACCAAAAACCGCAAAAGCAAGATCGTAAGGAACAGATTAAAAGGTGTGTTTATTGGGTAACATAAGGTGCAAATGTTAGCATGTCTAAGTGACTTGCATACTAAGCTAACCCAGCCTTACTTTGAAGGCCAAGACTTGTCATTTCTTTCACAAGCCAGATTATTTTGTGGGGTAACAGGTTACTCGATGCTACTATGGCAGAGTTCAATGATGCTGCTCTTTACTGGATTTGCTGGAGCCGAGCAACCCCAACCAGATTCAAACCCCGGGATGTCAGGGAGCGCTACATTGGTTAAACACACTCAAGGTTGAAATTCAAGGTTAGACTCCAGATTGCATCGGGCATCGCCTCCTGAGAGGTCTGATGAAAAGATGATGTTCGTGTATTCTTGCCGCCCCGCCTGCAACCCTTGCTGTTCGAGCCCCGTGAGAGCGCGACGGAAACATGAATGGGCTGCATGATCTGAATCAAAGTAGATAGGGAGAGAGGGACGGAGGAAGACGAGAAGGTGAGGGAGGAGGCACGGTGTGAACGGAGGGGACCGGCGCACGGCGACGGGGGGCCGGGGGGAGAGACGAGATGGAAATCTGACGTGAGCCGGAAAGGAAGTGAACCTTTGTAATCCCCGCAGCTTGAATCCTCCCTCGGCCGAGCGGCGGCGTCCGCGTCTTCTCATCTGCTCCCCCCTTTATTGCCTCCATTTCTCACACCGAGAAAACTCATTAGGAATTGACCGTGTGACAAGTGCGCAGAGCTCAAACCACTTAATGAATGCAGAAGATAATAGACATTGCTTGGTGTGTGCGTAGGTGTGAGAGACACTTGGGTGTGTCCGTAAGTGTGTTTTGACAGTGTTGACTCTTTTGTGGAACACTGATTATGTTAGTTTGTCTGACTTTTTTTTTTTTTTTCCACACGTACACGCTTTGCTTCCTTGTTTAAAGTTTCTCCTCAAACAATGCGAAGGTGTTCACCTGCCTGTAATGGAAATGGGGACAGATAAGAACTTTTTTCTCTCTCTCTCTCTCTCTCTCTCTCACACCCACACACACACAAACACACACACACACACACACACAAACGTACACACAGCTTATCACAAGACTGCCAGGTAACTGTGAGCTCATCATGTTTCCCACTGCGGAAACACTGATCTTCGATTGCAGATTGCAAGCTGTGTTTACATTATACTTTCGGGTTTAAATGGGACAATTGTTGTAAGAAGGAAACTCCTGGTTGGCATCAGAAGGGCAATGGCATAAAAACATGATTAAAAAAGGGAAACCATGCAGACATCTGATCCTCATGCGTTTGCTGATTTATGCCTCATCTTGAACATTGTCATAATACTTGGAGATTAAATTTAAATCAGTTCCTGTTTTTTCAAGGGAACAATATAACTGGATTAAAAAAAAAATCTGAAAATTTTATTTTAATAGTAATCTTATCACCAAATGAAAGAAGTAACAGGAAGGGCTTTTTGGATAAAAAATAATAAATCCATTAATAGTTGAAAACATTAAATCTGTTTATGTAGATCTCTAAATGGTAACATGATGGCAGATATGATTTCTGTGACTGAAATCACAACGTGTCTGTCTGTTTTCACAGACATCTTTCTGGTAAATGCACATGATCAGAAAACAGAGTTAAATCAGCCTGTGCATATACATATACATGATGATAAACTTTATTTTTATAGCCCTTTCCTAAGATGACAGATCCAGCAAATCCAAATCAGCAGCTAATTCTGTCCAGAGTTTTGGGACCTGGACTACAAAAGCTCGATAGCCCTTAGTCACCGGTCGGGCTCTCGGGAACAACCAAAAGGCCACCGTCAGCCAAACTTAGATGGTGTTGTACCTAATTTTTTTAAAAGCCTTGGAAGTCACCTAAAAACTTTAAAAATCAATGCTCAAATGAACAGGAAGCCAATGCAGGGAGGCAAGGATTGGAGTTTTCTAGAATCGATGATAATGCTCATAGCAGCACTTTGAACCAATTAAAGGCAATGGAGGGAAGCCTGTGTAAAAACCTGTATAGAGGGAAATACAGAAATCTAGACAGGAAGAAAATAAAGGCATGGATGACCCCGGTGTTATAAGACCGAATTTTTGAAACTAACGTAGAGTGAAAGAAACAGGGCTGCACAACCTCCTCTATTTGGTTTCAAATCAAAGGCAAGAATCGAATAAAAGGCCCGTGTCAGTTTTTCATGTCAGTTTAAAAGGCTCCCACATTTCAAACTATCTGTCTGAAAGAATTGGATGTGGGAAACAGGAGAGATGCCGACATCTATAAAATGACTAAGCACTAATTTACAGTATGTGTATTCATTGGGTTATACTTATCTTAGAGGAGATAAAAAGTTCAGATTGGGGAAAACTATCTTTTTACAGATATCACATTAATCTTTGTACAGTAATCAGATGGTCAGCTTGAGTGTAAATACACTTAAGGTACTTTCTACAAACTTTGAAGAATGTGTGTTGGCTGTCGGCTGGGACTGAGACAGAGTCAGGGACTGTGAAAACAATGGGCCGTCTAGAAGGTGAGATCACTGCCTGAAAGACAGGGTGGAGCTAGAGATAGGGATTGCAAATGGATTAAACCCAGACCGACAGGGTTACAACAATGTGGACAGACTCCGGTAGGTCATAATTAACACAGATCCACCAACGCATGAGCCCGTGCGAGCGCACACGTGCACTCCAGCCTGCGCGCACATAGGCGGAAGCGGTTAGCCAATCCTACCCGAATTGAGCGGGGCCTCTTTCGGAGATACTCATCTCTGAAAAACTCAGCACACCAGTTGAGCGCGCTCGCCTCTGCCTGTCCTGCTCTTCCTCGTTAGAGTAACCGAGGCTGCATCGCGTTCTCAAAGGCACGCCGCCCAGGCTGACCTCTCCTGGCGTGCAGCCAGGGTGGAGACACTGGACTTAATCCAGCATGATGAATTGGTGAGACTATCCAGTCACACTGGACTCCAACACTGGGTGGTTTCGGCGGAGATGACGGAAGTAAAACAATCATGAGGGATGATGTCTGCCTCAGTGGATCGGGGTCGGCGACTCCTGTGGGACGGGACGGGGGGTAGGAGGTCGTGTCCTCGGCTCCTTGGCCTGACCTACAAGGAAACAACCAGAGAAAACAACCAGAGAAAACAGAAAAGAATGATAAGAATAAAAGATCTGGAAAGTAACAACACTGTGCTTCACATTCATACAATTACGTGTCTAATCGACATTCTTGAGCTGCTGCAGTGGTTTTCTGTCCAGAAATCAAAAACTTACTCAGGGTTATAAAGGTTAATTACAGCAACTTTGGACCAAATTTCACAAGGCATCTTTTAGACCGTTGAAACAGGAACAAATACAGTAATTAGATTGGACAACATGGCTATTTTTGCAGATGGGTATGCAACTACAATGTCATACAAGTACAAGTCTTTCATTTTGCCGCCTAATGAAGCACCTTGTAACTTCGATTTCCAAAAAGTGCTCCATAAATAAAGATTATTATTATAGCCAGTGTATATCTTAAAACCACATCTAAAGAAATCGTAGAGCAACTTACCTCTTGCAGACTCATTAACATCCTAGACTTTACAATAACATATCACGTCTGCGATAAGTAATAAATGTTTTGTTGTCCGAATGCTCTGAAGTGTTTTTCCAGATGGAAAGAGGTTCAAACAGTCCACGGTAGGAGTCCTCACTGGACAGGCAGCTGAAAAGACAAAGCAAGAGCAGGGCAGATCCACCGACCAAACAGATCCTTCACTTCAATGTGGGCTCAGAACCTGGCAACCATTACATGATATATGCTATATACAACAATATATACTTGTGCATTATAGTAGATAATTAACGATATCAATTAATAGAAGACGTATATACGTTTACCTGTCTTGGCTAAGGAGGAAATTATTAACATCATTTTAGGGGTAAGGGACTATGTAAGGGACTGACCCATATGTTTGAAGTCTTATCAGAGGCCGAAACACTGAACCGCAATTTATAATACTCTGAGATTTTATAAGATTTTTCTCGAAAATCACCACGGAAGCAATAATTTCATCCCTTAATCTTTATCTTTTATGGCAACAGTGGCGAGGTAAATAGTAGAAATGCGGCAAACAAAGAAATCTACCAGGACTGAGCGCCAGCGTGTTTGATGCAGCAACGTGCCGGATGACATCAAAGTTAAGCCGGTCTCAGCTTTACCGCTGGACGCCGCTCCGTCGCCGGACTGGCCCCACTCAGATCAAGGTTTTTTTTTTTTCTCTTCGTGCAGATCTAAAGTCAGTCTGAACGCGGCCTTTGTGTATATTTTGCCGTCGTGTTTTCTGTAACCTGTGCGAAAGTTTGCTCCACAAATCTTTCGGCAAAGACGCTTGTCGGCCGCCTCGGCACCAGTCAGCTCATCCCCATTCGGGCCACGCGTTCAGCCCCGTCCGCAGTGTTTGCCTGCGTCTCATATGGATTCTGTTGCCAGTTGGCCACACAAATGATCTTTTCAGGGGGGAATCCGTGATGATAGATGGTGCGACTTCCATCGTGGCCATTAATAAGAGTTTTGTTGTTTTTTTTTTAATTCCTCAGCGGCTTCCCGACAACGTGTGTTCAGTGTGTATTGCTGCGGTAAAACAAATCACAGATATATGACCACTTTGATGAAGAAAGCTGTGGGGGGGATCAATTCAACATCAACAAACGGTGTCATGTGTGTTTGTAATATATCATCAAGCATATGAATGCATGTGTGTTGTGATCACACCGAACCTCCACCCCCCAACCCGACACACGTAAACCACCACTACCACCGCCTCCAGTACACACAAACACGCCGTCAACACCAAAGTACAACCACGATGTGATTTATGAGGCCAGCGCTGGATGCTACTCTGTAGGGTAATGCATTAGGCTCTTATCTGCCTCCCCTGTAGAAGGCAGCCCTCGCATCGTTTAGGCCAGGAGAGCGGCCCTATAAACTGCCACCGCTAGAGATTCGTACACCCACGGAGCTGCGGAGAGAGGAGGAGGGCCGCAACAAAAATACTTTCTTATCGACGGGAGGTCGGTTGGGCCGAGGGCGTTCGGTGGGAACGGTGTTTGAAAAGTGTGCGAAATGTGAAATGTAGAGTGAGGTCAGAGGACAGAGGCTGAGTTGATAGGGGATGGGGGAATAAATTCTTTAATTTCGGAAGGAGACACGATATGAGGGGTTAGAGAAAAGGTAAAAACTGCCGGATGAGATGTGTCTTCAAAGACAGTGGCAAAACATAACCTTCTAAGTCTGATTCAATCAAATAATCTCTAACATAATCCTCTCACTTCAGTCTTTCCCACAGTGAGGCTGAATACTAATAAAGCACAGATGCAGCCGAGAGGAGGCACAATAATGTTCCCTTAACGTCTTACGTTCGATAAACAAGCTGAGCTGCAAGATGAAGATGATGTTTGTGTGAAGGTGTTGTGGGCTACGTACGAGGAAAGTAAAGGTTCGGGGGGAAAGATCTGGTAAACATAGTAGTAAGTAGAGAATATAGTAGAGAATTTAACACCTACAGAGCTTGATATTTTACTCAAGAGTTGGTGGAGACCAAAAACAGAGCTAAAAGAGAGTGTCAGATATACAAAGAAATGAAAATTTTGCTCTGCAACTGCTGAATGTGTATGTAAGCAAAGTGATTGGCCACTATTGTATCCACAACTATCACTACCTTCACAGAGCAAGTAAGAAATCAGTCCTCAGTCCAAAGGTATCTTTGAGTCTCTTCGGTATAAAATTCCCTCTTTGTTTTCGCTCAGACAGTGTTTCTTCACTGATGAATAATCCCTCGTAGACACATGTAGGATTAACGCTGGGATTATAAAAAACCAAACACAACTGGCAGGACAGATACCAACGTAATTTGGCAAGCGGAGACTATTTAAGCATTATATTTCCTTAGATAATCTCCACAGTTCTGGTTCATTCTTGAATTTACACCTCCCTGCACATAAGTGGGGAGTGTGGTATTAAGATGGACTTGGATAAATCCAACCTTATTCTTTAGAGAGAATTCCCCAACAGAAGAGATTTGGAGTGTAAAACATCTGTCCTGCTCATGACTACATTTGCAATTATCAGACGCATTTGTGCAAATGTCAAGGAGACACACAACTTATCCAGGGCGTTCAGGGACTTTTTAAAAGATGACTGATGTAAGATGCTTTGTGCAGAAGGGTATAATTTTAATATTGTTAACAGCATAAAAAGGAATGTTTTAAATTTGGCGTCATTCTTTTTCTCAGTTTTCACTTTCCTCTCCCAAACTCAGACAAGCCATGTCTCCTTTTTTTATATCTCCATCTCTGTATTCTAGGGGATGTATAAGTGAAGGGATAAGAGATAAACGGAGGCTCCCCACATTAATCTTGGTCTTCGGTCCCTGCTTCATTTCCCGTCTTTGCCTCTCCTTAATTCTCCCTCTCACCCACGTTCCTTTCTTTGGTCACCCGTAGTGCGTGGCAAGACGCCTAATGGTTAGTTCATCCACATTCCTGGCAGAGATAAAACCTATAATTAGAGTCGTCTGAATTCCTCTGAATCCCTCCTATCTGTTCCTCAGGTACCATGCAGTAGAGAGGGTGATCTGGTGATCTGAGGGCTACTGCAGGCTCGGAGTGCAGACTCCTCCTGACCTGGTTGTGGTGGCTAGAAATGGAGCGGATGCCTCCAGATGGTTGACCGTACCTCTCTTCCCTATCTGGGTAAACACAGACGGAGCAGATGCCTCGCAGAAGCAGCTCAAACATGAAACATATTTGCAGTGAAATCCAGGCTGAAGCAAGTTTGCCTCGTAGCAGACATATACAAGCTGGCCCAGGAACTTGCGTAAGTGGCGTAACATTTCACAAAAACCTCATACTGAAATCGCGTGTCATTTCCCCAATTCTAGAGGGCTAACCTGACCTCTCTTTCTGCAAACAAAGAAAGTGGTAAACCTCCCCTTGCTTTACGAATCCTAACATTTTAAAATGGAATATAAGAATAAATAAAAAAATCATGCTGCATGAAACTCTTCTTGCGATGGATATTCTATCATCACATCATCTTTTTTCCTAAGTTTTTTTTTTTTGGTCCAATTTCTCAATGCAGTTATGAGCGGGCAGCCTCTAAAAAGCTGTTGTTGTTGGTGTGGTCAAGGACAATGTGACACCTGAGACTCGCACGGCAGGCTGCGGCAGGAAAGTAGTTCATGGATGAGTGGAAAAGATGATGAAAATTGGATGAGGTCATCTGAAAGTCAAAACTCAGAATGCAATTCAGTTTTGCTAAGAAATCAGCGTTCATTCGCTTTGACTCGTTATAATTGTACTCACCAGAGAGAAAAATAATTGAAATTCAAATTAGTTTTATTTTTCTGCATTAACAGCAACCAATTAATTCATGTTTTACAGAGGTTGTTAAACTTTTGGTTTCCTGTAACACTTTGTGCTGTCACTTTGGAAGTTGGGCAGCGTGCAACTTCGTTAGCCATCAGCTGCTGAGTTCAGAGCTCTGAGGGTGTAAGGACCACCCATCGCTGGACCCATGGAAGCGAGAGCCGCCAGTGACTCAGCAGGTGTTGATTACCGGAAAGTGGTACGTCTATAGCGATAATCACTGCTGATGGTTGAGCCTGACAAGCAGCACCGCCAACGTGTTCCCTTAAGCTGTGACAGCTGTCACATACAGTGTGCAGAGATGCCAGTGACTGTGCCAGACAATAGAATTTCATTTGTAAAAAAAAGAAAAAAAGAAAAGAAAACATAAAACAAACTTCAAGAGTGTCTGAATCATGGAAGTTCTTTGATTTAAGCTGATGAGACATGCATTATCTGAATAATACACTTCTACGCGGCGGCTTAAAGGCTAATACTTCTGCTGCGTGTCCCTTTTGTCTGCTAGTCGTGCGAAGAGCTCGGATGCTTTGAGTGCCGCGGAGGGAATTAACTGCAGCCTTTAATGTCTATGCACCCGTTGCGGTGACTAAGGCTCACATGACTGAGCTATGCCCGGAATTTGGGTTTCATTTGTGTTTTTGTTTAGAAGCCTTTCTCCTCAGATCCACCTTATTCACAGCTTGAATGACTGTAGCATCTCAGCATTCAAGCAAGGGCCACTCATCAAAGAACCACTGCAGGCATTCTTCCAACACTTCAGCCAAAAATAATATCTTACACTTATCAGCACATACTCCTACTGGCTCTGAGTGTATGCCCTCCCCGCCGTTTAGCAGGCACTCACAATGGAAGCTGGCGTGAGAACAGTTTTTAATAGGTTCACTTGAGCCGAATCACAAAAAGACACAAAGGAAAAGCTGCTATCATGTAAAAACTGTATTTTTTTTTAACAGAAGCATTGATCACAAATGGACATAGATATCTGAAAATTTGAATTGATAAATTCAAAACTTGTTGCACGTGGAATTTAGGTCTAACTTGTCCTTTAAGCAGCATCTTTTTATTTAATTATTTATTTTTTTCAATGCTGAGGCTGCACTGATATATGACTGTATACACTCAATCAATCCACTGCTCATTCGAGGAAAAACGCAGAAGCGTAAGCGTCTGAGCCTTTCACTTTGGCCACACCAGAATCGGTGACAGGAGACGTGAGGCGACAGCATCTGTTCGACGGGTGAACGCACCGACGCGAATTCTCGTGCAGACATGCATTTGGATATACGAATAAGTAAGAGACTCACGTGTGAATCACCGACTTCTGCCGCTCACAGAACTTCCCATTAATCTTGTTCCATGGGTAACTGACTTCGGTATCTTTAGCTGTAGCAGGCAATATAGTGCTTCAGCTCCTTTTTGGCATAATTATGTGAGAGTTAAGTTACTGATAGGAGGAATGTGTGGCAACGTGCAGAGTCCAATCAAGTAGGAGGAATAATACATATCAATCTAATGTAATGCCTGTACTTTTCTTTTCTTTTTGCTGGTGTAGTTTTTTGTTATGTTGAGGTTTCGTTGCGTCTACTTCAGGGTTTAATGCCGTCGCTCCTAATGGGTCCCTCAGGGAAAGAGGAGGGACTCACTGCTATCGCTTTAATATTGTCGCATACGGTTTCAGACAGGCTCCACAGGCTGATTTAAACTAAAGTCTACAGACATTACACGGCAATTGTATATATATTGAACAAAAAAAAGAAAGAAAGAAAGAAAGGGAAACACACAGACACACACACACACACACACACACACACACACTGGTGTGACAGAGGTATAATGCAGCATTTGTTGGAGTTCAAACCGACACGTACGACATAAGGTAATCAAGGTCTTAGTTTTTGCCATTGAGACCACTTTTACATCACTGTTGCCACCCTCAATTTATTTTTACATCTTTTATTTTTAAGTTAAAGTAATGTCTCATGAAGAGTTTACATTATTTTGTCGACCCCCACTAGCTGTTTAATGAAGTCAGGCTTTCTTGTCCATTGGTCACATCCCACATTAATCAACCCTCTGCTGAGCTTATAATACAGCTATTGTACATGACAGGCCACAGAATTTTAATCTAATAAATAGGACGCCCTTCACAGCTGATGTGACAGGACCGTCTACTGTATGCGTTGAGCCCCCCCGAAGCCGCCGAGCCCTGAACGGGGGTCACTCGGCTGCGACGGGTATGCCGGGACAAGGTCGCGGGTCCAAAGCAGCCCGGCGTTTGAGCGCTCAGAGGGAGCGACGGCGCTGAGGATGGTGTCTGTGTTTAATGGAGGGGACTGACTCCTTTGGCCCTGGCGGATCTCCGTCGGCAGGGGCACGGACGCACGCGTACGCAGACCCGCCACGGCAGGAAGGCGTCAGCCCCCCCCCTCGATGCAGGTGGCACCTGCCAGGTCAAGGTTGGAGAAATGAACAGGAAGGGCATAGTGCGACCGTGCAAGCTGCAGCTCCTCTCACTGTAAACTCACTCTGAATCATACTGTCAGTCTCTGCGTTTACTCTGTCAGCGTGGGCGTCAGACGCCTCTGTAGGTGGATTAGACTCTGAACAAAACTTGCCCTCGGGAGAACGTCAGTGAAGTGGATTTGGTTAATGAGAATCTGTCCATCACCATATCTCAGCTTGCTGTACATTCAATTACCGCCGCTGCCTGCCTGGCTGCCCGTAATTATTTACTGATCAGGCCGACAGAGCTTTCAAGTTCAAACGGGTGCGTGTGAGGGGAGGGGGGTGTAAGTGGGAGGGGTGGTGATGGTGGAGGTGGATAGGCGGCATCCCGGAGTTCATTATAAGAGAGGTCGGTCATGTGTCATTGGAGTTCATTGTGCCGCGGTGCCGGCGTCCGCTGTCGCTTCGGCTCCCTGCAGCAGAAGGAATCGCAGTGATTGAGCGGGACGGCGGGCTTGGGAACGGTTTCCCACGAAGACGCCATCGCACACAACGGATTCGTAACCCTCTTTGTTGATTTTAAGAGCGCCTCCCGTGAACGCGCCCCCCCCCCCCCCACACACACACACCCGAAACCCTCAAGAAATCCACGGCCGCGTCGGTTGCGACAGGAGTCTGGCGACGGGAATGGGGTTTCAGAGGCGGCGGGGCCCAAAACGAATACGGACACATCTGCCCACACAGTCACCACCCTCTGGTCAGGCTGTCAGCGTCAATCAGTCCGCACAATATTTTAATGGGCTGGGGTAATGTATAGCCACTAATCTAGAGACCGCTGACATCCCACTGGCGGGCGGCCAGGTGGGTTTCCCTCCCAAAGTCTGCCAATCTTCCCTCCTCTCTCTCTCAGTGCATCTCTTGTGTTTCTCCTGTATTCTTTCTCTCAACCCCCCCCCCCCCCCAACCATAACCCTCGGTCTCTCATTACAGTCTTATCGCAACTATTAATCTCGCACAAGTACTTCAGTCGGCAGGTCTTATTGTGAGAGCCACCTGCCCAGAAGTTGAGGGTAATGAACAGGAGGATGGCTCCACTCACACCAGCAACCGCCATTGCCCTGTTTTCTTTTCTTTCTTTCTTTTTTTTGCCCCGCTCACAGTTTTCATCCTTTATGTGCTCTTACATTTTTCTCACGATCATTTTCACCCACCGACCCTAAAAGCCTGACACCTTCAAACCGTTTGTTGGCAGTAGATCCCGATGGCATCATTCAGTTTCCATTAGAGGCACCGCGGTGGTACTGAGTTTGGATAGCTGACGTAACTCCGCAGTGTTTCTTGTCATAACAACCCGATGCTCAGCCAGCTGGTAGGGCGGCGAAACCGGGTGCCTGCAATCATTAAACAAACTATGCTTAACCCCCCCCCCCCCCGCCCATCTTATTTCTCATAACAGTTTTTCCAGTTAAACTCTGCATATTGTACAGAAATTCATGTTCCTTTTCATTTCTGTGTGTGTCAACAGTATCTATCAGACGACATCTTTGCTACATCTGCCTCCCATCTGTCCATTTTCAAAGAGCTTTGAATAGTGCACATCACCATTGTTGAGTGAAAACTTGCTGAAGAGAATAGTGTTTTTTTTTAATCAGTGCTCTTCTACGCCTACACTCCTTCAATACACAACCTTCTGCAGACCCGTTAATGCATATGTGATGCACATTTCACATACAGAGCGAATCGAAGAATTTTGTCGGTGCATAGATGAGTCCAAAGCTTAGGAATTCAAAATAAATAAATAAATAAATAAAATGCTGACCATACACTGCACTCAGCATCCGAAACGGTAAAGCTTTTTGGGCACGAATCAATGAGCCACTCTTGCACTTTAGGGGGATGATATGGAGGCTGAAGGCCCTCGGAGGCTGTGTGCACTCGCTGTCGGTAGTTCAGGAGGTGTCGTGTCAGATCCAGTCTGGTTCACGCCTCGTCCCCTCGGTGCTGGAGGGCGGCGAGCCAGCATGTTTCACCTTCACGCTCGCACTGCCTGGAAAACGCCGCCGGAGCAACCTGCGAGCTGTTCACACCGATTAGCTTTGAGATACCCCCCCCCCCCACCTTAAAAGAGCAGATCCCTGCCCGCCCTTGTCCGGTGACTTTGCCTTATCAGTCCAGTCTGTTGTTAGGGGGTATGATCCACGTACATACAAGACCGCACCAGCTCCGTTTCCTCTTCCTCCGTAACATGCAGCTGAGAATGAGACTGCCTGCAACACTGCAACTTCAGTCGTAAAATCACCTACATTTGCTTCTCCATCACGCATAAATTATTCTCAGATGATAAACGAGGAGTGTTTTTTATTTATAAATATTTATAATACCCCACATGTGTTTTACGTTCGGTGTATTATCACGTTTTCTTTGTTTCCCTGTTTCACATTTTCAGCCAATATTTGATCTATGTTTAAATTCTTTCAGCCTCATTTCCATCCTATTTCCTTTCAGTTATCTGCATATGCACCACAGAAGCTTTCCCACAGAACAGTATCAAGTATCACCCTTTGCTAAATTCCCAGTGTCTGTGGTTGTGAATGGATGTTAATAGGAGTGTGAGCGCTGCAAATTTCTGTGTGTGGCAATTACTTTTGATGTAGGCTCAATGTCAAACATTTTCCACTGATGACACTATCATCACTGTCGCGGTAACGACGCCATGATATAGTGAACTCGAAACATACAGCCTAAATGTGTCAAATTTATGCCTGGAAACTGCTCTCTCCTGACTAAAACGGTTCTAGTACAGCACTGCATATTTGCCATGTTCTCAAGGAATTTGCCCGACTGGTAATTATCTTGGAAGGCGTAGCAGTGTCGTGATTCCCTGTGGGTTTGTGCATCTACTAGTAGGTGGTTCGTGCTTCTAGAGGTCAGGATGTAGGCTGAAGCATCTGCTTGCTTCCACTGTATTTTTGACACTGTATTTTTTTAGGCTGGAGGGAAAAAAAAGAAAACCCAAACCAACTGATGTGCTGCTTGGTAACATGTCCTTCTGAAGTATTAACCTGACCTTTAATAAAAATTCTAAGGGGAATTTCAGTCATTCATTTTTACAGTGAATTTCCCAATGTTTTGACTTTCTTGTTTAGATTCCACCCTCATCTCTGACATTTGCTCTTCTGAGTGCCACCCACTGACAGCCTCCCGGGCAGAATGCAAACAAGATTTTATGCATTATTGAAAAGTTTGCGGTGAACTGACTGGGATTTCTCCAATCAGTCTTAAAGTTAGCACAGGGCAGTATATTGCCCCGTGGGAGAAAAATCAAGAACTCATATGCGTCTATCTTGACAAAATGAAGACTAAAATTCACTGGCACCGCTGTGTGTACACACGATGCATCTTCACAGTATCTGTGTGTTTTCACACTCATCCACATGCTGTGTGGGTTTCTTTTCGTGCTTCTTGAATCCAATGACAGGCATTTAAACCTGATCCCAGGACTCTTCTTGTCTGAGCGCACTCCATGACCCCATCCCCCTGCTAGGCACCGTGTCGGTGGGACAAAGAGTGCGTTGTTATGCGAGGGGCTTTAGATGTGTAATTACCCCCAATCTGCTCTGCAGGAAGCTCCATAAACACACAACTACATAGCTCGCACCTGAAGTTTTCACTGAGCAGGGGAACGGAGAAATTCTTCAGAACCGGCACATAAACACAAATGACAGCTAACACTGAGCAAACAATCTTTTTTCTCCGGAACTTCAGCTGCAGCACCATAAAAAATGAGTGAAGTCAGATCTTAGGAGACAAACCCAGAGAATTTTTTACAGTTTCATGCACATTATGTGCTTCATTAAATCCTTATGTGAGGAGATCTTCTCTCAGAAATTAAAGTAATTAACATCTTTTTCCACCAGCGCTCGCACCGAAGAAACTGGGTTATTTAATTGTGTGCCTGCTGGCTGCAAGAACCTGATATTTGCCTTGAAATTTGCATATTGAGAATTGCATGAAAATGGGTGACCTTTTCTTTTTGACCCGCAGGGCGATGGTTTACCTTCCAAATTCACACGCGAGAGGGAGGGCCATTCAGGGCAAGAGAAGGAGAGCGAGAGAGAGAGCGCAAAGATAAAAATTTAGGAATGAGAGATATGCAGCAAAACTGGCACCACAATAAATCACTGTCGTTCTGGAAATCATACAAACAATCACGATGAGGTGTGCTTTTTTTCACACCAATGCAGGGATTTACACAAGAAGGTTTTAGTGCACCTTTTAAAGGACTAAGCCAGTTTCTTTTGGTCTTTGAAAAGAAACATTTGCTGCCTACCAGAGAAAACACGACAATAAACGAAGTGTGGGAGTGAGAAACCAGCATTCACACGAAGACAATTCCTCTGAACGATTGATCTGAAAAAGCTGGATCAACCAGTTGGTACTGGCACCAAGCAGATCACCAAGCGTTCACACACAAAGACGCAGAGCAACATAACAACCACAGTCACACACGTGTGCAACCTGTAAACACTCGCACACCTGCTGTACGTGCAGGGTTTTAATTCTAAGCCATTCGAAGTGGAAATTGAGTGAACATGCTCTCACAAGCGTGAGACACACATGACCCCTGGGGAGGTTTGGTATTTAAGAGAGATCAAGGTTTAAAGACATTCCCCGCGATGCAAGCATTGTCCGGGTTTCGAGAGCTCTTTCTTCCATAATCATTTCTTTCACACTCTGCTGTATGTGTGGGCAGGGGCGATGTAAATTAGGCTCTATGGGCGGTTAGAGCTCAAGGGAGGAAGATTAGGTTTTGAATATATACGGTGCTGTTCAAGGCCAGAAACGCAATTAAAAAATCGAATTCAACCTACCGAACACTACATATTTTATTGTTTAATCATTTAGCGTGATTGAACGTCTCTTGCAAACTTCGCCAGCGGTTACGGAGGTATTTCAGTCTGGGCCAACGTGGTGGGCCGACCGACCTGTGCTGCCATCCCTAGAGCCATGACGCTGATGCATGGCGGTCAGTACGTGTGGTAACCTATGATAATACCAAAAGACATATTGTACATCCCTTGAATTCACGTTTTCCATTAGGAGCATTATATCTGGAGGTGTGTATTCATCAGTGACTCCACTATAGATTAACTGATTATCTGCCATAATTGAAAAAACACCTTGAGTGTGACGGGATTAATTTGTTCCTATTATGCCTGATTGATATCTCCATTTTCCTTCATCCCCGCTTCTTTCTCAGCTGCGTTTTTGTGCTGAGGGATAAATCACGGTATTTTTCCAGACACGCCGCCGTTTTGATGCGTTTTTTTATTCCCTCCCGCCCCGACCTCTGACATCGGCCCCGTTGCAAGCAGAGGGAGAATGCAGCTTCCTCCTCCGGAGAGGAGCTAACGGGGGACCGGCCCATCCTTCACATCGTGATGTGGGAGCTCAGTCGAAGTGGCCTCGTGTGATCCGCATTCCTCTGCATTCCTCGCCTGGACTTGACACGGTGTCATTGCTCTTGAGCGCAAGTTCAACCGTGTCCAAGGTGCTTATTTGCGCCCACAGGATAATTTTCCCTTCATAACAAAAATACATACAGACTGCATTCCTAAATTTCACAGCCACCCAATACCTCAAGCGCTCTCACGGAATCTTTGAAGATGAATACTGTACAGCATGTGCACCGACTTGATGTTTAAATGATTGTAGCTGCGAGCTTTCTTCACGTACTGTCTAAGAAAGGAGGTGTGACAGATCAGTAGTTACAGTTTACAAGCTGCGGTTGTTTTTTTGAGAGGGGTTCTTTAGTGTATAATATAAGGTGGTGAATGATGACTCATGTCTGTGAACGTGGGAATGCGGCAAGATATTTACTACGCAGCAAAGTTCTCACTCCGCGGCGGTGAAGTTTATAACCAGCCATCATTCTTGCAGAAAGTGGAGACGATGTGAAACATAAACAAAGGAGAGGTGCAAATGTGCCAGAGATAAACACGCCGGTCCTCCGGGAGAGGGAGAGCGAGTGGACCGACGGCGGCGAAGGGAAACGCATCGGGCCTGTGATATGACACAAGGTGGCTACACGTGTGCCGACTTTCAGGGGAGGCGGACGCAGCACAAGGCTCCACTGTTAGTGGGGGCAGGACGGAGGGGAAAGAAGCAGCTGTCTGCCCGGGCAGGGAGTGATGGGCCTGCCCCCCCCCCCCAACCCCCACCCAGCTGTCAGAGCCCGGAAAAATGGTCAATTCACATACAGGACATTGGGTCAGTGTTCAAGGGCTGATGGGTCATCGAAACTCGCGCCGTGTACAGGAAGGTGTGTGTTCTTGATGACATGCACCGAAGCAACACACAGAAGCGACAAACACACACACACACACAGAAGCACATTTATGATCAAATCTATATGCATGCGCCAAAACCAGCGCACTCATTATATTTAACACGCTACAAAATACACCTCTTTTTTTTATTTCTTCTACATATTCCACAACTGAACCGTAGTCTGTTTATTGAGGAGATATCTGCATGATTTATAAGCCACAAAATGGTGGAAATTTTAGTAACGTGTCCCGATCGTCAAGCGTATCATGTGCCGTATAAATAACTCAACAAGAAAATCAATCTCAAACACCTGAGACATTTACAACAGCAACGACTGATGAAAACATCCTCAAGATGTGACAGAGAATACCAGTGACGATAGACGTAGACACGTATTCGGTCTAGAATATTAGAGGCACCAGGAAAATTCAGTAGTTTTTGTCAACAGGTGAGTCAGATACAGCCCAGGTTTCATAACCAATATGGGAATTTCTTCATAACTTGTAAGAAAAAAACCCCTCACAGTTGTATAAGTTATTTTTCTGAATGAACTAATGGAGAATAAAATCACTATTAAGGAACAAATGGCCCCATAGAATTTGGCCATTTTTTTTTATTTTCATGAATATCTTAACTGTCAAAGGTCCGATAAACCTTTGCGTACGGAATCTGTTGAGGAGGTTCACACACATGCACTTGTCTCTCAGTTTTGGGAGGATGTTTTACATGGAACCTGCTCATTCATATTCCTGATTACCTGATCCAAAATTTTTCTTTTTTATCACAATGTTTCTTTGAACAGGAACATGCACCTCTTATTATATACTTTTACTAAAGAATTTCTTCCTTCATGACAGCTGTCAAAGCCTGACACTAGTTAGTCTTGACAGGAGGCATTGTGTTGATGTGAATATTGATAGAGAGCAGAGGACATATATGTCTGCAGAGGACTCGGCCCTGTCAAGACTGAGCTTGAGGGGAAGGGCAGACATCCAGCTGGAGATGTAGACCAGAGGAGCACAATGTTCACATCAAGTGGTATTTTACAAAAGGAAAAGTAGGACAGCGCTGAGTGTCATCGGCGTAGCATTTATCAGAGGAGATGTAGAATGTGATGGTGGATCTAACACGTGCATAGCAGAGGAAAATCCAAAGGAACCCCGTGGAGATTGTGGAGAGTACAGAAGTTCTCCCCGCAATCACTGATAAGAGGGGTCAGTTTAAATAAAACAGAGGAATAAAACAGACAGCGAAACAGAGGAGCTGACATAGACATCGGGAATGTGGGGATTGAAAAATACAGTCTGATAAAACCAGATTTGCGATGGTTCGTCTTTGAAAAAAAAAATGAAAAGAAGAACAAAAAAACCCCCCATAATTTTGTTCAGCTGCAAAACTTGAGAATCGGCAAGGGGCCACAAAGGAATATGAAAGTATGAAAGAGTCTGTGGAGAGACAGAACTCCTCCGTTCCACTGTATGTCACATGTGGAAGCCAGAGGAAGCCTGAGAAACTTTTTTTTTTTTTGGCAAATGCATCAGACGGGTAACTTTTAAAGGAATAAAATTTAAGAATGGACAGATTAGCTCATGGGAAAAAGAGGCACGTGAATCCAGAGTCAAGCGTGCACATGCCAGTCAAACACCTGTAAAAGGTCTGCTCTTATGACTGTAGCCTCACATGTACCTTAGCAATAAAACCTGACTATATATTTGCATGGGTTGTTTTGTAAAGTATAGGTTATTGAAGAAAGACAAAGTAAAAAAGGAAGTAATGCTGAGGTCAAGTGTAAGCAGCGATTTCCACCAGGCGGCCCTCCAGCTGGTGGCACGTCGGAAAGGAAAAATGGAGCTGGAGTCGCTGCGGCAACAGAATTGTGCTGCGTTGTAATTAACGAAGTGAACATTTATTTTTACGGTTCCTCTGATATGGACAGACATCTCTCCGTCGAACTGACAGACATTAGATCGCTGCAGAACAAGCCTCAGTCAGAGCAGCGGTGCTGGGTAACGGATTACAGCCAGCTCTTTCTGCATATCGTGTTAACGCCGGATCTGATGCTGCCTGTCATCAACTGCGAGGGCACTTCTTCTTCTGTCTTTTTTTTTCTACCATGTCAAGGATTTAGACACAGAGACAGAGAGACTGTCTTTCAAGGGCGATGGACTTGAAGCCGCACTTGAATTGCACTTTGACGACCGAATTGATGATCTCCGGCTATTTCAAAAGCCGGAAAGAGCCGGTGGTCAAGGTCGAGCATTTTTTTGTTCTCAGTTCATCCTCATCTGCGCGTCCTCTCATGGTTCGTAGTATGGTGGTGTTTTATTTACCTCACAATGGAGCGCCACCCATACATCCATGATGTCATGGCTCGGTCGCACTGATCAAAGCCATGAATTTCACTTAAATAGAGAAATACTACAGATATGCAAGGAAAGCTTTGGCTACGCATATACTCAGTTATTTTAGCCCCAGCCACCCATCTGATGTCAAAGAAGAATACTTCATAAGAGCAAACACAAGTACCCTGCAGCACAAGACACAGCAAAATATCAAATTTCCTTGCTGATGTTGGTCAGGTTAAAATTAATTCTCCAAAAAGATTTGAACCTACGCCGACATTTGCTTTCTTGCGGTCCCACTTTCATTAATTACAGTTTGCAAGATGTTGGACCTCTTGCCACACTAACTATTTGCCGCATTGTCTCGTTCCACTTCAATAAAAGTGACATGTTAATTCCATTGTTGACGTGTAAACTCTATCCATTGGTTTCCAGTGGAGGAGGGTGGGGCGGCGGCAATTCTTTAGCGTCTACTTCACAACAGTATAAACAATATTATCAGTCCACCCACGGACCTGCAGATATAAAGATTAATGGCCTAATGATGATTGCGTAATGATTTCTTCGGCTATCAATATTAGCTGTTTCTACTTTAGAAAATCTTATTCTGGTTATCGCTTGATTGGACAGACTTTGGGCAACTATATACAAAAAATATGATATGAATTGCAAAAAAATAAATTAAATCCATTAATCTTTAAAAAGTAAACATTGATTTTTATTTTTTTTTTAAGAGACGTGACTTTGTGGTTGATTTTTTAAATTTTTTTATTAGTTCTCTTATTCGGTTTTAACCATATAAACCATATAAAGAATAAGACAAGAAGCCCAATAGCGAAGCAAGTGACAATATTAAAATTGATCATAGCCGGTGAGAAAACAGGCTCTAGGATGAAAAACATCTTTTGAGCAAGTCCCTAATGCAGAGGTGGCAGTTGTGCTTCCTGAGGAGGAGGAAGGCACTGCCAGTGAAGGAGGCAAAAAGAGAGCTCAGGCGACTATGGAGGGAGGAAATTAGCTGGCGGGAACAGAAAGATAAATGACTGTGGTTCGGGAGGGAAGAATGGAATTCTCCTTAACTTTTAAAAATACCGGGGAAGCTGGAGGGAGCCATGGAAGGGAGTGTAACGTCTGTGCCTGGAGTGTACAAAAATTCAGAGAGTAAAGTATAGGAACGTCCTCCAAACCGAGACAAAACACGGACATCAGGAAGATACTGGTGCAGAAGAGAGAGGGAGCAAGCGTCTGACAAGGAGGGAGGGCTCCTCTGGTCTGCTGCACCTTAGACCTTTAATTCAACTCACAAAAGTAGGTGTCGGTTCCCTTTCCGTTCACCCGACTCCATGTTTGAAATCTAACTGAAGACTGAAGAAAGTAAAGACACATCTGGGTAAATTTGGTGCAGACTCGATGGCTGCTACGGTTTCATTCTTTTGAGTAGATGTGGTATCACCGTTTTCTTTTTCTGGTGTCTCTTTTTCTTTGAATCATCCTGAAAAAGATTAACCCAAAACCTAATGCCCTGGTGCATTTTAATCTCTCAAAGCTCCGCGTGATGAGAGGTTTATTTGGGAATTAGACACTTTTTGAATGCTCATATATACATTTACCTTAGTAAGATTTTTAAGTAGTAAGCCCCCATAAAAATTTATATATATATATATATATATATATATATATATATATATATATATATATATATATATATATATATAATAGTGATTTCTCCCTTGGCCAATTTATATTTGTTTTGTACCCTCACAGACAGCTCATCTTCTGGTTTTTACTGCATTATTTTCTTACATCTCGTACACTACAACTATAAACTACTCTTAATGCTTTTCAAAAGCTCCTTTTTGTAGTGAATAACTCTGTGATCACGCAAGTAATGTTTGTCATTCTTGCCTCCTTGAACAATATGGTTATTAACTGAGGCATTAAGGGTTTTTTTACATTTGTTTGTGATTGTATCGGAAGTGGTATCAGAACACTCATAAGTACTGTGGGGTATTCTCTTTACAAGCCAGCTGCAGGGAAGATTGCCGGTGGCAAAAGCAGTATGTCTTTTGTTGGGGTCTCAGAACCACAGGAGCAAAAAAGTTTTCAAAGCCCCTGATGGTCTGAACGTGACGGTCTGAGACAAACTGTCGGGAGGTTTTACTTGACTCCGCATCCTCCTCTCCAAAGAACAGAGATGTGGTAAACACTGGATAACTGGAAGAGTCCAGAGTGACTACCCAGGGCTGGATTCCAACACCAGGGGGTCTCAGGCTTGAAGGAGGCTTAAAATCCGGCGGCGCCGTACGATCCAGCTCCAGCGCGCGGCTTTGGTCTGGTTTGTGTTTGCGAAAATATGCTTCCACACGGCCCGACACGACCCGCAAAGGTACGGACGAGAACTGTGATCATGTGCCACTACATACACGCCACTATATAAATACTATGAATTTTTCACCCCTGTCAACTCTAACATCACCAAGGAAAAGAACTACATTGTTTAACTAATTGTTAAACAAAAGTGGAAATAATTCAACATGAATTGCAGGACAAATAATGCAATATATCAATATAGCAATATCCCATGATAGATAATTTTATATTATCTTCTGTAGCTGCTATATTTTGATTTCATATATTTGAAATCAGCTGGAATCAGATGTTTAGGATGTGTTGTTGTTCAGATATGGAGATAAATTTTGAATTTAAAGTAAACAATTAATAAAATTTAAGTATGCTTGTGTATTAACTGCAAACCAAAACCAACATCATGCACTGTTTCGGTTTTTCATGTACACTGGCCAAAGAGGGTGTTTTGTCTCGTGTCGCTCATGCCGCTTGAACTTGCTTGGCCCCGTTGCCACGACTGTCAGTCTAATTTTACATCTCTCTGATATCTCAGATTGTGTCAAGGGTTGGGATGAATATACACGTTCCCTTGGCCTCTGTTGACAGCGACAAATTTCTCGCTCTGACAGTCATTATTTCTGACTGCTGCACAACTGCAAAACGTGTGTGTTTTGATTAGCGATGACAACAGCAACCCTGACTTGTTGTCACTTGTTTTCCTGCATAATAAAGCTTGTTAATGTTATTGATCTAAGGGTTCAATCTTCCATTTACATAAAGAACAAATAAAAAGAAAAAAATAATCTAAGGCAACTCTTGCCCCATCCTCAAGGCACCCAAGGGGGAACCCACTTAGGGAACCTCTGCCCTAATGTGCAGTGTGTGTACCATTTTCTTCAAATTAAACACAGTACTGACAGATAGTTGCCCACAAATGTTGTGCAATAATAATTAATAAATACGACTCACTATTATAATACTGTAAGTAGTGAGAAAGACTAGTTAGTGTGTACAATCTTTCGACATGATGGTACACAAAACAGCACATTATATAATAACATTTCAAACCAATGCATCAGCCCTGCAATAAAAACGTCCTATGACAAGCTTTTAATTCCAGTTTTTGTCAAGATAAATTCAACTCATGGGCCATTATAGCATTGATTTATAATGTATAGATGCTCCTAAAATTCAGTTAAATCCCCTGTACACATTCAATGTTATATGGCCACATGGAACGTAGAGAGTTGTCGTAGTGGGTGTGATGGTGTCCACCCCCACGTGCCTTTGTGCTAACGTGTAGCCTACACAGGCCTTTGCAGCGCACTTGCACGCCCGTTAGTTCACACCGGCTGAAGTGTACACAGTCTGCGTTACGACCAAAGAATTCGATAGAGGTTTCACGATAGCAAGGCAAGGCAGCCTTCAACCGGGCTTATCAGAACAGCTCGGGGAAATTCCCACGTTGCATGACTACATTCCGGGCTTGGCATCAATATGGATATAGTCTGTGGGTGGGTGACAGGGGAAATACTGGTAAACAAACAACCAAAACTTCACCTGATAAGACAAGAAAGAGAAAGGGCCCTTGCGCTGGCACCGTGCGTGTGTGCAGACAATATGTGTTCATACCACTCTGCACCGCGTTTGCTACCTTATCTCCCCCATCGACGCATGAGAGGATTCCCGTCGAGCAGCCGTCCCTTTGAAATCCTCCCCGCATGTTTGTTTATGTCAAGCACTCGCGTGTTTCAGGGATTACATCGTTTCTTTTCCTTTCCTGAACTCCCCTCCTGCTTGCCTCCAAGGAATTCAGCGGCAACCCCCCACCCCCACTTCCCTACACAAACGTTTACTTGTTAGAATGCGCGCTTTTACCCAATTGTAAGAATTATAGAGGGTTATTAGGAAAATTTCTATAGATCTAGTTTGGCATCATCAAAAAAGCAGGCAACTTGATAAAACAGGGTAAAGATAATTCATTAAAATTGTAAACAGCATTGAGATCCAGTAAGATAGCAGTCAGCATTGGACTACTTTCCTCTTGCCAGTACACAAAATGTTTGTTGCACTGCAGTTTCTGCTGCTCCTTCAATCATCCTTTGGGCTTAATGGTCAGGCTAATTAGGTCTTCAGAGAATATGGCTGTCAGACTAGTCAGAGCTGTCACTAGGGAGGAACCCAGGGAGACCATTAGAGCCTCAATTGATGTCCACCAGATTATCCCTCCAAGGGCTCTTCATTTTAGACTAAACGAGCCCCTGTAGCCATTCCCAAGCATGCAGGCAGACTGCTCCAATCACTGTTGGTTCATTTGATATTTATTAGTGGCTTGAAAGTTTCCTAATGGCCAGAAACCCGTTTTGTGCGATAAATGTTACATTCATTTATGACTAATTTGCACAGGCAAACGCTGTGTTTCTTAAATGGAAATGTACGTTCAGCTCAATTATATTCTTAACAACATAATGACAATACATTCGTACTGTAAAATTCGTCGATCTTATAGCGATACAGTGGATGCACCGGGAATGAATGGGTGCTTTAATACATCAGGATTTGACATCAGGCTTTAATGCATTACATATGTAACTCATAAAACATACATTTCATCATAATCAGCTTGTTCACGGATTGATTGATGTGAAACAGGGAGCACTTTGGAATTTGAATGGAGTCTACTGTGTGTACAGGCACTGTTTGATAATTTTTAATGGCACTGGACAGGCCTCCGTAGACTTTAATGCACTACGAAACTCATAGGCTCCGATAATCGGTGTGTAATTCTGAGTGTTTTTAAATAAGACCGGAGGTAGTATCGTACTGAATGTCTGGGACATAAATACAAGGGATAAATCTATTGATCTGCTTTTAAAGTTGGTTAAAAAAAACAAAACATGGAATGAATCACCAATAAGAAAAGTCGTTGCAGCTATCTGCAAAGAATTATGCAACAATTTGGCACCTGAGTTGTTTTGATAACATTCAGACTCCAGGAGAATGAAGCAAGGGGATGGGGAATGTTGTGTTCTCAGGAATTTTTAATTAAATATACAACTGTATCCTGATTTTTTTGAAAATGCAGGAAAAATATTTAAATACGTTGTGTCTTTTTGTTCCTCAAAGGCTTGGATAAAAAATTATTGCATGAATACTGTAGCTTGGCCAAGCCATTGTGGTGAGTACTTTTTGATAGAACGTTTCACAGTGCTGTCTTTCCTGGAAAAAATCCGCCCAGATCTGACAAGCAGCTCTAGTAGATTTGGTCATCAAGGCTGCAGGCAATGCAAGCTGAGGGAGGTCAGTCATGCCAGGAATTCAAGTATTAAGGCCAGTATACAACGAAAATGCTCGCACACATGGTGGATGATTGTGAAAAGAAACTGGTTTCACACACAGAGTCTAAACAAAGAGCCTCTGCTTGTGGTTTGCTAATTAGTCTGTGAAATTATCAACATTTGGGAGCTACCTTGATCACAGGAATGAAATCTCTCCCCTGCCTGTCATCACTGGGGCTATTTAATATGCATGAGGAATATATTACAGTGTCTAAGGACACAATGCAGATTTTTTTTTTTAAATGCTTTTCAGAGGTGCAGACGTTCAGTTAGAACAGCAGCGTCGATGACAGAATTGTATAGGTCACCATGAAAACCAACACGTTTCTTAGCCAATAACTGCTTGTGTCTGATTTCGGAGAAAAGACACTAGCACAAACGCCATTCCTCGCAGCGTGTGCAGGATAAACATTTTGCATGATGACGGTATCAGACTCAGGAGCCAAGAATGTCACTGAAACGACAAGCCTCAACGCGAGTCTCTGCTTTGAAATTTCGCACGGCTTACATCACCGCCGAGCTCAGGCTGGAGCTGACCTGAGAGCGGTCAGGTGCCACCGATGTAATATCCGACGGGCTCGACGGATCCTCGGAACCAGGCCGGTGAGCTGCTCTGCCAGTGACTCGCTCTGGTGCTGCATGTGGTCGGAGAGGCAAAGTTCTGGAGGCCTGAGGTCCCTACTACACTGTAAAATAATGAATGTATTTGCATTCCTCCTCTGCCTTCTGTCACACCCCAGATAATAACCCTGGCCAGGGAGATGAATGCTCTATGTAGATGCATCAAATGCCTCCGCATTTAGAAAACAAACCTCCCAGCTGACTCTCCGTGCTGCCAAGATGGAGAGTGAGCATCCTCATCCATTTTCCTCCCCTATCTCTGCAGCACAAAGACTAAACTATCCCACTTTGTGGTAGTTTACTGCAATCACTGTGATTTCACAATAAGCGTTACCAAACACTCCCGTATCCGTCGTTCATTTTAGAAGCGCGCGGCCAGTCGACAGCAGTTATTATCTCAGGTAAAACTAGAGGAACGTGTCATTACTCTATTATTTTGACACTTGCCTATAAGATCATGTCATGAATTACGAGCAGCCTCTCCTCTTTACGTCTTACTCATTAATTAATTTCTCGTCGGAGATGTTCATCTTTTTTTCTTACAGTGAAGCCTCCGTCACTCTGACATGGCAACTTAAACGCAAACTTCAAGTTGCAACTGGTCTTGACTGAGTGAAATATGCCGTCAGCGCCTTGCACGCCATTGAGCGATCAAGTTACCACCTGAACACTTGTCACTCATTGTGATAAACTGTCTAATTTAAGCATTTACCTGGAGGTAACAGCCACCCTGAAGTACTGAAGAAGCAAGAAAATTTATGAAGGACATCACACTTATTTTTATTGCTGATTAATTATGTATTGCTGCTATGGTCTGCTGTGCAACTAGCGTATTTAAAAGCCATGCTGGATGGTGGTGACATTGAATAACCAGAGAAATGTATGTAATTACCTGAACTGTAAACGTTATCGTGCTGATGCAGGGATAGTTCTGCACCCACTGCTCACCCAGAGGAGCCAACCCCCGAATCTCAACGACAGTAGTTTGCTTGTTCGTGGACAGGTTGATACAGATTCCTGTTGGGAGGCGGGCTGGAAACAGAACAGCTTAATGGAACTGGAAAACCTGTCTGGGGGGAGACAAACCAATTAAAGAATCCTGGTAAGAAAAGTCTGTAAAACCGGAGATGGAGGTTGTATGACACAACCATCACCCCCCCAAAAGCCAATCTTCTGCTATATAAGAGCTGGTTTGTTGCTAATTGTTTTGTTGCGCCAACGTAAGCACAAGGTTTAGTTTCTCGACCATTTCAGGTGTTGTGGTAGCAAGAAGGGGCCTGTTTATTAGATACATGTGTCTGGCTATTTACCAATAACTTCACAGAGTCCCCGCGGATATTGCTAAGTTTTCATTTTCATGCTTCGGTTTTTTGTGTGGATTAAATCAATGAAATATAACGTGTTAATCATAAAATAAATAGTGCTGGCAGGTGGATTTTGTTAACTTCGGGCCGAGCCGTCCGTTTCCCCCATTTTCCAGCCTTTGTGCCATGCTAAGCTGGCCGGCTGCTGCCTGTAGCTGGATGGATGGATGTGAGAGTGGTGTCCATCTTCTCTTCTAACTCACACCCAGAATGGGAATGAGCATATTTCCTAACATGTTGAACTTTTGCCTTAAGAATAAATGGACTGTGTGCCATTATCAGGGTATAAGGATCATGATAAAAATGCTCTATATATCATTCCATTAATATCTAATTTAAGGACATTTTTCTGCTTTCATTATAAGTGTCATATACAGATCGGCAAATAAATTTTAAATGCGCACACATAGTATGTCTTCCTCTGAAACAATCAAAAGTAAATATATAATTTCTCTGTTCTCTTGACATTAAGTATGAGCTGTAGTGCTCCCAGCATATTTCTCGCTCTTTTTTCTTTCTTTAATTCAGCAGAATTAGATGTAGAGGCTTCTGTAATGGCCCCCCGGAGGCATGAAATTATGAGAGTCAGAGAGAGCAAGGTAATTACCATCAAGACTTTGGGCCTCAACCAAAAGCACATTACCCACTTCAAACGCTGAGAGAGAAATGCAAACACAGAAGCAAGATAGCCACATAGCTGCTTCAGTGAACCCACTGACCACCCATTCCTACAAGGGCTGAGTTTATGAAAAAGCATAGTTTAAGGCGTTCTTTATTTCTTTCTTTCTTTTCACATATGCATTCATGGCGCTTGGATGTGTCGTTTTAATACATTGCAATTCATTTATTCAATCCTCCCATGAAATTGTTCCCCATAGGTTACAGCAGGAGAGTGAGGCTGGTAGAGTATCTCTACCGTGTGAGGTGATATGAGCTAATAGCGGCGCACACTCAATGCCACTCCGGGTCTTTTCATTAACGGAGTCTTCATCTTCATCCTAGAAAAACCTGGACTCATGCCAGCAGCAAAGATGAGTAAGGGTTTGGAATTCGGCTGCAAATGTGTCCCCTTTTCTCGTATTTTACATTCCCTGCTATTTACTAATAACAGCGTACTTTGAGGTGGGGTACGGCCAGCATGTGCAATTAGCAGCGACCGAAGGCCTCTTTTTATTTGCACACCCACTGTTTTCTGCTTGTGCAAACACAGGCAGTTCGATTTTTACTGCATTTGGCGTCCACTTCCTGCCTTGAAAGCGAGAGACCACTATTCAAAAAACGAACAGCATGCTCCATCTTTTGGGGCGACAGTTTAATGCGTAAGATGTTTTATTAGCTTTTCTTACACTACCTCAGTGCCTCATTTGTACGGATCAGAGTCAGCATCGACACACTGATGCAACCGTCATGCTGTCACCCAATCAATAGTTTTCTCGAAAAAAGGCGCTAACTAGATGCAGCATATATGGAGATCATCCCAGTGAGCTCCCTTCCATGACTGACTCAGACACCCAGAACAGGCAGGGGAAAAAAATAAAAAAATAAAAAAATCTATAAACAATACAAACAGGCCAAGGAATGATTATGTGGAGACTACTCAATCCTGACCCGAAAGCTAACCATTAAAAATGAAAAAGTGCTTCGGCGCTCTTTGTAAAAATGCTTTCACGAGGGAGTAGAAACTGTTGCAGTAAATAAAAATGGTGGTGGGAGCCTGGAGACTGCACGCTTTGGTTATTAGTCTTTTCCCCAGACCGCCTGCGAACGACAAAACACTTTCCTCGCCCTCGACAATAACTGCGGGTCTCTCTGTGCGCTGGGAAGCTCATTAGTTCCGAGTGGCCTCTAAATTTGAATACATATATACGTAAATGCGGGAGTGTGAAGTCGTGACATGGTCAAAAGGATATTCAGCCGGCTGAAGGTAAAACGCTGCATCTTAAGCAGTAAACAGACTCTAAAATTTATAAGCAGGGTATAAAAAAAATCACATAAATGGCGGATGTGTTGTTAATTATGAATAATGAGCTGGTCATACCCATGAGCAGCTGCTTATATCAGACTGAACGGTATTTTGCGGGGTGCTGGTTTTATTGCAGCCGGGAGGGCGGCCGTTCCTCCGTCTCCTCTCATCTCTGTCTGAGGCCGGGAACCGTTCTGCTCCGAAGATTTAATTTTCACCGGCGTGAAATTGGACCCCTGTCTGCTCGAATCCGAACCGGGGTCACGTAGCACGGTACGAACACGGCGACCCGATCGGGCCCAGGGTGCTCTTAAAGGGCGGACCGAGTGACCCCAGTAATCCCAGGGGACGTTTACTGGGATATTGATCCCTTTGTAATATACTTTACTCGACCCCCAGAACAAAACTTCTATTTCACCCTCTGTGGTCAAGCATACTTGAACAGGTCAGGGCTCATAGGGAGACATAATCAAAACAATGCACCAACTGGAACAATTTGCAAATGTGGTGTCTGAGTTTTTAAGGGCCCCGTATTGTCTATAGTGTTAAGGATTTTACCTTCATATTTGTGGCACTACAGTGTTTTCAGCATATAGTTCAGCATTATAATTCACTGAGGGGTTAGGGCAGTTCTTACAGTCTTACCATAGGAGTGTAATGGAAAGCTACTATTTTTCTGTGTTCACATGTATATTGGAAATACTGGGAATTGTCAGAAAATGTCTAGACTGTTTCCTTACATTTACAATATACTCCTCACATCATTAAATGTAGTTGAACGATGTACATATATGAATCAAATTATAAAAAAATATATTTGTCCTTAAACTACTACTAAACTTTCAGAAACTCTAAACTAAAAGAAAGAAACAATGAATAAAAGAAAGTCTAAACAGAGTCAAAGTGAAATGGTCTGGGAAGAAATTAATGTTCTACCAAGGTAACTCCAAGACAAGGATAGAAATTATTAATATCACCAAAACATAATGTATATTAACCTACAGGGTTAAAATGTGTGCACTTCATTTGAAATAATGGAAGTTTAAGGATAGATAAAATTATAAATCAAAGAAATGCAGTCATGTCAATTGTTTGTGTTTGATCATGGTTTTGACTGCAAATGGCAGGTAGAAAACTAATGTGGTCTAAGAGTGTGAATAGGAATAATTAAACACAATAATTACCCTGTGTGGCCGTGGCCATCACACAGGTGGTTGTTGTGTGTTATGGGAGGGAGCCCAGATGAAAGTAATGTTGGTCTGAAGCGCCTGTGAATAAAAAGAAATAAAAAATATATAAAAGAAAGGAACTGAAAGAAAGAAAGCTATTTGGCCATGTTCACCTCGATATGTAGTGACTGTGAAAGACGAGCTGGAGATTTATAACCTCACAAATCAGCACAAAAGCATCAGGTGCGGAACGTGTCTAGGGAAACAACGCTTCTTTGAATACCTGCTGACAGTTAGATAAAGATGTTATCTAACCAACGGTCCGTTACATAAAGGCTTTGTCTTATCAAAATCAATCAGGAAGACAAGACGGACAGTGTTGGAGTAGCGTTCATTCAAAATCGGTTTTGACTTCAGAAGACAAGGAGACCGATGGATCGGAGTGAATTGAAAGCAGCTGCCAAATGCCACAGGAAAAGAAAGATAGGGGAGGCACTGACGGATTCTTTTACAGTATCCTGTGTATTTTGATTTGACCTTCTGTTACCCTGTACTTATAGCAACCGATGTTCACATATCTGTAGCCATGTTAGTGACACTTATAAACGGATAGGGGTGGTACAGTTGTTGCAGCCTCGACACATCACCTCTGTTATTCGTCTACTTTACCTACACACACTTTCCAAACAAAATTACATTAAAAACTTGGCACCTTATAGTCATTTATTATCAAGACCACAATAATTTATCCCTCCATTAGTTAAATTCACCATTTGGCCATCTTCGAGCTGTGCCAAGACAGGAAAAGATTTGTGAAGATCTGCTGTAAAATGACAAACATGTAAATTTTAATAAATAAAGGCCCCGAGCAAATGGATGAGTTTACTAAATAAAAGTGTTTTATTTCCACAATACACTATGTTTAACACGAGTTTTAACTGAAAATAAATAGCACTGAACACAGTGATTAAACACTTTGAAATGCCTCGCCAGTTCTAATAAGTAATTGGCCTGAGGGAGCAAAAGCTCTTTGTTTCAATATAGTAATACTCTTGAATAATTTGCACTGATGGTCTTTTTGCCTCTGAACGTTATTAAATGTCTGGCAGTATCGCTGCTGGACATTTCATATGGGAAATGTTAAAAAAGAAAAAAAAAACTCTCTAACACTAGCAGGTAAACGTTCTTGCCTCAATCTCCAAAACTCATTCCTATTTCGCTTTAATAAGCCGCCTCAATTGTTTCCAGTCGCATTCACAGCTGTGAATCGAGATCCTGGGCACGTGCTGAGAGCGAACGCCTGAGAAAAAACCTTGGAGGAAAGTTGCCGGACATATGTGTGGTGAGAAAATTTATTTGTCCTCCGCCAAAGCACATTTATAGAAACATGAAAGTGGGAAACAAGAGGACCTCAACACATTTCCCCGGTGCTTTGAGGAAGATTATGTACTGAGACAGACAGATTTTCTGACTGATCCTTTGAAAAACACTCCCTGAGACTTTGCTGGCAGAGCGCGGCATTCAGCTGAAGAGAATTTAAGAAGCCTTTCCACATGTAATATAAAAAGTGTCAATCAACAGTAAGAGAGCAGCTAGCAGAGATACGTGCAGGTTATTTTCCCAGGTCCTCAGGATCCTGCCCCAGATGAACGTTACCGGTATTTAATTCGTGGAAGGAAAAAAAAAAAAAAGTACAAACAGTTGTATGTCTGGACGGAATTAGTGTATATGGATAACTGTGGGATAAAAACAAAGCCCACGTTTGTTTCTCTTAGCACATACTGGTTCCATATGGGATGTTTCGTGATGCCTCTAAATTATGTTGAGGAAAAATCGTCTCGAATTTCTCCGCCAGTAATCTCACATCAATAAACAGCTGCTAGCGGTGACCTGCGCTCCTTGGGAGGTCAGAGACGGATCCTTGATTTCGTTGTCTTTCCCATTTTTAATTCCCACCCAGGGAAGAGCAGCGGATACACGTGTGTGTGAACTATGTGCACAACTTTACCTCCTGAAGCCAATATGCTGGGAAAAAACAAAATAAAACTATAAGAGTCACTACTCAGTAATATAACTGACGTTCATAACGAATATATTTCATAATGATGTGTTTTTACATTATTCTATTTGTCAGGTGTTTTGAGGGATTATTTTTCATTTCTTCCTGTGGGCGTCAGGTGATTGACAGTAAACAGAGCGTAACGTATTTGCGTGCAGCGACATGAAAACAGTTCAGGTACAATGAAATAGCAAGGGAACAGAAATAGAAAGCCCAATTATGGCTTTGTGTTTATTTGTGAGGGATTATCCTGCTCTGCAGATGATGTTTTTCATACCATACAAGAGCAGCAAGCCATAAGCCGTGTCCACATAAATGGGACTAAATCTGAAACAAGGTTCTGCCCACACATCATGGCTTTTGGAGGGATTTTTTTTTTTTATATTTGAAGTTCAACATCCATACTAAAATATCAAAAGGCAAACAGTCAAATCTCCTCTTCTTCTCTGGCAAACAACAACATTGCACATGGCAGTGGGACTGAATAAGAAGCAAAGGCTCTAGCCTGTGGCGCCTGACTCTCCTTGCGATCCCTTATTTCGTGTTTTAAAATGGCTGAACCCATAGCCCAGGCGTCGTCACTGACGTACCTTTCTATTTCTGTTTTCAAACATCTCCAGAAGCATTAAGTACTTTTCAAAGTGCGACATTGTGCCAAGTGGATTTTCAAACTGATCCGCTCTTGAAGCCTTTTCAAAGAGCTTCCTTTGCAGGGACGAAAGATGCCGGCTTGTTGGCATAAGAGATCAAAATGGAAAGTTTTTTTCAAATAAATCTGTGGAAATGGCCAGATATAATTGGCACAAAAAAACCCAAAACATTGGTATGGCAGGATAAAACATGATCCACTATCAGAGTGAATTAGTCAAGATTCAGACATAGTCTCTGGATCACTTGCAATTTTAAAAAATTGCTACAAAGATGTTAATGCGAGGAGAACCTAGGCAAACACAGATCGTCTGACCCGGTACCAGTGTGCTAACTGAATAGGTTCTCCACCTCATACAGACTATGCGGTGAGTTTATTCCTTATTACTAGCACCCTGTAATTTACTGTCTCATTAGAAACCACGTCTACCCTCTAGCTAATTCCCTCCCTGAGTAGTAGGGCATAAAATGCACAGCAGCAGAGAGTGGATAGATTGAGACTCTCGCTCATCCGTTGCATATTGAGGCATAAAATGTTGCTCAGCATTTGCAATTCAAACACAATGATGCTGCCACTGTTTTTATTTCTAAATCAATATTTCCTTTCAGCAGCGTTTTTTGCTGACTAGTCAGAGGCCTGGATGGCTGAAAAAGATGCTGGAGATCAAGTGAAGACAAATATCGTGACAGATGCATTTCTGCGCATCTGTGTGTGTGTTTGTGCATGCGTGCACTCACGTGTGTGTGCTTGTGTGTGTGTGTGTGTGTGTGTGTGCGTGTGCATGTACAGATGTGTGCAGATGTGTGCATCTGATGACTGCATGTGTGTTTTGCGTTGTCCCCTTTGACTGATAACATTTGAATTTTATTTGCATCACTTTTCAACATTGACTGGAGGAGATAAAACCGTGTGGCTGCGACCCTGAGAAACAAATGTTTGTTCCCATGGCAACAGCAGCTTAAAACATCAGCCCTTCTCAGTGAATCGGGTGATGAGAGTTTTCATCAGGCCAACACAGACACTCCCATGTTTGCATCAGGGAAACGTCACATAACACGTCTGCGGTAATGAGGACAGGCCAGTTTTTTTTTTTCTTATGAGCAGCAGCACAGCAGCAGTTACAGAGAGAGAAATGGTACGTGAAAATACTTTTTTATGGTTTTTATTTCAGAGCAGGCAGCGAGCAGCGCCTGACTAGCTGGGCTGACCACATCGTAGGTTGAATGAGTTATTGAAAAAAAAAAAACAAACACAAAACCCATTTGTGTGTTTTTGTGATTTGTGAGAGTGTGCGTCTTTATGTGTCGGCATGTTTATACACATGTTCTTACAAGCGTCCTTGACTTGTTTGTCTGCAGGAGCGGATCCGGCACTGTGGCGACCCGGGTCGAGTTTGTGTGTTTGGTTGTGTGTGCCATGGGAAGACAGAGAGGAAGAGAGTGCATGGGAGTGTGTTTGTGTGGTTTGACGGAGGTGTCGAACCACCAAGGGATAAGGGCGACGCAGCTGTGGCAATCCACCCAAACACTTCCAAAGAATTCCCGAGGTGGATTATGCAGAAGGATGAAGGAAGAGGAGAACAACAACACCATCAAAAAGCCGCCGAAGAGATATTTCTGGCCTTCTCAGCGTTTTTGTAAGAAGCGCTAGCGTTGGGTTCACTTCATTTTGAGTCGCTCTGCGAGTGCGTGGTGTTTGTGCCTCTGTCTGCGCGATGCACTGGATCATTATCATGTGCCTCCAACTCGTTTCAGGATGGAGTTAAGGAATTCAGAACCTGGGTGTAATATTTAGTCAGGTTGTGTTAAACCAGCACAAAGTGATTCCCGTAACAGCTATGAGAGGGTGTCTTTGATTGAACAGGGCTGGAGGTATGTCTGGAAATTTCATGAAACATTAAAAGGAAAAAAAGAGAGATTACAAAAACCGAGATGAATACACATCCGCAAACCACAAAAACCATTAAAATTTAAATACATCTGGGATTTCGTGAGGTTAAAGTTCTTGACGGATAATTTTCCCAGGAGTTAGAAGAGAGGGTGGACCCTGCTCTGGAAGCAGGGCTAAATGTGTTTTGTTATTATTATGATTTTTTTAATCCACACACAAACATAAATGTAGCATGGATTGAGAGAAGTTCTCCGCTGTATTTTTCTTGGCAAGGAACATCAGAGAACAGTTGTTACACTTATAATAGTTGGAAATTAAACAAGGTGAAACATATTAAGTGGGGAGTTATGGAGGTTTTGGAGGTTGGATCTTTTAACTGTGGAGCCAGTCTAATGGCTTCCCTGCTGCTACCAGATTTTATGCTAAGCTAATCACCGCCTGCCTCTAGTTTCATGCTTGGCGCAGAAAAAAAGTGGTATTGTTCTTTTCATCTAACTCTTGGCAAAAAAGCAAACGCGAGCATTTCTTAAAACATCAAACTATTCCTCAAACCCTCACTTTATTAAAATCTATGCCTTCGCTTTCCTTTTTTTTCCACCATTTTACCAACACTAGGTGTGGAAGACCAGAGCCTCGACTCTGAGCCAATACACTTTTACACTAAGATGTAAAAATTTAATCAAGGTGCATATGGAATCGACTCCAGGTCAGATTTGAACAAAAAAAATTGTAATGCTGTAGCAATCAGAGATCCTCAGATGTGGTGTAAAACACTTCCACATGGGTCAGTTTGGGCTGGGAAACATGGGGCTTCAGTATGTGAGGGGGATTTCTATCTACTCTCTGGCTCCGTAAAATTGTTTACTGGATTTGTAGTGAAACCAGCTCCCACTCTCATTTTTCCTAATTTATTTTGTTTTTATATTTTCCAATCATATAACTGATTGATATAAGAACAATTACCATTGCCCAGGCTGCCTCCCAAGCAGCCACTGCGCTGTGGGCTTCACTAATAAAAGTAATTTAAGTGTTATAGAGGATGGGGTTTCATATCAGTGATGGATGATGGTGTTTGGAGGCCTATTTTGTATTGTGGTGGAGGTGTATTAATCATTATTAAAGACGGCTTAAATGGTTTCCCTATACGCCAAGGTAATTTAGACTCCTGGGTGGACAGTGTGTGTAACACTGAGGGACCTGCTCCTGCTGGTTTCCTTAATAAAGCACTAAGTCAGCCTGCTGCCAAGAGACTGCAAGGTCACGATAGGCAGTTATAGATGGGGTGAAGCAGTTTACGGGCACGCTCAAGGGCAGGTATAAGTATACACATGCCAGGACGTATGAAAACACTGTGACACGGCGATGTACAAAAATAGAATTAAACGACACAATCCCAAGATGAAATGCCGATATTGGATAAAAACCTGGTTTATATCGCCAGCGTCTTTCATATTCTCACTTTCAACAATATCTCAACTTGGCCACTAAAGTACGGTTAGAGCAAATTTGATATTTTGGGAAAATACTCTCTGGTGGGTAAAGCTCACAAATTAACACATTATGTCCTGTTTGTTTAATTCCTACAAAAGACAACTGAAAATTAGCTGCTTCATGATGGGTTATGTGCCGAACTGTTTCTTGGCACTTGCCAGCCAGAGCCTCCAAAGCGTTACCGTGCCCAGCCAAGAAATAGCCCAGAACATTTGCTGTAAATCTGTTAATTGTAGTTTTTATACTTCAGCTTCTGCATGAATTCAACAAACAACATACAGTATAACATTCTATTATTTTGTTACCTTCAGAAAGAGAATAGCAGGCTGTCTCCCCCCTGTTTTCAGTCTTCGTGCTAAGCTAAGCTAACTAGCTTTTGGCGGTAGCCTTATATTCAACACAGAGACACAACAGGACTGTCAATCTTCTCATCTAACTCTTTACCGGTACGCATATAAAAAGTTATTTTCAAAAACGTTTAACTATTCTTTTAAGGTTAAGGTTATGCCAAACAAACTATGGTTCAGGTCTGGTTAGATATAGGCAACAAAAACACTTGGTTAACACTAATACTGGGCTGCGATTGGATTAGTAGCTCTTGACATGTTATTTTCATGTATTGTGCTTGTTTTTAGCATGAGGATTACATAGAGGTTTCCATAGCTCCTTCATCTCCTGCAGCTCACAGATGGCACATATAGCCATACACTTTTATTTACGCGTGTACAGACAAAGCATGACAGAGCGAGAGAAGCAGTTCTCATGACAAGAAAGTTAGCTGAGTCTTCAAAGTGAGCATTCATACAGAATGTCACTTTATTAGCTTCGCTCAAGTCAACGAAGCACAGTTTTATGCACACAGACACAACGCAGTGAACCCAAACGCAGCTAGAGGCGTCATGAAAGACTGTTTGATTCGAACCCAATCAACAGACACATCAGTGACTCCCTCCATCGCTTATGCTTAGCGAGAGGGCCGCGTGTTTGCGGAAAAATGTAATTACCGCGACTTGAAAGGCACCATCAATCTGTCCTCTTTACAAGGGTTTGTTTTGAAATGCCAAAAGCACCGCAGCACCTCCCAAATATCTTGCATTTTTCATTTCACACAAATAGATACGGGAAGACAGAGAAATGAAAAGGAAGAGACAGATTTAAAAGGTTAGCAATTACATGTTGGCAATGACGGCAACTTTTTGGGTTTAATGATCGAATCAAAGGTTGCGTAACTCGGTTGGTTAAGCAACCAGAAAGTAGTTGGTTAAGATGTGTAGAGCGCTTCATTGTTGGGGATAAATATTAGCTATTAGAAAATTGCCTCCAACACTGTGATCATATGAACAGACACGGGAACGCTAGAGGTTGCCTTAATAAACAGTGTCTGACTATGACAGGCTGGCGCTGCATGTGTGTTGCTGAGTGGAAGAAGATGAAGATAAATTAAAAAACAACAAAAAAAAAAAATGCATCAAAAACATTGTCCATAAAGGAGTTAATGCCACAGATTGTAGCTTCCTGAATACTGTAGCTCCTGTGATCAGACATACAACCATAATTACTTTGAAACAGCACATTGCATCATTAAATCATGACAACAAACGCCAACAACAGAGATATGTTTGCACCCATGACTTCCTGTCTACTGAAGAAGCTGCCTCTGTTGTTTTTTTCTGTTTGTTTGTTTTTTGTGGGTGTAGTGCACAGCATACCATAACACAAGTCCCATTTGATCCTCCATGTTCTGACTTTTTGCCCTTTTCCTTTGCATGAACTTTTCTAGGAACCCATGGAAACATAAACAGTAAAGTTCAGAGGGGACATTTAGTTCCTGCTATTATTTCACAAATATGGATCATGGGACTTCTTAGCTCCTAGAGCTATTTTATCGAAAGGGGCCAGTCAACAGAAGGCCGCTACATGCTGAGAGTAACAAGACTAGATCAAAACCTTGGATATGGCCAGTCTGCCCTTTATCCGTTTGCTTCTCTCCTACTATCTGTGCTCATATCTACAGTATTTTAATACAGCACAATTCCCAGTGAAGCTGTTCTCATTTATATGTTTTCATTTTTCAGTTGTCAGACAACAGACAAAGTATGATATAGAAACTGAAATGCAGCCCATTAAGACTACATGTTAACCAGCAGTCACTTTCAAGCCATTTTCAGGCTGCTGCTCTTCAATGCTAAAATCCAGATTTTATAACCGTGACTGACAAAATTACCATATAAAGAAGTTAAAGACAGCGGCTGTGCTTTGACCTCAGCTCTATCAACCTTTAAAATAATTACTCACAGAAAAAGCTAGAAGCTCATTCATGTCTGTGGAGCTACCATGGAGTCAGTGGAATGAGAGGTATAGAGACGTGTGCCTGCGGAGTGAAAGCCCGACGTCGCACTCGTGGGGCAACACTGGCGACTTTCTTCTATGGAAAGTTGCTAAGGTTTGTCTGCTTGTCTGCTCCTGTGAAGAAACCTCGCTAAAGGGGTATGAAAAGTCAGTAAATCTTGTGACAAAGGTGCAGGGTTGGCAACGCTGCCAGTAAACGATCCCCTGATGATGATATAGTTTGTTGAAAGAGCAACAACTATTAGGAAAACTCAGCATTAAGTCATGTGGCATTCAGCTGACCAGTGGTGTGACTTCATCACGCACACGCTCAGTCAGTCAGTCAGTCAGTCAGTCAGTCAGTCAGTCAGTCAGTCAGTCGGACATTTGTGTTCCTGTTGTGTGAAATATCAGGCCAAAAAATCACATGAACATCATTTAAAGCCCCTTGAAACCTGGCTTCCTATCTTTCGATTGTCTCCATAATATTAAATGTTCGTAGCTAATTATGCAGGGTATGAACCATAAATTATTATTAATAGGTAACACTAAACACTTGGAGCAATAATGAAAAACTACTTCATCTAGACCACGTGGGTGCAGATTGAGATTTGGTGGACGGTGACCAAACAACTGTTCCAATGATCCCATCGCTCATAGCGAGAAGCTGACAGCGAAAATGCATTTTTAGGGGCATTAAATTTTGCAAAAATATCTAACAAGCATTTTGCGTCCTAGATTCTTGATGCTTTGAAAGAGAGCAGACAGGATTTAACATAGTGCTACCAAATGGGGTGTGTTTAATGTGTCTCCTTTATGGAATCCTTTCGTTATGTGAACAGATACTTTTTTCAGGTTTTCGTGCACAGAGCACATTCATCACACAAAAACAAAAGCGACCAGAAGAGAGTTAAGTGGATGTTCTGTTGTGAGCATGGTGCGAGGGTTCGAGCAGCGGAGCTGTACCCGTAAAAATACTGTATTCTGTATTTTCATTGACTTGTACTGGTTTGATACCCCGCCAGCATCACTGTGGCTCTGCATCCATAAGGCCAAATAAGCCCCCCCCCCCCCCCCAACTCCACATACCACCATCTGCCTCCTGAAATGAATTACATTTCCTGTTAAACAAAGAGTCGCAGCGTGGAGGGTGGAAACCGCCTGTGAGTGCATAGCAACAGAGGGGAGAGGGGAGCCTGATAAATAGCTGTTGCACATACAACCACTTCTCAGTGACCCGGGAGGTCAGGAGGCTGAGACCCTAGTTAACACCGAATGTATTCGGAAATGTAAGACTGTGGTTTGCCCTCCACTTTTTAGATGGAAGGAAATGGATACTGAGGGCTGATTGAAATGAGAATATAGATTAGATACTTAAAGTAGAAACCCCTGGAAAATGATATTCCTGAAAGCTCCAACTTGGTGCTACACAGTACTTCAAGGTCCCCTGTGGAGTTTTTGACCAACAGTAGCACTATGGAGCAATAATACTGTGCACAAATGCAATATATACAGTGTATTCCTGCCACCAGCTTCATGCCTTCTTGTTGACTAATGATAGCAGTGATGTGTAAAGAAGAATATCAATGTGCCTGCAAAGGCACTAAAGAAGAAGACTCCAAGCTCGCAATGGAGATGTACACACTGGATAATTCAAAGCTTAAATAGCAAAAACAATCTTCTGTTTTATGTGAAAGGAAATGCATTAAATGCTGTGTGTTTTGAATTCAAACATATATTTTGTTTGTCTGTGAGAAAAATCAACACAGTAGGCAGTCTTTAACTGCCTGAAAAAACAAACAATCTAACAGTGAGGCTTCAAGTCTGCTCAATAGGAATAACTCTTGCCAGGTTGTTGAAAATCCTCCTCCAAACTGTCCACAGGGAGCATCTTCCCGGTGAATTAGGAAAGGCGGCTAAAGAGTTCGATGATGGAGTTTTTGCGTTGAAACCTGTTTTTATTTGGCAACGGTGCTTTTAAGCTGTTTTGGAAGGCACTGACAATGATGTTTTCCTGCCTGTGGCATCAGATCAGAAAACATCCTGTGCGAGGTTCTGGATGACGGTCACAAACAGTGTATTTTATCATCCGATTCGGAGGACTTGCTGGTATCAACAAATGAAAAGCAAAAGACCAATAGGCAGCTGCCATCTGCTCTGAGTTTGGTGAAATGAACACAGGTCATAGTGCTTTTCTTTGCATGATGTGATGAGGACATCATTATATTTTTCGTTCTTTGGGAACAGTCAAAAAGGTCAGTGGGCTTTAAAATTGTTAGAATACTGAGTATTGTGAGCCGTGTGCAATAACGTCTTTAGTGCAGTAGGATGTTGTCGTTTCAGATATTGCCCCATCCACGGCGCCCTCCCTCCACAAACCTTCCGTTTGAGCTGAAGGATTTCTTCAGCACTTGGGCTATTTATTCATCTTACCTGACAGACAAAGAAGGTGACCAGGTCTGCTCCTCTGGATGAGCCAACCTGGAACAATGACAACACAGACAAAGACAGACAAAGAAAGTGATAAAGATGGATGAACACAGCACAGCTTGAAGGTCACTCAGACTCAGCTGACTCCCTCGCCCCCCCCCCCCTCTAGATGCCGGCTCTGAGAAAGGTCATCTCACTGTGTGCATCGCACCACCTGAGCTTCTTTACCCAGTAGGACTCGCTCCTATCCCTCCTCTTGCTGTTTGAATGACAATCCATTACACTCCTCTCTGCGGTCTTATCATAACCAGCTCAACCTCCGACCCTGGATTTTACAAGCTTCCCTGACACTGAACGCAGTGGCCGCTGATGTGGAAAATACTGCCATCCATCCATATTTCATGAGACTTTCTGAGGAGTGAAAGTATGAAATAAGCTCAGAGTATGATTCATTTACTGATGCAGCTTCGACTACCGACAGACTTGAGTGAGTCACCACTGTGAGAGCGCACAGAACATCACGAGCTGACCCGTCATTTCGAACCCTACAGTGTTGGCTTATTTGCTTTGCGTCTGACAGTCTCACTGGGAACGGTTGACAGTGCACTGTTAATAATTCAGCTGCAAATAAAAGCCATACTGCAGCAAATTACCTCACTGCAGCATCCACCCATATTGCTGAAATCCTGATAATGAAGTCATGGGTTAGATCAGTTTGACAGAGCGTGACTGTAAAAAAAAACCAAACAAAAAACCCCATTACATCATCAACTTAAAGGCCATTTGGTTCATATTATACACATTTTCCATATAAATGTGTTTGACTCGCTTCTGGCATTAATGGTAAATACAACTGCTGTAACACCTCACATCAAAGTTCACTTGTTTAATGTACTTGCAAACCGAGTTTCTAATAAGGACTCAAAGCGTGAAAGCTGGATTTTTTTTTTTTTTTTAACATCCCTTAAAGCTGTAAATGCAGCGCAGCTTGGAGAATTTATACATGTTATTCCAGTGGAGCTTAATTCAGGCAGTTTCATAGCAGTCATTTTGAAATCCATTCCCTCTGTGAACTGCACACAAGCTGTTTTATTAGCAAACCACGCTGACAACCCTGATAAATAAAAGAAACCCCTCCGACGCCCGTTGCATGTGGAACAACCTTCGGAGGAAAATAAGCGGATCGTTTCTTGCGCTTTCTGAGACCTCTGGCCAGATGGCAGAATAGAGTTGTCAGAAGCTAATACAAAAGCAGAATTAAATAGATAAATCTCTCGACTCTGCCATTACTGATCGTCCGAGATGCTCTGAGTGGCGCTGTGGAGGTCGATAATGGGTTGAACTACTGCCGTGATATCTCTGCTGTTTAATGACTGTCTCTCAGAGCCACAACTGTAGGTTTTCTGAAAACTGCTGTGATGTCGGTGAATGAATATTGTTATCTGTTATCTCCAGTCAACAAAGCCCCTTGTATGTAGCATAATGCACAGGCTTTGCTTTTTTCCCCCGGGAGCGATTGAGACATATCTCCCTCTCCCTCTTGTTTGATGGAGCTACGTTAAATACACAGCTGCCACTTGTGCCTCTGGATTTATGCAATTTGTCCAAACTGTAACAGGGGTGTTTCTTTGTGTCTGAGCCAGAATGACTCTGAGCAATCAAACTGACAGGAGACTGTTTTTATTTCATTTCACAACAGATAATGAACATTCAAGCTCTAACTATAACAAAACCTGTTTCTGCTGAATGTTCGCTAATTATCTGCTCTGCCCTCTTTTGTGTGGCGTTCGAGAGGTTGCAGAACAATTGTAAATTACAGGGTGTAACAGTATATGGTATCGTGCTATCCTGAATTAAAAAATGTGAGGGATTTATGCTTGTTTATTCAAACAATGTTGAACAAACCAATGACCTGGGTGGTGTTATTTTGTAAAGCATTGCTTAGGTTTTGTATCACACATCCTGCTGAGAATCTTTTCAAAAACAGGTAAAGGGGAACGTGTTTCAATCCCAAGTCGCAAATAAACTTTAATGATTCAAAATGCTGCAGTAAATTGAAACGTGGAAATGCAAGGCACACTCTCTATTTTGCTGTATTGATAGTGTGTAGTCTCCAAATCTTTGCAATATACTGTGCTGTAATTCTAAAGGCAAGCGATTACTTCCTTTGTACAGGTGAGCCATCAAGTGTGTGCGTGTACGTGTGTCTGTGCGTGTGCGTGTGTGTGTGTGTTTTGTACACGCTGTGTGTGAATTCAAGCTCGGTGAAAACGATTTGTACTATACAAGCTCGTTGAAGCACGGAGTTTCAAAACAGAGTAAAATTCATATTTCCACCAAGCAGGTGTCAGTAATTCCTTATCCACTGTAACCATGGTGGAAAACAGGGTTTTCTAATACTAGATTAGCTAGAAAAAAAATTTGTTTCTAGTATTCAGACCAGGGGCACATTCCCTGTGACACACTAAATCCCTTTACATTGCATGACTCCTCTGTATTGTGCTGTACAGTTGCTGTTTCTTGGAACAAACATGGGCACGAGTGTGATTTTATGCTTCTTTCCCCTGAAATCGGATTTTGACGCTGGCAGCGCTGGGTTGCTTCATGCCAAGAGGGAAGTTTGTTTGGTTTTTTTTCATCATTTATGATCATGTTTACGTGTGATACATCTGTACTCACCATACTAAAAAAAAAGAAAAGCGTCGAAGTAGAATGGAAGCTGTTCGGGCAAGTTCTATCATATGTTATCACATATGTTAATTACTGTTTTTATAGGGTAACACCGCAGATTTTACATGTCAATATGCAACTGTGAAAAAGTATATGGCGGAAGCTGTGCAAAATTAAATAAAATGCCTCCAGTGATGTCACGTGAGGCAATGTTGATTTGGGCCTAAGACTACAAGAGTTAAACTTTAAAAAGTAAATAAATAAAATGAGATGTTGCGTTGGACAGAAGCTGGTTTACCAGATCTCCGTAGCCCACTTCTCATCTGCGTTTGACGCAGGAGGCTTGAGGCTACATTGTCTGCTACAAGCATAATTACTTTTACTGAAGTGTCAGAGGTCGAGCTGCATTGTGGACGATGTAGGAGCCAGGTTTTGGCGAGGAAGGAGATTGCGTGGAATAATGACGATATTATCAGGTTCTGCTGCGTTAATTTTGACACATTTTGGGTGAGTTTAGTGTGAAAAGAACAAGTTGGAACACAGCGATTAGTATTGACATCACACTCTTAACTTAACTCTTAACTTGCCATCAGCTTGTGCAACTGGTTGCCAATCTGTTACAATATTCCAATTTACTCAGAACGTGACTGAGCGCCCGACGCCTCCGTAAAGTAGTTTCACTGACAGAGAATCAGGAAAGGTTTTCTGTAATTTGACCAAAGAAGCATCTGTTGGCACATCTGTCGGATATTGATGAATATCCACTGCAGGGCCATTACAGCCGAGCTATTCAGTCACAATCCCAGGCAGAGACCCCTCGGCTGCAGTCGCCATCAGCGTGCCAGCCCGACTGGTTTTGACTTTCCTTTCAGCCTTTCCAAGCGGCACAGGAGCTAGTAGAGAAACCGGCACACAGTCCAGTTACTGGTATAACTTCTCATGAGATCCATCTGCCTGCAGGCTTAATAAGAAGGCCTTTTATGTTTTATTCAGTAGTCAGGTGTATTTTTACAAACTTTAGGAAGAAAAATAAGAGTATTACACTACACTGAGTGCCGTTGTGCTGTTTGATATAGAGCAGAGCCCGAAAATTTGTTCTTTCTTTTCAAGCACGAGTTTTTACATGATCAGTTGCGGATCAGCGGAGCTCCCGTGAGCTTAGTGTGGCTGTAATTCACCCACCAAATCTGGTTTCCTGTGTATTGACTCCCGACCTCAAACTTGTATCAGCGTGAATTCTAACGCGGCCTGTGTGTGTTGCGTTTAATTTTTTTTTTCTTTCCTTTTTTAAAAGATCATAGATGGTTTCGCCGCAGCTACCTTTCACGTACGGCTTTGCGTTCCACATCAACAAAACAAAACAAAGGTAGAGATAAGCGAAGATAAGCCCATGCCCCATGCATACTGTTGTGAGTGTGCGTATGCGTGTGTGTTTCTGTGCCAGTATCGGTGTCGGTGTATGCATGCGCATGCCAGCAGTGTGTGGTGACTTGCACATAAGTATACAGCTGCAGTCACACGAGCCTGCTTTGAAAAGGCTAAAGGAGCAAGTGGTGCCTTTTGTAAGCAGGGCAGGACTGCAGCAGCGAGCGTGTGTTAATTAATACATCACATACCACACACACCTGGAGAGGAAGTTGACACCGATAATGTCTCACTTGGGGTTAGAATGAGCGTGACAGTGAAGTATCTTGAAAACAACAAAGCTTCGTATTGATTTCACGCAGTATATATTAATTTATACGCGTAGGGGATGAAGACTCTCTCCGCCAAGCAAACACACACACACACACACAAACAAACACAAACACAAACACACACACACACTAACACACAAACACACACACACACACACACACACACTAACACACACTAACACACAAACACAGAGTGAAGGTTGGCCAAGGACTGGGAGCTATCTGATGCTGTACTGTGATTTTTCTAACCTCCTTGTTGATTTACAGCAGCTGAAGTGGGCACAAACTCACCTCCACAGAGCAGCGCGATAAACTTGTGACCGTATCTCACCGCGTCGCCGGGGCTCAGCGAACGAAATGGATTTATCTCTAAATCAGTTACTTACACTTCTAATGCATCGTCGTATCCAGCTCAGGCAAAGCATCTCCGTCTCATCCCTCACACAGTTATAATGAAGGCTCCTCTAGAAGGGCAGTGCTATAGGACAAAAACCATCACAGAACAACAGCATTAAGATTAGTTTCCTGTTTTTCAACGGTTAAAAGAATAGTTTGACATCTCGATAAAAGGCGTGCTTGTTTGCTTTCTTGCTGAGTGTTTGATTTGGAGTTTCAATAGCCCTCTCATGTCAGTTTGTTAACTACAGAGCTAGAGCTGGCAGTTGATTAACTAAGCATGGCACAGCATCCCTAAAAAGCTAAAAAAAAAAAAAAGGGGGAAAAAAATATCTACCAACACGTCTGAAGCCAAAAAAAAAAATCAATATCCTTTGTCTTTCAATCTGTGCGTCACCCTATTAAACAAACGAGTTATGTGTGATTTGCTAAGATTTATAGATCCTGGCAGAGATCCTGATGGGGGAATAAGTTTGACTCACCAGACTGTAGTAACATAAGTTCTATATGACCCTTTTCAAACAAAACAAGGCAGAAAGCCAGAATGTGCTTTAACCGAGAAACAGAAAAAGACCTTTCTCATATTGTGTTGCCCTTCAGCCATTGTAGCAGTATAAAAGAAAAGCAGAAAAGCTCCGTGCACCCCACCCCAAAAAATAGCAACAAATTCCAAAATATGAAACCGTTCATCTCTGTCCGCAGTGACGGTTCCAGGGATTTTTTTTTCTTCTTATCTTCATAAAATCCATGACAGAAACTAAGGAAAAAAAAAAACGAAAACCCATAGTGTGCAGATTCAATACAGCTGAGGTCAAAACGTAGGTTTATACAGTGACTGTTGCAGGAATCTGACCCTCCTCTAATCAAGACAAGAAAACAGCGAATAGAAAAAGGATGAGTGAGGGGTTAAAAGAGGAAGGTCTTTTCTATGTGAGCACATGTGTGACAGCTCTATCCCCCAGTGCTGGGGGGTGGGTGGGTGGGGTGGGGGGGGGGTGGGGGCTGGGGGGTACAGGTCTGTTTCTGCAGGGCTAAATTGGCTGTCAAAGCTGCCATAGACGACCCTTCATACAAGCGGCCCTCTCATATTTCCCCTGTAATATGAACTGGGGGAAGGGAAAGGGGGAGAAGAGGCGTAATTACCACTGCCTTTTCGCATGTCATCTCGGACATGTAAAAACACAGTCCAGCTCTTGTTATAATGACTCCCCGCAAAACTAGTTTTCCATTTTCCACGAAAGACGCTGGTGTGTTGGACGCTTATTACCTGGACCACATAAGACCGTCAATACCGCCCTACATTAAACGCTATCACTCTTTATTTTCTCTGTGTTTTAATAAAAGTTCTTCAATATACTGACACCCCTGAGGCCCCGGGACTTGAATTACATTGTGTCCTCCTGTCCGTTGGTCTCTTTGTGTTTGCCTCAACAGAAATGCAAATAGTTCTTCGCTCAGTTTAACAGGAGTCTTAACAAAGCTGCACCGTATTCGCCACCTGACGTCCTCATTAAAATAATGTCGCCCGCTTTGGAGTGACAGAAACAATTTCTACAGTGTCAAATAGGCTACTACAGGACCAAAATTACTCTTCTTTTGAATGCAAAGTAGGATAATACGAGCTACTACGGTACAAGGCTTTACAATAGGATTTGTCACCACACAATCCTCTGACTTTATTAAAGGATAAGTCTAATGACGTTCTGTATTTGTCTTACTGTTGACAAATCTCACAAAAAGACATAAAAAAACCAACAACTTTCTATGTATCCAAAACAAGATATATCATATATAAGTAGATATATCTAGCTCCCCTGCTTTCTGACAAAAATATATTACAAACACTATAGTGAGCCACACAAGGGAGGCACTGTAGTTTATTTTATTAAAAAAAAAAAAGAAAAGAGTTTGACAGGACAAAAAGCATGACCAATCGACAAAAAAACACAAAAAACAGATGTTAAACAAATCCCCAGGCAAACCAGACCCATTCAGGACAGAAAGCGGAAGCGAGCAGCACAGTTACTACAGAAACTGTCCCTCGCAAACATCGGCGACAGTTCACCGACTGTTCCCGATCAGACCTAGACTAGCTGTGAGGGATGCCATAGGGATTATTACCCGAACCTCATGAGCAATTTTGCTCGGCTTAGACTCAGGATAAAGTGGCTGAGATACCAAATTCACTGGTGGCACTGTCGTGGCCGGTGAACAGTCAGGTCACCGTCGTATGATCCCCTCGGCACAGAGTTTAAATTCCTTCTAATGTCTCTTCATGGGGTCTTTTTTGATTCGAACACTGTCTATCTGCCCTTGTGACGAAATTTTTCATATAATACTAATTTGCTCCAGATAAGACCTTATCCATGCCTGAATTTGAATTTGATGACAGCCGCCCACGCTGACAGGCCGCTGTCCCCGCCCCTCGTCTTCCCGGATTTCCCCATTAAATGCGCTGCTATGACACGGCAGAGGTGATCGATGGCGCCGTTCTCTCGTCCGCTTGTGCCCCTGACGTGATTTATCCTTTACCCTCCCCCGTTTCCCCTCCGTCTCCCGGCTCCATATCAACCCCTCTTCCCTCCCGTCCCTGCATGCGTGGATAGCAGAGGCAGGTCAGAGTCAGATGTGGGGAACTGCACGTGCGACTAATGATCAAACTTAATTTGGAAAAGCTCGGTGATCTTTGGAGAGCGAGGGGCCGCACCTAAGGACTTTCCCAGGCCATCGCGGTGAGTCGCCGCTGTGGTGCTCCCGAGCCCCATCTGGCATTCAGGCCTCGCTCTCGGAAAGACGTTCCCACCAGCTGACAGATCACAGGCTCCACTCTCCCACAAATTAAATAGAAGTGTCTTTCTTCTGCTGCTTTTGCTTCTCCCATGACACAGGAGGAGGTGATTCACCAACTCAAGGGAGGTCGAACGGGCCCCGATGACTTGTATGACACATGAACTTCTCACACTCTCATTGCCCGTGATCTATCTTCAGCGCCAGCGGGCCTGTTCCCCAGCTGCGCTTGACGAGAGACGACACGAGCAGACCAGAAGAAGAAGAAATTACTAAACACCTCTCTCTCTCTCTCCCTCTCCGCTGTCGCCCTATCACTCAGGCTTATCGGGCAGAGACAGGCGCGAGACAGCCCGGCAGACAGAGACAGGAGCTGTCAGTCACCCCGCTCGGAGCGAGCGTGTTCATCTGCGTCTCCTCCACCCGGAGGCCAGGCACAGCAGACGCCCATCACCCCCATCACCATTCAGAAACAGTTCCCATTTCCCACCTCCTTTCTACTGTCTGATTATTATGTTCTTCATGAATAAATTTGTTTCCAGAGCCCCACAGTGCTGCATACTCCTGTCCTGAGCATTAAAAAAAAAAAAAAAGAAAAAGAAAAAAAAAGGCACAGAGGAATGCACACACACACACACACACACACACACACACACACACACACACACACACACACACACACACACACACACACACACACACACACACACACACACAAAAAACATGCTTTTTGGCACTGGCAAACAACTGTGTTTTTTTTTTTTAGCATGTAAGCCAGGCCAGGGAATGTGTGCATTTGCGTGTCCCATACTCTCCTGTCCTGCAAAAAAAAAAAAAAAAAAAAAAAAAAAAATTAAGGCACCACAGGGATGCCACGCAAACACACACACACACACACAAACACACACACACACACACACACACATTTACACTTTCAAAAGGTGCAACTGCTATTGGATTTCCATTTCTCCTTTTCCCGTAATGAAATGCAGATGCTCTTTTGTGCTCCAGACAACGCGGCTCGCCTCCGCTCCCTAGCATACAATCACAGGATCACCGCGCACTGCTTAGAGATGCTGGTGCACAGCCGACTTGTCTCAGTTCAGGGAGTTGAGAGCGAAAAAGTTCATGCAAATTATCACTAGTGTGACTCATGATGATACATTTTCATTGCTTTTTTTTTTCTACCTCAGACTTTTCAATCTAAATCGCCACTTTGGACAAATTACAAGAAGGCAAATTATGAAATTTTTTGTCAACCCTTGGGCTGAGTGATTTTCTGTCTTTTGGGTGGTCTGGCCCTTTGAAAAGGAAACTATCCCGCCAGATGTAAGACACCCATCACCAAGCCCATGTCCAATTGTTGTTGAGACAATCCTTATATAAGAAAACTTTAACAGGCTACAACTTTGTACATGAAAGTTTATTTTATGGTGCGGGGGTCTAGTGACACAATGCACCCGTCATTTATCTCTTGTTAAATGTCACCAAATCAAGCCTATATATGAGTCATGCTGGGAGAGCTTCCCATCATGTGGGATTGCAAGTGTTTCAGGCCCTCTCCTGGTAAACTAATGCATTTAGAGTCTTAGCTCATTGCTATTAAAATTCATTAAAAGTCCCGACTTGTGCTTCTATTAGACAAATGTAAGGGACGGACACCAGTGGAGAAAAACATTTTTCTTTATCACACATTTTAATTGGTCAGATTAATTATCCAAAGATAGTCGGTTGCAAGCTCTTTCACCTTTGTCACGGCTACTTGTTAGCAAAAAGAAGCCCTAACAGGATACTGCTCAGCTGCTCTTTCTGCGACTAATTGGGCCCCTGAAACCACTACCAGCTTGGTAATTGGGGCATTGTGTCAGAATTTGCACTTCACTGCTTTACCCTTCTGTAATTAAAATTCATATCGGGCTCAGGGGTTAGTGGTGTGACGTGTGCCCATGTGAGTGTGGATGTGTGTGTGCGTCTGCTTGCATACCTGTCCAGCAGTGGACCTCCCCTTGATTAACTCACCTGGCTGCCTGGGCCAGGTGGTGGAGGCACAAAGCAGGGGACAAGCCCTCGGCTCCCACCTGTGGCGGGCAGGGGCGGTGTAGAGTAATGTATATGTTATCATATTTATCAAACTATACTTACAGAGCAAATACCGTGAAATACAATATCAATGCAAACTAAACAGGGAGTGAATGAACAATATTAACCAGACTACCTCATTTGATTTCACACTTCTTATACACAGAAATTTTATTAGGCTTATAGGCCAGGATAGTTTAGTCAGCGTTCAAAACGTGTCATCAAAAACCACTGTTCAGTTTTTTTTTTTTTTTTTTTTGATGGTCAACACACTAAAAAAACCTTAGACCACTTCAGATACTACATCTACCTAAGGATTCAAAAACAAACAACAGAAGCAAAGAATTATGTTGGTTAAAACCCATTTTATCAAACCCTAAACCAAAGTGTAAAATACCAGTTTATGTGCTCCAAAGCGTTGAGATTTGTTTTTAATTTCAGAGAAATAACTTGATTATGGCCTCACGGAGCAACGCTGCTGCATCAATCGTAAATCGCAGTGTGAAGACCAAAAAAAAAAAAAAAAAAAGACGTGGAGCTTCAACGGTTTAGCTGAGGGGAGGGGACAGCTAATACAGAGAGAGGCTGCGATTTTAGAGCAATTGTTCTGTGACTGAAGTACTCAGCTCCCAGCCTCAAGCTATCAAATAAAAGCCTGATCCCTCTTCCTCTCTGTCCTCCGAAATTTTTTAATGAGACCAAATCCTTTTAACTCATTCCCCAACTGTGTTACTGGAGTTATGGCTATAACTGTGTATGTTTGTCAGGTTTGTGAGTGTGTGTTTGTGTGTGAATGTTCGCGCGTGTGTGCAACTGAACGTGAAGCGTCGATATCAGGCCAAATGAGCATCATCTCACAAGACCAGCCCGAGTCGCTAAACCGTAGCTAGCATAACCCAGATATAAAGCCTCAGAGTTTATTAACACGAAGATGCAGCTCGACTGAAAAAAATAAATCTCCAATATTGCATTTGACAGACCCTGAGCTGTTTCTTACCAAGAGCCCAGGAGGGGAGTATAAAACTATGACCACATTTTGACCCACGATAATAAATCTAAATGAATTTTAAATTCCCATTTTATATGCCAAGTTTTCAGGCTGGTAATCTTCATTTATAACGGGCAATTTAATTTTACCGCAATGGTAAATTGATTGCCAACAACAAAAATAATTTAGCCTCTTAGGAAGTGGTCAAAGTTATTTGATAGGCTTCGGTTAGCTTAACATGAACGTGCACGCACGTGCACGCACACACACACACACACACACACAGACACACACACACATGCATACTAGTGGCAATGGTCTATGCTCAGTTAGCCAACAAGTATGGCTGTTTCACCAGGAAATGCTTTGACTTTGCCACACGTCGGGTGAAGAGTGGAATTTTCTGGGCAACTGCCGCCGAGCAGAGTTTTTCTTATCATTCGATCGACCTAAGAGGTGGAAACTGATGTTTCAGTGACAGTATTCTGGCACTTTGGTCACATTGAAAAGCTGCATTGATACTCATAATGCAAAGTAAAGTTATGCGCATGCAGAGCTCAGAGCACATCAAGCATGTAAACCTCAATAAACTAAATTTTAGCTATACCATCAGTCTGTCAGTGGATCGGTCCACCGACTTGGTCCAGACAAAAATAATTACAAATAATGGACAAGCACTCGATGGATAGCCATGATATTTTGCAGTGACATCCATGGTCCCAAGAGAGAGTAACCAAGCAACTTTGGTTGTCCCCTAATGTTTCCTGCCGAGCCAACACGAGGTTGACATTCCAAATTCAGAGTGAAACATCTTCAAAACCAGAGGTTGGGTTGTCTTGAGGCTATTCAGGTTCCCCGGAGGATCATTTCTAATAGACTTGATCCTCTAAGTTTCGCACTAGTGCCAACAGCACGTCAAAGTTTCCGCAGCAATATCTGCAACATCTGCCAGAAAGACTGGTACAAAATTCTTGGTTCCAAGGCAATTTGTTCTATTTACTTTGCTTATTGGATAGATTTCCATGACATTGGTAAAGACATTCATGGTCCCCAGAGGGTGAAAAGTAATAACTTTGCTCCCCTGCAAAAATGTAGCATACTATCAATGTCCTTGCACATTAGCATACTGACTTAATGCAAATCACACTGCGCCTATAAGTGAAGCCTCGCAGGCATTGGACTCTTGGTCTTGTTTTTAACTATTTGACGTCGCCTTTTGTATGAAATCCCCACAAGCAATAAGAAGGCAGTCATCACATATCAAGTCAGTTTCTAAAGCCTTCCCACCACTAACGCATAAGCTGTCGTTCCTTATTCAATGAGAGCGTATCATTTGCCTAAACCCAGAGCATTACTTCATTCCACTTCATTTGCAATACAAACGATATGCAAGCTATCTATTTAGCGCTGGTTTCCTAACCTACAGTGACACTACAATGTCAGTCAAAGCCAAACTGACAAGTAGTGATTTCTCTGCTTCGAATCATGAAATGAAAGACACAGCTTTTAATCTAACATTAATCACTGGGAAGATGCGAGACTCTGTTTGCCTCCCTGCCCTGCTGTTAGTCTTTTGGTTGGAGCCGATGCAGCGGACACACAGCCGAAGGTGACACACGGGGATCTGAGCAGCCTGGGTCACATCTACATGAGGTTTGCACAAGACGTGCAGGCCTGCAAAACAACCAATGAAGCCTAGATGCTAACTTCTATGTTACAGCATACATAGAGTATCTTATGTGAGATAAACGCAGGATGATCAATGCAAACAATGACCACACAAAAAATCAGTCACAGTTTCCTTCCCAGCAGTGTCAAACCAACATTGAGGTTTTTTCCTTTTGACTCGTGGGTCAAAGGACATGCGTGATGACCCACTTAAGCCATGGGGTTTCTAACCTGATCTGCTATGGCCCAAGTAGCTGGTGTACAGAGCATCACTAATTCCAAGCTTCTCGGCCGATCACAAGGCTGCAGTGCCCGTGACTAACAGCAAACGACCCCCGCAGGCCGTAATTGTCAGCTCCTCTTTGTGCACGGCGGACGGAGGTGCGGACTGACCTTGTTTTCACCTATTTTAATGACCGGGTGCTCATCTAGAAGGGCTAGCGCACTATCTGTTAACTGCCGCCACCTCTGATCCTGGCAAGCGTATTATCAAAGGGAAGCAGGGTGAGAGACTGACGCTAAAGAGCTCACGATCCAATGAACATAGAGGGATACTCATTTAGAGAGAGAAGAAACTGTGTATGCATTCAGATGAGCCAACTTAAAGGGTAATCCCAGTTTATGTCAACTTGGATCTTGGTAGTAATACCCCTGCACCTACCAGATTAATCGCCCAGATCTGGGAACATTGCTGAGGCTCTTTTAGGCAGCGCAAGGAACACAAGCAGTCAGTTGATCATTTAGATTCAGAACACTGCCGGACGGTTGACCAAACTTAATAGAAGGAGAAAATAATTGCAAACGGTAAAGTTTTTACACAAACTTTCTTTTGTGAACATAAATCACAGTTTTCACAGACTGACTTCCTGGTTCAACTTTAACCCACCATGCTTATCATTAAGTTTCTGACTTTTAAATAGTGCACACATCCACTTCCAAGTCATTATTATAACTGGGAAACCCTGCTTGCCTGAAAGCTCTGGTACGGCTCACTGGATAGTGTGGAAGTGCCTGAAGACCGAATAACCACGACCAACTCACAAAAAGCAAACACTGTTATTCAGTGTAATTAAAATGCAGATTTAATAGATATTGTGTTGTGTTGTCATTTCACAGCATTTTAATCCCCACGCAACCAATCCTATTATCGTGCAATAGCCTTGATGATGTGAGCAATTGCAAGTGGTTACCATGGAAATCTTTCCCACCTTCACTAGCCATTGGCATGAATGCAGCATTTTCACAGTCAAGTGGTTATTATTATCTAATAAAGCCCCTCTGTTCATTTGAATGCCTATTTTTGAGCAAAATATTATATGTTTTCGTAATGTATATTGACTATGATAACCTGTAACAACTGTAAAAATAAGGTCCGGGTTTGGTTTTATCCCGTTATATAAAGGACACGTTGGGACAGAGAAGTTAATTAGTAGGTTAGAGGTGAGACGGAGGAAGTTCAGTTCCAGTATCAACAAGTTGTCACTGGATCTCTTAACGCAAAACTAACAGCTCTTTCTAATCCACTGATTTAACATCTAATTGTACCTCAACCCCGGTTTTATTTTTATTTTTTTCAGTAATTCCAAGAGGAACTAAGTTAAATGTAAATCCGGTAGATCTTACTGCATGTAGAAAACATTCGAGATTACAGTAAAGCTGCTATAATTCACCAAAGTTTAAAATACATTAACCCATCCTATAACTAGTACACAGCACACTGGCTATCCATTATCTATTACCCAGTACTTAAACTGCCTCTCGCTCACACGCAGAACCCACCTGACAGCCTGCTGTAATTTAGGAGGACAAAGAAGGAAAATGAGGGTCCTATTGAGAAGCAGGTGGGTGGGTTGAGCTAATGAGTGAGCCTATTGTTGAGGATTACCCCACTGTCACGGTGCAGGATCAGAGTGAACAGCTCATCCCCGCGCTCTCACGAACACCATCACACGCATGTCACACACTCCTCGAGTGCTGACAGGTCCGTGGTCTCCGGCATGTATCAGTATGCCCCGAGGACCGCTCACCTCCCCGCAGTGCGAAACCACCAAGACGGCAATTAAGGGAGGCGTTTAAAAATGGCCGCCCTTTGTTGAGTCGCCATTAGAAAAACATTCCTCTTTCTCGAGAGTTGATGGTCCACGACCAAAAGACACACACAGATGATTAAATATACATTTAAAAAAAAAAAAAACAAACCTTTTTTCCTTCTACATACAGATACACACACACAGACACATACACAAACACACAAACATGATCCCATGTTTTGCTCCCGTGTTGTGCAAACAGCATCGCAGACAGGAACAACTGATGGCACTGATGACAGAAAGAATGGAGCAGTGCTGACAGGACGGCAGGCGGTGAGCACACCGCCGCAGAAACAACACATCACGAAAAATGATACGCTGTTCGGAAACGCCTCCAACAGGTGGTATGACAGACGCTGCGTGTGTTTATCCGGTATCTTCAAACAGATTTCTTCTCATTCTTTCATTTCGACAAAAATAATAATAATAATAATAATACAAAAAAAAATCACAGGACAAATCATAAACATTCAAAGGACAAAATGTAAAGGATGTAGGCTTTTCATAGTCCGCAAGAATTATACTAGTAGATAATATTGTAAACTAGTGTAGAAAGGAGGGAGGTGTTGAGAAGATATCAAAAGGACACTGATTGTACATTTGCTTGTGACTGTGTTTAACTGTATGTTTGCATTTCGCCTTTCTCTGGTTTTACTCAAGCCATGTGTCACATCACCTTCTCTCAGCTTCGTCTGTAATGAGGCTTCCAGCTGCAGTATTTCTGCTGATTATTCTCATAATGACTGGATATATACGGCATGTCAGAAGTGGTTTACTCGGGAGTTCAGTGCTGAGGCTGACTGAATGTTAAAAACAAAACAAAGTGATAAGATTGCACTCGGCCTTTTATGTCATAGTACACAGGAGACGTACTGTATGCAGAGGTTTGCAACACAGTCTCATTATAACAGTGTTGGCAAGCTAATTAATGCTGCATTCACGTCACATGGAAGGAACATATTTGCCGTTTTCCAGCCTATAAAACCAACATCCAAGTCATAACTCTGACAAGCTGACAGATGGGATTTTTTTTCCATAGTGCTGATACATCCATCTTGGCTCAATACAATATGGAAATGTCTAAAGAGCATACAATGCGGATGGCTTGTGTCAACCAAAGTTAACCATTAAGATGTATATAAATTCTAATTCAAATGTACTCTTACCATACACATTATTCTTTAATGCCATGCAATCAGTCCTGACTATCCTACTGTGGCTTATTGCTGCCGTCTTGCAATTTTTCTCTGTCTGGACTAATTTAAATTTATGTGCCTCTTGATTCAGACAAAAGGAAAAGCAGCCAAGCTGTTGTGTTTTAATACAGGCTGCTGCTTCTAATATTTTAGAGCCAGTTTGAGATGCAAACATTAATTTTCCAAGGCATAATGGAGGATGTCAAGAAATGGTCTGACTTTTCCCACTCCGGCCAACAGTGACGTTGTAGAACATTGTCGTATCTGACCTGCATGCCATTGCTTTAATGCTCGGGGTTGTGGCAGCGACATTCAAGCTGCTTAATGCCTAAGCCCTGCAATTATCATTTATTTTGCCGTAAACACCATCGAACTCGGTCTTGACACAGCTGCGGGCGATGACCGTGACTTTAAAGGGACGGGATGAGTGAGACCAATTGAAAACCAGGGCTGAAAGCAAAGATCAAATGATGTGTCACTTAAAATGTCACTTCAGGAATAAGGCTACGGTCTTTGCAGAGAACGCGGCGACTGCAGGTTTTTAATGAATTTACACTGATATGGTTTGTACCACCAAAGACACTAGCAGAGGAAAAAAAGACAGCCTGGCAAAGTATTGAAAGTCAAACAAATACACAGTAAGTTGTTACATTCATCCTAGATCCTTTGTTTATATATACATATACACACACACATACATATACACACACACACATACATATACACACATATGTACATATATATACATATACACACATATATATATATACACATATATACATATACATATATATACTTATACATATATATATACATATATATACACACACACACAGAGAGAGAGAGAGAGAGAGAGAGAGAGCGAGAGAGAGAGAGAGAGAGAGAGAGTGAGAGAGAGAGAGAGAGAGAGAGAGAGAGTCTGTCACTATATTTCTCCCCAAGAGAAATCTAATAACCCATATATGTAATATGCTGTATATTGTTCAGGGTTCTCAAGAAAGCATTCCTCGCTGGGATAAGCTTTAATGGCTATTGTTTATATTTGGGTTAGGCAGGTTTATTCTAGGCGCCTACAGAAATCATTACACTTCCCCTTGGGAAAGGCCACAGCACCGCGCGTTTCACCCAGGCAGATGACTCAGCGATAATATGTTTCCCCCCTTTATCGGTTTTTCCTTTGGTGTCATTGGTTACCTTCCACAGGGGTCATTAAAAAACAACTACGCCAGACAGAGAGAGACCACATAAAGTACTGCGGTGTCTTTACTGTGTAATGAGAAATGAACAACCTCCGATTATTGAGCCCACACAGACTGAGGCCAAGGGAGCGAAGCACGAAAAAACTATTAAGTATTTAGCACGTTTTCGGTGGAAATGTGAAGTGTGTATGGTTTACATACTTGCGTAGTTACACTCGGGGCTCAACTGTTCACAGACTGACAAGAAAACGGAATCAATAACTTTGTCAAGTTATCAGGAAATGAAAAGCCTTTGTAATTTTATCAGCCGATGATATCGGAGCCTGTCAGCCGAACTGGAAATATCCAGACGGGGGACTGGCATTTTCATCCCCGAACGAGCGGCTGCATAGGCAATAACACCTGTCAAACGCGAAACAGACAGGTAGCCTGCATACACAGACGCATCCCTATGACGAGCAGGCAGAAAAAGCTTACAGTACAATGTGTTTCCCCGCTTCTCTTTCCACTCCTTTCTGCCATCGTTCTTTGTGACAGATGAACACAAACATTCCCTCCCCAAACAGCTGTTTGGGGCCTTTGACAGGCTTCATTGAACCAGAAATCTAAAAGCTGCAGCAACACATAAAACACGGGAACAATTGCATTATGTGAAACTACGTGGTCCATACAATGATCGGCACAAGCTGCTACTGTTCACCAAAGCGTAAAGAGTCTTTCCATACTGAAATATTCCACTTCGGGCTAAGAAAAGAGCTGATGGAGATGGAGTGTAATTGTCATTTTCAGCAGCAAAGGTGATAAGTATAATGGATCCTTGAAGGGCTACTAGGAGTAGAAAGAGGATAAAAAATAGGTCTGATCATATCTCCATATTCTCTTCAATGTAAAAGATCAGAGTAAGAAAGGCAAGGTGACGGTGCTTATATAAGAAATGAGAATGAATTAAAACATTCAAAAGATGGTGAAAAATCTAAATAAAATAAGAATTAATTCTATGAAATGATTTTAAACAAAAATTGAAAATGAGCCAAATTAAAGTTAAAGTGTGGTTACACTGAGAAAACAGCTTCTTCCGGACATGTTGAGGTCAAGGCTGTCCCAGATGACCTGAGAGGTCTGGAGGATTCCTAATACTGAAGCTGATCAGAGTATTCACAATATCAAGAGGTATTTTGGGTTTGTATTTTATCTAACTTAAATGAAATAGAAGGTGGATGTAAATGCTTTGTTACCCTTAGCAAGACCTCTCTACTCTACCCTGGCTCTTAGCCCATTCTTTCCTATTTAAGACCTAAATCTCTCAAAAACGTACAATAGATTCATTATTCACAGATTGATTTCCTAAAACAGGCTTTACAGTTTTTAAGCAAACATTACTTAAACAGAGTAAATAATGGATTTGGTGGGGACTATTTCAGGCCACGGATTCGGTACTGGTGAATATTTACGGCATACAGGATGGTGTCTTTGGAACTGACTCAAACAAAACTCTGGTGCCTGTATTCATGGTAATGGGGGAACATCTAGTACAACAGAGTGCCTCACTGATATGTTTTAAATAGTTTGGGTAACAGAAATGGCAGTCACAGAACTTTGGATACAGAGAAAATACTTATAAGGAGGATCAGTTATTTATTCTTTTCTTGTCGACATTTTCTTCAGGGAATCTCTTAACTGCTTAATGAAGTACATATAAATCTGGATTTTTTTTTTTTTTTTGCATAATTCAAGGCAGCAGTGGATTGTAGAGAATGAACAGAGGCTCAAAAATTGATCTTTGGGGTCCCCCATACTTTTTTTCACTCATATGTCACATACTAGTCTGTCTAATAAATAAGATTTAAATCAATTCATGTTGTCAGTTCAAATTAGGTTCTTTAGCAGTACTCCCATTGGAATTATCAATATGAATATTAATATATCCAAGGAGCATACACTCAAAATCAATGCAAATGATAGACAGAATCCTTTCTGTATAAGTAGCTATTTAAAAACATAACATGTTGATTGCTTGTATTTGGTTAAGATTGAAACTTTTACAGATTATTTAAATAAAAGAGAAAGATATTCAAAATATGGTTTTCCATTTGAACTGTTTAAGATAAAAAAAGAGCAGCTCCTGTACTCTGAGATCTAATCAGGTTTGAGATAAATTCATGAAATCAATACATGATAATTGGAGGAATGGAGCGGGTGTTTGTATTCAGCACCTTGGTAAAATAATAAGGTGCATATTGGGGGTAGAACAGAGACCCTGTTGATCTCAGGCATCTGCTCTTCTGTCTAAAAAGGGAAAGAGCAACGTGCTACACACAACACACAGGTGAAGCATATGAAATACATTACTGCTGTCAGGAAAAGCCTGAGAGCTCCGACTGAGGAGTCTGTGTTTATTCTTAGCCTCTATTTGAGAGTTAGGCTTTGATTGTTAGGAATCTTTATATGCATAAAAATCTCAAGTGTGTTAAGAATGCATTGGCCCATCAACTTGGTTATGAGGACACAGCATATCCCTTTTATCCATTACTGACCTTTTTTTTTTTTCAGAGGTGCGGTCAGACAGGAAATGACTTACATTCAGGCACCTGGTCCACCACCTGTCACTGCTGGCAACTGAAGGTGCAGCTCGCGCACACATCTGTTGACACTGCCTCACATTAAGACCAGGGACACAAAAACGGAGGTGACATTTGTACCCAAGCTGGACACTGTGTTTGTTGTTCAACCGGTTATTAACAACCCCACAAAGCCCAATGTAATAGCCTAAAAGGAAAAAGAAAGCATTATTTTAAGTTCAGGAAAAGTAATTTTATCAATACAGCTGTGTCTGAATATATAGCACATGAGTACACAACAAGAAAACACACCTGTTCATCAGTTTACACAGCCAAACTTCTATTTACAATACAACCCATCACAAAGCACTGTAGAACGTTTAAACTTCCTTTGTACTGTAATAAATAAATAAAAGCACAAACATATATACATGGTACTAAAATCACATCAAAATACTGCAACTGCCTTATTGTCCCATTAGGAAACTACAACAGCAAAATAAACCAATTATTTTTTTTTAGTCTTTGAAAACATCAAGAGACACGTATAGAATTGGCACAGGGACCTCTTTACAAATAAAAAAAGCCCATGAGAGATATTAGCAGATGTACTACATGAATATTCAAGTGTAACTGTTTAGTAATGGGCAACTTTATACTGATCTTGGGGATTGCAAAGATAATTTCAGGAAAACCTCTTCCTTCCTTTACTGGTTGTAAAGATGTAGCAAAGATGGGATTTTCATAATGGGAGGACAGAAGAAGAACAGAAAATAAAAAAATTAAAGGAAAGAGTCTACAGCCGGGGTCTGGTGGCTCTGTGAGACAGTACTAAAGGCACAATTGAACATAGAGCTTAATGTTAATGTCAGCATGCTAAAATACGCCCGCTGACAATGCTGCCAGGCTGATGTCTAGCAGATATGTTTACCACGGTCATCATCTCCGTTTAGCATGCTGAGATTTGATAATCAGCACTGAACAGTAAGCACAGCTGAGTATGATGGGAAAGCCATTATTTTCGTTGGTGTTTGGTCATAAACCAAAGTATCCGGAAAAAAAAACTACAAGTTTGACCTGAGCATGTCGCCACATGAAAAGTTGAGGGATCACCGGTTGTTTGGAATCATCCAGAGGTGCAGAAGAGAGTCTGAACCCAATCTCGTGACAAGCTATCCTGTAGTTTTAAGACATTTCGGTCTGGACCAAAGTTGTGGAGCAGCCGGCTGACGGGTGCTGGTACCCCAGGAACCCTGCCGCTAGCAAGGCAAAAAAAAAAAAAAAATAAAACTGAAAGAAATGAAAACAAAAAGAAAAATGTCATCAGACATATGTAAACATAATTCCATTGGAGCTTGAATTAGTCTGACCCAATATGTTTTTCTTGCGTTCATCTCAGTCCACAACTGCCTTTTGCAGGAACAGATGCGCTCAAAAGATGCTTTCTCAGGCTTTAGCAGTGGAATTTCTACGCTCTAATAAAATCGACGGGTTAGCGCAGCTGCAACGTCTTTTTTAAATACACATCTGCACTTGTTTCTCCCAACATGAAAAATGTGCTTTGGACAAAAGGAGATAAATGATGGCTACAGGGGGCGAATTGGTAAAAATCTGGGACTGACGCTGTCGCATCTCATCTTTCAATTCTAATGTTTTGTGCTTCACGTTATGCTTGGCTTGTACATAAACACAGCCTGTCTGATAAATGAAAGAGGGGCAGTTTACTCCACGGCAAGACAATCGCCCGCTAGAGAGATGCAGCCTGATGTTTGGTTGATACTGGGTATACACTCTTTCTCCCTCTGGTAAATTTAATAAATATAGAGCTTGAGAGATGAGATATGTGGGACCTGAGGCAGGAAGAAAGCGAGGGAGGGACAGCAGGAGGAAGAGGGGGGGAAAGGTGTGGCTGCAGGGGCCCCAGCAGACAATAAAGACCACACACACACACACACAGAAAAAGAAAACAGAGTAAAGAGACGCTAAACACCCAACGGTGCCTCGAACTAAGGTGCATGACACGTGTGAGATTGAGCCCGAAACAACTGGTTCTTTATCTCCATTTCTCATTCTGTGTTTCCAGTAAGTCTCCACTTCACAAAAAAATAAAAGACCCCAAAACAATCTCACGCAAAAAATAAAAAAACTAACTTTTTTTTTTTTTTTTTTTTTTAAACAGGGAAAGGGGTTTCTGAAGCCGCCCCAATCCGGTGCTGGCACTAATGCTTCATGAACGTCTTCGTCTTCCTCCAAGTGCTGGGTTGTTTTTTTAGAGTCTGATATTTTATCAATATTCAGAGGTACACAATGGTCTCCTCTCTGCCCTCCTCCCCGCCGCTGTCAGTCTCCAAGGAGACCAGTGCGCTGAGGTCTAGCTGATGGTCGCGGGGATGCGGGAGCTCTGGATACTGATCAGATCCACTGGCTGTCGATGGCCAGGTCTCCCCGATGTAGCTGTGACTGTTATGATCTGAGTGGAGACACACACACACACACACACACACACACACACACACACACACACACACACATTTTTATACTCTGTGTAGAAGAAATGCAGCAACTGACACTGTTAATACATTGACCAGATTAAAACTTAAAGAGACTTAATCATTTTCTAACCACTGATAAATAATCGCCAGGATGGGACATGTAGCAAGTGTTTAATGAGCTCAGCCTAATTGTTTAGCCCACTCATCTGATCACTAACAGCAAATAGATCAGCCGAGGCGGCTGCAGCTCAGGCTGCTGCTCCCTCCTGCACCGGAGCATGAGAGTGAAAGTGAAAACAAAAAAAGAAGATTTTCAGGACATCCATCATTGCCCCCCCCACACACACCCACACACCCCACCCCACTCAGTGGCGTCGCTTTTATCATTATCTTTGTCAACCTAATCAATCGTCATGGCCGGGACTCGATGACGCCTGCCTCCGCGCACTTCACGGGCGACAAGGAGAGATGAGGACACCAGAGACCGGAAATGAGGAGGGGCGAAGAACCACGATGTCTCTGAAGTGTGTTCGAGTTAAATTATTACATCTCCAGCTTCCGGCGTGCTGTTCTCATAACAAGAGGAGCTCCCATTAAGAATCAATAACATTTTTGCTCAATTAATTGAGATCTGAAAGACAATGTGTTTTTGGGGGATGGTATGTGGTTGTCCGCATTTGTGCCTGCACTCTTACATTTGTGTGCTTGGCGGGTGCTGTCTAGCATATGGGCAGGTGTGCTGTCATGGTAACAGATGGCATGAACTATAAATTGCCTCATTGTGTCCCTGTAGGAAAGTGTCTCTGTTTGATTAATTATATAAGAGTGTGTTAGAGTAGCTCTGTTAGCCACCATATAGGCCTGGCCTCTGATAGATGAGACATCAATGCGCAACCAGATGATAAAAACTCTCGGTCCCTGCGGAACAGCTTTCTCCATGAAGTAGGGTTTTAGCATTATTAATATGTTACAACGCAGACAGCAAATGGATGCAATTTAAAGAAAGTGATAAAAAAAATGAAACTGTTGGGGCTGCATAACATTTGAAGAGCAAAAAAAAAAAAAATCCCCAAGGGACTCGTTTTCTGTCTACACCAATGAAATGCAGCTGCAGGACAGTAATGTTAAGTTGTTTCAAAATGCTTTAGTCGGGCTTTTTTAAGGCAAACGCGATTATTTTGCCCCGGCACGTTGGAAAGACGGTGTAAATCTAGGTCCCCGCTAATCGATGTTGATAAAACGTGGGAGCTAATTTTAAATCAGGCAGGCCCGTTGCCATCCCTTTCACTATGGGACCAGTCTGCGGAACTGATTAAGCGCCGCAATGCTTTAACGATGCTGGACCTAAAAACAAAGACAAAAAAAAAAAGAAAGAAGGAAGAAATAAAACACAACATATTACAAAATAACAGAAAAAGTAGTCGTCTTTTTTTAACCGCCTGCATTCCTCTTGCTTGTCAAAACCTGGCGCCTCCATTGCCAATAACTGAACTCGGCCGCTGACAGTTCGTTTGGAGATTTGCTTGTGTTATGCCGCTGGCAGCTAACGTAGCCTGGAGCTGCTAGCTTGAGCAGAGATGAGAAGCAGCCTGCAGAGTTCTGGAAAACTCAATTCTTTCTAACTCCACACCCCCGGATCTTTCTTTTCCTTTTCCCAACATTTTAAACTTGCACTCTTCAGACCCAGCTGACAGTGACTCAATTGACATGACCTGAGGCAGTTTATCAGACTCTGCTCAGCTCCACCTGCAGCCACAGAAGACTTGATATAACTATTTTTTTTTCCACTTAAGCGGTATCTGTATCTGGGAGCATACACTGACAAACTGAATACCAAAAGTGTTTAATGTCATATTTGAGATACTTCATAGTATCTGTCTTTAATATTTGAGTCTGGTTTGATGACCTGACTGTGGCAAAACAAAAAATCAAAAAAAAAAAAAAAAGGTTGGCCAGGGTCGTTAGAACAACCTGAAAAATGGCAGATCTTCCACAAAAATCCTTAGATGAACAAACAGGGCTAAAATGTTGCAGAGATTTCATTAAGTTGTATCAACGTTTGCGCCCATATTGATGTATTTTAGATGATATATGTGAGTTGCATTGGATTTTTATTCTTTTTAGTGTGTTTATTGTCTTGATTGTGCAGACAAAGACAACTTGTCTTGACCTGGTGGAACAAAAAAAAAACAAAAACAAAAAAAACTGCTCCTTTTTTTTAAGTCTGTTCCAGAAGTGACCCCAGTGTTGAGCAAAATCATCATCAGTGTCATTCAGCTGTCACCGTGCAGCCATCGATGCTTTTTCTTTTTTTTACAATGTCACAGAGCAGGTTTGTTTTGTGCAACACGCAGCACATTACACAGGGCGTGACTTCATCCGCATACTGTAAAGAGCAGCAGTTTCATCTCGCTTTTCTTCTGACTCATGATGCTCTCATCTTTTGTATGAAAAAAGGCAAGCAACAAGAGCCCGATACGACTCATCAGATGAGATGTCGTTTTCAGAAAATTCCACCCAACTGGTTCCTCGAGATTACATTGTGAAGGAACAAATTATGGAAATCCACTGAATGAAAAAAGGGTGTGTACGTGTGTGTGTGCATGAGGAAAAAAATCTTCACATGCTCAGGTGAGGATAAGAAGTGGGATCCTATTTTGATCTATGTGACTAACAGCACAATGGAGAATTTGCATTCCAAAAAGATTCCTTTTCTTTTAGGTGATACCAGGTTCCTCCACATACCAGACAGCTCTGCTATGTGGTCACAAAGGACCTTTTAGGTTCTCGACTGCCAATAAAGTACTAAAATGACGGGAAGTTATGTGAAGATGGGGAATTTTATCCAGTGCCTAAGATTATTCCATGGCAGGCCCTCATGGGAACCACTGAGGAATGGACTGTGGGTAGATGTCAGCTGGAGCTCGCCCCACGCTGCAGACTGAAGCCAAGTATTCACCGCAGGCTCGTTAACAAGTGACTCGGGTTTCACGGGGGCTTGTGTGTGCTCAATAATGAGGAAAGGTTAATAAACTGATCAATGCTGAAGAGCTTGAGCTAAATGGCATAGCTGGTAAACAATACAAGAAGCTCCGCATCAGGTGCAGTTAACATTGACCCCGCTTTTACAGGGGCTGAGGGACGGGTCACGTGGAGGCTGTGACCCCCCCCCCGTCCCCGCCTGCCGTCAGTATTCGAATGAGCGTGCGCATGAATGGATTAGGGAGCGGGACGTGGCAAACGTGAGAGTGTAACTGACGCCTCACGAGCGAAACGCAGATTAATACTCGTCTACATAGCTCATTCCCATTGCTTTCCCCTCCCCCCGCCTCTGCCTGATGCGATGACAAGTCATGCTGTAATGAGTTTTGTAAAGATTTTTTCAGATCGATGTCCCAATCAGTCAGCCATCGCCCGTGAACTGTGATTCACATGCTGTTGTCTGCCCCGCCATGCGATAGATAGAGAGGCCATTGATTTTACTTTTCCTTTGGCGGACGAGGGGGGCCCCCGGCTCGCTGCTGCTGCAGGTGGAGGTGGAGGTGGTGTTGGTGTTGGGGTGGGAGCGGGGGGGGGGGGGCAGTTTCCTTTTCAGGAGTCACTGATTAACTGAGAGGAAGGACAGACAAGGCCTCGCCAGGGAAACAGCCTTGACAGCAGCGTACGTATTTGTTCTCTCACGTACGATCATGAAACCAGTGCAGGCAGAGGGCTTGTTTACATTCTCACAAGTAGCAGATTTCTCAATTATGCTGAGCAGCACAGGTAGAATGATAACGGCACACTACTGTCCAATACAAGAGGCAATTGAGCGGTGTAATATAGCGCCATTAGCACCGGGATTCAGGAAATTAAACATAACCACTAATGAAAATTAGCGATTGAACCACTCTATGCATTCATTAGTGGATATTTCCATGCCAAGGTGCTCCCTATCACAGACAACATCTGACAGCAAAAAGTTAAAAAAAAAAAAAAAGTTTTTTACTCATTAATATGAAAATGAATGCAGTTAAGTGCTCAAAAAATCTAATCACTTTCTCTGTAGCATTGGTTTCTTTCTCTTCAAAGGTTTTTTGGGGTTTTAAAAAATGTGTGTACTCTGTCATTTTTCAAGCAGGAACAACCACCTCGCTTTTCTTCATTCTTCTCTCAGTATTTCCCCTCTGGGGTTCGGGACCCTTTGAATCGGTCACAACTTAAATCTAAAGGGTTCATGTTTTTTTTCTTTTTAACTGTAATCTCCACTCTTCATTTTTGGGGGGGAAATATCTCATAGTTGCAGCCCTGAGACCACGTGAGAAATTTAGAAGCGAATATCTGTAACTTATAGACTTTCTGACAACTGTGATGCCGAGTCACAAGTAGGTGCTGCTTCCTTTTAGGGGTTCATGAGCCTAAAAGGTTGGGACACAATGTCCTGTATGACAGCAAATATTTGGTTTGACAAAACAAGATATCTGAATACGTTACCTTGGCTTTCAGGAAATTGTAAAAGGCATTTTCTGCTCTCTCTTTTTTTTGGCCATTTTACAGATGATTAAACATTAACTTGATAGCAATTCTCACCAGTGGGCATGTGCTGCAGTCCCAGCCTTCCGGCAGGGCTGTGGAGGTACCCTGTCCCCATCACCCATCCCTGGGAGGCGGAGTGTGGATCGTGGGGAGCCTTGGCTATAGGGGGCTGTCTGCTCTTGGATATGGCCAGCAGGGTGTTGAGACAGTTGTGCGCGCTGGGGTCATTTCTTTTGTGGTGGACGTGGCGGTTGTTGATGCTGGTGCCGATGAACGCGGCCTCGTTCACAAACATGGAGCCGTTGCCAGCGTGGTCTCGCGGCTGACCCGGTGCCGAGTCCTGGGAGAGCGAGCAAATGTCACGGTCAAGAGCAGCGTGGACATAAATTCAGGGGAGGCTCGAATTCTTGCCCAGATGAGCGCTTCTAGAGAATGAATAGGCATTGACGGCTCGATGGTTTCTACGCCTGTGAAACCTTTCAACAATGCACCTTTGAAATGCAAATATACAATTGCATGAGGGAGCAGGAAATAAATTTTATAAGTTAAACGGACAAAATCTATAAAGCGCTCTGTTTATAGACACTTTATTAATTTGCCTGAAACTTAAATTACACCGGATCATTTGGCAAATGCTTTTATCCAAAGAAACTTACAAGTAAGGCATCTTAGGGCTCAGTGTCTTGCCCAAGGACGCTTTGGCACACCGACAGTATAAGCCAGGCATATAACCCCCAACTCTGCGGTCGGTGGACAAAGCCGCTCAACCACCTGAGCCACAGCCACTGGAAATCAAATTTTTATATTTGTATAGGTTTTAAGATTTCCATCCCAGACATTTCTGCCTCCATCCTATATACAATAGAAGGGAATGTTTTGTTTTTTTTTTCCTGTGGTGTGCACAGCATTGAAAAAAAAGAAAAATAATTACTCAATATAATCTACGGGTCTCACTGCAAATTTTTTTTTTATCTTTATAGGGACTGTTTCTTCTGTGGAAAGCAGTTTCCAAATAAACTGAACATGATGCGTTCTGTGGAGCAATGGAAAAGCTGTTTTGGAAAAAAAGCTGCTTTTTCAGAATGTAATTTTTCATTGCTTTAAGCAACACAAACGCTGGATGGGCATAAAGGCTTAAACATTCGAGAAGGACATCTCATACCTTAGGAATATAAAACTTAAAAAGGGCATGGCTAAATACCATTAGAGGTAAGTGGGAAAAATGTTCAGTCATTTGGATGAAAAGATCCTTTAATGGCGAAAGGTGTGAGACTATCCCTCTAACGTTCCCTAATACCCTCTCTCTCATCTCCGCATCACCATGGCCTTTCCACTGCTGAGCTGAGGCAGCACAGCTAATTAGAAAGGACCTAAGAGCTGGTGTGTGTGTGTGTGTGTGTGTGTTTGTGTGTATGCGCACGCGCACGTCATTCGATCCGTCTCTGACCCTGTGAACCGTTGCCTCTGGCGAAAACATTAGCAGGGGAACATTAGGACCTGCACTGCCCCTGCACGCCTTTGTCAGAACACTGCTGTTAATGCAGCCTCAACACTGACTAGAACAGATGAATGGAAATAAATAAGTCTGAAAAAAAAAAAAAAAGAAGCCAGGACAGCCTCATCACTGTCTAACCTGCAAAAGCCCAGGGTGGTGCACAAATTAATGAGGGAGGGAGGGAATATTGTAACAGGAGTCTGGCCATTTGTCCGTTTCGAGTGCCCTGTGTGCGTCTTTTGAACAGTCACACCTGCTGAACTGAGCAGCACAAAGCTGTGCCCTGCAGAGGCTAAACGTGCTATATTGGTTTCCCCACTGCTGCTTTTTCATGTGCAGTACATTGAGACTTAAAGGGCAGAGAGAACAGTGTACCCTTTATCCCCCCATGCCTTCCAGCTGTGGGGGACCTTTTTCACTGTAGTGCTTTTCAAACAAAGTGTTGATAATTTAAGTCCTTTTGGACACGATTGATTGGTTTCCGGGGCTGCGTGCCTCTGGTTTTAATTATTTTGTCGCGGCTTTTATTTGCAGCGGTTTAATTATCATCAATCATTGAGATGTTTATTGGTGAGTGGAGCTGCTGGAGCACTAAGACAAATGATGCTGAAATTGCTCTCATTATCGCAGGTCGTATATCAAGAGGGGATTGAGCCGCTCTGTGTAAATGAGTCGACGTAACTCAGGATGATTTGCTGTCCAAGGAAAGCTCCTCATTAATGAATTTAGACATGAAATACTCTGTAAACACTGCACCTCTTCATATCTACATATGTGACGCACTCATGTCAGGGTCAAGGGTTTTGGTCAGAGGCGTTTGATAACAGACGCCGATCCACAGACAGAAGAACCTGTTGTCTGTCGTGTCAGTTGTGATCATCCCCCTACCTGCTGCCCATCTAGAGGTATGACCATGTGAGGAATCACGGCGGGCAGGCTCCTCTGCCGGCCGTGCCTCCAGGTCTGGAGCAGCTTTTGCTGGTTCTCCAGGCGCTCGCGCTCCCTCTCCACACTCCTCTGGCCCTCCCTGAGCCGCTCCAGGCTCTGCTGGTACTCCTCCAGCTGCTCGTCCAGCTCCTCCCTCTCGCGCCTCAGCCTCTCCGCCTCCAGGCGGCACTGCCTCTCCCTCTCCTCCAGCCGGCACCCCTGATCCTCCTGCTGGCTCTCCCTGGCCTGGCACTCCTTCTCCCAGCGCTCCTTCTCCTGGCGCAGCCGGTCCTGGAGCCGCTGAGCCGCCGCCACCTCCTCCTTCTGCTTCTCAAGGTTGCGCTGCTTCTCCTGCTCTTGTAGGGTGTTTCCCCGGATGCTCGGGAGGTGAGGTCGCTGGGCGCGGGGAGAACGGCGCCCGGTCTCACGGAGGAGCAGCCTCTGGACCTCGAAGCAGCTGTCCCGGATGGTCACCGCAGCCTGGAGCAGAGCGGGAAGGGCACAGAGACGGGGCTCATGAAAACGCAGACATAATCACTGCTTTGACCACATGTGCCTCCTTAGAGAAGGGGATTTGAATGTGATGGAAATTATAAGGCAAATGATCCCTCCGCAACTGGTAAAACTGCGGTTTTCAGGTTCATATGTGAGGAAAAGGATAAAGAACTTTGAATATGAAAATGGCATCGTGATTAAAAACCCTCAAAAATAAACAGATAGGGAAGGATGCACGCACACGTCCTTATGCAAATACACACACACACACACACACACACGTTCTATCAACAAAAATTTACATTCTATAGCAAAGAAGAGTGTATGTGTGTGTATAGTGAAACAAAAGACCATCCTCTGCCTCTGGCTTGGTTCGCTACCTTTGGCTTCACACAGCTGAGCGGAGCGTAGGTTCTCTGTTTACTGAAGCTGGAGCGTGCAGGCCCTCTAAAGCCTCCATCGCGACTGAGTACGACTCTAACATAAGCAGGCGCCTGTTCGCGGGGTGAGAGCAGGGGGGGGGGGGGGTTTGTTTGTTTGTTTGTTTGTTGACTTGCCGAGCGGATGATAATATAGATGAGGGCTGTGAGAGAGGCAAAGAGTAGCTGGCGGTTGTACAAACGTGCACCGAGTAATCCGCTCACCTGCAGACTGTAGAGTAACTGGGTCAGGCTTTGGACACTTTGAGCAACCTGTTAGTGGACAAAATCACACGCAACATACGGATTAATATGTCTTCTGTGTTTGTTTGGTTTTTATCGTGCATGATTTTTAAGATTTCGTGTATGCATCACACATTTTCTGCTTATTAATGAGACACACCAGGGACTCAACATATTTAACTCTCATGGCAAACTAGATTCAAAACGCGACGCTGCATTCATGCAACATTTGCGCCCCCTTGAGGCCACATGGCAAACTATTGACGGGTTGAATTATCACACAGGGGTTGATAAGAAAGTGATTCTCTCTTATCAGAGTCATTTACCTCACAGTTCACAAAAAGCTGCAAACGGCAGCACAACTGTGGCCTGGTAATTGTAATAAGTCTCCATATTCATTTTTAATGTCGCAATACCTTTGGGAACCAAATGGACTTCGTCCTTTATTATGAGCTTATCAATGATTCATCACATTAAGACTGAAATGTAATTCTAATAGACCGCACTGAATTATTAAAACAACTGCTGGCAATCTTGTGCCGAACAACTGTGAAGAAAATGGAAAGAGGTGACGTTCAGATCCAGGCTGTAAGAGGCTATAATGACCTATAATACCTCCGCGATACCACTGTACCACCGTCACAACTAAAGTAATGGCAAAAACATTACATCATACTGCTGCATCAATATTTAACTCACACAAACTATTTAATTTCCTATTTAAATTTATATCATGAGGTCAAGCCATAAGCTAAGGACATTTTATATGCTAAGCTTGAGCCCTCATACCTTGAAGTCAGTGTCGTCCGTGTCGTTTCCTTGCAAGCGAGCTGGGGACTGAAGAGCGGGGGCCTCGGTCCAACTCCCCTCACTGAACCCGGGGCTTTCAGGCGGGGGCTCAGAAGAATCTGAGGGGGGCTCTGAAGGTGTGGCAGGGCTGGCGGGAAACACGGAGTCCGTGTCGGAGTCCGCGCTGTGACTGGATGGAGAACAGGCCTTGGAGGACAACGTGGCTTTGAGGTTTTCAGCTGAAAAAAAAATAATACAAGAACGACCCACAAAAAAAAGAAAAATTGAACTGCGTTTCTTTATAAAATGCTAAAAGAATGGATGTGTTAGATCTACTTATTCGGTTTGCACAACATCTTTCAAGTGTGTGGATCAGTGCTGAGGGTCAGTGTGTGTTCATGCAGTGCACAGTACATATCAAACGCCTCACCCTCTTGCAGAGCCGCAGCCAGCAGCACGGCGGGCTGGGGCAGCTCCTCCGACTGCGGCTGGACGAGCAGCCGCGGTTCGGCGGCCGCGGCGTCCGCCCGCCCGCTCAGGGCGGAGAGCTCCATGTAAATCTGCAGTTTCTCCTCCAGGCTGGAGCAGATCTGCTGGTCCTGGCTCATCAGACTCTCTGGTACACAAGTTCAGATGGTTCAGAGATCAAGCACTGTAGAGGATTAACTGAGGTGTAATCAATAAATCGAACGGGGGGAAAAAGAGAAGAAATAAATGACGTCAAACGTTACCAGGTACCTTGTAACTTGTGGATCTTCTGAATACGAGCCTCAGCAGCTCGCCTCTCCTCCTCAGATTCGCTGGTGTATTCCTCCTCTTCCTCCGGACAGCTGAGCGGAGGCAACGGTTACAGAAGGTGAGAAAAACTGTCACCGGCGGGTGAACTCTTCACACTCTGTCTCTCAAAATATCTTCCTTTTCCTCAGTTCACACACACACACACACACACGCATATACCAACCTCTCTACAGCCTCCCTAATTAGCCTCATCCAAGTGTTTCGTTCCTCTTTGGATGACGTGTGGACCTCGTACATTTCGGGCCCCGCGGCTGATGCGCTTATCAAAAACATCCCCCTCTCTTCATTTGCCACCTCTCGTACAATTAACTTCTGCAGAGCGATGACCGGAGGTTTCTGGTCCTGGGCCACATTAAAGCAGGGAAACATTTATTTTCATACGATAATGATGGCCCAACATATGTTAACAGCTAATTGGGCGTGACATTGTGATTACTGTCCCAGCTGGGTTTTTGACTCTTTGAGATCAACCTGACGTGGTTAATGGATCCGTACCACAGTGGCAAAAGTGTACTTCTGGTCCTTCTCTTGTAGGAAGATGAGTGTGTCTGCGAGAAGTAGCGCCAGGACATCTGTGGAGGTGGGTGCAGGCAGGAAAACATTGTCATGTCACCAGTTTTTTTTAATTTTTTTTCTGTCATCTAAATGCATGTGAAAAAAAAATAAAAAATAATAAATGCAAACATCAGACAGTGCACTCTGTGTGTCACTCTCGCCTTTCAGTCGACCGGTGGCAGTCTTCCACAGGAGCAGGCCCTGGTGTTTGAGCGTCTGTCCCGGCCCCATCATGTCCTGCTTGCGGAAGGCGTGTCCGTTCTTCAGCTTGGCCGAGCTGCGGTTCTCCATGCGGTTCCACACCTCCTGTAACCTCTGATGCCGCTCGTATTCGCTGACCCTCAGGTCGACGGCCGCGATCACCTCTCGGATTTGAGCCAGGGCTTTCGACACATCCGCGTGCTCCTCCGTGTCTTCTGAGGGGAAGGCACAGAGGAAGAGCGGATGATGTCTCACGTTTTCAGTTGTATATTTACAACCCGAATACTGCTGATTGTACTGTTTTTGACGGGCATTTGGCTCAAGCCTGCACGTGTCCAATGTCACCAGGAGGTGGCAGTATAGGATTTACCCTGAGTGTACTGAAGGATCCTCTCCAGCAGCACGGGGTACTTTGTAATCCTCTGGGTTACCAGCAGGATGCACTCCGGGATCTCCCTCCGTCGCACCAAAGAATTATTACCTTGTTGCTTGAAAAAAAATAGCATCCAGGGTTATGCTACATCTCCCTGAGTGGTTGATTGGTGATGTTTTTTTCTTTTACAATTAGCTGAAAGAGAGAAAAATTTGTCAGGTACCTTAATGAAGTTCTGAAATCGCTTGTTATTCTGCTGGAGCTCTTTAAAAAAGCTGACCGCTTCGTTGTGACGACTACAGAACTCTCCATATACCTGCTTCATTTTCTCGCCATTCTCGTCTGAAAACTGCAGAAACATACAGACACACGCATGCACACAGACACAGACATGGACACAGACACAGACACACACAAACACACAGGGAGTGATTTATATCTGCGCCAGTTTCCACCAGCTACACCGTAGAGAAAGGGCGGTACCCGGAGACCGACCTGCTGGAGCAGGACGTCTCCTATTCGCTGGATGAGGTAGTTCCTGTGTCCCTGGGGCTGGGCTGAGCCGTGTCGCCGCTCCCTCATGGCTGCAAAGAAGGTGTGGTGGAAGAGAAGCAGCTGGTCCAGACAGGGGAAGACCCGCTTCACCGCCTCGGTGTCGAGCTGCACCTCCTCCCTCATGCCTCGCCGGAAAACCTCCGCCATGATGTGTAGTGTCTGCAGGTGGTGAATCTCCGTCTGCATCAGCTCTGCATCAGAGGTTCAACATGTAGACGCTCAGTGTGTGTGTGTCACTTAAAATAAACATGCAAAGGTCATGTTATATCCCCAAAAAGCAGAGTCAGTGACTCGACCGTAGAAATCTTGAAACAATTGTGAGCGATAACGGCAAACTAATGTATGAAATAGTGACACTGGCAGAAAATGACACATTCCAGTGGTCTTCTTTCACAACTCTGAACATCTGTTTACCATAGATAACATCCTGCCTCTTGACAGCTCGTTTGTCCTGCCTCTTGCAGAACTTGTGCTCCACTGTCAGGCTCCACGACTCCGCCTCGTAGTCCACGGCATCGGCCAAGATGTCGCTTTGGATAAACGCGTCCACACAGTCTTTGGATCCAAGAAGGGACAAAAACAATCAAAAATGTCATCGATAAGTGTTCAAAGAGACAGGAATTTTTACTTTTATTCATCTCTGTTCTCCATCTCATCAATTAGTCTCAATGCTGGATCACTCATGAAAGATGATCCACAAATAAAAAAAGAACTGGTTTGCGCTCAACTTCTGTTGTTTACAAACAATTATATACGACCATTTTTTAACTAATGTAAAAAAAGTCAATGTGCATTAAACTAATATTTTGCCAAAATAATTTGATATTTGAAAGTTTCTTGGGCGTAAATATCAAACATTTTTTTGAACACTTGACAGTTGTGGATGGGTCACGTTTGTATTTTCTCCCTATTCTTTTCTTTATTTCCTTTTACGATCTCTTACTGCAATTTTTCGGGCTAAACTGGTCTCCAAGCGGCCTTGGACATAAAATCCATGTAAAAATTGGAAACCAATTTTGTGAAAACCTAAAACAATGAGCACCTTTTCTACTCATACCTTCTCCGAAGGATGAGTCCGTGGAGGTGGAGGAAACTGGCGTCGGCAGCAGCTCCTCCGAATGGCTGGTCGCCCTCATGGCATCCAACTCTGTCTCTGAACTCTCACTGAGCCGACTGAAACCACAGCGAAGAACACAGACGGGCATTAACGTGCCAGTGCTTTTAACCACTATCACCACATCGTACCAAGTAATGTATTAGGTCTGAGCGTTTAATGACCCTTCACTGTTGGGGAAACTTCCAGAGAGGGAGCACGACTGGGTCATGGCGTCCTTCTTCTCCTTCGGGGTCATGACGGGCAGAGAGGTAGAGATGGGGATCACACACTGTGGGGGACTGTCTCTGACTGTGAAGTCTGTGGGAAAAGAGAAATGACCCACATTAGCCTACATGACACCAACGTCCCCGGTGCAACCACAGAGAAATGTTACAAAACAGGAAATTCCACGCTAAACATGGTTAAGAGAGCTCAACGACACAAATGTTCGTGACCGTTGCCCCTTTTCTTTTAAACTCACTCTGTGGGAGGGATGCTGTCCTGTTCTTCACCATGGCAACAGCATATTTATCCTGAAGTTTCTAAGTAATATATGAGATATATATAATATATGAGAGAGGCTAGTTAGAGACGAGCAGCTAAAAACCACCCCCCCGCCAATATTTCCGGAAAACACTCACCTTCAAACATGGGGGAACGGATTCTTTACAGCCCTTGTGTACGATGGCAGTGCAGCCTAGGAAGGCAGCATTTTTAAGTATGTGAGTTTTTTGCCAAAAATGTAAATAATAATTTTTTTTTAAAAATCATGAATGTCGGCTTCTTGGGACTCAAATTTCACTCACCGGAGCAATGCAGCAGGTCCTTACCAGACGCTGGTTTGTCACATACCACACACACGGTGGGCCCCAAACAGGGCCCCGTCGCGAACCGATGCCCATTCAGCTGCCTATCCTTGGCTTCTCGGTCCTTTCCCTTCGCCTTTGAAAACCATGCCAGAGACATAAGTGTAAACAAAGAGGCCGCATCGACAGAGAAAACAGGGGACTGACAACCCCACCGATGAACTCAGGCCAAAAGAAGGGCCTTAATTCATGTTTCAATACACAGGGTTAAAGATCTTTGTCAAGTTTCTGCTTGCAGAGTAAACTCTCCCACATATAGGTAGATAAAGCCTGGAAGGAGTCCCCGCCTTTTTTCCAAACCGTAAGAAAGTCCACGAAAAAGGAAATGAAGCATGGCACAAACAACAGATGCAGGTCGGAGAGGACTTCCGGTCTCCGTGCTGACTCAACAACAGGGGATTAATCATTAAAAGGAAAGAGGCTGAGTGCCATGTTTGGTCTCTCACTCCGACCTTGAGTTATTCGCAGAAACATTTCCTGGTCCTGTCTCCCGGGAGGGACAGCGTCACATATTCCATACCTGAGTGTAGACCTAGAATGGTGGCCTTTAGAAAACCGTTTTAATAATAACCAGTATGTGCACACCTGCATCTTCAGAGCAGAGGGAAATGTCCTATGGGCTTCTGAGCTACAGAACTAGACAGAGAGACTAGTGTTTGCATGTAAATCTGGCTCCACCGTAATGGAGCTAGGCATACGGTAGCATACAGGTCAAATCTAGCCCTCGACACAACAAAAGCTTAAGTTTTCCCTTTTATATTTTGCATCAAAACCTTTAAATACAGTGCTCAATACACATGCCGTGCTGGTAAAAATAATTATTTTATGGCAACAGCAACAGCAACAATGCTTTTTACATTAAACATAAAACACATGAAACACAGGACGGTCTATGTTTTGTGGGTAACCTGTTAATTACGGTTCAAGTCTTGCAGTGCGACCACGAAACGTCCAATACGAGTCATTTTTTTTGGAGAAGGAGCATTGACGGAAGCTACTGCGACTCTGTCAGGAGAAAACTAAAATATGCCCTTGGATACAATATTAAATCAAGCAAGAAAACAAATGAGCTGCACTAAAAAAATAAAATCTGTTGACCCCTGCTGGGCAGTGAAAGCTAGTTTGAGTTTTGTTGATTCATTCCGTGTATTCTACTGTGAATTCAAGCTTACGTGTGGAAGGGGGGGGGTAGCAGCAGAGACGTGGACGGTGCGTGATCCGTGTTTACCTTCGTCTTGTTGCGTGTGCTGGACATCCTGCTCTTGAGAAAACTGAAGGTGCGAATGACTTTGTACTTCTCAGACTCCACCTTGGTCGGAATGTTGTACTTGTCCAACTCCTCCTCCTCGATCCTGTCGAACAGTTAAGATGACGTCAGCGCGCCCCACATCTTTGCATTCACGTTCTATAACTGACACCACCGAAGTCGTCGCTGCTGTATTAGTTGTTAGGGTCTTGATTTTCTCCTCGCTGAGCCGACGAGGCAACAAGAGCAAGCGTGGCGGGCTGGCGTAGGCGCGGGCAGAGGGCCCATGTGAGCGTGGAATGTACGGCGGCGTATTCTTATACGCTTATAGTGCACAGGCATGCGACTGGTTCACGACCTGGGCTGCGGTTAGTTCAACAGTCCATCCAAACAGCCAATTTCATCTTCCAAGGTGTGTGGTGAAATAAAGGGTGCGGAAACACAAATTTCCGAATCCTTTGTTAGTCAAAAGCTGCGTTCGTTCGCTCCCTGTGCTGTGAGTGAAACTAAGGTTAGTAGTTCGTTAGAGACATGCAAAATGACACTGACACGCTTTGCTTTGCGCTGTTAAGAGACGACATTATTGTTCTGCTGTTAGAGGAAACGAGGGGAGGACGGTGGATTGTCGTTAGGAGACAAACGTATCATACTGTGAGCAGAGTTGTGGGCCCGCTCGTTCACATTGGACGGTTAAGGAAGCCTAAACGGACGGAAGGGGTTCGTTTAAGCCGCACATACTCTTTGAGGAACTCGGACAGCGTGAGGTGTTGGAGGGACTCTGCCAGCTCCATGCTGCCCTCGTCGTCGGCAGACTGGGCGCGCTTACGGAACCTAACCTCCCTGTAAGGAACAGCGGACACACACACACGCACACACGCACACACGCACACATGCACACATGCACGCACACACGCATGCGCACACACATGCACGCACACACACGCATTTTAATGCTGGTGAGAGGCCGCGAAGGCCAATGATCCATGCTACGCTCGAATATAAAAGATGCGAGACCGGCTGTTTACCTCACAAAAGGGCTGTAACTGAAGATCGTTTTCATCATTGATTAATCTGGACATTAGTGTCTTGATTAACTGATTAACTGTTTGGTTTTTAAAAAACCCGGAAAACTTTGAAAAATGTCCATCAAAAATGTCCTAGAGCATAAAAATTGTGTTATTAACTTTAGGTTTTGTCAGATCAACACATAAATATTCAAAGTGTCCTACTGCAAGTCCAAGAAAAGCAGATAATTCTCACATTTTAGAGTCTGGAACAATCAAATGTTTGGGCGTTTTGCTTATAATATGATTCAAATGATTAACTGATCATAAAATACTTTGATTTATTTTCTTTAAATTGACTAATTGATTCATATATGCAGCTTAACCCCAAACAACATTAAAAGCACATAATCCATTAGAGCCAAATAAAAATTAATGCCTGCCTTTTGCGCCAGCTCTTATCCCCATTTCTGTTTGGTATCCTCCACTAGGGGGAGCTAATAAAGTGTGGCTCTTCAATTAGGGTATTTATACATGAGGTGGCAGCGGAAATATCCATTGGCATCATTCCTAAAGGAACGGCATTGAAAATAGGCTGAGTGGAACAGGAAGTTGGAAGGATGTCCTTTTTTTCAGTGAGCGCCACTCCTAGAGCAAACAGAGGCCGGGTAAAATTTTGACGCCGCCACCACACGTCCTTACATGGCACCAGATTCTGCGGTTTGTTCAGTTTATGGAGCATCGCTTGCACGTGCAAAATCACAAACGTGCCCATGATGCAGCTGGTTATATCTGCAAATAAGCCGTACGAGGGCGAGATGACACCGTACACCGCAGATGAGACAACAGCAAAGGCTTTGTGCATTACAAAAAGTGGAAAAAATAAAAAATGGGGCTAAGTAACTCAGGGTCACACTGATGTCTGTGCGTCACCATCGCAGTTGTCGCTGGGAAAAAAGAAATAAAGAAGGATCAAAACATTGTACCAGCTCTGCTTTAGGGGGACAAAGGAGCCCTATAGCGTCAGAAATTTGGCGCGCCCGCCGTCGCCAATCAACCGAGTCGTCATGGTTACGCATGTGCTCGCCCTCAACTCCATATCTGGTGAAAACGCCGCATCGTTTTAATATAGAGCGGAAGCCCCAGCGAGCGAGAGCGATGAGAAAGGCGGTGCCATTTAGTGAAAGGACAAAGAAAGTGAAACTCAAAAAGCAGAAGTGGGCAATACAGTCTAATTGGGGGGAAAAAAAGACTTATTTAATTTTAATGTAAAGTATAAATACCTTTTCTCGTGAGACTGCTCTGAAATACTCGAGGCTCTTTGCTCTGTGAACATAAAGAATGGGAAGAGGTTATTAAAAATAATTAAGTTATCAAAATGACCTGACAACATGATCAAAGCCGACAGAAGCAGCGCACGTTGCACCAAATATGCATAAAAATCAAAACACGACCCCCTCTGAGATAGAGTCAGACAGCAGAAAGAAGTTCATTCAGTAAGAATAGGGAGCGAAAACTAAGAAGCTTCATTCTTGTTTTCAGCGAGAATATATGGTGGGAAAAAAAAAAAAGGCCGCCAGGTTTCATTTACATGCCAGAGGAGCTGTTCACCATCTGAATAGGTTTATATAAAAGCATCTGAATGCAGCCGCGATTGATATGCAAAGTGACAGAGATGTTCCTCAAGTACATAACCGGGACGGAACGATGCGCATATAATAAGCCTCAGCACGAACACACACAAAGTGCCGACCCCTCCGGAGACTCCGGGTTTCCATTTCATCGCAGCAAATCCGATTTCCTCTCGCAAACCGGCCACCGCTGTGATTACAGCAAGGCATTGTCACAACAGGCAAAGCGATACTCAGGCACACGGATCCGCTCGGAGGCACATGCAAACACACGCCAAGGTTATTACAGTTTCAGGAGTTAAAGAATTAGAGTTTCGCTTGGCCACAACTCATTTCTACTTGCCTTCCATGGTTTTTCTACTTCAGCAGGAGCTTTTTTTCCCCCCTCACATCAATAACCACAGATTTTCTATTTAAGATGATGATCGGAAAAACAGCAGTTCGTATCAAGTTTTCATTTCGTCTTCAGCGGGTTACGTCATTTGTCTTTTCAGATGATATTGGACAAACGCCCATAAATGTGATCAGCAGCTGGCAGCCATGATAGAGAGTACTGTCCTCTCCATACGTAAGAGCAAAACAAAACCTCAGGTTCCTGTTTCTGTTATGGTAATTACATTTTAGACCAGGCAAAACTGTTTTAGTACTGTACTGTACAGTTTTTAAAAGCTGTTTTGCAAATAACAACAGTTGCGTATAGTAGCCCTGCAGCTGAGAGGGGGCGAGTGTCTGGGCATGAAGCGATATTCAGTCTCCTTTTAGCTCTGTTTTTGGTCCCCAGTAAGTCCTGGGGAAAATATCCGGCTCTTCAGCTGCTGAATGTTCAACTATATTAAGTTTAATAATAAGTTTCGGGCCAGAAAACCGGAAAACCGCAACAATGAGCTGAAATGCTCTATAAAGCTCCATAGATCTGACGGAAAAACAGGAGACTTCAAGTGACAGCATTCGCTATTACACACTTGATCCCCTGTAAAAAAACAAAATAAACAAACAAAACAAAAATACTGAAATGGGTTTTTTTTTTGCCTTTTAATTTAGTCACATGTTTCAAAGCTTTAATTTTCAGCAGCTGAATCAGTTTAGAGTAATAACCTTGACTCCCGCAACACACACACAGACACACACACACACAGACACACACACACACACATACACACACACACACACACACACACACACACACACACACACACACACGCAGGCGATGAAGGCACTGAGAGTGTGACGTGCGTCAAGGATGTCGGTGTCTACCACACACACACAGAAGCTGCTGACACACAGACAGTGGCGTGCGGCGATCGCCCCGCGCTCGGCCGCAGTGCAAGGTGTCACTGGTGTCCAGCGGGGTGGAGCAGAGACAGAGATTTAGACAGAGAGAGGGCCTGAAGGAGAGACCGGCTGTGGCTGACGCTGTGGAGAACGGCATCTACAGGGCACAATGGACAAGAGGGCGGCTCACACATCGGCTACAGAGGGCGCAGACGTTCACCACGCACAGTCAACTCCACACTGACAGCTCTTAAACCCCTGTTTCCTTAAGGGGCCTAGGCTTATTGTGAATATGTGAAAAAAAAATAATAAAAAACCTGGAATTCCTCTGTTTGAAGAAAACAGTTACAGGAATAGTCTGACATTTTGGAACATGTGCTTATTTGCTTTCTTGCCGCTTTTTCATGTCATGTGACTTTTCAATACAGAGCCGGAGCCAGGGGCCGTTTAGCATATAATGGCATAAAAACAGGAAACGGCTAGTCTGGCTCTGTTCGAAGGTTACAAAACCTTCCTATTATAATTTCTGAAGCTCTGCTGCTTAACGCACTACATCTCATTTGTTTAATCCATACAAAAGACAATTGGGGGGGTTGTTCATGTGCCAGACTATTTCTTGGCCAGGCCTTGAAAACTGGCTGCGATGACAAGACTCCAGGAAGTCGGTGCTGCCGGCCAAGGAACGGTCCGACACATGAGCCCCCGCAGAACCACAACTCGTCGTCTTTACACTCCTGCTTTTGTGCCAATTGAACAAACAAGATACAACGTGTTAATTAGAGAAGCTTAGAGACGCTGGTAGGCGGATTTTGTTATCTCTGGACAGAGCCCGGCTAGCTTTTCCCCCTGTTTCCAGTCTATATTCTAAGCCAAGCTAACCGTCCTCACAGTCTAGCCCCCTGTCTAACGCACAGACATGAGAGCGGTGTAGATCTTCTCATCTAGCGCCCTGCATGACAGCAAATTAGCCCGTTTCCAAAAATGTCGAACTACTGCTACAAGAGCATTAAGTTCATTGGGAGTTGACTGTACTTTATGTGCACAGAGAGACTATCCAAGCTAGTTTAAAATGCACAGAACGTAGAAACAATCCATCCTGTGAGGATGCCCTGTTAGTGACCATCACAAAAGCGAAGTTAGTTCACAGACATGTTGTTAGTTATGGGTTGGAAGGCATCTGTAACTGTGAGAGGCACTTAACAGTCCATGGGGGTTACTGACCAGGGCTGATATCTGAGGCTTGATTATCCCGAGCAAAACGTGCAGGCCGCAAACTGATTTTGGGGGAGGAGTAGGAATAGGAGCGCAGTCGGATCCCCTGGTCGCCCAATTCCTAAACAAGGATGAGAAAAAACAAAACAAAAGAAAACACACAGTCCAGAGCGAAAACGTGAGACTTGAAACATTTCTGGTTTATGAGAAGAAGCGGAAATATCTGGATGAATGACTGGGATGGGATTTTACTTTTGCGGCGGGTTCACATGGCGAGGAGGCAGACTGGCTGCGGGTGCAAATGAGGTCGGGCGGGGGCAGAGAGGTGTCCCTTTTGTCTTCGCTTTTCCCAGCCTCCGACGACGGAGGGGACAGTGGAGATTTTGGCTCGGTGCTGTCCTCCTCGCTGTCCACCTCCAGAGCCACTAGACTGGGACTAGGGGTGAAAACTGGCCGGTTAAGGACACACACGGAAGGCAAACAGGGAGCAGCAAGCCCCCTGACTGGCGAAAAACTTTCCAGGATGTTCTAATACCTGAGGTCGCAGGTGTCCATGGGCGGACTGTCTCTCTCGTCGTTGGTCGGCTCGACGGAGACGGGACGGCTCAGCCTGGCGAGGGCCCGGTCAGCGGGTGAGAGGGAGGGAGGGCGGGGCACGGAGCCGGGGCGGACGTTTCCCGGGTGAGGTGGAGGAGTGTCGGTGGCCAGCAGGAGATCTTGCGAGTCCACCGCGTCCCATAACCCGCTGTCTGTGCCTGTGCTGTCCCTCGTCACTCCACCGACGCTGCACTTGAGGTCAACATCCTCCGCCTGAGGCAGCAATACAGAAAAGAAAGAAAGAAAGAAGCAATAAATCTAAATTAAGAACTTAGAATGAAAGTCAATTCTGTATTTGAAGAGAGTGGACGACGCTCGACCTGCGTCTGGTGTGCGATGGTCTGATCGTTGCTGTTGATCATGGAGGGCAGAGGGTCTGCGGCATGCTGGGTAAACTGGCTCTGGAATCCACTGGACCTCGTCGGACGCCCATTTACTGCGATAAACACAGAGCACAATCTCAGGATGGCTTCGGCAAAGTTTATACTGTCCTCAGCAAGGACACCTCTCCTTCAGCCAGTCCACACTCCTGGCAGACGATCCGACAGAAATTTGTTTTGATCTCGCTCGGTGATTTACCGTCGCAGGACTCGGTGAGAAGCTGCTTTTGATTCCTGCAATTCACCCCGGCGTGAGCCAGATGCCTGAATGTCTGGTTGAATGAAGGGAGTGGCTCTCGGAGTGACGGAAAAATAACCAAATACTTTAACCGGACGGCGGATTTTAAAAAAAACAACAAAACAAAAACAAACGAAAACAACACCCTACCAAACATATCAAGGAAACTTTCCACAGGCATCCCTAAAACTAAAGAACATAAAACAGTTCAAACATTTCACAACATCAGAATTTAAGTCCTAATTACTACAGTTCTGATAAGACTTCTGTTATGGTTTATTCTGGTATTTTGGGACCATCCCCCCCTTTTTACCATAATTCACTGATCTTTCATTGCTTAAATGTCAGGGCTTAGAGGGAAGAAAGGAAAATATGATGAGACACTGCATACCTACTCCCTGTTTGACCTTTAAAGGTTTGTTTTCGTAGAAACCCCCACATGTCATTCTCACCACCAGGCTGTCTATTTTCTGGTTTAAAAAAGAAAAAGAAAAAAGTGAACTATTGTCTTGTATGCAATCACTCTCTCTTTTATGTGCTACATCTGCCGGGTGATGTGTATGTACGCTCATTCTTTGTGATTTTCATAAATAGGGACCACAATTTCAACACCTTCTAACTCTTTTGAGCCAGTGTTTATCATGATCGCTGAAAAATCCTCTGTCCAACTTATTTCACCTATGTTGGGTATGTGGCTAATTTCAGCGTCTTTATATTAGAGCTGCAAAGATTTGTCAATTAATCAATTTGCTTATCAGTTAATCGATAATAAATTATTCTCATAATCAAATAATTATTTTTTGTTTCTAATTTCTCTGACTTTCGTGTTTTTCTATGTCACACGATAGCAAAATGAATATCTTTATATTTTCACCTGTTGGTCGGAGAAAACAAGAAATCTCAACATGTCACAGAGAATTACCAACTAATTGAAGAAATATTTCACAGACTAAATCAACAATGAAAATAATCATTTTGCACCGTTACTTGTTCTAATCCATAAGAAAGCATTGTAGAGATATATATAAACTGCCATCTGTAAGAGTAATTATAACTGTCAAATTAAGGTAGTACAATTATTACCATTCAACAAAATAGAAGTACAAGCAGCATAAAATAAAGCACCTCGGAAGTACAGTACCTAGGTAACATGAAGTAAACATGTACAGCATATTTGCATGTACCTGTTGTATGTTTGTGCGCTGTATGTGCTTTGCTAACACGACGGCATATAGACACGAGCAGTGGCCGGTGTTTCTACTGTAACAGTGTGGAAAATTACCCCTCGATGCCCCAGATGCCATTTCCATAGCACTCCGTGCACTTTCCAACCCAGACTTTGATGTCTGGATCAGCCGGGGCCTGCGCTAATGTAAGGGAAATCCTGGGCATCACAGAGGCATTTCCTCCCTGTCGCTCTCACACACTGAACACATTAGCACGGGGCTCAAATATATATAGGACGGCACAGACTTCTCGCGTCGGTTCACTGGCACCGGTCTCGTTTTTTGTTTTTTCTTTTCCTCCACGCGTCTCCTATCGAAACCGGCAGTGTGCACGTGCAGCTTCTCACATGGACACACAGAAAAAAAACCTCCAGTCTATTCATATCTAGAGGAACCCGTGACGGACTGGAGGAGCACCGGACTCAGCTGGTAGACTAATTGTCACACCGGCTAGCTCCGGCAATAACTGACACTGCTGAGTTATGTCAGCGAAACCCGAGAAACCTTTCCGATCACTTCGACAGATTTGGAAAAAGGAGGCAAGTCTGCAGTAACGTTGCGCCGCGGCGGCCTCGAGACCCCGTCACCACAACAGAAGCATTCCGCTCAGCGGGGCGCTCGGCGACTTGAGCAAAACACTGAAGAAATATGCAGCCTGCCTAAGTGTGAAAAACATCGAGATCACTGCCCCCCCAGTCAGTGGTTCACCATGATGAATTATGAATTATCACAAACACACACAACACACACACACACACAGGCACACACAGGCCTACTTCAATTTATAGCCACAAAGTTTACGGGATCCATTCAGCAGCACCGGAGTCTCTTGAGAGTTTACAGCAAACTCTTTGTTCTTTCACAACACACAGGAAATTAGCATTCACGGTAACCGTGGCAACACCAGAAACATTTGAGCATCCTCCTCAGAGGTCTTGTTTTTTTGGGGTTTTCTTTTACAAGCCGCTGAGCGTGTTCGCTGGCTCGGCTCATACACTCCCGTTTGCACGCGTGTTTGAAGAGAATTCAAGGTTAATGCATGTGGCTCACCTACAATATCAGCTTTTGTGAGCCCGCTACATCGGAGCCTGTAAACGCCCCCCCCCCCCAATTCGAGTACACAGCTTGGATTTTGGGAGTGATTGGGGGGGGGGCATATCCCAGCTCAGACAGAGAGTTTGAGTGGGACAAGGCTGACCCCATTCCTTTCTTTGTCCCAGTGACAGGGCAGATTCCTGGGCTCTTAAACTGAGTCATTGTGGAGGCCAAGAAGGAAAAGACCCAACCTGCACTGCCTAAAGACGCAGCCCAGGAGGATAATACATCCAATAAAAATGCCCCTCGTCCCCAGTTAGAAGAGCCTCCCCGTCTGTAACTATGAGGCAGTAACTGTATTGATTTCCTATGATGTGATTCAAAACAGAGCTCTGCATATTGTTCCAGCACCACAGGAGAAAGGATTTCAGTCAGGGCTTCTCAACCAGCTTATTATGCATTGTTCCCACACCCTGCTGTTCAGTACAGCCACAAATATGTTGTTGTGTTTTTTTATGGATTACCCATTCATTATTCAAGCCAGATGCAAGAGCATTATTGCCATAATATTGAAATGGAAACAGTACTTTTTGGTCTGTACAAGTTGCTATTGTGTTGCAAATAAATCCTTCATCCATTGTAAACCCTCGAGTTGAACAAATAGATTGGTTTTGATAGATTGAGAGGAGGGGAGAGAATGAAAGGGGAATTACCATATAATGATGATGAGTACTCTTCTTCATCATCGTTGTCATCCAAAGACAGAACAAGCTGCTCTTCAAAAACCTTTAGAAACAAAACAAAACAGAACAAAACAAACAGGAAGAAAAAGACAGGAGGGAAGCAGAGCTCTTAGGAAATGTCAAGCACTGTGCACAGACAACAACAACCTTACACGCAAGAAGCAGCAAAAAAAGAAAATAAAAAAAGGGAAATCCATAAACATTTACAGCACGAAATGCTCCCTGTACCACAGGCTCCCTCGTAGATTAGTAAGCATACTCACATTGTCCACCAGCACGTGCTCTTCCACTCGGAGCTCCTCGCTCACGCCTGCACAGAATAAAAATATTTAACTACAAGTTGATGCAGTGGCACAAACTCCTCCTCCTCCTCCTCCCAAGAAGAGTCGTGTGGACGGCAACAACATCGGGTCCTCTGAATATGACTCTACTATCCAGGAATGGAAAACTGGCCAATGAGATGTTGTGCTCATCCAAAGCAGCAGGTCCAGAGGAAGAGCACATGCTCCCCACTGTGCGGTCGTTATTTTTGGGAGGATTAATGGACGGCTGCTGAAGTCCGGACAGGGTTAAGGTCAATACTGAGGTGCGCTTCCTGCCTGTCTTTACGAGTCGATACTGCCATCTCTATGGTTACCAAAAACAGTGGCCGCGGGTTAAGTGAGAGCTGCCAAATGTGTGTGTGTGTGTGTATGTGATAGAGAGAAAGACAGGCTGAAAAAAAAGAGAGGTAGTGGAGGCAATGAAAATCTGAAAGGATCTTTTTCCTTGTGTGTGGTTGCATGCCAGCCTGAGCATGTCACCCCAGGAAAGAAAAAAAAAGGAAACCAATCTGCCCCCTGAGTTTTTCTCCGTAATGTCGGAGGAAGAACAAACGTGTAGAGGAGAGTGCGCCTTATATGGCGTCGGTCGGAGGTGTTTTCTTAGTCTCTTTAGGTCGTGAGCGATGGATGTGTGACCGCACAAGCGTTTGCTCGAGTGAATCCGCGGTGGTCCCCTTCTCCACCGCTCTACGGAAAAGCCTCGGCGCTCGCATACCACCGCACGCAGACGAGACGGCAAATATATGAGCTGTCGGTGCAAGCAGAGGCCGGCGTGATGGAGACAACAGAGCCGCAACTATCAATTATTCTTTATTACTGGGTTTAAAAAGAAAAAAAAAAAAAAAAAAAGGGCCATATCAATTTCACACGGATCAAAGAGTCGTTGTTCAATTGCTCGTTTTTTTCTGACAAAGCAGTGTACAATCCAAACATATTTAATCTGGAGGGATATAAAACACCACTGGTTCATGAATGCGTTAAAAGATAAGCTGATTATTGTCGCTGCTGTCAGTTAAATGTCCATCTCTCCTCTAACTGTTTCAGCAATACCCTTGTACATTCATGCAGTCTTTATGTGATGACTTGTATGTCACTGTGTGCGTATGTTCGTGCATGTCTGCGTGTCTAAACAGCTGAGACAGGTTAGCGTGTGGAACATGAGGGAGAACGGATAATGCACGCGTCCGGACCAGGCTCATCTCTCTTGTGCGGGTGCATTATGGGTAATTTAGACATTTGATTGCAACCGATTTCAAATATTTGCTAACAGTCGCTGTATTTGAGCACGGTTTTAAGTGCTTGTATTCATCTGTTATTCTAAAAATCAGCGAAAATTCTCACGGGAACTCTGTTCTCGTGCGGGGATCCCGTTAAAAAGCATCACTGTTAAGGAAACCTCATTATCAGATGACTGCAACTAGGTCTGGAGGTAATAAATGTCCACTATAAGCAGGACTTCGATATTTCATACTGCACAAGGTTTAATTTCATAGGTTACATTACCTTCATCGTTAGGAGGTACTTCGTGTTTGCTTCTCTTCTCCGCCTCAGTATCAGCTCGGAGCATATCGATCTGGAACAAAAGCAGATGTAATGTCAACACAGTCATACAGAAAAATTACACAAAAGAAACCAGCAAATAATAGATAAACACATGAAATGATGATATTATTCAATTATTTGGCCATAAGGCCACAATCACTGGCTGAAAATGAGCTGCCCTCAATAGGCAGATATTGCAGTGTCAAACATTTCAAAACATTCTGCACACACTGTATAACCAGACGCGGCTTTCCTTTTCATATCTCCCCTTCTTGCCCTTTGATTTACAAGCTGCTATAGCTTCAGTGTTTTCTTTACTTTTACTTACTCAACTCTTATCAAAATGGACGTTAAAGGGTGTGAGAGTCAAGGGCTCATTGTTTTCACAAGTCTGAACAAAACCACCGCGAATGGCCTTATCTCGACAGCAACGGCACATTACATCATGCACAGAGATGCATGGGAATATACGCTGGCCATTTCCGTGCCGTACGCACCAACGTGAGTTTTAAACGTCGGTTTTAAATAAAGGTGTGTCCCCCTCATGGTCTGCTCTTACCAGCTCAAGGATACTGCGGTCCTCCAGTCTGTCCCGCAGCACCGCGATGCCGTCCTGAGGGCAGCTGTCGGGAGCCTGACGCGCAGTCAGGGTCAGGGAGTTCGTCCCGGGACAGAACCTCAGCGTGCAGGAGCCGTCGGACCACACGCTGCACGCGCCCGGGACGGGGCCGACCACAGGACCCGGGGTACTGGCGAGGAGGGACGTGAGGAGGGAGAGAGGGAGCAAAAAAGGCACACTCATTCAGAACAGAGATTATCAGAAGTGAGCTTGACATACAGTGAATTTAATGAGAACAGAAAGGAGCCTCCCCTATGAATAAGCCTTTTCTTCAGTCTCCACTGGTCATCATGTGCTCTCCCTGTTATGTCATTTTATATCATTTGTCTCCACTGGCAAGCTCTCAAGCTTTAACTGCACCACCTCATCACCGCAGGTGGAAATGTTGAGTAAGAGCCGATAGACACGAACACGTTTTAGGTGTTTCAATGAGCGTTTTGTGTCGTTTCAGCTCATATTTTCACTATTCTTCATGCGGCTCCCGTTACGCTCTAGCGACACTTTCAGCCTCTGAAGAACAACCTCTTATCACACCTGAGGCGACTCTGCTGTACAATCTATAAACACTGGCACTCTTCTTGCGCTGCTTGAGTGGACTTAAGTGGTTGTCTATAAAGCAAAGGTGGTTATAGCTTTGAGTTTGATGTTTTCCTTTGCGGGTTGAGTGGATTTTTGTAGCATACGTGTTATTTTACACATGGAGAATAGCAAATGCTCTGATCAGCCCATGAGAGGGAAGTGTATGTTTGATGTCCGATGCATGTGTGCCGTTCTGAGGACGTGGCGGACGTCCCTGAGCTGATAATAATGTGTGAGTCATGACTACCAGGGTCTTAGATCATGTAGTGTTTCTACCATCTCATTATTATAATAAGAAGCTGGTTCCCGGCAGCCTTTAAACACCTGAAATAGTTGAAGGAGTTCTCTTTGAAAATGCTCCTGGAAGCAATTAAAATCAGAGAAAATCCGAGAAACTGAAAGAGAACATATTATTTTATCTTTGTACCTGTGCATTACAGTAGTTTCCTCACAAACAAGAGATTCATTTACTTATTTATTCAGGACTGGACAACAGACACTGTAACATCTTACGCTGCCAGCTGGAGGGCGGTGTCTCCCTCCCGACTGCACAAGGTCAACGCCCTCCCACCCCTCGGCTGGCGAATCAAGAGACGGAAAAGCTGGACCAAACCCAAAGGCGCCGCCAGGTGAAGCAGGGTTTCTTTGGGCTGAAGCTCAGCACCTAGAGAGAGAGAGAGGGATAAAGAAAGAGAAAAAAAATCTTGTTAAAGAACACTAACCGGCAGGAAATAAAAATAAGCAACCACACAGCAGTTCCGTGTCTACTCCAGATGAATGAGCGTACTGGGCATACTGGTCTGTAGCTCCTCAGAATAACAATCAATCCCCACTTAGGTAAAGTATCAACCTTCTCTCAGCGCAGATGCACAACTCATCCGCAGCATTTGCCTGGAATTTTCCGTCGGAAGCACATCAAACAGCCGGGGCAACCAAGGGCCCCAGGTTATGTGCAGTTCACAACTTATCAATAATATTACGACCTGGAAAAACTGGATGTTTCACTCTGCCGACACCTGCAGTGAAACATTCTGCTGCCTCTTGCCTCACGTTCACCGGGGTGAAATGGAGTATACAAAAACAGTGTGAGGGTATATAAACAACCCTGATTCGCTGTTCCTCCGAATGATGCTTTAACACACACACACACACACACACACACACACACACACACACACACACACACACACACACACACACACACACACACACACACACACACACACACACACTCAGCAGCAGACTGACATGTTTATGCTGGTTGATCGCCACAAAGTCCTCCATACAAACACTTTTTGTTTTGTAAGCATGGTATGAAAGACCGTTTTAAAGGGGACCGCTGGTACACTTTAAAGTGGCTGAAGGTTGCCATGGTATCATCTTTCAACCCCAGAAACAATGTGCAGCCGAATTCAACTTTTATTTTCCTCTCTTTCCTCCAATTAGTTGCCGGAGCCCTGAGATGATCTGGAACACCCCGCCCCCCCCCCCCAAAAAAATGGCGCCACTAATTGTGACCCAGTTTCGACTGACTGAGAGGAGTGAATACTAGAACATGCTCTTCATGCAAAGCTCAGCAAACAAGAATGTCATTGTCACGCTGACCAGTCAACAGTGCAGTGGAGGACTAGGGGCCGGCAGCTACTTTGCATTTGTACCACGCCCTTGTTTTGCGCGGACATTTGCGTTTTCTGCACAGGCCACGCACATACATGCTGCTGTCTAATGAGAAGTCACTCGCCGAGACTCTGCACTGTATTCAGCAGAGGGCTGAGCAGGACAAGTGCATTTGTTGTGGGCTCCAGTCTGTCTCTGGACTCATTTCCGTTTTCTGCTGATGTTGAATAAAGAACCGTCTGGAATTATAAGGAGGATATAATTGATATATTATTAGCTGTACAGTAAGCTTTTCAATAGCAGGGCATGTGATCTTTGAAAAGTTTTTAAATCTTGTTGATAATAGACCTAAGTTCAACATATGGTAATAACTTGGCACACTGCTAGCACTTCACACCCGTTTTTGAGTAATGATTTGAAATAACGAAACACCCCAGATGGCAAAATCTGAGGCCCGATGCCAGAAACAACTCCTGGCAGGGCAGTGGTGTAAAGGAGAGGGAGAGCAGTGCAGAGGAGGATTGTGGGAGTTGACTTAATAGACACGGAGGTCTGCAAGACAACGCTAATCTGACTGAGGAGGCATAATGGCAGTAATTGCTCCGTCTTTGGAGCACACCGGCCCCTGCCCAGCCGGCTGGCGGGGCCTGCACATCATGTGATGAAAGACCAGGGCTGTGCAGTCAGATCTCACGTTGGGTCTGAACCCTACGGTACAGCAGGACACCACGGCAACGATGTCAACCCCAAGGACTAAAAATGTTTGTATGCTAAGGGACTGTATGAGCAGAATTCCAGAAAAAAGATGGTTTTGGCTTTAATTTGCCCAGAGATATCTCAGGTTGGGAGATTTCCTATGGAAATGTACAGGGATGTTTCATCCTTATCAGTTACTCTTGCCTGGCATGTATTGTACATTATCTACCCTGGACCACATAAGAACTACCCTTCACATTACCACTTACCCGCATTATTTTACTCAGCAATACAGTTCTACATTTGTATATAATTGCATTTAAAAAAAAATTAATGTCATCAACTGAAAGCTGAAGGCTGTTTTACAAACATTTACAAGTATATGGGATATATGCAATTACAATCTAATTGATCTACTTTGTAGCTGACTTGCATTAATGTGCTGGCATTTGCTCGCTAAATAACGTTACTGTAATAGTGAACTGTTAAAATACCTAAGTGTCTTAGCTAGTTTAGAAGCTTAGCATTTGATGATGAAAATGACAAACCTCACAAAGTTTAAAATAACACTGGTGTGGAAATCATATTAGTGGTTTGAACAACTTTTTGAAGATAGCATACATACATGGTTAGGTTCATAAGTATTTGGACAGTGACACGATTTTTGTACTTTGTCTCTGTACACAACCACAATGTATCTGACTCGAACAAATCAAGATGTGATTGAAGTGTAGACTCTCAGCTCTAATTCAAGAGTTTTCACAAAAATATTAAACTAACTGTTTGGGAATTACAGCTACTTTTATACATAGTCCCTCACTTTCAGGGGCTCAAAAGAAATTTGAGAGTTTTGAAGTCACATGTCCAAGTTTGGCCTGTTCCCTCGTTACTTCATGGCAAATGAGGCGGATAAAAAGTCTGGAGTTTATTCCAAGTACTGACTCTGCAGTTGGCAACTGTTCACGGGAACTTTTAATATGCTATCTTAGAGGTATCGATTTAAATGAAGGAGGCATCATTTGGCTGAAATAAAACAAAACAAACCAGTCAGACAGATGGCAGAAAATTTAAAAGCGGCCAAATCAACAATATGGTACGTTTTTTTAAAAAGAGGGAATGCAATGGTGAGTTCAGGGACACCAAGAGGTCCAGAAGAGCGCGGAAGACGACTAAAATGGATGATCTCAGAATTGGTTGTGTGCAGAGGCAAAATTGCAAACGTTGCTCCACTGTCCACTGTTTACCCAGTACCTATGATGGAGAGCCTAAAACTTGGGAAAATAATAATATAAAATAATAAAAATCTGGCTAGATACGCCTTGAGCTAAGCAATATTTCCAAGCATCTGCAGGATGTACAAAACAGCAACAACGACAAAAGAATGTATTCAAGAATTGCAGACGTTTTGCAACTCATCCAAGAGGTTTCCTCATATCTGCTCAGGGGAGGGGAATCCCTAACATTTTACCCCTGTGTGTGATTCAGGAAGCAGCGGAGCACAGAGCAGGACGGGACATGAGCGGATTGAGGCTTGAATGCTTGATTCTTCTGAGAGGCTCAAAATCTGTTCTTTAACAGCGTCACAGAGTATCATAAAAGTGTCTGCAAAACTTACCCCAGGCAAATTAAAACCAGCAAGAGTGCAGCTCATGACTTACAGTCTCACTCCCTTTATCATTACCTTCCCTTGGCTGACCGTCAGTGTTTTCCCCCTGCTGAGGGTAATCCACGTTGGCCATAGCCTGCGTGATCTTCTCATCCAGCTGCCTGAGATCAGTTTCATCGCCTCTGCTTTCTCTGAGCCGCACGTCGCCCTCATCGCGGTCCAACCCTCCAGCAGAGGGCCCCGCGCCAGGCGCCTGCGCCCACGTGCTAAACCTCTCCAGGACCCCCAGGTAGCTCTCGGGGCCGAGCTGGTCCCTGCGTGCACTCAGATACTCCGCGGTCTCCTGGGCAACGTCCCTGAGGTATTCAAGGGATGCTTCACCCTCGCACGGCATGACTTGGTCCGCCGTGTAAAAGTAGGACGTGACAGAGGCAACTTCCACCAGGTCGTGACCTGTGGGAGATGAGAGGAAAAAAGAAAAAAAAAAAATCACAATCGATCTTCGGAGCCAGCGAAGCAGTGTCAGGCAGAGAGTGAAACCTGAGTGGTACAAAGCTGACAGAAGGACCTACCGGGAACTGTGAAGCAAAGGGTCAGCCCATCACCATCATCATCATCCTCTCTTCTTTTTGCTGTGGTCACATGTGTAAGTCTTGAACCTCGTACAACAACGTAAAACTCCGCATCTTCAGGAGCGCCGGCTTTTAACCTTACACTGGCCTCCACCTGCCCCTGAGAGGAGAAAGAAAAAAAATCTAAATCCATCGCTTAATTGCCTTTACAACACAACCTAAGCAAATGATTCCTATATGATCTTTCTTTGCCCCCTTTCAGCGCAGTTTCCAACACTGTCATTCATTCAATTATCACATTCGAATAGCTCCAACTTAGGGCGGAAACGGGCAACAGGGCTCGACTAAACAGTCCCTCCTGGGGAAGGGAAAGTGTCTTTTTCTGGTCACACCGCAGACGCCTTCTGATCTGCTTCACTCGATGCCACAAAACGTTGACAGTACTCTTTAGTGCTCATTGTACCGGGCGGAGGGAGAAAGAAATGGGGCGGGAGGGAGAGGAAAAAAAAGAAAACAAAGAAGAGGGAAGAAAGACACCAGTCATTTTCTCACAATGGGAGGGAGCTGCACCCTACTGAGCGCCTACTCCATGATCCACCTTCATAATGAGATTCATTATTTCTGTTACATGACTGACCTTGTTTTTGTTATTGACCTCGTATGAACTCTGCTCCTTCCCGCGTCACCTCAAAGACCCCCACGGCTCTCATGAGCTGGAATTTTGGGTTTCAGACAAGGGAGGTGATTCCCATTCACATTGAAACATACGTTTAGACCCACCCAAGTTTATCCTTTGTCGTTTTGGCAGTCACGTTAATAACTCAAGCTTGTGTTCTTTATTTTGCTTGTGAAGATTCTGATGGTTCTTTTGGGTTTTAATATTCATGATGCTTTTACATTACAGTTTCGCCTTTATATTCCATCTGTGTGAGTGCTCGAAAAAACTTTTTTTTTTTTTTGATAATGAGATTTAAAAAAAATAACCAAAACTATCATACTGGCTAATGAGGACAAGCTTGGCAAGAGAAGAAGAATGATTTGACTGCGTAGAAGCTCATGTTGTAAGTACAAAAACACACAAAAATCAACATCTTCTCACAGTCCTCTATCACTCACATTGGTCAGTACATCTGGTACGTTTCTGTAGCATGTATGCACTGATGCAGGGATATCAATGCAAGACAAAGTAAAGTGGCTTTATTGGCCCTAATATTAACATCTATGCTAATAAACAATTGGTCCACTTCCTCAGTATTTTCTTTTTTTCCTCCGGTGGCCGACCTTTACAAGAGGGTTAGCTCGCAGTGTATCTTTTCAAGTTCAAGACGGATGGCATACTTGAAGTTCTGCGCTTGTGCAATATCTTATCTTGTGCTTTCTTGTGCTGTTTAGGGTTTTATCTTCTGATTTATAGGCCATCCCTAATTCATCCTTTTTGTTAATACTTTAGACCAAGACATCCATCATGTCTAAATATATATTCTCATGCCAACATCATCTTGACATTTAAAGAACGGATCCTTTCCGTCTCAGCCCAGCCTGCACTGCAGTTTCTGGCTTTTTCGATACAACCGACGTCGTGTATCAGCAGTCTGATGCTTTTAGCTGATAACAGAAGTCTGACTCAAACCGCAGTTTCTCAGCTTGTTGTGTTCACTAAGTGTTTGGCTGCGATACCACTTTGTGCACAATTGCCACCCTTAATGTTATCGCTGATTGTTTTTCCACAGGACTGAGAGATAAGATGTCGACTAGTGGTTTGCGCAGCCATCTTGATTTCTTACAAGTCTGGCTAGGATGTCAAATCACCATTTTGAAAAGTGGAACAATAGCAAAATTTTTTTCAGAATTTCCTTAAGCTTCTTAAAATAAAGAAGTTGTAATCTTAAGCACTGGAGAGACTTTCCTCTGCCATTATTTGCATAAATTTGGACACAGATCATGTCAATTATTCAATTTATTGTCACTAGGAGAGTCATATTCTGATAAATCATGTTAACATCAAAAAGCTTTATTTCTATGAAAAACACAGGCACCCGCTGCATGTGAACACTTCTTTCTAATATCTTTTGATTTTCTTTTCACTCCTCCATGGGGCCTGTAGTTCTAAACTGTGCCAACAATCTGCAACAGCCTCGGATAATATCGCTTTACACCGGCACAATTTGATCAGAGAAAAATTAACTTGATCTTAACTATATCTCCTGTGCCTTAGGGAGGAGGAAGGAGGACGGCTGGGCGGTGATAAGATGTCACACTGATGTGATCTATGGCCTTTTCTAACTGGGCGTTATCATGACACAGCCTGATCCAGTAACAATGAAATATTCAATACCTTGTGGTTGTACCTCATGCCTCCCATATGGGAAGTTTCCAGGTCAAGCATAATGTGTTAATTATGGAAGGCAAGTATGAGGAAATATCTCACATATGGAATAGGAGCTTGATATAAATCTAAAAGGCAGCTGTGCTGTGTAGGATTCCCTTAACATGACATAGTAATCGTTGGGGATTTTGTTTAATGTCGGTTATCGTTGATTCACTAAGTCCAATGATACAGCGGTCACATGATTTTGTAATCTCCACATGCTGTTGTGCCGATCGGCGGAGAAAAACAACAGCACATCTGCTGCCCACGGTCTCCGGGAAACCAGGAGTCATCCACTCTATAGCTCTTTGCCGAGATCTCCTGAGTGCAACACGTAGGTGACGTCAGGGGAGCAAGATCACTGCCACTGCAACAACAAAAACAGCTCCAATAACAGGCAGGTCTCTCGGTTTAGGAGGCAGCCTGACGTCAGCGGAGACAGAGTTTCTGTTCTGTTTTGTTCGTTCGTTTTAAATGATGAAAATTTTGCACAGTGCACTATTTCAGTTAAGAAGCTGACACAAACGACATTTTGTCTCATGAGGTAAAGAAGGGCTTCTGTACAATGAAACGTGCTGAAAACCTCATGCAGAACTACAAAAGAAAAAGACAACTCCCGATACAGTCGCTACAAATCATTATAACATAATGGTTTCGCTTTGAGGGCGGGGAGAAAAAGGCACATGCCTGGACCCATTCTGCCAACGCCCACACGCCCAGTCCATTTCATAAACATTCAAACAAACTATACAGCAGGCATGAGAATGTTTAAAAAGCGACACAATACCATGGTGACACATAAGCTTTTCACATCTGAGCTCAGAGAAAGTCAGTGGACCTGAATCTCATTGGAGTCTTGAGGGTGACAACTAGCACTGTACTGTCGGCCTGTTCTCATACTCAACTGAAACACATACCTCTGGCTTAATCTGCTGTGCAAATGAGATACTAATAACCAGTCCGCATGTCAGAAAAGGCTGTCAGCAAAACTGGCGTGGTGTAACAAACATTTCACTTCAAAGAACAGGTCTGCCAAGTATAGACTCGCTGTTGAATAATAATACCAAGAAGTTCCTGGATTTCTTTTTGTAAAACGTTTCTGCAGAGATCAATAATCCTGAAGATTAATCTTGATATTTTAGATCTGAGATATCTAAGAGAGATGCTTTAATAAGAGCGGATTATTTGCTTAAGTTAAAGAGATCTTTTTCTTCTTTTTATCATTGGCTTATCAGTAAACGAATGGCGACAGGGTGAGGTTTGCAATCAGTTCGGCGTGTAAAAAGCATGGCAAACAGTATCACCGTGGCACTTACAGGACAAAAAGATAAATAAAATAAAATCATAAAGCACAGAGATACGTGCTGGCTCAAAAATGCAATATCTATCGCCATCAAACCCGTACCGGGAACCCAACAAACTGTTGTGCCGTGCCGAGGTGACAGCCACTGTGAAGAAATAACATCCACGGTAGCAGCTCTGCAAGGTCAGGCTTAGGCACAGCGGTGAGGGGTTAACGTCATGCTAACGTTCTCACAAGAACAATGACAACATGTTGATGCTGAGCAGGTGCAATGTTCCATTTTCCCCATCTTATCCATCAAGCCTAGAAGGCTAATTCATTAATTATCACTTATTTATTGATGGGATTGTCATTAATTTTGTTGGTATTTGATGATGGCACAAAATTACATTTTTGGAGATCACCAATTATTACAATTCCTCCTCCGAGGTATTCCATGCAACAGCTGTTGCATCCTCACAGCTGCATGGTTAAGGCACATACCCTATGACCTCAACATGCATGTTTCAATTCCAGCAGGAGACTTTATCGTAAGTCGTACCCCCCTCGTTTCCTGTTGGCCTCTGTTTTACAGAGAAATTACAGAGAAAACAACTCCCAAAAATGCTGATGACAGTAGACGAAAAAGCCAGGGGATCACCAAAGTCATCGTGATACATCATCTGGGAAAAATGAACGTATGTATTAAATTTCGTGTCAATCCATCCAGTGGATGCGGAGCTATGTCACTGCATGAGCAGAAATTACGACCTGCTGGTGACGCTAGAGGAAAAGTCGGGGGGATCGACAAAGCCATTAGAATTCATCCTCTGGGAACCATGAAAGTCTGTACAAACTGTCATGCTAATATATCCAATAGTTGTTGAGACCTTACAGGTGGTGCTAGAGGAAAAGTCTTGTTCTCATCAAAATCATTTCTTTTTTTTTCTTTTTATATTTTTCTCTCCTTGCAGATTGGGAATCAGTTTTAGTCTCTCACACACACACACACACACACACACACCTGGAAAACAAAATCCCCTTTGACCTGCAGTCCTGAACTGGAGCTCTTTAAAAAACAACAAAAAACAAAACCTTAAACACAGGAACCCCCACACTCTCTGCCTGCAATTCAGTGCAGCCATTTATCCATTGATCTGGCCAAACAGTATCTACTATGGGTCTGACACTATGCCGTATGTACGGTGGTGCACCACAAAACTTTACTAGGCATGCAACAATAACAGCCTTTATATCGCAGCAGTGTGCCGTGCCGTGTCTACACAAAGCCCGGCATTGAAACCTGGATCTCATTCAGCGGTGAGAGTTGCTCCTGTTGAGCTGTGACCTTAGAGGGTGGAGACGCCACTTCCTCTTAATGGAGAGGTATATGTGTAAGTGGTAAAGAGTCGGTAATGATTCACATGCCAAGGGCCTCAGAGCGGTCCTCAATCAGAATCTATGAGCGAGTAGGAGCAAATAGGTTTTGGAGTGAGCCCCCCCCCCCCAACCCCCGTGTCTGAAACTGGTGACACAGCAAAACAAGCAGACACGCCGCTTACCAGAAATCTGGCAACGCTTCAGTGACTGGCCCACCCAGGCTTCCACACAGACAGGAGAATAGGGGCGAGTGAGGAAGAGAGAGAGAGAGAGAGAGAGAGAGAGAGAGAGAGAGAGAGAGGATATGGTGGATTGAAGGGGAAAGGGAAGAATGATGGAAGAAATGAAAGCAAAACTAAGAAACAGAGTTCTAGTATGTCAAAAGGAAGTTTTAGAACAATAATCCAAACATGTCTGCACCTTAAAGCGCTTTCCAAAAGAAAAACTAATTCATAAAATTGGGTGTGTATAGTCCTCAAAAAGCAGAGAAACAAATGGGCACCGGTTTCTCCCATGTTCTCTGCGGCAGCCATGCTTTCAGGGGGGCCTTGTCAGTTGGTGAACAGGCTGTGTAAAGGCTCGGCCTCCCCCAGGGAATGAAGCCCTCCTAGGCTTGGGTTTCACCCGCGACAGACGGCTAAGCAGACAACCGCAGGGACCGAGAGAGAGGGAAGCGATGGCCGGAGGGAAAGACCAGAGTGCCCCGATTCCGCCGGGAACAAAAACAGAATTGGGTCCAAATGTGGGAGACTAATCCGGGGGAGCGCTTGTTCCCCCAACCGCTCCTGAAAATACCGAAGCGGACCCCAGACCACCAGCACACAAGAGAATCACAGACAGAGGCAAAACACTTACATATAGAGGCACCCCTCTTCGGTTCACCTCCATTTTCTACCCATCCACCGGATACCTGCAGAGGAAACAGTCAGGTTACTGTAATGTCAGTGTGGTAACCAGAACTTTCCATTCTCTAATAAACACAGTTGTCTCTATTTGTGTAGTCTAATCTATAACCAATTAAAATTTGGAAACAGTATAGCATCAAATGCTTTATTGTATAGTCGTTCGTTGAAACTTTAAACACATCGACACCTGGGCTCGTTCTCTGTTGAAAGATGTGCACGTGATGCCCCGCTTACGGCCCCCGGGCCGTCAAGGTCAACCACCGGTACGGACGAAGCTCCGGCAGCCACGGGGGCTTTGGTGTCGGAGTCTTCGGGCAGAAAACAGCAGGAGCGGAAAAGGTAACTGTATCATCTGCACACACCTGATCCCCTGTGACTTCACTCTCAGCTGTGAATAGTGCATGACTTCAAAGCTGCACAGCGGTGTCAGCTCTGCAGGCTGCACTTGGTCTAGACACTTATCTGCATGAGCCGGAGCCAACTCTGTTTTCTATTGTGTGTGTGTGTGTGTGTGTGTGTGTGTGTGTGTGTATATATATTTCAGATCTCAATAAGGGCTGCAACTAGCCATTATTTTCTTTTTTCAACGAACCTGACAAAAAATCCTCCACTAATCGATTAATCATTTGGTAAATTAAACATCAGAAAAATGGCCGATCCCACATTCTCAGAGCCCCTCAGGGTGATGGTCGTGAAACGTTTTGTCTGACCAGCGGTCCAAAACCTAAAGATAATCTGTCATAATCTGCCATTAAGCAAAGAAAAGAAGAAAATCCTCACATGGAAAAAGCCTGAACTTAAGAAAGTTTGGCATTTATTCTTGCAAAATGACTTAAACAATTACTATCAGTAATCAAAATAGTTTTGGATGAATTTCCTGTCAAGCTACTTTTCAATTAATCGACTAATAATCTATTCGGCTGTAATCCAACTATTGTCAATGTGACCTTTTATTTCACGAATAAAACAAAATAAAGTTAAACAACAAATGATCCTTTTAACGTGCAAAAAGGGCCGTGCACAAATGTTAAGTTGGTGAATATAAAATCATAATTGTAACAGTGGGAGGCACCTTTCTCCGAATCTGGGTCAAAACAAAGGTCATATTATGTGTATTTTATGACGCAGCCGACCGGCAACAACAACAGGACACAGAGTCTTAATAGCAGATCCAGTCACATTATACTTTAACACACCTACTGGTGTCCTCAGGATTCATCTAACAGTGATATCACTATTACATTTGCACAATGTAATATTGCTTCCAAGGGACATCCTATCAATGAAGGGGACCAATGCCAAAGGCTTGGGCGTCTATCTCTGTGTTAATCCCACTCAAATCGATGCGGCTACACTACTGTTATGTGGAACTGGAGAGGCTTTACATGTCACACTGGAGAACAAACACTGTCCTGGGTTTGCAGGTTGCGCCCGATTCGGTCAACAAAACGTGAATAATCTGTCCTGCTTTGTGTTTGTGCAAGGTTTAAAGACATAATCCGAATCCACGAACAGAAAGATTAAAGACTCGTCTGAATCGAGCCTCCTGAGAACAAAAAACAACTTCTGAATCGTCTGCAAGCTAAAAACGAAACACACCGTGATCGGGGAAAAAACGAATTAAAGACGGGGCCCTCGCAAGGATGAATCTTGCATCCACGGTCTAGGGCCCAGTTTTTTCCTGTCTGCGCAGGATACGGGTGGATCATTGTCCTCGGCCCTGGACTTCAGCCTCCCAACATGTTGGGTGTGAATGGGAAACCTGACCTGGCCGGCAGCCACACACTCCTGAGCAGAGCGTGAGAAAAGAGATTACACATAACAAGAGAACGCACGCTGTCAAAAAGCATTTGGGGAAACTCATTTCGACTTCTATACATGTGATTCAAATATTTTCAGACGTGAGCAAGTTGATCCTGTTGTCCTTAGATTTCTTTTTTTTCTCTCTCTCTCTCTTCGGTTTGATGCATGATTGAATAATCTAATTCCTCTCACATGACGAGCTGCGATCGGTTATCACGCTGTATGGAAAACTTTGCTTTTTTCTGCTCTCAGCTTCTGGTAGCCACACTAATTGGAGACAAAACCTGGACCAGTGTTTCTCGTCACATCTGGCAGGAATGTGCCCAATGCAGGGATGAAACTGACAGGAGGTGAAACAGTTGGTGTCAGGGTCCCTCAAATGGTGCCAGTGTGACTTCATGTGATGTAAAGGTGGATTCTTTCCGTCTTCTTATTGGTCCTATAGTGACAGTGACGCAGAGATGAGCTGCTATCCTGGATTTGCTGTTATCAGCAGAGTGTAAACAAACTCCAGGCACCTTTTCTCTACCATTTTAAAATGGTGCAACAACCATCTCGCCTGCAAAAAGCCACTGCACGGACACTGGTCGGTGACACAAACAAGTGAAAACAGGCTTTAGATCGGTGGTAGACACATTGTCAGGGCTCAAACATCCCCCAGGAACAACAAAAAAAGACCCCCGCTGCTTTCACTGGGGGGGGGGGGGTGAAACTCCCCCACAAAGCAATGAAATGGAGTCCATGAACGCATCAGAGCAAAAAACAAACAAACAAACAAACCAATAAAACAAAAACAAAAGTTGTGAGCAACAGTAGGAGGCCGGGGGAGAACGAAAAGATGTAGTGGACAGACAGTGAGAGCAGGGCCGCTGAGAGCCAACGCGCCACGCCGCGTTTTCTATTCGTTTACTTGTTTTTCACGTTTTACCTGTGAACGCGTCAGCGTTTCCGATCACCTACGAATCGGCGAAACGACCGATGTCAGGCGGTGGAGACAAACGCCGCCGCGACCCCGTCGCCGCCGGGCGACGTTTGTCTCGTCTCGACCCGCCGCGGGTCGAAGTTGTGCCGGTTATCAGCGCCGACTTTACCTGGCGTCGTCCCCACTCGGCTCCGCGCACCGCGCCGCGCCGCGCCGCTCCGATCCGGCGTGACCCCGGATCCTGTAGCGGGACTTTCTCTTTTGCAAGGAAAAACACACGGAACAAAACAAAAACAAAAAAACAAACCTCCCCTTCTCCTCTTCACGCTCCGCGCTGCGTCTCCGACTCGGCTTCGTCCGCTCTCTCCGCGCCGGGAGGGAGTCGTCGGTCGGGAGTTTTGTTTGCAGGTGTCGCCAGAGTTTGTTTCTCCTTCTCCTGCAGCCAGCCCTGCTCCTCTGGTCCAGCCCCCCCCCCCCCCCAAACACCTCACACAGCGGCTGGATGGGAGGCAACAGCCTCATTATATCATCCCTATGCGTTAATGCCTCCCCATCCCCGCCCCATCCGCGCATACAGCGAGTTTATGGTGAGAATAAATGCTTTATGTATTTCCATGGGCCATATCGGTTCCCAAACCTTGCTGCGCTTCTTCGTGGCGTCGCAGGGAAACACGGGTCCGGTTGGGATTTCATTTCCCTCCGGTCAGGGACGAGTTTGCGGTGAACGTTGCTCTCATTTGCGCTCGCTGTCCAGCGGTGGTGCAAACTCTGCCTGAGTACAACTGAATCAGAGGAACCCTGCACCAGGATGTTCCCGTTCAACTCCACTTAACTTCAGTGAGGAATAACCTATTCGCTTTTACTCCAGTGTTTAATTTTTGAATTTTAGTTAGTAGTAAAATTAAAACTAAACAATCTGGTCAACAAATTTATATATATATATATATATATATATATATATGTATATATATGTATACACACACACACACACATCTTTATGGATTAAAAAGCAAATACAGGATATAAAGTGAACTCAGCTTCAACCAGCTGCAATATGCGATATTGGATATGCATTTCTACATCAATAACAATAATCCAATAATACAGTATACAGTATATCATAATGTTACTGCTTAATACTTCTGATATTTCAATTAAATTTGGCCGATAGTACTTCTGCACTTAAAATTTGAATGCAGTACTTGTACCTCTCACAGAGTAAATTTATCCTCTGGTATAACTAATCCGACTTCTGTATTATTGGTTTTTCTTTGTCTCAAGTGTCCAAAATCATACATAACAGGATATACTGTACTTAGCTTATGCATAACTCAGAAATGCACCTCACACGTATATATAAGTTACCGTTATCTCAACATGTGGGGCTTATTGTTTTGTTAAATTGTTTTGTTGTCTAAGTTACTGTCACAGTGAGTAGATTTTGTCACTACTCAGTAGGCTACAAGATAATAAGGTTAGCTTTTGTCACAGGTCTTACTTTTATTTATGCAGTACTTCAGAGATTTAGTATTGCACTCCCATAAAGTTAGGGAACTCTCAAGAGATATATTCTTTATTTTTTTCATGGTTACAATCTGATGCAGCAGAGGCCAAGGTGTTGACTCTTAGTCTGTGGAATAGGTCAAGCTTCAAAAAGGCTGGATCCTAAATTTCCCATACTGACACTCTATTGTGTCTTTCATTCAACACCCAACCCCCATCCTCTAAATTCCCATTTGTTCTCAAACAGCAGTGATAACCCTGATGCTTAATTTATCAACTTCGAAAAGCTCCTCCAAAGCCATAAAGGACATCAAGCAGCTGAGTTGTACTCTTAAGGTTTGGGGCTGGCAGTTAGTTGCAGAGTTACGTGACCCAAAACCAAATGCACAGAAAAACATGTATAACTCCATAGTAATATTAGCTTTTCTATGAATTTATACCAAATGGGGAAAAAAAGAAACAAGATATCCAAGACTCAAAATTCAACCATTTAAAGGAAACTATAAAATTTTTCAAAGAAAACAAACTATACATTCTTGCACCTACAAAGGTGAAGTTAAATTCATCAGCAATAAAATGAGCAGTCAGGGTTTTTGCTGTTTACAGCTTTCCCAGGGCTGGTGTGACCAGCAGTTTGTGGTTGCTATTGTTGGCTAAGGTTAACAAACTTTGGTTAGATATTGTACATATACAGTACGGTATACTGCATAACAAGTATCACAGTTTCAGGTCACTGACTTAATGACGCTACGCTACTTGACCTAAACTATGTTTTAGCATTGACCATTATCCTTTACAGGTGCTAGCTTTAACTATACAGTCATTGAACTAGTACTGATCATGTCACTATAATGTAAATGGGACTGTGTTACTATGCATTGTTAGTCAGCAGCAGTAATAATCATCTGACAGTATTAAGTATTTCATGCTAGATCACTATGTCAGTAAGTTTGATATTTTTGTTGCCTATTATATATACAGGTTATTTTAGTATTAAAGAGTTTTTTCTTCAACTGAATTATAACTGGAGTGAAATCTTTCTAATTCAAACAAAGAAGTGAAGAGTCAAGTACCAATGACTTGTGCACTGAGGAAGGAAAAAGACAGAGCTGTTTCACACCAGTGTTAAATTTTGCATGGGACCTTGCTTCCTAATGCTCCTTCTGCAGGATAGAAATCTCCCAGCTCTCAGTTGGTTTGTAACCATAATCAGACGCAGACATTCACACGGACATGTGACATTAACAGGAAGCGAGAGGAAGACTTTCCCACCCTTCCTGCTCCTACACTTATCCCGCTGACTGATGAAGAGCAACAGATTAAATGTCTTAAACAGTGCCAGAGCTGACAGGCTACACTAATACTGTCTTACTTTTAACACAGTCAGCAATCAGAGTTAATTTAAAAGTTTCTTCCAGGACAGTGATGTCTTGCTTAATTGGGGAGATGAAGGGATTAAAGGCCATTTGGGAGAAGATCAAAACCCACACCCACCGTGGTAGGACTACAGTTTTATAACCTATGAGAGTGTGGTGCCATCTATTGGCAAAGGTATAAAAGTCAGTAAAAACTGAGTAAACTTGCACTCCTGCCATCTTGTGGAGGTTTTTCCAGACAACATTCCCTGTCACTCTCTTTTTTTTAATCTCATATTTGGTTTTTCCGAGTATGCTGCAAAATGCACCACAGAGTGATGCGTCCACAAAGGGTAAGGTATAAGATGTCAGAACGAGGCAGCCGAGACCCGAGACAGATACCCTTCTTTGCAGTGCCTTGTGGTGTGTTTGAGCATCAAACATCTGGAAACAAAACCAGTAATGTTCAAGATTTAAAGGGAGCACAAAAAACAGCTACCAAGAAAAAAGAAGCCATCATGAAACTGTTTCAATAGGCTCTTCTTTTTCTGAAAAGACATTCCATACACAGTCCAAGGGCATCAGTTTATGAACTGCTGTGTAGTCATTTTTACTGGACTAAACTCACCCTCTCAAGCTCCCGTTGACCTCTCAAGCACACTCATCATAAAAGCATCAGTAGTTAAATTGAGATTGAGGGGTTGGATTTCACAACACAATCCTCAGACTACACATTATGCTATTCTTTCCATTGCTTTCTTTGTTTTCTTTTCACAAAATGCCTAGTGTTTTTTTTCTCTAAAAGTGAGTCTTTTGACTTCCTGTTAAAATAAGGTCTAACAACAAATTATTTGTGCTGTTTTCATCATCAAAACCATTTAATTCCTGACATCAGCAGGTAAAAATATCTAAACATGGTAAGACACTGATTCAGCAGACTAACACAGGTGACTTCCGGCAAGGCAAGGCTGGTCAAGCAACTTTTGGTGAACTGGTGTCAATGTGTCCCCATAATTTCAAAAGTTTGCCAAACAAACTGAGCTAATTTTGATTTTGGAAACAGATGCCCACAGTACTGGGAAGCTCTGTTTGAATGATCTATCAATGCAGGCAGAGATTATCTGCCCCAGATCCCCAGGAGCCTCAAAAGCTCCAACTCACTGTGTTTTTGGGTAAAATGATAAACTGTCATCTTCGCTTAAATGCCACATATTCCTTGGTCAGTTTGTGCTCAATCCGTTTACCGGTCAGCAAACATGAGACGATGAAATATTCCACCATGTAAACAGTGAGTGGGGGAAGATCGGGGAGGTAAACAGTGGCCCCCAGCTCATGGGCCTCCTGGCAGGCCGACAGGACCGCAGCTAAGGACTTATCAGCACAATACTACTCTGCTGCCCAATAGAAAGTTTCAAAATTTGGTAAAAAAAAAAAAGTCCCCCACATTTTGGTAATCCCTGAGGTATTTTAAACTAAACCGGGAGGCGGGAGGGATTTACCCCATATAAAGGCTATATGTTTGCATTTTGTTCAGGATAAAAAAATGTTCTATTTAAGGTAACTAAACATTTACTTTTGTTAAATCTTAATGCACTTTTTAAAAATCACTCCTTGAATACAGATTTAAAGGTCCATCCACTTTTTGCCACTCATCCAGAGGTGGGTCGTGTTGGCAGCAGCTTAAGCAACTACTCCAGATGGATTTAAGGCCTTATGGTGTAAAGGTAGCGTTGTGGCCTCAGATCAGTTAGATTTGTTAAGATGCGGAAATTTCAAGCCACAAACATGTATATGAATATGTATTATCATGCAAAAGGTTCATTATAATAATATATAAACTGCCACCAGGATTTATTGTCAGAAATAATTTACAGAGGTGAGGAAAAACCTTAAATATCACATTAAGCTGTCTGCACAGGAAAAGCCGTACCCCCCAGTCCCATGTTTGTTCACTTCCCTCTCTGGTCCAGACATATTCAGGACTTTACCATCCACACAAACATTGTCCTCCTCAAGCTCCCATTAATAATACAATATCCTGAAAGCCATGCTAAGCCTGAAGAGGCAAGGATGAAATCAAAGTCCAACAAATATCAAGTCACATCAGCGTGATTGGGTTGAATAATACTGAATTTGCCCTGTCCTTAGGGCACTAATCATTTTTAGGGCCTATATTTGTAGATGTGTGGATAAAAGGGCTCCAGAGAAAGTATACATATGCCTTTATGAGAGCATAAAGGTACGTCCCACTGAAACAGACTCTTCAAATCCACAAGGAACAAAGAGGAATGTTGATATTGTAGCTCTGATATTTCAGATTTAGGTCTGGCCAAGTGTTACACTTGAACTAGTTTATATTTGGGGAGCTTGGGCTGAGTCAGGAGTCATTGCTGCTTTGGCCTCTAAAGCTACACTGAGAACATGTATACATCCACCATAATCTTGCCATGACTAAACATGGTAGATTGGAACTATCAGTCTCAAAATCATCTGAACTTATTTTGACATGATATGATGCAGTCTTTTTATTTTTTTGCTTTGTATCACAAAGTCACCTTGTCACTGCATGGCTCTGGGTGGTTTTGGTATACTTTGAAGAGAGGATGTGGATGGTGAAACTGTAACCAAGAGCAAGTTAGAAGCTATTCCTGCTGCTGGATATGTAGTAAGTTCATAGAAAAAAAGTAAGGAATTGGTCTGGGAGGAGAGGGAGAGCAAAGTTAGATATGTTGAAAGATAAATCCTAAGATCAATGCTATGTATTAAAAATAAAACAGGCAGGAATGTGCAGTGTTGTAATTTTTTGTATTTGAATAGTTATACCCTTTAACGCCACCAGGGGGGGGCTCTCTGCTTTTGCCTGCCAACTTGTTTTCCTCTTTCAGTGCAAAATTGATGTTTTGGGGAGGGCAGAACAGACATCACTGAATTACACTGACTAAAAAAGCTTTCACCCCCGTGGTAGTTGTAACTAAAAAGGAAAGACAATAGACATATTGTGGCTACCATGGATACTGACTCATGTACAGTGTTCACTTAGATACACATTTATTGTTGAATTTTCTGATGAAATGAGGCTGTGGTGTTGAGATAAGACCTGGGGATGTTAAAGCAGCTCTTTGTGATTTCTGATGGGACACGGTATGGATCAAGAACATAAGACAATAATTAAATATTAAAAAATGTCTGTCAATGAGTTTTAATCTTTCTCTGACTTAAAGTTCGTTGAATCAATACTTCTACTCCACTATATTCCACGGAGACATTTTTTTCTAGTGTATATATATATCTATATATATATATAGATATATATATATATAATTTTCCAAGTAAGGACATATGAACAGTGTATAAAGTACCAAACATTGGTAAAGATTAAACTACTGGTCTTGGTCGTGTGATTGGGCCCCAACCAGACAGTTTTGTTCAGATGTCTATGAGTTTTCATCAGTTCCAACAGTAGAGATTTCCCATCTAAACTTCTCAGATTGATTTATTGAAATAACAGTAAGAAGCACCAAGTAGTCAAACTGTCCAATATTTTATGAATAGAAAATATCAATACTTTTACTTTGGGTACTTGCATAACTACTCATGGCTGACTGTATTTGCATCGTTAAGGAATAATATTTTCACATCTTATATGAAGACCTGTCACTGGTCTTATACACGACAAATGTCCAGCTAATGTTCAGCCTCTCACGGGTGTCTGGCATCGAATAATTAGCAGGTGTGGTTTTAAACAGCTGCCTTGTGCGGCCGATCTTACAGTAGCGTTGGCTGAGACCAAGATGACAGGCTGGTTCCTGGACTGCAAGAACAACGTTCTCCCGACAACGACTGTAGAAACAACGACTCCTTGGTTTCAGACACAAGAAGCCAAACACAGGAGTCTCATTTCCGGTGGAGTTTTTGCGGGTGAAATGAAAACTGTCGTTACACATTTTATCAGCTGCAGCTGGATGGTTCGAAAACATCGTCTCCGCCTGACTGTGATGTTTCCAGCCGACGCCTGTGAAAACGTCGGGAAATCTGGCAAAGCGCGTCGCAGGTGCCTAGCAACGGTTGCTAGGTTACGGTTACGGTTTTAAGGGGCGTGGTTTAACGTGGTGTCAAATCCTTTGATCTGTGACGTCAGGTTCCAGAATGCCTTTAATCATCGGAACGAAGCGTAATGGAAGGTTATAAATACAAGTCCATCCTCAGGACACACCCAGTTAGTCTTTCTGCTACTGTTAACTGCTAGTGTTAACTGAGCCGCTGTAACTAACAACCAGGACGTGGAAACTCCTCGAAGCCCAATACGCAATCAGCCACCACTGAAAGAAGAGAATCATCAGAGACAATGGAGACGCCGTTGATTAAAGCCGATACTGTTCGCCCGATCGTCGAATGCTTTTTCACAGCAATTACACCGGAGCAGTGGGAACTGCTAAAATCAGGTTCCCCTGATGAAATCACCAAACTTCTGGTGGCAGATATGCTGTTGAAGATAATGACGGCCATAACCGACGCCGTGCTGACGGCTCAAAAGAGCCAAAATGATATTTCGTGCGATAAGAGTGTTCAGTTCAGTCTTGGCGACACACTCACTCAAAGTTTTGTTGAGGCTCTTGACATTCAGGACCAAGTCGAGTGCAGGAGCTCAGGACGTCTGACAGAACTGATGGAGAAGGAGGTGGCAGAAAGAGTAAGGTCTGACCTCTCCGCTAGGAAGTGCTCATCTGAGCCGTCACCGATACGATCCCCTACCCCTTGTAAACTAAACTCAATGATTAAATATGGCTGCAAGATGTTACAGGCATCCGCAGCCAGTATGAGAAGCTTTTGCAAAGCAGGGAGACGGAGAAGAGAACGGACCACCACCGTGGAAACACCGGACGACCTCATAGAGGAGGAGACAGAGGATCAGGAAAGTGAAGACATCTCCCAGGTATCAGACCCTTGTCTGGTAGAAGAATTCGTTGAGGAGATCTCATTAGAGGACAGCACTGGAAGTGAGAAAAGTGTAGCTGTCCAGGAAATACTCAGCAAAGAGATGAGTGAAATCACAGAACCTTTTTTATTTGAACTTTCAAACACTGAGTATGAGCTGCTGCAGTCGGAATCTTCACTAAAGATCAAGATTGCTGTAGATGACATTGTTAAGTCAATTACTGACGAGAGACAGACCCCCGAAGAAAGAGAATCTGCAGATCCAAGCCCCAAGTCGCAGAAGAAGACGTCCCTTAAAAAAGTGGCAACCAAGACTAAGAACTTTTTCGCAAGGTGCTTTGCCAAGGCATACATATGTCGGATCATTGCAGAAGTTAAAAGAAAATTCCACCAGGACAAAGTCAAAAGCAGAGACTCAATCCAGTCCTTTATGGCTGATGTTGACTCTCTGCTCCTGACAGAGGATGCTGAGAAAGAAGAAGGTGGAAATGAATGTTGTGTATTTCAGAGGTCAGACAACAAAGTTCTGGTTTTCACAGAAGAACTTTGCGATCTCCTGTACACATACATCACAGATGAGATTGTTGCAGAACCGTTAAGGAGGAGAACTCGCAGGAGAGTGTCTATTCCTGCGAAAAACAATACCATATATGACGACATACGCAACAGAGTGATAGGTTTCCTGCTCCTGGCAAACTGGTGGATGTCCACTCAGGCTGGCAGCCACAGTGCCAGGGTGACACTGGCTCTAATGGACAGCCAGACACAGGAACAATCACATCTCCAGGAGGAGAAAGGACAGCAGCAAAGGACTAAGGAAGAAGTAAAGAAAGACGGTGTCGCGCTTCTCGTGCAGATGCTCGTCACGTGGGTATTCAAAAGGTCAGAAGTGGTCCAGACCATTATAGAGGAAAAGGACATCATACAACGTCTGTCAGAAAAAATATGGACCCAAGTCGAGGCCAGCGATTTTACCATTACCCCAGAAACATTTAAAAACCTCGACAAGGTAGTGTACAAGCCCCTGTGTAAGAAGTGGGGCTGTGCACAGATGGTGCTGGTGTACTTGAGCTTAGGGGAACCAACCATGGAAGAATACATCGCCAACGTTTACAAAGCTCACCTGACAGGACGAAAACGGAATGCCTTCTGCAGATTCTTTACGTCTATAGGAAGAGGCATCTCCAACATCTGCAGACGCAGAAATAGGGTTGGTGTCATTTAGATGACACCTAATATTCATCTTGAAGGAAAAAATTGTCTGGGGTTTCTCTTTTTTCCTTCAAGATGAAAATAAAGAGCCACAGTCCTGCCTCACATCCAGGTTTCCTCGTGCTCCACTGGCCTCCGTCCCTTTACGGACACAGACCAGTGGAGCGGGAGGTAACCTGGACCTGGGGCAGGACTCTGGCTCTAAGGGCCTCCAACAGCGCGAGCTCACAGGCAGAGGGCGAAGGTTTGACTTCGTCAGGAGTGTGAGTGTTGCCTCCTGTGGTGGCGTGGGTTTCCTCCGGGTGCTCCGGTTTCCTCCCACATTAAAATATTGATAAATTGTTCATTGGCATAAAATTAAATAAATTAAATAAATTTAAAAAAAAATTATAAATTCAACACAAACTAATTCTGTCATGTCTCGGTTACATTCATGAATTCCAACATGTACAGAAAATGTGTTTTCTAATGTAGCCGCAAGGGGACACAAGCCAGTGTCTTATTGTGCCGGTCCCAAGCCCGGATAAATACAGAGGGTTGTGTCAGGAACGGCATCCAGGAACGTAAAACTTTTGCCAAATCAAACATGCGAGTCAGATCTATGAATCCCATACCGGATCGGTCGAGGCCCGGGTTAACAACGACCGCCATCGGTGCTGTTCACCTACAATGTGCCGGTGGAAATTGGACTACTGTTGGTAGAAGAAGGAGAGGAGGAGGTGTGTTCGGAGGAAGAGAGAGAAGAGGAATGCCAAGAGGCTAGAACTGAGAGTAGGGACTTTGAATGTTGGAACCATGACAGGAAAGGGTAGAGAGTTAGTTGACATGATGCAGAGGAGGAAGGTAGACATACTGTGTGTCCAGGAGACCAGGTGGAAAGGTAGCAAGGCTAGAAGTTTGGGAGCAGGGTTCAAGTTGTTCTACCATGGTGTAGATAGGAAGAGAAACGGAGTAGGAGTTATCTTGAAAGAGGAGCTTGCTAGGAATGTCCTGGAGGTAAAAAGAGTGTCGGATAGAGTGATGAGTCTGAAGCTAGAAATCGAAGGTGTAATGTTCAATGTGGTTAGTGGGTATGCTCCACAGGTAGGCTGTGAGCTGGAGGAGAAGGAGAAATTCTGGTCGGACCTTGATGAAGCCATACAGAGCATCCCTAGAGATGAGAGAGTTGTCATTGGTGCAGACTTCAATGGACATGTTGGTGCAGGAAACAGAGGCGATGAGGAAGCGATGGGCAGATTCAGTATCCAGGAGAGGAACGCAGAAGGACAGATGGTGGTTGATTTTGCAAAAAGGATGGAAATGGCTGTAGTGAATACTTTCTTCCAGAAGAGGCAGGAGCACAGAGTGACGTATAAGAGTGGAGGTAGGAGCACACAGATAGACTATATCTTGTGTAGACGGTGTAATCTGAAGGAGATCAGTGACTGCAAAGTAGTGGTTGGTGAGAGTGTAGCCAGACAGCATAGAATGCTGGTGTGTAGGATGACCTTGTTGGTGAGGAAGACGAAGAGGACAATGGCAGAGCAGAGGACGAAATGGTGGAAGCTAAAAAAGGAAGAGTGTTGCATGACTTTTAGGAAGGAGTTGAGGCAGGCTCTGGGAGGTCAGGAGGTGCTTCCAGATGACTGGAGAACTACAGCTAATGTGATCAGGGAGACAGGAAGGAGAGTACTTGGTGTGTCATCTGGAAGGAAAGTAGATAAGGAGACTTGGTGGTGGAATGAGGAGGTGCAGGAGTGTATACAGAAAAAGAGATTAGCTAAGAAGAAGTGGGACACTGAGAGGACTGAAGAGAGTAGACAGGAGTACAGGGAGATGCAGCGTAAGGTGAAAGCAGAGGTGGCAAAGGCCAAACAAGGGGCTTATGATGACTTGTATGTTAGGTTGGACAGTAAGGAGGGAGAGACTGATCTATACAGATTGGCAAGGCAGAGAGACCGAGATGGGAAGGACGTGCAGCAGGTTAGGGTGATTAAGGATAGAGATGGAAATGTATTGACAGGTGCCAGCAGTGTGATGGGAAGATGGAAAGAGTACTTTGAAGAGTTGATGAATGAGGAAAATGAGAGAGAACGAAGAGTAGAAGATGTGGCTGTTGTGGATCAGGAAATAGCAAAGATTAGTAAAGACGAAGTGAGGAAGGCACTGAAGAGGATGAAGAGTGGAAAGGCACTTGGTCCTGATGATATACCTGTGGAGGTATGGAAGTGTCTAGGAGAGGCGGCAGTAGAGTTTCTGACTGGGTTGTTTAACAGGATCTTAGATAGTGAGAAGATGCCTGAGGAATGGAGGAGAAGTGTGCTGGTGCCCATTTTTAAGAACAATGGAGATGTGCAGATCTGTGGCAACTACAGAGGAATAAAGCTGATGAGCCATACAATGAAGCTATGGGAAAGAGTAGTTGAAGCTAGACTAAGGGCAAAAGTGAGCATTTGTGAGCAGCAGTATGGTTTCATGCCAAAAAAGAGTACCACAGATGCAGTATTTGCTTTGAGGATGTTGATAGAGAAGTACAGGGAAGGTCAGAGGGAGCTGCATTGTGTCTTTGTAGATCTGGAGAAAGCGTATGACAGGGTGCCCAGAGAGGAACTGTGGTACTGTATGAGGAAGTCTGGAGTGACAGAGAAGTATGTTAGAGTGGTGCAGGACATGTATGTGGACTGTAAGACAGTGGTTAGGTGTGCTGTAGGTGTGACAGAGGAGTTCAAGGTGGAGGTGGGACTGCATCAGGGATCAGCTCTAAGCCCCTTCTTGTTTGCTATGGTGATGGACAGACTGACAGACGAGGTTAGACAGGAATCTCCATGGACTATGATGTTTGCAGATGACATTGTGATATGTAGTGAGAGCAGGGAACAGGCGGAGGAGAAGCTTGAGAGGTGGAGATTTGCCCTGGAAAGGAGAGGAATGAAGGTTAGCCGCAGCAAGACAGAGTACATGTGTGTGAACGAGAGGGACCCAAGTGGAAGAGTGAGGTTACAGGGAGAAGAGATAAAGAAGGTGGAGGATTTTAAGTATTTAGGGTCAACAGTCCAGGGCAATGGAGAGTGTGGAAAAGAGGTGAAGAAGCGTGTGCAGGCAGGCTGGAACGGGTGGAGAAAAGTGTCAGGTGTGATGTGTGATAGAAGAGTTTCAGCTAAAATGAAAGGAAAGGTGTACAAAACTGTGGCGAGACCAGCGATGCTGTTTGGTCTAGAGACAGTGCCACTGAGGAAAAGACAGGAGGCAGAGCTGGAGGTAGCAGAGATGAAGATGTTGAGGTTCTCTCTGGGAGTGACCAGGATGGATAGGATCAGGAATGAGTACATCAGAGGGACAGCACATGTTAGAGGTTTTGGAGATAAAGTCAGAGAGGCCAGACTGAGATGGTTTGGACATGTCCTGAGAAGAGATAGTGAATATATTGGTAGAAGGATACTGAGTTTTGAACTGCCAGGCAGGAGGCCTAGAGGAAGACCAAAGAGGAGGTTTATGGATGTAGTGAAAGAGGACATGAAGGTAGTTGGTGTGAGTGAAGAGGACGCAGAAGACAGGGTTAGATGGAGGACACTGATTCGCTGTGGCGACCCCTAAAGGGAAAAGCCGAAAGAAAAAGAAGACAGAAAATGTGTTTTCTGTTGTAACAGTGTTCATATGAAAATCAGCTCATCCTTCAAATTGTTGTCATGACCCTAATTAATTAGTACATTAGTTATGGTTAAGAATGTTGTGCTAATATGTGTTTACAACATTCACTTACATCACCCAGTTCAATTTAAGGTTACAGATGTACTTTTACAGATCCCTTTCTCCACAGATATGGCTTAAGAAAAGTCACTCAAACAATATCATTCAAACAAAAATGAAGTTTTACAAGGTAAAACCTGAGAGTTTCATGCACCAGTTTCAAGAAAAAAAAATTGCATTTAGAGATTTTTCAGTGTCAGTGTGCAACCAATCCAGTCTCCTATTCACAGTGGCTACCTTACATTAATAACCGTATAACAAACATAAAAAACAAAGGATTTTATAACATCTTAAAATCAAGACAAGTTACACGATAAGACAAAAAAAATAGTAAAATAGATTGTTTTTATGCTTGTTGGTATGATCAAGAGAAAATACATCAGTGGTGTCTTTTAGGACTGAAATCATTGAGTAGATAAGATGAATAGGATATATACGTTGTTGTTCACACCGAATGCAGGTGGAGATTCCTCGGAAAAAGATTTTTTCTTTCCCAAGAAATTCTTCTCTGCAAGGGTCACGTAATAATAAAAGAAAACATGAGCTTATTTTACAAACCCGCTCATGGAACCTCTGTGGATGAATTTAAAGAGATGCTGCACAGTTTCCTCAAGCTCTTTTTTCCACAGAAGCCAGTGTGTGCAATGATATTCGCTTTGTGTTATGACTTGCTTATTTAGTTACACTGTGGAATAAAATAGGGATCAATCAGTACATTCTGTTCCTGTGTAAGTGCCCGCCTGTGCTCAACCGAAGGTCACAGACGAACAGGGTCACTGTGCCCTGATGTGAAAACACCTGCCAACAGAAGATAACATTTGTAAGAAGGAACTGATTTAACTCCGCCTGAATGGAAAAATGCTGAGCATCGGGTGGCGCAAGAAAAATATATAGACTGTTGCATGCTGTGTGAAACTCAGACATAACTGGGTACGCGAGCGAGTTATGTCTCCAGATATATCTGTAAACTCTTGAATAAACAGAGTTGGTTTTATACAAGGGAAGTCTCCGAGGGATCTCTCCTCATCAACGGACCCGGTGAAGCCGGCGTGCTTCAACACCAGTTATATACCATATCTCTCACTGTACTGTATGATGGTTTCATCTGGGATACAGAAAAGATCTTTTATTTAGCCTTCAATGACATGCAGAATGTTCAAATATCGTCTGCATCAATTACTTTTATTTATACCACATTTACCACATATTTAACCAAACAGTCCCACTTGAAGGCTCCCCTTGGTCTGTTTGCCGCTTTGGCCTTTAGATCGCTTACCACATGGCGTACCCGTCAACCCATGTAAAATACTGTCCCAATCACCCAAAACACTGGGGATATCCTTCAACACCAAGAGAATTCAAACCATCAATAAAACAATATCCTAAATACTATGCACATTTCAAATGGATGAAGAATGCACCTGAAGAGGCAAGGATGAAATCAAAGTCCAACAAATATCAAGTCACCTCAGCATGATTGGGTTGAATAATACTGAATTTGCCCTATCCTTAGGGCACTAATCATTTTTAGGGCATATATTTGTAGATGCGTGGATAAAAAGGGCTCCAGAGAAAGTATACATATGCCTTTGTGAGAGCATAAAGGTACGGCCCACTGAAACAGACTCTTTAAATCCACAAGGAACAAAGAGGAATGTTGATATTGTAGCTCTGACAATTCAGATTTAGGTCTGTTACACTTGAACTAGTTTATATTTGGGGAGCTTGGGCTGAGTCAGGAGTCATTGCTGCTTTGGCCTCTAAAGCTACACTGAGAACATGTATACATCCACCATAATCTTGCCATAACTAAACATGGTAGATTGGAACTATCGGTCTCAAAATCATCTGAACTTATTTTGACATGATATGATGCAGTCTTTTTATTTTTTTGCTTTGTA